>CM065777.1:178983499-179610999 GCA_033296515.1 Macrochelys suwanniensis | reverse complement strand
TCTACATCAGAATGGATTTTGCAGCTTGATTTATAGTGGATTAATCAAGTTGGACTACAATATATCTGTGTGTTTAGTGACTATATATTATATGAAACCTAACTGAGGTTACTAGGCCAGTTATTGAGGGAAGAAAATCAGGGTTGGAAGGGACTTTAGGAGGTCATCTAGTCCAAAGCAGGACTGCTCAAAGCAGGACCAATCCCCAATTTTTGGCCCAGATCCCTAAATGGCCCCCTCAAGAATTGAACTCACAACCCTCGGTTTAGCAGGCCAATGCTCAAACCACTGAGCTATCCCTCCCCCCGACATATATCATGCAAGACAAAGTCACAATGCGGCTTGTATTTGAAGTGGCCCCAAATCAACTATTGGGAATTCCCCTCAACAAGGTAGGAACAACAATATAGAATAAGAAAGGAACAAACTATTTAATTCTAAGATTCCTCAAGATCTGCATCTTGTGAGATCTTTTGCTTTCTACATACATTGATTGCAATAGTAGGTCCATGCTGAACTACTGGAGAGTTTGGCACAAGTTAGAGGGATCTAGGACTGGACTATCAGATTTGGTACAGATCAAGTCTGGTGATATTGTAAAGCTCCCTGATAGTCTTTGCACATTACTTGCTCTTGGCACCTGGATAGATCATTATGAACAAAACCTATAACAAACTAAAAACAGGAGCAAACCATGACAGCTTCCACCTAACACAAAAAGCAAAAGTTGATCCAAGCATAGGATAAAACATCCCCACTTCTTTATCCCCCCCCACAACTCAGCCCTCTCCATTGGCCCATTCAGATATATGGGCTTTGAAGCATTCCCTGAAATTCAACAGACACAGGCTACTTTAGAGCAAGTGTGGGGAGTTCATGGAGAAAGCTCATCTCTAGCCCACTCTCTTTTAAAAAGAGCTTAGATGATCACAGCAGTGCTGTATCGGGGCAGAGGTGATGTCTCAGGTAGGCCTGTTTCAGCCAACACAGGGTTTTCAGGTTGAAACACTTTAATCTCTGCCTAGAAACCAAGAAGCAGCCAATGCAGAGCACAAAGCAATGGTGTTACAGTACTCCATGTAAAAAATGGGCCACCACATTCAGCTCTAGTTTCAATTTTTGAGTGGATTGAGAAAGTAGTTCCAATTATAACACATTGCAATAATGTAATCTCGGGGTGATAAAGACATGGATCCCAGTAGCAAGGTCACTGTATCCGAGTAAAAACATCAAACGTCTAACCTAACACTGATGGAAAAAAGGTTATCCTCGTGCCTGTTGCTATCTGATGATCAAAAGGCAAGTGAGTATCTAACAAGACTCCCAGGCTGTGAAGTGAAGTGACAAACGGGGCACATATCCCCTTCCATCTAAGGCATGGCTACAATCTTTGCCATATGCTCCAGTTGCTTTCCCCAGCAAGCCATTATCAACTCAAATAGACCCTCAGCCAAGCTGCTTTCATGGATACCCCAGTCTCAGTCAGACACTGAGAAAGACACCTGGCTGCGTCATCTGGGCTGGACAAAGTGGACATATAAATCTTGTCATCAGCATTCTGGAGATATTTTAAACCATAACTTCCCACTAACCATCCTAATGACCTTAAACCAATCTGCTCATCGAGACTTTGCAGACTCAACTTTCACTGCATTCTATATTGGGGATGGGTCCTGCTTTAAGCAGGGGGTTGGACTAGATGACCTCCTAAGGTCCCTTCCAACCCTGATATTCTATGATTCTATGATTCTATGATTACAAATAATGATGATAAAGTAATAAATAAGAAATTATTGTTGTTATTATTATTATTATTATTATTAATAATAATAATAATAAAGTTTTGTAAGTGTTATAGGAAGTTTGAAGACTGGTAGTGTATTATTCAGAGGATTAAACTGAGTCCTAAATAGCACTGCTTGCATAATCAAGCCTAAATATGTGGGAGTAAGGTATATAAACATCCCATAATCCCATGTAAGCCACTTCAGTACTATGCCATCCTATCCAAATCATGGCTGGGCCCAGTGTGGTTAGTTTTCCAAGGGGCTCTGTGTCCACGCCATGGGGTTAAGATTAAGAGCCTTTTGGAAGGTGGGAAGCTCACACAAATGTATTCTGTACCTCACTAAGAAGTCAGTGCTTACTGAGCAAGGGCTATAGAGGTTAATGAAAACAAAGGGCCAGGTGTCCCATAAACTAAATTGTTATCTCTTAAGGTGTCTTCATCTTGGTGTTTGCGTCTCTCCTCAGCCCTTCTTTCCTCTAGATTAGTCTATGCCAAAGTTTGTACTAGTAATGTTCAGAAAGCATGCTTTCCCACTGTGACCTGGTACCACAAAGATGTAAGACTATGGAAGATTGGAGATTTTTACTGCAGTTTGCTGGAAGGCAAAATATATAATATATACAAAATTTCTCTCTCTGAGGATTCACTGAAATATCCTGACTACTGTCTGTAAGAATGATCTCTAAACTAATATTCAAAACTACCATATTTCCCAGTCAATGGCTGTCAGTTATACATTATGGGCTCACCAAAAACCCATAAGAAGTCTCCAAGATGTCAGAAGACAGTTAAAAAAAGTGTATCCCATCACCAAGTCTTTACAAAAATACAAAATATATTAAATACAGGGAAAATCAAAATGTCAAGAGCAACTTAGCTTTCAAGTTTCCTTTAAAGCCCTTCATCAAATCCTAAAGCCACAAACAAGTGGACTAAATATTCTCCCTTCCTTTGGCAGATGTATAATAGAGGTTTGCTTTTAAACAAGATAAAAATAAACAAACATTATTAGAGGGAATTCATTCTTGGAGAGCTTTTATAGCTGAACATTTATCAGTGTGTGGAAGATGTTACATAAAGTGCTTTTTAATCAAAATCCTCTTGATAGCTGGCCACAGAGTTCCTGCTTTCAGAGTACTTCTCTCCGGATCTCTGTGGCTACAGTGTCAACCTCAGCCTTTTTATGTGTTGGTCTTGTGGCCTTGATATGAGTCAGAAGGACAGCACTATGGATCTTGTATAGATTCATGCCAGACTCTGTTCTGCACACACAAATACAGACTTTTCAGCTATTGTACAACTAAAGAATTGACACATTTTGGGTCCAATGAGGCCGACATATTTCCTCTCTCTCCAATATATTTTCAGAAAATGTATGAAAATAAAAGAAACATTTTAGTAACAAAACATTCAAGGTGTTTGAGGCACATTTCCAGAGTCGTCTGTGAGGATTACATGGTCTGTTTTCCGTTACTATTAATGGGAGTGCACACATACACACACTCTTTCTCTAACATTTAGCACATTCTCTCTCATTGTTATTGGTAATATTATGCTACCCAGCTGGTGGCAGTTAATTCCTTTATATCACACTGTTTAGTAGTATAATAGTGTTTTTAGTTTTAAGGTACCATGAAAATCTCACTTCTGACATTAAAAGGTCAGCAAAGTACTGGCCTTTCAAATTGGTGAAGCTAGAGTCTGAAATCCAGTCTAATTAACAGCCACATTTACATCCTAGATGAAAAATAGTAGTTAACGAAGTGTACAGAAGTAGCAAACAGGTAAATGGAAGATTGTGTATTCTACATGAACGGACACAAATGCACACACACACACAAGCTTGTACTACCTCTGGATGAAATGGACCCCTGTATAAAAGGCTAAAACACCTCTTAAGCCCCTTAAAGTTTTTAATAGGACTTAAGTGGAGCTTTTGGCCTTGTCTGGCCCTTTATACAGTCAACCTACATGAATTGTTCAATGGAATTGTTTATAAATGTCAACCTATATGAATTGTTCAATGGTGCAAATTCATATATTTAAGGCCAGAAGGAATGATCATAAGGAGGCTGACCTCCTCCATGACAAAGTCCATAGAACTTAGTAATTCACTCATTAAGCCCATATCTTCTGGATGAGCTAGACCATATCTTTCAGAAAGACACCCAATCTTGATTTAAATACTTCATGTGACTGAAAATCCACCACAGCCCAGGATACATTGTTTCATTGGTTTACTTAAAATGTATGTATTATTTCTAGCCTTGATCTACCTAGCTTCAGTTCCAGGCTTTGGTTCTTGTTATACCTTTGTCTGCTGGATGGCACCTGTCATGATGTCGTGAACCCATCACCATTAATTAGAGAACCAGAATGCAACGTTATGACTGTGCATCAAGCTACACTGAAATATTGTCCCATGAGGACAAAATATTGCAACATATTGAGGTTTCTTGGCTCAGAAAGAGGTTACAGGGCAAAGCAGCACCTCCTATTAAAAGCTAGATGATGCCAAAAAGTCCAGGACACACAGCAATTCTGACACATTCTTTACTGGAAGAATAGTTCAAATAACTGTTCAACATGTCCATAATGCATATGCAGCAAACAAAATTTTAAAAGATCTGAAGACACTGATGAATTGAGATGCATACACAATAAAGAGCAGAATAGGAACATTAGGTATATCTTCCAATTCAAGATCAAACTCATTTGGGAGGCCTAGAGTGCATCACATAGCTGAAGTAATGGTGCTACTAAAGTAAGTACACAGTTGCTTGGTCCTAGAGTCCTGTTTTCACTGATTGAACAGTTCATTTTGTTTTACATCAGTCATTCGAACAGATGATAAATGGGTACGGAATTCAGTCATAAAAGATAAAAGTTTTGTAAAGGCCTCATTTAATTATTTTTTAAATGGCATTTTATATCTAAGCTATCAGCTTTCCACTAAATCTGAAACTCTCTCTTCTTCTCCCATTGGAAAGCAGTAGAGTAGCCAGGGGGGGAGCAGGGGGAGCGGCCGCTCCCCCTTGAGCAGAAGCGGCGGAAGCGGCGCCTTTTTTTAGCAGCACTAAAAAAAGGCGCCGCTTCTTTTTAAGCGCCGCTTCTTACACTCACCCGGCAGCGCTCCGGGTCTTCGGCGGCATTTCAGCGGTGGGTACCACCAAAGACCCGGAGTGAGCCGCCGAAGTGCCGCCGAAGACCTGGAGAGCCGCCGGGTGAGTACAGGGGGAGGCGCCTTTTTATAGCGCCGCTCCCCCTGCGCTCCGGACCTGGCTGCGCTACTGTTGGAAAGATGTCCACATTACAAAAATAAAAACCCTACAACACTACAAAAATTGACCATAATTAGAACCTTTGCTAGCTGTCTCAGAAGAAAGAGTACGGAATGAATGGGTACAGAGACAAAGCCATTCTTTCACCTCTCCTGTTCAGTGTTGAGTCCCACTGGCAAGACTGTCATGGTTGTCAACACAGTGTCTTTCACTTGCACGACATTAACAAAAGGAAACCCAAATCCTGAACCACTGAAAATATGCAACACTATTATAAACATCTGTTTTGAGATAACCCCACTTTTAAGACATAGACTAGTAAAGATCTGGTTTCCCTGGTAGAACATCGCCTTCATAGGAGTAAGGGACACATTACTTTCTTTCATCACTAGGACATTATATAGCAGGGGTAGCCAACCTGAGCCTGAGAAGGAGCCAGAATTTACCAATGTACATTGCCAAAGAGCCACAGTAATATGTCAGCAGCCCCGTCAGCAGCTCCCCCCTCCCGCCCCTAGCACCTCCCGCCCGCCGGCAGCCCCACCGATCAGCACCTCCCCTTTCCTCCCCATGCCTCCTGCCCACCACAGTCAGCTGTTTCACGGCATGCAGGAGGCTCTGGGGGGGAAGGGGAGAAGCGAGGGCACGGCAGGCTCGGGGGAAGGGGCAGGAGCCTTTGGGGAAGGGGTGGGGTGGGGTCAGGACCTGGGGAAAGAGCCAGAGGTTGAGCAGTGAGCACCCCTGGCACATTGAAAAGTTTGCACCTGTAGCTCCAGTCCCAGAGTCAGCACCTATGCAAGGAGCCACATATTAACTTCCAAAGAGCCGCATGTGGCTCCGGAGCCACAGGTTGGCCACCCCTGCTATATAGGCTAGTAGATAGTTTAATGAAACATGAAATGGGCAACTTCTGATTGATCTGTTCTGCATATTCCCAGCATGTGGCAGCGCAGAAATGTAAATAAATAAATTAATTTAAAAAATAAAATAAAAAATTAGTGTTCTAAATCCAGAAAGAATAAACTTCAACCAGCCAAATGGCAAAACCTAAATATAAATAATGATACTTATAATGATATAAACAACCTTTTTTTTAATTTAGAACTAAAGTATAAAGAAAGAGTAATCAGCTGTAATTATTGCTTTTGAAAATGCAAGCTTTACATTGCACAAAAAACTTATAAATACAAGAAGCTTCTCAAAATACATTTTCTCAATTCCACAAAGAAAAAAATCAAACTAAGTTAGGACACTCAAGTGTTATTTGCAGCAATCATGATAAGTCAATTTTGGTTTACATCATGATTGTTATCAACACTCACAAAACATATTATTTACCAGATGGCAATCTTACTCAAGCAAACACATCAAACTTATGTTTCATTATTATCAAATGAGGATGAACTTGCCACTGGGATAACCTCCAGAAGATAAACACTTCTCCATAAAATGAATGCTATGGGTTCTGTTGTTTGATAAGCATACAGTATACAATAATTATCTTAATACTCTCCACTGATACCTCTTATTCCAGTACCATAACTTTCAACAAAACATAAATGAAGATGTGGGTTTCACTATCCATATAAATTGAATATCTGTGTTTTATGAGTATACAAATGTCAGGAAATGGCTGTTGCTCCTCCACAAGAGCACATTAGACCAAATTATACTCTTAGTTACATCAGCATGACCCTATCAAAGTCAGTAGGGCTCCAGAGGTATTAATTAAAATGTTAGCCCTTCCCTATCATATACATGACAAAAATGTAACTTTTGAACATTATGGACTGAATTAATTATGTCCATTAAAGGCGATACAGACATACTTGTGAGGGCAGCAGTAGTCTAGTACATTGTACATGGGAGTGAAGAGCCCTGAGTGCTAATGCTGACTCTGCCACTGAATTGCTGGTGATCTAGGGCAATTCACTAAGGGCAATATTTTCAAACTTTGGCATATTATTCATATTTCTACCCTTAATAAAAGCAGCCTGGCTTCCTAGGGGCTGAACACACACAATGCCCATTCAAATTATATGTAAGTATGTAAATATTAATGAAAATTTCAGCCTTAACCACTGTGTGCCTTAGTTATCATAGATGTTTATCCATCTTTGGGATCTATGGGAGAAAAAAAAAAGCTGTGTAATTGTGGAGTATTACTTATTTATTTGTATTGGTACCAGCATACGAGAACTATCTAATATCCAGAGTGGGTGGGGTTCTGTATTATTTATTATACGTATCAGCTCTGTGAATGTGTAATATTTTATATAGTATTTATACGTGTTTACATTTTGCCATTTAAAATATAATAAAAGCAAGCTTGAAGAAAGTTCATTCATGCCTTCATGTAAAGAGCAAGATTCCTGAATTTCATTTTAAGCAAAAGACAAAATAAACAGAAGCATACTGGCAAGTGCTCATAATGCCCAATACTGAAAAGACAAACATTTTATGTTCTACCCTGGAAGCTACAAAATGTCATGGTTGAATGTTTCTAGTACTGATATATTCTTCTGTGGGGTATATCAATGGTAGGGGAGCTTTAGGAAACATGCTCCACCACTCCCCAGCTGGTAGAAATACTCATTACAAAACCATCAGGGGTGAACTCCTGTGCCATGCTGCCCTTTACAAGGAGTGGGGTAGAGGTCAGGCACAGGGGGTTGGATAGTTGTTTCACAGGGAGCCTGATTCAGGTGCTAAGAAAGCAGGGACTTTCTTTCTGTGGGGTTGGAATTTGCTTTCCCTGCAAATTCTAGGGATATGCAAGATTTGGAGACTGCTGTCGGCCTCCTCCATAGCCCCCAAGTTCTCCCACCCATTCCCTGAGACAAATCTCAAAGGTCCATTGGCCCTCTGTCCTTCTCCTATGTGTATTACTACAGATGAGTAAATTAAGCCCGTTATTAGCAATATGAAATTTATGTTTCAAGAGCGATTCATTCCTATCCTATATCTCACATTAAAAATAGGTGTTTTGCAATATTCCAACACTTAATCCAGAAAAATCATCAGGTTATGAAGATTCCAGTTCAGGGATTCCATGCTTTTAACAACACTTATCAGGCAACTATCTAGTCATCTCAGCTTCCATCTTAAGATGTACTAGTGACAGTGGGCAATCACTGCATTATAATGACACCCTGAAATCATTGTCTAAAATACTCATTACATGTCACTATTTTTTTCTGAGTATTCCCAGTTATAAGATTAATAGGCATTAAAGAAAAAGTAAAACTGAAATATTTTTACACCTACAGAGAATTAAAATTTGAATTTTTTGTCTTTTCTCTCTCACCCTCTCTCTCTCTCTCAGTAGCTGAAGCACTAAACTGAATACTGACTCTCAGTCCTAATGTGGCTTGTAATTTAGTAATACATTGGTCTCTCCAGCAGACCATTTGGAAATATCATCTATATGCATTTTTACCACTGGTTTTTATGCACATCCCGTGGTGCTCCTGGTTAATAATGTGATCACTTCTATATGGAGTAACAGGTGTGATGCAATGGACCTTTAAAAGGAAGGATAACATAATCTTGGGTCTCATCTGCCATGAAGTAGGTAGCCTTTTGCAGCAAGTAGAACTGTGCAGCAGTTTAACATGGACTGTGCATATATGCCTCCTTTGTTTCAAAGGCTGAATAAAACCTCATTTTAGCAATAGTCCCTGAAGACTGTAACTGGGCAAACATACATTTCAGTTCCTCTTTATTTTGAATGCGTGTGTGTGTTTTTTTCTCCCACAGTATTCTTGCCAGCAAGTTAAAAAAGTATGGACTGGATGAATGGACTATAAGGTGGATAGAAAGCTGGCTAGATCATTGGGTTCAACGGGTAGTGATCAATGGCTCAATGGCTAGTTGGCAACTGGTACCAAGTGGAGTGCCCCAAGGGTTGGTCCTGGGGCCAGTTTTGTTCAACATGTTCATTAATGATCTGGATGATGGGATGGATTGCACCCTCAGCAAGTTCACAGATGACACTAAGTTGGGAGGAGAGGTAGATACACTGGAGGGTAGGGATAGGGTCCAGAATGACCTAGAGAAATTGGAGGATTGAGCCAAAAGAAATCTGATGAGCTTCAACAAGGACAAGTGCAGAGTCCTGCACTTAGGATGGAAGCATTCCATGCACCACTCCAGGCTGGGGACCGACTGGCTAAGCGGCAGTTCTGCAGAAAAGGATCTGGGGATTGCAGTGGATGAGAAGCTGGATATGAGTCAACAGTGTGCCCTTATTGTCAAGAAGGCTAATTGCATATTGGGCTGCATTAGTAGGAGCACTGCCAGCAGGTCAAGGGAAGTGATTATTTCCCTCTATTCGGCACTGGTGAGGCCACATCTGGAGTACTGCATCCAGTTTTGAGCTGCCCCTCCCCTCCCCCACCCACTACAGAAAGGATGTGAACAAATTGGAGAGAGTCCAGCAGAGGGCAACAAAAATTATTAGGGGGCTGGGGCACATGACTTATGAGGAGAGGCTGTGGGAACTGGGCTTATTTTGTCTGCAGAAGAGAACAGTGAGGGGGGATTTGAGAGCAGCCTTCAACTACCTGAAGGGGGGTTCTAAAGAGGATGGAGCTAGGCTGTTCTCAGTGGTGGCAGATGACAGAACAAGGAGCAATGGTCTCAAGTTGCAGTGGGGGAGGTCTAGGTTGGATATTTGGAAAAACCCGTTCACTAGGAGGGTGGTGAAGCTCTGGAATGGGTTACCTAGGGAGGTGGTAGAATCTCCATCCTTAGAGGTTTTTAAGGCCCTGCTTGACAAAGCCCTGGCTGGGATGATTTAGTTGGGGTTTGGCCTGCTTTGAGCAGGGGGTTGAACTAGATGACCTCCTGAGGTCTCTTCCAACCCTAATCTTCTATGGTTCTATGACTCTATGAACACATTTTATTAAAGCTTGTAATGTTCGGAAATTGAAGGTAATTATGAGATAAGTATACAGATTGTGGCTATGAATCTAAATATTTATGTACATAGGAAACTGTGCTTATAACCTGTGCTACAGTTTCAACTACATCTCACAACAGGGAGGGGCTCCTCCAAATCAGGGCTCATACACAACCGGCTTCTAGTAAAGACCTATCGTCTAGCCAGGAAGAGACAATGGTGGACTGTTAGAGTTAACGGAAAGACATTGAAAGATCTGGGCTCTCAAGTTAAGAGGGAATTTCTACATTCTGAATAAAAATGACTCATCACAGACAAAGAAAAGAAAAGAAAAGAAAAGAAAAGAAAAGAAAAGAAAAGAAAAAAGCCTTTTAAAAGCATCCTGGTTTGGCCTCAAGGTCTGAGGTTTGGCATTCAGAAACTGAGGGACAGTCACTTGGAAGGTGCTGTCTGTGAACAACTGAATCGTCCCTATGGCTGGGAGTATCCTGAGAAACTGTTCAAAAGCAATAGGTAACATGCATTAGAAAAGGGGTTTTATCTAAGATGGAAGTGTAAAGCATGAGGTTGCATCTTTATGTTTATTTTCTATGTAATTTGCATGTTTGCTCTCCCTTATATTTCATTTCTGAATCTGTGGCTTTTCTATTAAATAAACCTTTTATTTTTACCCCAAATGGGTCTCTGTTGTGCAAATTGTATGAAGTGTGTGTGCCAAAGTAAGCTGAATTCAGGAGAGCTGGTTTCACACATTCAGGAGTGATGAAACCTATGGAAAAAGTCAGAGTGTCTGGTAGTTAAGAACCTGAGAAAACAGATTTGGGGAGACTTAGGACTGGAAGGAGTAACTAGGCTGGTAGAAGTCAGGGACAGACCTTATGTTGTGGACTGACTACCAGTATCAGGGATATGAATCATAGCTGCACAACACCATGGTACCCCAAAGTTACAGGACAGACGGTGACAGAACCCCTTTCTACTCTGGGTGATCCCCAAAATGTCACTTGAATAAAGAAAAAGTGATCCTCTGATTAGTCTCTAGATGAATGCCATTTGGCCATTCTGGTCACAGTGGTTCCCCCCAGCATTCTTGATATGATTGACGCCCCTCCTCCTCCCCCCGCCCCTGGGCCACTCCTTCAACAATGATGGGATGCTGATGGTGTGTCTGGAACTGCCCTCAAATAGTTCAAGTCACATCTTGAGGATGGACCTGAAATAGCAGTGATGGACAATTTCATGGTGTCATCAAGTGATCTGATAAGAGATGTTCTATTGCTGATGTCATTTAACACATATGAGGTCTCTTGCTGAGATCATTTATATCCATGAGGTACTATATAATCAATACACTGATGATTCTCAGTTGCTCCATGGATCCTGCAGATTCAGTGTCTGTTCAGAAGAAATGACAGGATGGTATTGTCAGCTGGATACATCACAGCTACTTCATTCTCCATGGCTGAAAAAAAAAGTCTTACAACTGCTTAAAGGTTGCCATTTTGGCACATTCATTCATGTTCACACTTATTTAGCAGACATATTCATGGGATAATAATTGTAGTTTAGAGACTCATGTCACTTTCAACTAAACTCTTTCCATAGCAAGCCCACTTATGTTGGACATTGTACAGAGGTGCAGTTTTATTTCTTTCACACATTCTGTGCAGGCTTTTATTTACTCTGTGGCAGCCTCACAACAGCATCCTTTGCAGCTGAGCTCATAACACTTGATTACTGCAATTCCCTCTTAGCATGGTTTTCAGCAAGGCTTCTCCATAACTCTGGAGTTTGTTCAGTATGCACCAGCGGAAAATATGTTTGCTAAATGGCATGAGCATCCATGATCATACAGTGTTGTCTTGCACTCTTTGTATCACCTGCCTATAAAGTGGTTAAGAGGCACTGTTGATTTTTAATGGTGTAGATGCTTCTCCGTGAGCCTTTTTCTGATGGGTGTTTGTGCTCAGACCCCACTCACTGATAAAGGAACCCTTCCATGTATGGATTGAGGCAGGATGCAGGCCTGAATTCCAACAAAGAACAGGACCAACAAGTGTGTCTGTAAGATAGGAAGCAATCACCAGGAGATGCTGGGTCTGCCATGAGAACTGGTGAGCAGGAAGCAAAACTATCATGGCAGAAAACCAGGATCAGCATCAGCCACTGGATGCCATTTGGTTTGACTGGATTAATAGAATCATAGAATATTAGGGTTGGAAGAGACCTCAGGAGGTCATCTAGTCCAACCCCCTGCTCAAAGCAGGGCCAATCCCCAACTAAATCATCCCAACCAGGGC
The DNA here is from genome assembly GCA_033296515.1 of Macrochelys suwanniensis. Classification (NCBI taxonomy): domain Eukaryota; kingdom Metazoa; phylum Chordata; order Testudines; family Chelydridae; genus Macrochelys; species Macrochelys suwanniensis. The sequence continues at coordinate 179,598,726 of CM065777.1, read as the reverse complement.
TTTGTCAAGCCAGGCCTTAAAAACCTCTAAGGATGGAGATTCTACCACCTCCCTAGGTAACCCTTCCAGTGCTTCACCACCCTCCTAGTGAAATAGTTTTTCCTAATATCCAACCTAGACCTTTCAGTCCCCATTTAGTCTTCATCCATAACTAATCCCCTAAACACGTCTTAAGTCAACAGGCAATCACACCTTTATTACAGTGGGTTCTACAGAAATTGACCCTCCCGCCTTTGACAGCTCTCTCTTCACTGTAAAAAATAATAATTAAACCTTAATATTCCAAGGGCTGGATTTTTCAAAAGCACTCAGCATTGCCCTAATTCTACTCTCATTGAAGCCAGGGATAAAACTCCCATGGACTTCAACAAGAGCAGAGCCAGCTCAATATTGAGTGCTTTTGAAAATCTTCAGCCCAAATGTGCTTTTCTTTAGAATGAACTGGGCTTTTAATGCTTAAAATACATTTAGCATACAAGTTGTAATCACATCTTCAGTCCAACTCAACTATAAAATGACCTCAAGACAACTTACTTTTCTTTCCATTTTATACTGACCTTTAAGTATTATGCATACAATACATCTGTTAAATGTAAAAAAAACAACACTGGAATGACTTATATCATTTAATTCTATTGATTTGATGCAGATTAATCAATATGCTGTAACTGGTACCTATGATAGAGAAAACAATATTAAGAATAAGTCCTTCTCTCTCCAAAGAAAAAACAGTTCTGCTTTGATTTTTCATTGGTTATCTAATATTCACCCTCTGTAGATAACTGATGCATATTGACTTCTTCCACTATGTTTTAAAGAGTGATTCCCAATAGAGTGACACTAGTTTTAAACTGATATTAGGGAGTGGAAAACCAGGATTTAAGACCTTAGCCTTCTCCCATTGACTTTAATGGTGCAGGATCATGCCCTTATTGAGTAATTATAATCTTGCAGTCCACAGTGTATTATATTCAGGGGGAGGGATAGCTCAGTGGTTTGAGCATTGGCCTGCTAAACCCAGGGTTGTGAGTTCAATCCTTGAGGTGGCCATCTGGGGCAAAAATTGGGGATTGGTCCTGCTTTGAGCAGGGGGTTGGACTAGATGACCTACTAAGGTCCCTTCCAACATGATATTCAGAAAAGATTTATTTTTCCCTTATTTAGTGAACGAACACATTGTGTAGGAATTTCTGCACGACTTCTCCAAGAATTAAATGCAAATGAATTTTTTAACATGTATTATTAAAAAATGTAACTTTGTGTTTGTAATGTGGTAAATAATGACTGGTGACAGAAAAATATAGTATTTCCGTGTATAGGAATAAAAAGCTCTTAATAGGAAATACACACACATTTCACACAAGCAATAGCATAGGCAATTGAAATATTATAGACTAACTCACAAGTGCCTTCTAGCCCTGGCCATTTCATGTCTGGAGGGTAGAGAAAAATAAAAAAAAAGACAAAAAATATTGTCGTTAAGTCTTAAACAAAAAAAATGAAAAATAAAAAAAGAGATAGTAAATCAAAACATTCTTACCCTTTCAAGTGCAGAAAAAGGTAACCCTTGTTTAACTTCTCCACTGTCCCAGAAAATGACCTGATTCTCAAGGAAAGTAATAGCATGATAATGGGACAACTTAAACAAATATATGCACTGCTATTGCTAAGGAATTAATAACATATAACTAGCATGGATTTAAAAGGGGAAGATTAAAGGCTTTCCCTTTCTTTTCTATCATTGTGAAAATTTTATATAGCCGGACAGCTACATCAGCTGTTCAGTACTTATCAGAGTGAACCTCCAAAATATGCAACTCTATGCCAGCATGTGGGTGGGGGTTTAGTCAACCACATGTTTGATAACGGATTTCAATGACAAGATTATAAGCACTTAAAAGAACCATGCACCTCTGAGCAGTCACTGCTTCATGCTATATTCTGTGATAAAGAATCAGACCCCATCACTGTGGAGTGCTGAGTAGCAGGCTGGTGTAATGGTAGAGAATGCAGAATTTGTGTCAGCTGCCTGTAACTATTCTGTCTCAATAAAATAATTTCTTGAAGTATCATGGATAACAACTCACCATTTATTTACAAATGGGCCTTACCTCAACATGACATCACGAGTTGACAGTTCAATCAAATTCTAGTTTTCCACACTATCTTGGGTTCCTATTTTCCTCCTCAATTGATAGTTAACTAGTTTTTTTTAATCTGTAAAATTGATCATAAGAGAAGCACACTATTCTAAAGACTTGGGCAGCTTCTAGAGATGCTTCTAGGACTCCTTTTTTTTAAAGCTATCTTTCCTCATTTCTTGACATAAAATCTCTCTCAAGCTGTCTCATTGCTATTGTCCTTCTTCTCTGAAGTACATAGCTGGATAATATTCTGAGGCTGAAAACCTCCAAGTGCAAATCTACTGTGATTGCTCCCCACTTGCATGCACACGTCCAAACCAGCAGTGTCACTGTGATCACAATTTATATTATTCTTGATCTGATTATACAACTAGGGTTGCCAACTTTCTAATCACACAAAACCAAGCACCCATCCCCTCCCCTGCTCTGCCACTTCTCCGAGGCCCTGTCCCCACTCGCTCCATCCCCCCTCCCTCCGTTGCTCACTCTCCCTCCCCCCACTCATTTTCACTGGGTTGGGGCAGGGGATTGGGGTGCAGGAAAGGGGATGAGGTATCCATCTGGGGGAGCAGACTTGGGGTGGGGTCAGGGATGAGGGGTTTGCTGGGGAGAGGGCTCTGGGCTGGCGCAGGGGGTTGGGTGTGGGGAGGGTGTGGGCTCTGGGCTGGGGGTCGGGTTCTGGGTGGGGGCCAGAAATGAGGGGTTCAGTATGTGGGAGAGGGCTTTGGGCTGGGGCACAAGGTTGGGGGGGTGAGGACTCTGGCTGTGAGTGTAGGATCTGGGTAGGGCTGGGGATGAGGGGTTTGGAGTGCAGAAGGGGGGTCTGGGCTGCAGCCAAGGAGTTGGGAGTGCGGGATGGGGTGCAGGCTCTGGCTGAGGTTGTGGGGTCTGGGGATGAGGGGTTTGGGGTGAAGGAGGGGGCTCCAGGCTGGGACAGAGGGTTGGAGTGCGGGGCGGAGGGCTCCAGCTGCGGGTGTGGGCTCTGAGGTGGGGCAGGGATGAAGGGTTTGGGATGCAGGAGGGAGCTGCGGGCTGCAGCAAGGGGTTGGGGTGCAGGATGCGGTGTGGGCTCCATCTGGGGGGGGGTGAGCTCTCGGGTGGGGCCAGGGATGAGGGGGGTTAGGATGCAGGAGGGGGCTCAGAGCTTGGGCAGGGTTTTGGGGTGCTGGGGGGGTGCAGGCTCAGGGAGGGAGTTTGGATGCGGGAGGGAGTTTGGGGTCCTGGTGGTGCTTACCGCGGCTCCCAAGAAGTGGCCGCCAGGTTCCTGCAGCCCCTAGGCGGTGGCGCGACCAGGGAGGCTCTGCGTGCGGACCTTGCACCCACAGGCACCATCCCTGAAGCTCCCATTGGTTGTGGTTCCCGGCCATTGGGAGCTGCGGAGTCGGCACGTGGGGCAGGGACAGCACGCGGAGCCTCCCAGACCACCCATGTGTCTAGGGGCCGCAAGGATCTGGTGGCCACTTCCAGAAGCTGCGTGGAACTAGGGCAGGCAGGGAGCCTTTCTTAGCCCCGAGCCCCCACTGCACTGCCGACCGGACTTTAAATGGCCCAGTCAGTGGTGCCGACCGAACCCACCAGGGTCTCTTTTCAACCCGACATTCCTGTCGAAAAACAGACACCTGGCAACCCTATGTATAACAGGAATGTCACATTAGTGCTGTCACCAGATCCAACTTCTGTCATTTCAGGAAAATCATATCCTCATAATATGGAGGACGTAACCCATATATAGGGTTTATATACCCTATACTTCCTTACTTTGGATGCACCTGAGGCAGCACAGTAACCTGCTTTCCCTTACTATGGGCTGTGCCTTTGGAATCCAATCTAGCCCATGAGGCCATCAGGACAATCAACATAAAAATATGTTGTTCATTCTAAAAACACACCATTTTGTCTCAAACTTGTACTACTACTGACAAGTTGCATTGCTTTATGAAGTCTTCCTGCAACCAACCTCTTGTATTGATCAAATCAGCAGTTCTATAGTCCTGATCTTATTCTAGTTTCGCAAGCAAAACTCCCACTGAAGTCAGTGGACGCTTTATATGAATAAAGACTATAGGATAAATCTTAAGTAAAAATATACTGTTGCTAAAATAATAGTGCTATAGTAAAGATAATTAGTGGGTTCCTAACACACTAGTACTCTCTTTACTACCTATCTCTTTTCTGTTTTGTCCACCACTGTCTCTACTATTGATCATATTCTGTATAAATTCACAGCTGGCTGGATTATATAAGTCGTCATTCCAAATCAAAACACACTTAGTCCACCATCATCCAGTTGAGTAATATTAGTGAAATTTTGAATGTTCTCTTATTTTATATTTATAGATTCCACAAACCAACTGCTAGTTTGTTGTATTAGTCATGCAAAACCATCAGTTTTCACAAGTTTACAAGGGAATGGAGGCTGATGTTCTAGTGAATGTTCACAGGTAAAATTTCAATAGTTCCATTGGTGAACAAATCTTTTAAAAGGAAAAAAAATGGCAAAAGTGTTGTTTGAATTTGTCCTACATGAAAAATCACCTTTCTGTAGAGTTTTCCTTGCTAGGATGAAATTTCAGTTTTCTACTAGCAATACTACTTTTTAATACAAACAGAAATTCAAGACCACAGTGAAACATTTGCTGTTTCATAAACTTGGGAAAACATGGTTTTGTGACAATTTTGCAAATGATGGGAAAGAAAGAAGAGATCAATTCTCACTGAAATAAATGGGGCAGTTTACTTGGAAAAAGTATTATACTCTTCACTGATTACCCGGGTATTTTTATATCAGGTCACAGATGCTTTTCCCCCTTTCTAATGTAAGCAGAGTCAGGATGAGCTCCACCCTGACATCTGGTGGTGAGTTGTAGCAAGTTGTGGAAAAGAACTTCAGGGGCTGACCTCATTTACATAGGCACACCCACCTACCTAGCATGAGCTCATAGCAGTCCAAATGGTCACTTTGGGCTGCTGTAGGATCCCCAGTTTTTCTGTTATTGGGGCAGGAAAAATAAACTGTTGTTATACTGATTATGTGAATCAAGGACAGTGAAACTGTACTTGGCCTTTTGTTATGATGGAGGGACTCGCCATCAACTAAGCAGCACTTGCTAGGCAAGGGACATGGGTTCCAAAACCCAGTGAACTGAGAGAGGTTGGGGACATGTATTAGTAGCTGGTGGTGTGGACACCTTGTGAGGGCCTGAAACATCAATTGCACCATCTCCTCTCTCCACTGTGGAATATCAGAGCTAATGCTGAATTTATTAGGAGTCTAGTTACAGGCTGCTGAGTTGAAATCACTTTGGGCTAATGGTGCATGAGCACTAAGGCTCCCCTTACTATAAGCTGAAATCACTAATGAGCTAAAATTATTAAGAGCTGAAATCACTGTGTTAAGTAGTGGGGGAACCTGAAGATATATTGCTGAGCGGCTGGTGAAGCGGAGCTGCTGGCAGAGCGGAGCAGTTTGCAGGACAGCTAGAGTGGCTTGCGGGATGGCTGGCGGAGCAGAGTGGCTCATGGGACGGCTGGCAGAGCAGAGCGAAGCCCTATGAAGGGGCAGGGCAGTCAGCTTCGAGCCATGTAAGGTGCCCCTTACTTCTCCCCTCCCCATTTCCACCCAGACTAGTGGTGGGGGTAACACTCTGCAGATGAGCTTTTGAACTCTGGGGCTGGACTTTTGGGTTGTTGGACTTTTGGGACTTTGGGTGATTTTTAGGTTGCTGGACTCAAGAGACTTTTGGGTTGTTGGGCTCAAGAACCAAAGCAAAAGGACATGGCCCAATTGGCTGGGGTGGGTCTTCGCTCACAGTTTAGTTTATGAATCCTAGTTGTGGTGTTTTCCCAGTTTAATGCTGATGTCGTTTACCTCCTGTTATTAAAGATTTTCTGCTACACCGAGACTCTGTGCTTGCGAGAGGGGAAGTATTGCTTCTTTGAGGTGCCCAGGGGTGTGTGTAAAATTTTCCCAGGTCACTGGGTGGGGGCTCGAGCCGGTTTTGTATTGTGTTGTTAAGAGGGAACCCCTATGTACTGAACCTGGCCCTTGTTGCTATCAACTTGTCCTGGCAAAAGGGTTACACTACCATCATCAATGAAATGTGAAATGAAACGTAACTAAATGTTAGTTTTAGATCCACAAGTACAATTCATCATAATGGAACATATAATACATTTCAACTTCCTGACTTTGACATTAAAATAAAAATAAAGATAACTGTTGCCAATGTCTTTTTCCTAAGACTTTTTTTGTTAAATATTCTGGAGTCTATTTCAGCTGCCAAATACTCATAGTTTAAAAGTCTGAGGTTGGATAATTTCTTAAGAAAATACATAAGGACCTTTTTTTTTAATGTAACAGCGAGTTAAATAAAAGATGTCACCATTCACTTGTGCTAGCTCAACCATAACTGTACTGCACTGAAATTTTCCTTATCTATTCAATAACTAAATGTATCTTGTCATGTACGTGCTCTGACATGACAATTAACATCTCTGTTTTTCTTCAAGTTAACTTAAATACTTGACTCTAATAAAATAGAATACAGACAACTAAAGAAGGCAGAGATGTCAAGTATTATCCCTTTTTACTACCAAGAACCTCCTCCCTCATACAAAATAACTTGAATTCTATAGGGTTAACTTGTTGGGTAATTTTATAACTGAAGTCTGGACTTTGTCAACTTTAACACACTGAAATTAAGAAGAATATAAAGAAAACCATGGCTGGCAATGTCCTGTAAATAAGAAATTTGCTGTTAAGTGTTCAGGAGCATTCTGGTTCTGCCAATAAAACGCGGTAGTTCAAAAGCCTAGGAGCTGGTAATTTTGGTGTCTGCGATCTGATAATGATGGTGCAAAGGACCTTATTTCAGCAGCATATTTGGTTCCTGAAGGTGTCACAGCAATGGCAAAGTTCAACTTTGGTGTTGGCAGAGACACTAGATGGTGCCATGCTGCTTGCTGGGGTATCAAGTAGAGATTGTGTGACACAAGGGAATGCTGATAAGACTCTGACTTTTACTCACTAGCCCCAGACACCTGACCAGGGAAGGATTACAAAAGTTCATACCCCTGGCCAATGACAAGTATCCACTCACTCCATCAGACCCCCCTCTCTCTCCTGTACAGCTATGAGGAACAATGTCAGTTCCTGCACTCTAGAGAGCACAAGAACAGTACCCTGTCTTAGGGCAAAAGGCATCATAAAGTGGGTGGTGAGGTGATGGGTGACAAGGAGGTGGGGTTATGGCAGGGCTGGTAGGGGATGCAGTGTGGATTATGTTGCATCCTCCAAAGGCAAGTAGTATTGAGCATGCTCCTGATATGTATCTGGAAGTTCTAACAGGAATTCTGCCTTCCTGAATTGCCCCTTGAGATCTGCCCCTCTTCTGCAGCTGTGTCTTAAGCAGGGATCTCAAACTCAAATTACCACGAGGGCCACATGAGAACTAGTAAATTGGCCTGAGGGCTGCATCACTGAAACATACAATGATACAAAAGTATAGTCAAAAATGAAAAAAATGAAAAGTAATATAGTATTCTATTAAAAGTCAATGTATTAACTTTTTAAAAACTGTAATGCAAAGAGGGATTTTAATAAAATATAAACACTCAGTAATGTTTGGAGCTTGGCTGCCAGTGGAGTTGGCGCCTATGGCGGGCCGCAGGAAGTAACTCCGCAGGCCGCATGTGTCCCGCAGGCCGCGTTTTTGAGACCCCTGGTCTTAAGGGTGCAGTTGAGCCCTCTTAAGGGCTGCAGTTGAGGGTGCAGTTGAGCCCTCACAGCACAATGGTGATGGAGTCATGAAACAGCAGGCCAAAACCAGCTGCTGGTGTGATTTCCCAAGCAGTGTTACAGTACTGTAGACTTAGGGCCAAATTTTGCTTCTGTCTGGATGCACCTGAGATGCCCAAATAACCCCAGGGAGAAACTCCAGTAGTATCAAAAAGCAGAACTTTATTCACATAAGAAGCTCACAAAGTCTCCTGACAATGGTGAAGCGGTGGTGAAGAAATCATAATGTCATGGATGTACCTCCCACCAGCTATGCAACCTGAACTCCCTATCTGTTCAGCACCAAGTTTCCCTTGTGGTGGTTCACCACAACATTCCACCCCCATTGATCCTTAACAAATATACATTGAGAGAAAAAGGGAATGGCTTCTATATAGGGAAGGGAAAAAACATGGTGTACGTGTAGAGTGAAGGCAACCATTCCCCCAGCCCAGACTTTGGCCTCAAGTATGTATTTGAATCTATGTTTGCAGCATTGTTGTAGCCATTTTGGTACCAGGATATTAGAGAGACAAGATGGGTAAGGTAATATCTTTTAATGGACCAACTTCTGTTGATGAAAGAGACAAGCTTACACAGAGCTCCTCTAACCTGAAGAAGAGCTCTGTGAAAGTTCAAAAGCTTGCCTCTTTCATCAATGGAGATTGGTCCAGTAAAAGAGATTACTTCATCCACCTTGTCTGTTTGAATCTATGCGAGACCAAAGAAAACTAAATATGTTTCTTTTTAAGGCAAATTATGTAAGCTTATAAAATATTCTTAGAATGAGATATACAAGCCACTTTTATTTGAAAAGTCTGACTTTCCAGACTGTATGAACTATATATTTTCATTCCTTGCCCTCTCCCCACAAAATAATTGTAAGAGAAACATGAGCAAAAGGAAAAGGGAGAGCATAATGCATAATTCAGAGTCAGAAACATTGGCCTTTGCCAGCTGGACAGTTAAAGGAATCTGTCCAGTGGTTTATTCAGAATTTCCTCAAGTGAAAGAAATCAGTTTGTTAAAAATGACACCTTAGGGATGCATATATAATCTCTCCCTGACTTCCATGTCATGTTTCCTCCGTTTACTTCAAGTCAAAATACATTTTTTCCCTGCTCTTAGCCCCGCAGGATCAACCCAGCTAATGAAAATCAAGCTGTCTTTGTGCTGCTATCAACAATAGTCAGATAACAAAATGCAGGTTCTGATCTTAGCATGTTTATTGTTGCTGATGATGTATAAGCTGATAGCAGACAGCTTCATTTTCCTTAAGTTGGCTGACCCTGCAGAGAGCGAATTGGAAAAAAAAACTTTTAGTTTTGACTAGTAGTAAAACAGTTGAGCAAACATGACATGACATGGATGTCAGAGTGCATAATATAACTGCATGAACTTAAGTAATGCAAGAGAATATAAGGAAATGTTAAAAAAGTATGCAACTAACCTTTAAAATATGCCTTATGGTCTTTCATAGTTTAATTACAGATATTAACACACTGATCAGAGACAAATAAAAAAGAAAAAGAAAACTAGCAAACACGAAAACCTCTTTAAAAATAATTATTTTGCTGCATTACATGATGTCTGATGTACACTTTTAATGCTTTACATTATGTGGTGTGTGCTACACTGTAATCAGAATAAAAATAATAAGTAATTGTCTTGTAATTTATATCCACTAAGATTTACACAGTAACGTCAGGACTATTATATGTGAACTATGAAATTGCAGCACTGCCATAAGGTTTTTAGAACATGACAGGAACAACTGTGTAATTACAGAATTTTCAGCTGTAAGCAGGGTTTAAAGTTATCTTGTAGCAGCATGAAGTTACTCAGGAATTATAGTTTACAGTAGTTACTCATTGCAATAGCTATGCAGGGCTATATTATGCCCTCTTGCAGGAAAATCTCAGGGATGGGTACTATAAACCAGAAAATTCAGCGAGTTCCTGCGGTATCATGCTACTGTTGGGTTGCTTCCCAAACACACCGGTCAGGACTTGTGCTCCTCCAACCTTGTGTACATACCAAGATCCATGGAGAAATACCAAACATCTCGAGGCATCCAGGGTAGGCTAGGGCACTGGCGTAGAGGGCCAGCCCCTCTGTGGTACTCTCCAAGGCCATTCCCCTCCACCAAATGCACTGCAGAGATAACGTCCCCAAAGGCACTGGTTCAAAATTACTACCCACTCCTGAAGGGGGTTGAAAGTGCAGTGCAGGAACCTCTGGGAATTAACAGCAAATCTTTTCTTCCCATTTGCATGTGATTCGGAAAAATAGAGCTACAAGCAGGGGTATAAATGTCCAGTTCTAGCAAGTCTGCCCTGCCAAATCTAAGAGTTATATTTACTTTTTGATTCAAAAGTGATAATTCTAGGTTACACCACCATAAATACATTTCTATTTCAGTTTTTCATTAATAATAATTTTTCCTCTTCACTAACAAGAATTGCTGAATAATACAATTCTCTGACCTTTAGGGAGCACTTTAGTTGTTGTAAAGTGGTGCAAAGATTCTCCCCCATGACAGGGCCCACTCAAGAAAATATTTAATTACATTGCTGGAAAAAATATTAAAACTGGGGAGGTGGAGGTTGTTACAGGACGGGATAGATGGATGGATGAATATATATATATATATTCCTATGCCACAAAATGTTAATTTTTCTACTTACAAATCATGTTATTCCATTTTAAGAAATCTTCCTAAGGATTTCTTTAAAAAAACACACAGATCTAGAACTTTTCATAAGACCTGTAAAACCTTTTTGACAGGTTTGGAAACTTCAGGGCCCAGTGATGTATTTAACTCACAAAACACTCAGTAAAATTCACAAAAGCTGTCCTAATAGAAAAGCTTTAGCATGAGGCCTATGTTAGAACCGAAAAAGCCTGTGAGTCTTTCATCTGTTGTATACACATGTGCATACATTTTTCTTGTAGATATTTAGAGGCTGTCCATTTCTGCTGTCTTGCACATGATTAATTACAAGTAAGTCCCAATACACTGAGCCGAAAGTGAACCATCAGGTGTTAAGAGAGACCCATTATTTCCTCCTTTTTGGTGCGGGACTTTATGACTCAACTATTTTACTGTTCTAAATTTGCAGTGACAATAATCTGCCTGAGGTTATTTGTAGGGCTGTCAATTAATCACAGTTAATTCACACGATTAACTCAAAAAAATTAATCGCGATTAATCGCACTTATAACAATAGAATACCGACTGAAATTTATTAAATATTTTTGGATATTTTCCTACATTTTCAATATTGCTTTCAATTACAGCACAGAATACAAAGTGCACAGTGCTCACATTATATCATTATTTTTATTACAAATATATGTACTGTAAAAATAATAAACAAAAGAAATAGTATTTTTCAATTCACCTCATACAAGTACTGAAGTGCAATCTCTTTATCATGAAAGTGTAATTTACAAATGCAGATTTTTTTTCGGTTACATAACTGCACTCAATAACAAAACAATGTAAAACTTTAGAGTCTAAAAGTCCACTCAGTCCTACTTCTTATTCTGCCAATCGCTAAGATAAACAATTTTGTTTACATTGACAGGAGATACTGCTGCCTGCTTCTTATTTACGTCACCTGAAAGTGAGAATAGGCGTTCGCATGGCACTTTTGTAGCCAGCGCTGCAAGGTATTTACATGCCAGATATGCTAAAAATTTGTATTCCCCTCCATGCTTCGGCCACCATTCCACAGGACATGCTTCCATGCTGATGATGCTCGTTAAAAAAATAATGTGTCAATTAAATTTGTAACTGTACTCCTTGTGGGGGGAGAATTGTATGTCCCCTGCTCTGTTTTACCCACATTCTGCCATATATTTCATGTTATAGCAGTCTCGGATGATGACCAAGCACATGTTCGTTTTAAGAGCACTTTCCCAGCAGATTTGACAAAACGCAAAGACGGTATCGATGTGAGATTTCTAAAAATGGCTACAGCACACGACCCAAGGTTTAAGAATCTGAAGTGCCGTCCAAAATCTAAGAGGGACGAGATGTGGAGCATGTTTTTAGAAGTTTTAAAAGAGCAACACTCTGATGCGGAAACTACAGAACCCAAACCACCAAAAAAGAAAATCAAGCTTCTGCCGGTGACATCTGACTCAGATGATGAAAATGAACATGCATCACTCCGCACTGCTTTGGATCGTTATCAAGCAGAACCCATCATCAGCATGGAAGCATGTCCTCTGGAATGGTGGTTGAAGCATGAAGGGACATATGAATCTTTAGCTCAACTGACACATAAATATCTTACAACGCCAGCTACAACAGTGCCATGTGAATGCCTGTTCTCACTTTCAGGTGACATTGTAAACAAGAAGCGGGCAACATTATCTCCTGCAAATTGTAACCAACCTTGTTTGTCTGGGTGATTGGCAGACCAAGAAGTAGGACTGAGTGGTCTTGTAGGCTCTAAAGTTTTACATTGTTTTATTTGTATTGCAGGGGTTTTTTGTATATAATTCTACATTTGTAAGTTCAAATTTCATGATAAAGAGATTGCACTACAGTACTTGTATGAGGTGAATTGGAAATTTTTTTTGTTTGTTTTTTACAGTGCAAATATTTGTAATAAAAATAAATATAAAGTGAGCAGTGTACACTTTGGGACTCACTCTAAGTATGAAATAGCATATTATTAATTATGATTATTTAGGGCTGTCAAGTGATTCATTTTTTTAATCACAATTAATTTTTTTGAGTTAATCACGTGAGTTAACTGCGTTTAAGTGACAGCCCTAGTATTATTATTATTAGGCAGGAAAGCAAGATGGTTCAATTATTTCTGTGGACTTACAAGAGGGACTTACTCCCTGGGGTGAAACACTGGTTCTACTTTAGGGATTTTTGCCACTTACTTCCACGGAGCCAGGATTTCATGCTGGTTCTTTTCCGTAACACTGTTATACCAGGGCAGACTGATAGGTTGTCTCTGTTTCACATCAGTCAAACAGAAGGAAACTGATACAAGCCAAGCATGGAGTGAAGATCTCTATGTTAAAAGTGGAATCCTTTGTTCCTGCAGCCCACTGCACCAACCGTTTAAGGAATGTTGAATGATAGGGGGTGAGGCAAGTCAGATTGACCACAAAAAAGAAAGGGCAACTCAAAACAGCTTTGGTGAATACAATGTGGCAGAGCTCAAAGGAAATTCTCTGCAGCCCTTCACTCTCATGGAAGAGAGTTTCTTTTGAGCTTCCTCTAGTTAGAAGCCAAACAGCTAATATGAGCTGAGCTGAGCCCAGGATCCTAAGATTCAATAGTGGCAGAGAAGAATCCCTGCAGAAAACCTGCCAGCCAGTCCCATTTGAGCCACCTTCTTGATCATTTTGCATATACGGGCATAAAGGCAAGAGTAGCATATGAAATGTGTACACTAAGCTGAAGTTCCAACAGATTTCTGTATCTGCTGTAAAAAATTGATTTTCAGAATGGTTCTTGGCGCAAACAGGTCTCTTTCTGTGTGGCTTGCTTATATTTGATATTTAACTTTTTACTTTCCAGGATAGAGGAACTTTCTGCTTACTTAGTCCACTGTGAGACTCTCCATTTCCAGGACATTCAGTACCCTGGTTTCCTGGTTTCTTCTGCCTACTTGAAAAGCAACAATCTCTAGCTCAGTAGCACTTGGTTCATTGGGCCTCCTGACAATTGATCTAAGTTGCTTCTGCTGTGTAAGTTCTCAGCAGAATGTGTTGATATTGGCTGACATGCTTTATGGCTTATCAACAAGTCTCACTTTCCTCGGCTTGAGCATGGAATTTTTCTAACTTCTGTTCCTTTCCTATAGTGGTCTCCTAAGAATCTCAGACTTTATGAGGGTTTCCATCAGAATACTGACATTGTTTACTACCAGTCAAAACAGGTATTCCCTTGGGGAGGTGGGCTGAGCGTAACTTTCAGGTTGTTGAATTCAAAGCTTCCCCTTTGCAGTAACTTTTGGGGTAGGGAATAGCAACATTGGTTGAAACTATAGTGAAGAACACAATTATCAGACACATAGATGAACACAGAGGAGGTGACCAGACCTCTGTGGAGAAAGAAGTGGTTCAGGACTATTTAGAAAAGCTGGACGAGCACAAGTCCATGGGGCCGGATGCACTGCATCCGAGGGTGCTAAAGGAGTTGGCCGATGTGATTGCAGAGTCATTGGCCATTATCTCTGAAAACTCATGGCGATTGGGGGAGGTTCCAGATTACTGGAAAAAGGCTAATGTAGTGCCCATCTTTTAAAAAGGGAAGAAGGAAGATCCGGGGAACTACAGGCCAGTCAGCCTCACCCCAGTCCCTGGAAAAATCATGAAGCAGGTCCTCAAGCAATCAATTCTGAAGCACTTCGAGGAGAGGAAAGTGATCAGCAACAGTCATCATAGATTCACCAAGGGCAAGTCATGCCTGACTAACTGAATTGCCTTCTATGATGAGATAACTGGCTCTGTGGACGAGGGGAATGAAGTGGACATGTTATTCCTTGACTTTAGCAAAGCTTTTGATACGGTCTCCCACAGTATTCTTGCCAGCTGGCTAGATCATCGGGTTCAACGGGTAGTGATCAATGGTTCCATGTCTAGTTGGCAGCCGGTATCAAGTGGAGTGCCCCAAGGGTCGGTCCAGGGGCCGGTTTTGTTCAATATCTTCATTAATGATCTGGAGGATGGGATGGATTGTACCCTCAGCAAGTTTGCAGATGACACTAAACTGGGAGGAGTGGTAAATATGCTGGAGGGTAGGGATAGGATACGAGGAACCTAGACCAATTAGAGGATTGGGCCAAACGAAATCTGATGAGGTTCAACAAGCCAAGTGCAGAGTTCTGCACTTAGGATGGAAGAATCCCATGCACTGCTACAGACAAGGGACCAAGTGGCTAGGCAGCAATTCTGCAGAAAAGGACCTAAGGGTTACAGTGGACGAGAAGCTGAATATGAGTCAACAGGGTGCCCTTGTTGCCAAGAAGGCTAACAGCATTTTGGGTTGTATAAGTATGAGCATTGCCAGCAGATTGAGGGACGTGATCATTCCCCTCTGTTCGGCATTGGTGAGGCCTCATCTGGAGTACTGTGTCCAGTTTTGGGCCCCATACTACAAGAAGGATGTGGATAATTGGAAAGAGTCCAGCGGAGGGCAACAAAAATGATTAGGGGGCTGGAGCACATGACTTATGAGGAGAGGCTGAGGGAACTGGGATTATTTAATCTGCAGAAGAGAAGAATGAGGGGGGATTTGATAGTTGCTTTCTACTACCCGAAAGGGGGTTCCAGAGAGGATGGATCTAGACTGTTCTCAGTGGTACCAGATGACAGAACAAGGAGTAATGGTCTCAAGTTGCAGTGGGGAGGTTTAGGTTGGATATTAGGAAAAACTTTTTCACTAGTAGGGTGGTGAAGCACTGGAATGGGTTACCTAGGGAGGTGGTGGAATCTCCTTCCTTAGAGGTTTTTAAGGTCAGGCTTGACAAAGCCCTGGCTTGGATGATTTAGTTGGGGATTGGTCCTCCTTTGAGCAGGGGGTTGGACTAGATGACCTCCTGAGGTCCCTTCCAACCCTGAGATTCTATGATTCTATGATTTGTTGGAGAAGAGTCAACACGGCTTTTGAAAAGGGAAATCATGCCTCACCAATCTATTAGAATTCTTTGAGGGGCTCAACAACCAGGTGGACAAGGATGATCCAGTGGATATAGTGTACTTGGACTTTCAGAAATCCTTTAACAAGGTCCCTCACCAAACAATCATAAGCAAAATAAGCTGTCATGGGATAAGAGGGAAGATGCTCTCATGTATCAGTAACTGGTTAAAAGACAGGGGGGAAAGGGTAGCAATAGATGGACAGTTTCCAGAATAGAGAGAGGTAAATATTGGTGTTCCCCAGGGTCTGTACTATTCAACATATTCATAAATGATCTGGAAAAAGGAGTAAACAGTGAGGTGGCAAAGTTTACAGACAATACAAAGTTTACAGACAATACAAAATTATTCAAGATAATTAAGTCCAAAGTTGACTGTGAAAAGTTAAAAATGGATCTCACAAAACTGGGTGACTGGGCAACACAATGGTGGACGACATTTAGTGTTGATAAATGCAAAGTAATGCACATGGGAAAACTATTAATACAAAAAAAATGGGATCTAAATTAGTTGTTACCACTCAGGAAAGAAATCTTGAAGTCATTGTGGATAGTTCTCTGAAAATATCTGCTCAATGTGCAGTGGGAACCAAAAATCCTAACAGAATGTTAGGAACCATTAGGAAAGAGATAGATAATATGACAGAAAGTATCATAATGCCACTATAGAAATCCATGGTATGCCCAGACCTTGAATACTGTGTGCAGTTCTGATCACCCCATCTCAAAAAAGATATAATAAAATTGGAAAAGGTACAGAGAAGGGCAACAAAAGCAATCAGGGGTATGGAACAGCTTCTGTATGAGGAGAGATTTAAAAAAAAAACGGCGATTTTTCAGCTTGGAAAAGAGACGACTAAGAGGGAATATGAGAGAGGTCTATAAAATCACAAATAATACAGAGAAAGTGAATAAGGAAGTGTCATTTACCCCTTCACATAATACAAGAACCAGGGATCACCCAAATTAACAGGCAACAGGTTTAAAACAAACATAAGGAAGTATTTCTTCACACAACGCACAGTCAACCTGTAGAACGCATTGCCAGGGCATGTTGTGAAGGCCAAAACTACAACTGTGTTAAAAAAAGAAGTAGATAAATTAATGGAGGATAGGTCCATCAATGACCAAGATGGTCAGGGACGCAAACTCATGCTCTGGGTGTCCCTAAGCCTCTGACTGCCAGATGCTGGGATTGGATGACAGGGGATGGACCACATTATTATTGTCCTGTTCTGTTCATTCTCTCTGAACCATCTAGCATTGGCCACTGTCAGAAGACAGGATACTGGACTAGATGGACTATTGCTCTGACCCATATGGCTGTACTTATGACTTCAGTTCCAAACCCAGGCAAGTCATCAACAACTTCAGAAGGCTCATTAGCAGTTGTTCGGAGGACTAATTTTCCCCCCTTCTGGATTATTCTTGCTCACTTCTCAATCTTTATCATTTGATTCTCTAATAGGAATAGTAGTTCCTGACTACCAGCAGAATTTGTTAGCTTCTTGAATGAACCAGTCTGAAGGTAAATAGCTGTGTACTTAAATTCTGGCATTCCTAAACTAAATAAAAGCTCACATGGAACATAATGTTTAATTTCATACCTACAACCTAAAAGCAATTTCCAAAATGTCATAAGCTTGTGACATCAAAACCATTCATTTCAAAGTGATCATGAACAAGTTGAGAGGGTCCCAGAGCTTGGGCTGCAGCCCAAACTGGTATATCTACACCGCAATTAAACAGTGGCTCAAGCCACACGAGCCCAAGTCAGCCGGCATGAGCCAGCTGTGGGTAACTAACTGCAGTGTAGACATACCCTTAGTCCTCACTGAGGAGTATTTTCAGGCCATTTTTGTTGTTTTTCTGTTGAAAAAAACCCCAGCTGTCTTTAATATGGAAAAAATATATAAATTTTCCCACACACTTCTAACTCAATAAATGAATAAAGAGATTTTGTTCACGCTTAAAAACAAAATAAAAAATAAAATAAAATTAGGGTGGAGACCAGATAGAAAATGCAGCCCAAAAGGTGAAAGATTTGCAATGTTAAGAGTAGGTGAAAACTGGAAGCTATAATGGAAACTCTTTTCAAGCCAAACCACAGCAGGTGTTAAAGTGTCTACCATAGTATAAAACTCAAATACAAAACATAGGTGTGCCAGTGAGGCAACTTGGCCATGATATGCCTTGATTTCACAAGAAATTCAAGTATCCTTGTACAACCTCACTGCCTGAAGTGTGTTTGTTTTTAATAGCAATGTAAATTTATGGAAGGAGGCTAATATACCTGTATTGCACTGATCTATGCAATTACTCTGCATATTCATACGGTCAGGGATCTTTGCTGACCAGTCAGGCTTCACCAGTTTACGCAAACCATTGTACCAGTTAAAAATGACATTCACATTTATGAGTGTGCACACAAGCTGGGGTATTCACGTGAGCAGACAATAAACCAAAAAGGAGGCAGTAAACCCTTGTAGAGAAGCACAGAAACAGCAAACAGTTCAGTTACCACAAAATGGGAAATAGCACCTTTAAAATGGAGATTTACCTGAAAATAAAACACTAGCAAAGAAAAGCAAACACTGTCTGGTCTTCAGGGCCAAAAAACAACATACCAGTAAATCCCCTTGTGGGAATTACTTTTACTAGACAATAATGATCTCAGACTTCAAGCTGTAAAAGAATTCCAGTTACTTCTGTAAACCTTTCGTTAACAGCTTTATTGTTACTGCCTTCAAAGTCAGCCAACAGTTTTACAGTACACATTACAGTGTTACCTGCTGAAGTGTTAGCATTGTTTTAAAAGCCTATCTGGGTTGGCAAAGGTTTTCCTCAATCAAGTTATCATCTTGGTGAAATTCTGCAAAGAAATCATACTAACAAAGGCAGGGCTGGCATAATGCTTGTATTATTTTATTGGAGGGATGCCCTGGTTCAAGCATAATATTCAGAGCTAATGTTGTTCAGGGCACCCAAGATCACAAATGTGACACTTTCATTCTCCAGCTAGGGCTGGGACAGTGCATCATGCGATATTGCTCCAATACCCCTCACCAGTAGCTACCGAGCAGAACTAGAGTTCTGCTGAGTGCACCAATCAGGGTCACTAGATGTTAGGTATGGAGTTCATGGTGAGTGGGGGATCAAAAGGATTATACAGGAGAAAAGCCAGCCCCAAATCCAAAACCTAAAAGCTGGATGAATATGCTAGAACCCTTGGATCATCTTATTCTTCAATCTAGTCACTACTTGAGGGAAGTGAGGACTCACCACAAAAGACAAGTCCAGCTCTAGTTATCAACACCCCAGGATTTTGGAGTTCAGATCTGGATGGCAAACTGAACATTGCAGATAGCCATTAGCGGATCTTAAAACTGAACATGCCAAACTTTGGGGATGTTCTGGCCTGTTCAAGATCCAGAGGTGAATATTACGACTGGGATCCATTTCTACTTAGTATATATCTTTGTCAGGGCTGGCCAGGCAAGGGAAAAATCTACTCTTCTCCTGTAGCAGAGCTGTTAAAGAAATGATGGAATTTATGCATGCACTTCATGTACATTGCGCTGAAAATGTGCTCCTTAGTGGTAATATTTCGATTGTCTTTAGTAATTTAGTAATAGAACCTCAGAGTTACGAACACCTTGGGAATGGTGGTTGTTCATAACTCTGAAATGTTCGTAACCCTGAACAAAACGTTATGGCTGTTCTTTCAAAAGTTTCTAACTGAACATTGACTTAATACAGCATTGAAACTTTACTATACAGAAGAAAAATGCTACTTTTAATCATCTTAATTTAAATGAAGCAAGCACAGAAACAGTTTCCTTACTTTGTCAAATCTTTGTTTTAAACTTTCCCTTTTTTTTAGTAGTTTACATTTAATACAGTACTGTATGTATTTGCTTTTTTTTTTTTTTTTTTTTTTTTGGTCTCTACTGCCTGATTGCAGACTTCTGGTTCCAAATGAGGTGTGTGGTTGACTGGTCAGTTCGCAACTCTGGTTTTCATAACTCTGAGGTTCTACTGTATATCGAGGAGGGTCTTAAATGTTTCAGTGAATGTTACTGCCTTTTTTTATATATTAGTGAGCACAGAGTTTTCAAGGAATTCAGAGAATTGCACAGTAGCTTTATCACTGCTTACCCATAGAACTAACTGAGGGAACAACACATATATTATTATTAGCCATGATTCTGTGGCAGACTCCAACTCGTCCATATTATATATAGGAACAGAGGCCACGTCTACACTACAGAGATTGTAGTGGAATAGGCACGGCACCATAGCTATGCTGGCATAGCCCATAGCGTAGACGCAGACTAGGGCATGGAAGAGGATTTTCCATCACTGTAGGAACACCACCTCCCTGAGCAATGGTAATTAGGTCAAAAGAAGCATTCTTCCATTGATTTAGCTGCGTTTACACCAGGGATTACATTGGCATAACTAGGTCACTCCAGGGTGTGGATTTTTCAACCCCCCCAGTTTCATAGCTACATCAACCTAAATTTTAAGGTGTAGCCCAGGCCATAGGAGCTGCAATGCTGGATCAGAACACTGGTTTCCTTGGACGAGTATGGCAGTCAGTGGACAGAATCGGATGCTTCAGAGGATGAAACCTGCAGCAGGCAGGGGTCAGCCTTCCCACAGGGAAAGGTTCTTCTTAACCCAATATCTAGAGGTTGACTTAAACCCTGGATAATGAGAGTTTAGCTTCAATATTGCTTTACACACCTCTTCTCCTTGTATTCCATTTTCCTGGTCCCCAAACTGTAGGTTTGGGGGCTTGTTTGCTTGGTTTTGCTTAGGGATTTTGTGTGTGTTTATGTTTTAATAAAAAGGGGGAAAGATGTAATTAAAGGCCAAGTTTTGCCTCAGAATTATGTTGGTGCAATTATGTTGAAGCCAGTGGAGTCCTTGGGTGTAAAGGAAGGTAGAATTTGACCCTTTTTTCTTAAAAGTACAGCAAAGTAAGCAGAAAAGTGGGAACTTCCAAAATCTTGCATCCTGGTTGGGACCATGCTGCAGCCTTAAATACTAAATCACTTAAATACTAAATATTGCCAGTAAACATAAGATTGTTCTTAATAATTATGCAAAACATGATAGTTGTCTGTCTTATAGAAACACAGCCCCTTCTTTTAAAACATAAGAACAACAACATACATTCATACAACACATCGATAAGCCCGTCTTTTAAACATTCAGTAATTCAAACAGCAGACTGCATGTTACATCTGATGTGGCAGTTGTTATGGAAACTATGCTTTTTGATTGAGTAGCAGAATAAATACTCGCCTAAAATCAGCATGATGGGCTAGTGCATAAATTAAGCACTCCCAAGACTACAATTACATGGCTTCCTTAGAGTATTTTTTTTTAATACGCAAACTTTCCAAGATAAAAAGGGATTTTTGATCATTTGCTGCAGCACTTCCTCTCAGCTCCTTATCTTTTGGTGATGTTGCATGACAGAAAGGGATGACTTCCTGCACGCAAAACTGGAAGATACTAGGGCAAATTTGGTATTGACTTACACCCAGTATAATGCCAATGAAATCACTGTTTATTTTAAAAGAGACAATGGATATAGGTGTAGAATTTAATCCACTGACTTCAGCAGAGTTACTCCAGATTAACGCCTACATAAAGGAGGGCAAGATAAAACCTGTTACAAAAAAACCTGTTACCTTAGTTTCCTTCTCACACCACATTTTTGAAGGAAAGTGAGATGAAATTATTTCCATTTTTCTTTAATTTATCAGATGCGATAAATATGAAAGATCATAAGGCACACAGAAAGAGACCGTTAAATATCTTTTTTATCATTGCATATATTCTGATGTTAGGCAGTTGCTGATTCCTATTGATATTAAAATGACTCAGTGTCAGAATATAAACAGTTCTATCCTTTCTACTTTCCAACTTGATTAAACGCTGTAGTATAACATTTTAAATAAAACATATTGACTTTTGTTTTCCTCATACACAGTTCTACATGGAGTGATATGCCAAGCCAAAAAGTACAAGAGCAACAGGCACACATATCACAAACTTCACCATAATGGGCATGCATTCACCCATTGGATCAACATCTTTCAATTTATTAGCATGACAAAGGACACAATTATTTTGGATATGCCTGAATGCAGTTTTCATTAACTTTGCAATGATTTATTAACAAAAGTGTCAGGAATGTAATAAAAGCAGCAGGACTCCTCAAAATGCCAAAATAAAAAAAAATTAAAAAAAGAAAAAAGAAAAAAAAGAAAGAAAAAGAAGAAGAATACAGCAGAATTTCCAGACATGCCTTGCAGCATCAGGTCAATAAGGTTGCTTGATTCTATCAAAAGCATCACCATGGTGAGTGAACTCTGCAATTAACAAAGAGTAAGCACAAAAAATGCTAATATCTCATTTGAATGTAATTATGCACAGATTACTGTTCACTGGAACAAGAAAAGGGATTTTAATTGTTACCCAAAGTTATGTGTAAACCTTGGATTCTAGTTAACTTTTTTGTTTCGAGGGGAGTTTATAAGATATTAGAAATGAATGGTTCACAAATTTTTAAGTTCAGTGACTTTGTAAAATGAATGCGCTGACTTTCTATAAAGCATGCAACTTCCTAAATTGTGGGGAGTTTTTTTTAATAACATCCTTCCATGTGTGTTGGCAAGGTTAGTTTGTAATAAGTTTCACCATCGTTTGCATTTTAATACTATTTGATCTCATTTACATGTTTAAATTTGTTCCTGTAATAAAATTCATTAGTATGTTTATCATAACCACATAATGAATATAGCCCTTATGTAAAATAAAAAATTGAAAGTACATTAGAGACATTACAAGCTGTTTGAAATTACTGTGCTTTGCATATTATACCTTATTAATTAAATTATAAATTATTTATTTATGTATTTCTTTAATCAGGGGCAAGTACTAGAACAATATTATATTAGTATAAGAAACACAATACAACTCAAAGCTAATTCACACATGGATCAGGTTTTGCATACCCAGGCATACAGAGTCATTTTGCCATGGGGTGGCAAATACCACTGCCCCTGCTGTGCATCGGGGGACATGAAATAGCTATTTAAAGGGAAGTGGGTGGGGGAAAATGTTTCTTATGCAAGTTAAAACTTCACTTGTTAAGATAATATCTCCTTTTGCCTTCCCCTTTTATGAGTATAATTAGATGAGATATGCAGCTGGAAACGAAGAATAAATCAGTATTAAAGCTCATGTGAAATCCACGTCATATAGAGTCCACTGGTTGGTTTATTTGTTTTGTTTTGTTTAAGAAATTTTGTTAGATTTTTCCTTGTAGTGTTTTGCAAAGGTTTTTAAAGTTCAGCAGGCAAAAGTTAGCCTTTAATAGTAATGGAAAATAAAATCCTCTGTTAAAAAGCAGCAATACTGTAGCTTAAGTTCATATTTTTAAAGTAAACTGTTAAAAAGAAATATTAATCCACAGAAATGCAACATGATTACAGTTGGAAAAACTGAGTTTATGAAAAAGAATTAATGATTAGATTGATGAAGATGTTAGGTGTTAAAAAACAAAATTCCTGAGACCGCAGAAAAATGAAATTGGTATCTTCAAAGGTCATTGGAATCTGCAGAAAACTTCAGGGTCTGAAGAAAGTTAGAGAATGTTGTGATGATACACAAGAAACCAAAAGAAGATTAGTGAGACAAGGCAGAGGGTCCAGAGAAATGGAGCTGGTGAAATCATTGGCACATAACCCAGTGTTAAGGTACTGTAGAGTTTTGCATTTCAAGCCAGAACACCCCTAAAGCATCCCTCCTGCTTCATAGAGGGTCAGTCCACTGAAATAAGTCAATGTGCTTTCTAAGGGACTTGTCAAGAAATAAGCAGGGGCAGGCAGAAGGTCCAAATTGGAGGGGCTGCTTTGGGAAATGCTTCCTTTTGATAGAAGCCTGGATA
Source organism: Macrochelys suwanniensis (assembly GCA_033296515.1). NCBI lineage: Eukaryota > Metazoa > Chordata > Testudines > Chelydridae > Macrochelys > Macrochelys suwanniensis. Next base: position 179,575,161 of record CM065777.1, on the reverse strand, counting down.
TGAAGAGAATGGAGGTAGAAGAACTCTATCTCGTCTCAGTTTACATGTATTGTGACGACTGGAGTCACAATACAGGGCAAACCTCCCTTTGGGGTTTGATTTATTTGGGTTCTTTAAACACAGAGGTTATGTTTCTTGCACTGCAGGTCACTGTGGGATTCAAAGACAAGATGGACTCTCTTCCTCTCTAGAGACAGGACATTTTTGTCTGGAAAAGCATGGATGCGCTATATAGAAACAGTATGAAAAGGAAACTGATTTCCTAAATAGGAAGTGTAATAATACACAAAAGTAAGCTCCTGAGATATCCAAGGTTTTGCTTTTCATTAACGTTCTTAATTACCTGAATGTCTTGTAGATGGACAGAACAGTTAGAAGGCTTTTCCTCAAGCCCTATGCGTAGGTAGCATATTACTGCATATTGAAAGTATTAAATGGCAGCTTGAATTTAATATTTTGCAACCATGTTCAACAAGAGGCTTGATCTTGCTACCACTGAAATCAGTGGGACTAGGATTAAGCTTCAAGGGTCAGATTCTGCCATACTGAAAGCAATGGCCATGCTTCTATTGACTTCAGTGGTGCAAGACTGAGCCCTAAACAAGTTGCATAATCCTCTAAAAAAAGCAGTTCCACACATTCCTTTGCCTTCTCCTCCTCCTTTCTGCCCACCTTACATTTCTAAAATTAATATTAAAATTTCTCTCCCTAAACATGAGTACAATTGTTTACGCTATTTATTAATACATTAAGCCATCTCACCACTAAAAGATGGGCTAAATGTTAATAAAATTATTCACCGTTTAAGTGGGGGGAGGGGAACTTTCTTCTAGTCAGAAAATCTGTTAATTATTTATATTGCGGTTGATGGAACCTGGAGGATAGTTTGGGAAATTTTAAAAAAATACACTGGCATAAATACATTTTAAAACAATTCATTGGCCAGCTATAAAATAAACCCTGGTTAAAATTAGCAAGAGGAAAAATACACAAAATAGAAGACCAAAATCTGTCTTTGCATTAGAAAGAGAAAAGGAAAAGGAAAGGAAAGAGCTGAAACCTTGTACTCCTATCCCAAAATCAGATTATGTCACTCTCATTTACCAGTTTACAGCTATTTAACCAGTCTAGTTCAAAATATCCTCTTCTAGACATGCTATCAGGAGAAGGCTGGAGGTTTTCCAAAGCTACTTAAAAATGTTCTTGCATCCTCCATGCCAAAATTATATCAACTATTTCCTTCAAGGGCTACACGTAATTTAGCAAAGTTCAGAATTAATGATGTTGCGCTGCTTTCCCAAAATGCAAAGAACGTAACTTCATAAATTGTTTCCTGCTATTTTGTGTCTCTTGAAAAAAAATGTGAAAAAATAAATGTGAGAGGATCATAATATAAATAACTTCTTTTTTTTTCCCTCTGGAAACAACTAATTTTTGACCCAAATGGCGAGGTGGGTAAATAGTTGCTCTTCTCTGATATGTGGGAATAAGTCTCACATTTCACTTCCCGGCATCTGAAACACTTGACAGTTTTTTTTAAGTATATTTATACTTTGGGAAAGAAGTTCTGATAAATGTTGCTGGTTTTGCTGGATTTTGGGAAGCCTTATTAATACAAGACGTTAATTTTGATATGTCCTGTAGAAATTTCCCTAATTCAAGACCACCACCCTGAGAAACACCTATCATACTACTCTAGGGGCAGTTTGTAGGCTGACCTATGTGCAACCCCAGGGAGTAGAAGAAGTAACACCTGCCATTTTCCTCTTGTGCCAGTGTTCTGTAACACTGCTTCCTACATGTGGAGGAAAGCAGAAAACACAGAACTAGTATGTCCTCCCTTATGCAGATGGGCCAGAGAGGGTGGAGAATGGGTGAAACCTTGAATCCGTCTCGTCCAGCACACTCTAGCATGCATGAGAAAGCATATGCTGGGAAAGGACCTGTTACAGTATACTCCCACTCCATAAAAGTGAGGAGACTGGGCAGGAGATTGGAATTCCCCAGTTTCCCTCCCAGGCTGCTCCAGAGGCCATGCAACATTGCACACTGTCCCTAGTTATGGGCTAGACAACTGTTAACAGTTTCCAAATTCTCATTCTCCTACATAAAATGGACTTGACTTCAGTGGAGTCACGTCAATTTGACTCTATCTGTTTACTGAAGCGCAGAAGTTAATACTGTACAAAATAAGCAAAACAGTATATATGGCGGGTCAGATTTTGCCTTTGCGTATGCTCAGACAGCTCCCTTTGACTTTCAAGGGAGATGCTTCTGTATAACGAAGGGTGAAATTTCCTAGTATACACAAGAATTTAGTCAAATGTAAATATTGTGGGAATCCTAACCCAGTTTCCTAACTGAAGTATGTTTAAATTCACAACCAGAACACTATATTAATGAACTTTACATTGAATTATTGTTGTAAATATTGTTGTTCTAGCTCTCAAGAGCAGGCAACACTAAGTACAAGCCATATTGAGGTTTCTCCAAAAAAAGGTAAATGTTCAGGAAAGTTATGAGCATGGGCAGGAAACAGGGAGTTATAATGGAAACTGTTTCCCCTCCTTTAACTATCACAGCAGCTGGTTATGTCTGCTATAATAAATCCTGTATTCTCCTGTATGAAGTAGTAAAAATCTATTCAACTGTCCTTAAAGTATTAATTTGAGTGCCATGATTACAAGATTGACTATTATTACCTTAATAAAAATCATTCAGTTTACAAGCTAAAAGGTCTACAGTTTGAATGCCGGAATAGTCCAATTTAATTAGGACAACAATGAGAAAACCGCTCAAATAACAATTGTGAACAATTTTCTAATGGACTTAAATTATGTGCTTGTAAAGGACAGTGATAGATGATATGTTTACTTTTCCTAGTCGCATACTGAGGACCTTTGAAGGAGGAATGACTGAACCAAAGCACATTTTAACTTGAAGACACTTTAAAATATCCCTAAAATTGTGGCCCAAACCAAAGCCATATTTCCCAACTCACTTGCATCTTGATGGTTTGGATTTGACAGGAACTAACTGATCCTTACCTTGTCCTCTACCTAAAACAGTGTAAAAAAGAATAGTGATATTCTAAACAACTGCAATAATTAGTACCTATAAAGCACTTCAGCATAACAAGAATTCATTAATTAAACAACACAGGACTAAACACTGCTGGAATGGAAGAATCTCTTAAAAAATTAGTTAAACAAATTGTAATTGAGACTAATAAGCTGAATGTTTCATTTGGAGAGATATCTTAACAAAAAAGTATGTTTGAGCCTTAAGCAGGGCTGGCTAAAGTCTGGATCACAAGCCACACAAAGCTTAAGAGGTTCTGCAAAACAGTGTAGGGACAACAGAGCACAGAGAGAAATGCTACTTCTTGGTCTTATCGGCCTGGCACTTGAATCAAGATGGAATAACACGTGCTCTATACATCACTGAGCACACTATCAAATCTTGACTAAATAAATAAATAAAAATAATTGATGCAGTCTTTGTGAGCAATTTCTCTGTACCACAGAGCAGGGTTACTGAAATATGTTCCACCTTTAAGAAATTTAAGGCAGGTCCTTTGGCTCTTGATAAATTGTCAGTTAGACCTGCACATGGGAAAAATTTTGGACACATTTGATCTTAAGGTGTTATTATACATAGCTTGCAAGACTGTGGTTTCCCAATGAAGTTCCTCTTCTCTTAAACATCTGAGGGCCATATCTATCCTTGGTATAACTCTATTGACTTCAAAGAAATGGAACTGAAGGGATGAATTTGGACTGGAAAGTCTAACATGAGTGCCATACCATCATAGAACAATTTAGAACATACTGCAAGAACATGATTGCTTGATAACATCATGATGAACTCAAGGCTAATTACTGCGCAACTGAATACTTATGGATTTATTAACGAAATCAACATGAACAGGAAATGAACTTGATCCACGAAATAATATTAAAGTGAAAAATCAAGTAAATGCCTAGCAATAAAAAGGTATTATTACAAACCAATATATTAATCTTCAATTACACTTCATTTAGGAGTAAGCAGAATTCTATAAGTACATGCCTGCAGCTGAATTTCTTTTCAAAAAAGTTGAAAAATCCATTCCATAATTAAAGCAATTATGCAGTCACATATTAAATGCCTCAGTTTTTAGGTCATCAAATATTACATTGTCATGACATAAACAAAGAGACAATAGTTTATAAGAAGAGTTTGGATGAATCTGAATTTTGATAAAAACAATTTTTAGTTCATCATTAGAAACTTCTGAACCCATCACAGCACAATACTAACTCACTTAAGACTTTTTAGAATGACAACAAAATGAAATGCTCAAGATGTTTAGACAGATATGTTTGTGTATTAATGCATTCATATACACACATTTTAAAATGATATATATAAATGATATAGAGATATTCTGTTATATATGCATGTGTATATACATATAATATACACACATTTGAATGTGTTTATATGTACACACACATATATATATATACCTATCTCTCTCTATATATATACACACACAAACTGTATGTGTACTTTTTCCATAACAAGCAAAGGGTTAATGATGGTTTGTGTCAGTTCTTATGAAAGTGAGCCTTAAATTGAACAAAGAAGTTATTGGCTTTTATTAGATTTGGTTTGTTTTCATCTTCATCACACAATGGTTTTGTGAAGCCAACAGAAACAACTGCAATATTTTCTCTTGCAAAGCCTACTTGCTAATCAGTAGTGGATCTAATCAAGGACCTAATAAGTCCATAATGGTGCATTTGCTTCCCAGGAGAAACTACTGTTTCTCATCATACCAGAAAATACCCCCTTGTAAGGTGCACCCAGGATCCACAGAGTCACTGCAACAGTCTAATAATTTGATTGCAAGCCCTTAGGCAGGGATAACTTAAATTACTATTAGAGAGCCCTAGAATGACTGCTAACATCTGTGTGATGAACCACTGTACTGATTAAAGGTTTTTTAAAGAGAATTCAATTCTTCACCCTCCAGAAACAAGTCACTAGACAAACTTTAGAGACCCCTATCTTGCTGTTTAGTACATGTAAACACACTGACTAGTCTTCTCTGTGTGGGCTTATGGGATCTAAATTCCGTATGGTGTCTATCCTTCAGAGGTCAAACTTACTGATAGGTGAGGCAGTATTTCTACCAGTGGGACATATACAACAATACCTCATTCTGAAATACTGGGAGAAACACAGCGGGTGTAAGAAAATCATTCCACTTCTCCCCTAATCATTTTTGGAAGATGCAGAGAGCAGAATTAAACTCTGGAATAATACAAATGTAAGACACTACTCACGTTCACTATATACCAACACAGGCCCCATTCCTGCATTGGGATTTGCTAGTGTAAGCAGAGTCAGGATGAGCTCCACCCTGACATCTGGTGGTGAGTCATGGCAAAGCACTCCAGGGGCTGATCCAATTTGCATAGGCACACCCACCCTGCCTGGTACGAACCATAGTCGCCCAAATGGGCATTTTGGGCTGCTGTAGGATCCTCAGTTTTCTGTATTGGGGCAGGAATTTCTGTTATTGGGGCAGGAAGAATAAACTGTTATACTGCTTATGTAAATCATGGCCAGTGGAACTGTACTTGGCCTTTTGTCATGTTAAAGGGGAACTTGCCATGAACTAAACAACACTCGCCAGCCAAGGGACATGGGTTCCAAAGCCCAGTGAATTGAGAGAGGCTGGGGACAGGGGATTGCTTCCTGGCCTTTTGGCTAAGATCAAGTGTAATACCTGGTGGTGTAGGACCCTTGTGAGGGTCTGAGACACCAATTGCAGCATCTCTGCCTCTCTCCACTGTGGAATATCAGAGCTAATGTTGAGTTCCTTAAGAGTCTGGTTTCAGACTGCTGAATTGAAATCACTCTGGGCTAATAGTGCAACTGAGCACTAGGGCTCCCCTAAACTACAAGCTGAAATCACTAAAGTGCTAACAGCCTTCTGAGCTGAAATCACTGAGCACTGTGTTAAGTAGTGGGGGAGCCTGAAGATAAGTGGCTGGTGGAGCAGTTGGCAAGACAGCTGATGGTGTGGTGCTGCTGGCAAAGCAGAGCAGTTCGTGAGGACAGTTGGAGTGGTGCTGCTGGCAGAGCGGAGCAGTTCGTGGTTGCAGTTGGAGCAGCTTGCAGGACGGCTGGTGGAGCGGCGCTGTTGGTGGGACAGAGCAGTTCGTGGGGACAGCGGTAGTGGCTTGCGGGACAGCTGGCGGAGCAGAGCGGCCAGTGAGACGGCTGGTGGACCAGAGTGAAGCCCCACGGAGGGGTGAGGCAATCATCTTCATGCCACGTAAGGTGCCCCTTACCCCCCGCCCCTTCCCATTGCTGCCCAGGCGGGTGGCGTGTAGCACCCTGCAGATGAACTTTTGAACTCTGGGACTGGACTTTTGGGTTCGTGGACTTTTGGGGACTTTGGGTGACGTTTGGGTTGCTGGACTCAAGAACCCAAGGGACAGGGCACGGCCCAATTGGCTGGGGTGGGTCTTGCTCACAGTTTGGCTTATAGATCCTAGTTGCGGTGTTTTCCCAATTTAAGGCTGGTATCGTTTACCTGCTGCTATTAAAGATTTCTGTTACACTGAGGCTCTGTGCTTGCGAGAGGGGAAGTATTGCCTCTTTGAGGCGCCCAGGGGTATGTATAAGATTTTCCCAGGTTACTGGGTGGGGGCTTGAGCCGGTTTTGCATTGCATTGTTGAGAAGGGAACCCCTATGTACTGAACCTGGCCCTTGCTGCTGTCAACTCATCCTGGCAGAAGGGTTACACTAGCATGGGCTCTACTCAGAGCAGTAGCATAGCCAGGGGGGAGCAGGGGGAGCGGCCGCTCCCCCTGTGAGCAGAAGCAGCGGAAGCGGCGCCTTTTCTTAGCAGCACTAAAAAAAGGCGCCACTTCTTTTTAAGCGCCGCTTCTTGCACTCACCCTGCGGCGCTCCGGGTCTTTGGCGGCAATTCGGCGGTGGGTACCACTGAAGACCCAGAGTGAGCCGCCGAAGTGCCGCCGAAGACCCGGAGCGCCGCCGGATGAGTACAGGGGGAAGCGCCTTTTTATAGCGCCGCTCCCCCTGCGCTCCGGACCTGGCTGCGCTACTGACTCAGAGTATATAATAATTGGATAGTACCCTCTTAAATAGTCTATGATCCCTTACTGGTGCTCACAGTGTTCTATGTTTCTATTTGTGCTGTGGGTCTGCATAAAGGGCGCTTATAATACAAGACTGTGACTTTTCTTTTGAGAAATGCAGCACATGCTACAACAAATCAGACACCAGCAATACTGTTTATGGGACATAATTTAAGTTTTCACCAGGATTTGTTAAAGTCTAATGTACAGAGGGATGTCTTCCAACAGCGTGATTGAACAGCCAAAAGTAGTCACACTTGACTGAGACGTTTTCATGTGGATCTAAAAAAAGCCTTCATAGAAGACTACTGAGATAATTTTTGGAAACCTGGAGCAATTACATCATAGACTGGTCCACTTATCAGATAGAAATGGCACCAACATATCATAGAGAAGACATGTAAATGTTCCTGTAAACACAAGTTCAGAAGGATGGTCTACACAATGACACCTCTTTGAAATACAGAGCCTAAAATACACTGTCTAATGATGGCATTGGTGAGCCTCACATCCCTGTTTCTTCTGCAAGTGACCATAACTTTACAGAGCAGGACAGTGTTTGCTGACACAACTACCCCAACAAATACAGGTACTGTTCCAAATGCTGCTGTGATACCTACAAGACATTATCCATAGAGAAGTCATATTCCACCTTTCAGATTTAATTTGCAACGTGTATATGTTTAAAGGTAATAATGCATTTGTGAGTTTTATGTATCCTTTTATATTAAAGGGACAGGAATATGTAGTGTATTTTTACCCACAAAAGCTTATGCCCAAATAAATCTGTTAGTCTTTAAGGTGCCACCGGACTTCTCGTGGTTTTTCTGGATACAGACTAACACGGCTACCCCTCTGATACTTGATATGTAGTGTATAGAAATTCTTCAGTATTCCTTTAAATAATTTGCAAACCCTCCGCTGGTGCTCTTTGTGTTCTCTGTTTAGAACTCTGCCAGAGCAGTAGTGGGTATTCTTAGCTAAGCCTTGCATGTTGTGTATAGTGAGTAAAAATGGCTATTTGTACTGCACTACTCCTTCATGGTTCCTTCATAAGATGCTTGTTGTGTAAAGAGCAAATGATGCAACATCACATAAGGTCAGTGGGATTACATATGGGTGCAAAATGCCATGCAAGCCTATCCTGATGGATTGAGGCCATAAACATCAGTAGCACCAGCTGATAACAAAACTGAGAAACAAAACCCTTCACTTTACAATGGACTGCCTGAGTGAGAGAAAGAACTAAGCTGAGATCCAAAGGCTCCAAGGCAGATATTCCCTCCATCTCTTCTGTTCCCCATTTCTTTCAAGCCATTAGGACCATCCATGCTGTTGCAGCTACTATCTCAAGGATGTTGTTTCCCCTTAGTTCTGGGCAACCATCCCTGGACTACAGCATTGCTGAAACTATTTTCCAACAGCATGTCAGCAACAATTTCATCTGCAAACACTCTCTGATGGCATAATTATCATCACTCTTGGATGTTTTCTAGGGTCTTGTTGGGTTTTTTTCAGTCCAGTTGGAATGAAATAAATGAACAAGACAAAAAGCTATCTCCTCAGGACCAGTATCAGAGGGAGACAGATCCTAGGGGGAAGAGAGGAAAGAAGAAAGAGGCATTCTCTCTATACAATTCTGTAATAAGATTTAATAAATATTTAACACCTATTTATTTATAAAAGGTGACACGTCCAAAGGTATCTGGGTACCTAACAAAATATAACAAACTAAAACAAGTATCAGAGGGGTAGCTGTGTTAGTCTGGATCTGTAGAAGCAACAAAGAGTCCTGTGGAACCTTATAGACTAAGACGTATTGGAGCATAAGCTTTCGAGGGTGAATACCCACTTCGTTGGATGCATGCAGTGGAAATGTCCAGAGGCAGGTATAAATAAGAGTCAGGCTAGAGATAACAAGGTTAGTTCAATCAGGGAGGATGAGGCCCTCTTCTAGCAGTTGAGGTGTGAACACCAAGGGAGAAGAAACTGCTTTTGTAGTTGGCTAGCCATTCACAGTCTTTGTTTAATCGTGAGCTGATGGTGTCAAATTTGCAAATGAACTGAGGCTCAGCAGTTTCTCTTTGAAGTCTGGTCCTGAAGTTTTTTTGCTGTAGGATGGCTACCTTTAAATCTGCTATTGTGTGTCCAGGGAGATTGAAGTGTTCTCCTACAGGTTTTTGTGTATTGCCATTCCTAATATCTGATTTGTGTCCATTTATCCTTTTACATAAGGACTGCCACTGGTCTGGAGGTATATATTGTCACCAAATTTGAAATAATTGTGTGTGAGGATTAAGTCACAGAGCTCAGCAACCAGTTGTGCTGTGGCATCATCAGGGATACTGTTCCTGACAGCTTGTATTCCATCTGTGTGGGGGATGTTAGTGTAGAGAGCCTCTACATCCATGATAGGTTTCAGTGTAGTAGCCGTGTTAGTCTGTGTCAGCAAAACGAAAATAAGAAAGAAAAACTTGTAGCACCTTAGAGACTAACAAATTTATTTCAGCATAAGCTTTCGTGGGTTAGTACCCACTTCATCGGATGCAAGTGGGTACTAACCCACAAAAGCTTATGCTAAAATAAATGTGTTAGTCTCTAAGGTGCTACAAGTTTTTCTTTCTTATTTTCGTTCTACATCCATGGTGGCTAGTATGGTGTTTTCTGGAAGATTACCAATGCATTGTAGTTTTCTCAGGAAATCAGTGGTGTCATGGAGATAGCTGGGAGTGCTGGTGGCGTAGGGTCTGAGTAGAGAGTCCACATATCCGGACAGTTCTTCAGTGAGAGTGCCAATGCCCGAGATGATGGGCGTCCAGGATTTCCAGGTTTGTGGATCTTGGGTAGTAGATAGAATAACCCCGGTCGGGGCTCTAACAAAAATGATTAGGGGGATGGAGCACATGACTTATGAGGAGAGGCTGAGGGAACTGGGACTGTTTAGCCTGCAGAAGAGAAGAATGAGGGGGGAATTGATAGCTGCTTTCAACTAACTCAAAGGGGGTTCCAAAGAGGATGGGTCTAGACTGTTCTCAGTGGTAGAAGATGACAGAACAAGGAATAATGGTTTCAAATTGCAGAGGGGGAGGTTTAGGTTGGATATTAGGAAAAACGTTTTCACTAGTAGGGTGGTGAAGAACTGGAATGGGTTACCTAGGGAAGTGGTGGAATCTCCTTCCTTAGAGGTTTTTAAGGTCAGGCTTGACAAAGCCCTGGCTGGGATGATTTAGTTGGGGTTGATCCTGCTTTGAGCAGGGGGTTGGACTAGATGACCTCCTGAGGTCCCTTCCAACCCTGAGATTCTATGATTCTATGTTGATTTGTTCCTGTGTTAGTTGAACTAACCTCATTATCTCTAGCCTGACTCTTATTTATACCTGCCTCTGGACATTTCCACTGTATGCATCCGACGAAGTGAGTATTCACCCACGAAAGCTTATGCTCCAATACATCTGTTAAACTAAAACAAGTTTCACCAACCCCGCCCCCCTGCATCTCCCCCCAAAAAACAAACAAATATGGTTAAATAGTTACCAAAAAAGAAAATGCAGGAAAAAAACAGGGCAGGATTGTTCCCACCCCAGTAATAATAATAAAAGGAGGGGGGAAACTGCAGAAAAACATCTTTCAAAGAGCCTTCACAGAGAGGGACATCTCCATACCTATCAATCCCTGTTGCCTCAGTGGAACAGAACCTCCTGTACATTCGTTCTGTATTGTTTCAGGCTCAAGCCAGGCAGCAGGTGATTTTTCAAGCAACAGAAAGGATTTTTCTCTAGCTCTAGTATATTTGGCTGGCATGAACCGGAAACATTGTAGACGCCAGAGCTGAGATTTTTCTAAGCAGTCTAGAGGATTTAGACACATATCTTTCCTTAATTCCCTCTATCCTCATGTCCACGGGAAATGTGTTTAAATTCCCTAGATTGCTTTGAAAATATCAACAAAAGGTTTTTAGGGCCTATTTCTCCTTTGTCTTACACTATTAAAAGTAAGCATGAAACACTATCATGCAGCTCTGGAAGCATTTTACACAAACTTTGCACTGGTGCAAATGACTCACAAAAGGTGGAGGGCACCAAAGAATCAGACCTTTCTCCTCTTAGCAAGGGTGAAAATGCATTTTGTGCCTGTGTCCCTTAGTGGCTGGCTGTCATTACTGCAGGAAACTGTCCACTTCCCCGGCTACAGCATGAGCATGGCAACACTTGGTCCTAACAACAGGGAGGGAAGATAGAGAGATTTGAGAGTTAAAAATTGGTTTGTCACAAAGGTATGTTAAAGCAGCAGATCTTGCCCCTAGAGCTCAGGTGCTACATTCTGTGATTCCAAACAAGTTATTCCCTTTGTGCTGTGGAAAGTGCCAACTGGCAGTACTGGGGGATAGCTGGGGCCTTAGGATAAAGCCATTTTTAAAATAACAACAAAAAACCTCCTTTGAAGAATATATAGTAGCATCTACCTTTCTAGATAATAACTTGTGAGTGTTGTGATAGATTTAGCTGTGTTTATGTGATTGGATGATAATGCTGACTGAAATCTAGAGAGATTGCTCTGTGCTTTCAAGTAAATCAGCAATTGTTCCAGCAGCATCTCATTTCTTTAATGACAATGGAGTTTACAAGTGGCCTAGAACAAGTCCAAATGCAGACACCTTTGCAAATCACTTATGAAGCTGAACAGTGTGGGACTCCCCTCTCTACACAAACCTTTCCTACTGTCTGGGCCCTTGAACACAGTGCTTCCCCACATTGGGTAGCTCAAAGCTGCCCCACTTACCAATGGCATAAACGTCTCTCCTTACTATCACTACATGGAGAGTGTTGTTGTCAGGGCCTGTTATTTTAGAACAGGAGGATTTGAGTTCTGCCCCCATTGTTGATATGAAGCTCGAATCATCCCACATTTACAGCACTGTGACAAAAGTGAAGTTCCAAGAGGGCCAGGAATTTGTTACTATATGGAGGTGTTGCCCACCGAAATTGCAGCTCCTAGCACAGGGATCTCAAACTCAAATCACCAAGAGGGCCACATGAGAACTAGTAAATTGGCCCAAGGACCGCATCACTGAAACCTTTTCATACAATGATACAAAAGTATAGTCAAAAATGAAAAAAATGAAGAGTAATATAGCATGCTATTAAAAGTCAGTGTATTAACTTTTTAGAAACTGTAATGCAAAGAGGGGTTTTAATAAAATATAAACACTCAGTAATGTTTGGAGCTTGGCTGCCAGTGGAGTCGGCGCCTATTGCGGGCCGCAGGAAATAACTCCGCGGGCCGCATGTGGCCGCCTGTTTGAGACCCCTGTCCTAGCATGTAATACTCCATCCCAAGTGCACTGACAATTTTTGGATCACTGCACCCATAGAACATATTAAATACATGAGATTCCTCAGCCTGCAGTGCAGAACTCAGAAGCTCCTGTTTGGCCCACAACATGACCACAATTTGGGAAGAATTCTCAAGATACACTCTTAGAGGAATACAGATATTGCATAAAAGAAGTAAGAGAGACATGATATCACCTTTTTTCTGGTCAAACATTATACAAACCTCAGTGACACACGGAGTAACAGCTATGAGAGTCTGAAATATGTGACTAGAATAGTTCCCCTTTTCTGACAGGAAATTCCACTGTTTTAAACAACAAATCGGAGACAGCAGTAGCCTTAAGATACAGCCCACACAAAATAAACTTTAAAAAAAAAAGGAATCTTGGCATATGGTAACAAAAACTATATAATTCTCTTGATCTTTAATCTCTGTGCCAATGTCTGTTTTACAGATTATGGCCTCAGCTACTGACAAATCTGCTTAGTGAGTTTTTGGCTGACAAATCTGGCAACACAAATGCTGTCTGAAATACATTCAAAAGGCTAAACATTTTCATAATAGCTACTTTACACAGCTTAGTAGGTTTCCCTTTAGGACACCAATTTGATTTTTTTAAAGTGACAGTGTTAATTTTTATGATTACACACCGAACAGAGATTTTTATTTAATACAGTGGGGTCTTCTAAAGCTTTTCAAGGGGATCAACCACTATGCCAACAGACGGGTGTTACAGCAGGGGTGATTATAGTAATTTTTCGTGTAATTGGGAGTCACCATTTGGTTGCTATCTTTCACATGCTTGTTGCCTCATCATATAATCCTTCATAATGGGGGTTTGTTGTATGTCACAAGAATGTGCCAAGCAGCCAGGAAATAATAAACAAAGGAACCCCTTGGCTTGTGGGTAGCATGAGTGTTTTAACATCTGCCCAGCTTCTTTCGACTGCAATAAATTTCAGTTGATGGCAGTGTCCCAATACGGAGGCATGTTTTGCTGTTATTTTTTGGACAAAAAATCATGATCACACTCAATTATCTAAGCTACTGTGGCATGATGTGGAAGGATACAACTTCCTGACATGACATTGACATGGAAGATCATGAGTCTGCAGAAATTATTAGTGACATCAAGTTCTTGCCCCAAAACTTCTGTGCTTCCCACGAATGGCAAGAGTTGTCCTTTGCAATTACCGGTTGCAGTATTAATAATTTTACAGTAATAATCTAAAACCACATCACCTCTGGTTATGAACTTGCCATCTCTCCACCAGCAAAACAGAAGTAAATTTGGTCAGGGCTCAAAGGGGAGAGCTCTTCATAAGGTTACCAACTTTGGCCTCATCTATCAACGTACTTAAGCACCTACTTAATAAAAAGTCTGAAAACAACCCTGTTGAAGTCAATGGGACAGGTCACAAGGTTAAAGTTAAGCAGGTGCTTATGAGGTTTGCTGGATCAGGGCCTTCATGAGATTGTTTAACGAGACAAACTTGGTCTTCATGCGATTTACGTTCCATAGTTCCATCAGCACATTGCAAAGTGAGCTAGCACTGCTAGATTTTGACAAAATATCATTGTGTTACAATACAATCTGAATGCATTCAGACAAAAATATCAAGAATGTGGCAATCCTTTATCTACCCCGAAAGTGATTTTGGGACTCATAAACAAGCACCAAGCAAAATTCAAAGTACTGCAAAAAGTGCTTTCAGGAATTAAGTAGTTGGTCCGATTCATTATGAGTCAGTATGAAATCAATGGCCCAGAAACCAGTGGCCACTGTACTGTACTCTGAATGAGATGTTCAGAATAATCAAGGCCCTGGTCTCTTATAGTCATTAAAGATTCTATAGACTTTACACTAGAGTAGGAGCATTAGCCCCTGAGCCCTTGCCAAATTCCAACCCAAGCAGTTGCATTCTGCAAACTTAAAGTTAAATATCAACTACAGAGCTGGCTACATTTCAGCAATGTGTGAAGTGATTCTTACCCACTGTACAAAAGAGACAACCCCGTGAAGTGTTCAGAATGCTCAGCTGCCATTGTCTTCAGCATGGCAACTCTCATCAATTTCAGTGGAGACACCACACAAGACAAGGCCCAAAGCTTGCACAGCCCTTTAGGATTATAGGAGGTGAAAGGAGGGATATGCAAATGTACAATATTGTTTTGTTATTTAAAAACAAAAAATGCTCCCTATAGAGCATTATAAAACAAACCAATGTGATGGTGGCAACAAGAATAGTCCTTGTTAGTAAATACCTCTAACTTGACAAAAATTATAAAAGGTTTGGAAAACTCTGACCTATGAAGAAAGGTTAGAAAACTGGGCAAATTTAGTCTTGAGAAAAGAATGACAGAGGACCTGATAACAGTCTTCAAATGTGTTAAGAGCTGTTACTAAGGAGCACTGTGATCAGTTGTTCTCCAGGTCCACTGAAGGTAGGACAAGAAGTAATGGCCTTAAATATGCAGCAAAGGAGATTTAGGTTAGATATTAGGAAAAACTTCCTAACTATATAAGTAGTTAAGCTCTGGAATAGGCTTCCAAGGGATGTTGTACAACCCCCATCACTGGTGACGTTTAAGAACTGGTTGGACAAACACCTGTCAGAGATGGTCTAGGTTTACTTGATCCTGCCTCAGCAAAGGGGCTGGGGTTGATGACTTCTTGAGGTCCCTTCTAGCACTACACTCCTATGATTCTATGACTTTTAGATCTATACATTAAAAATTGGCCTATTCAAATTCACACATGGGAAGAGGAGGACAACAGGTACTCCAACGCTTCTAAACACCTAACTAAAGGTGAGGAACCCTCACAGAGCAATTTTTCATCCTGCCTCCAATTGCAGGGATTTCATTCCTACATAGTTATAACAGGATAGTAGTTCTTCCACAAATATGCTTCAATGAAAACGCCTCATATCACATCCACCTCATGCTGACGGTGGTGAAATAAAAAGATACATATGGGTTCCCTTTCTGAGACTTGAAAAGCTTTTTGAAGTATGCACAAGCCAATCGTTCTCAGACCTGTAAAACAAAGGAACTGTCTTTGAGAACATAGGTGAGTGCACTGCTGGCACTTATGGTTTTATCATCTGGGTCAATAGCACAACAGCATGTTTTGGCAAACCTAACAAAGCCATTTTTAAAATTATTTGATAAGTAAGGTTTCATAGGAAAATGCACTTCATGTCTGCACTGCAGGCCAGCTTCATCCCTGGTGTAGCTCCACTGAAGTCAACAGTGTTACAGCACAGCTTATTTTGTCCCATGGTCACATTAATTAGAAAAGGCAGACAAGAATTAGAAGTCTGGAAATTAATATTTACTATTATTAATGAAAAATCAGGAGCTTGGAGAATGAAACTGGCAAAGACTCACAGAAACTTTATAAAGTACTGGGGAACGAAGAAAGTGAGAAAACAGGCACATGCACAAAGCAACCAAAGGCAAAATAGTGATCCAAGCTGAGGTTGGGAAGATCATGGCTCCTCCACAGATGTTTTCCACTTGGTGAAAAAGAGGCAATATGAACTATTACCTGAGGCTGAAGGTAATTCAGTTTTGCACTATTGGTGGACTGAAGAGATTATGGTCAAAATTTTCAAAAGTGTCTAAGTGACTTAGGAGGCTAAGTAACATTCACATTCAACAGGGCCAGCCCTAGATCAAATGGAGCCCCAGGTGAGGAGTGTCTTCAGTACCCCCCTCCATTTGTTAAACTTTTGAATACCTTATTTTTTATTTCATTTGTTGCTAGGGTGACCAGATGTCCTGATTTTATAGGGACAGTCCCGATTTTTGGGTCTTTTTCTTATATTGGCTCCTATTACCCCCCATCCCCTGTCCCGATTTTTCACACTTGCTCTCTGGGCACCCTATTTGTAGCCCATTTCACAACTTTGATGCATGATTTATCCCTGTGTGCATGCTAGGATCTGTAAATCTGTATTTAACCCTACTTCTTTAGTTCAAAAGGTTGCTTTTCTCACCTTTGCCCTTGCAAACTGAAGCACAGCATCAGAGAGATCCAAAGACTGGCCAATCGCATTTTCCAGCAATAAAATAGCAAGTCAGTCATTGGCCATCGCCGATCAAAGATATGTTTTAATGAGCCTGAGTTTCAAAAAGCTGCACTCACCACTTGGGACTGAGTTTGGAAGCATAAGCAGAATCCTAAAAGCTATCCACACATTAGGAAAAGTGTCCTTCAACTCTGCATCATGAATAAATTGGAGCACTTGGAATGGAGTGCTTCCTGTGTGGCAAAATGTGACGGATGTTGCCCAGTTGAACACTTTTATCATTGACATCTGAACATTCTCCATGTGTCAGTGCCCCGTGAAGGTCTGTACAATTGTTCAAGAGTGTTTTCCTGTCCGCTGTCTGCTTACTAAAGTCATCCAAAAAAACTCTGGTCTTTTTATAGTGCTTCGTTTGTTCAAACCTTTCTTCAATGGACACTCGAGCAGTGTCAACGAGTGAGCAAATAAACTCCCTCTTGAATTTTTCTTCTGAGCTTCCCATCACCTCTTCTCTGCCCTCGTAACCAAACTGTCTCTTCTTGCAATGAATATGAGTTTCCTTGAAGACAGGCTCAACTCTTAGGTTTTCCACCATTTCTTTGGCAGCAGTTGTTCAAATCCGTTGCTTCAGGAGGCCACAATGAAATCAAGGCAGCTTCACATCAAAGTAGTAGCGGTCACGATGTCCATCAACTGAGTTTGTAATGCCTTGCTTACAACATTTACTTGAAACAGCATATCATGTCAAAACACAACTGAAACCAGCAATGTGCCTGGTGTTTGATTCAGCCTTGGCTTTACTCAACTGCGCCAGTTCCATCAGGGCATTGTAAACCTCAGTCCCTTGGTACCTCACTGGCCTTACGCTGTCAGTGCAGCTCTCCCAGAAAATGTCACTTAGCAGCTTCGCGGTCAGGTTTGTAACACGGTCCATGAGGATCTTCCACCTGAGAGTTGATGTTGAAAACAGGACATATATCCTTTGCAGTACTTGAAGAGAGATACTGAATCTAAAGAAGGTGATGCTGCATCTGACACAACCAGGTTGAGGGAATGGCAGCTACAAGGAAGAAAGAAAGCTCTTGGATTCCACGCAAGGATCCTTGCATGGATGCCACCATTTCTTCCCTTCATGTTTGTGCCATTGTTGTAGCTTTGCCTGTGGCAGTCCTAAAGCTTTATTTAATTCTCATTCAAAACATTCATAAACAGTTCTGGTAAGCCTTTTCCAATAGAGTCATCCACGGACTAGAAACAGGTAAAGCGTTCCTTTATTTGGATACAGCCATCCTCACTGTCAACAAATCTTACTGTAAATTATATCTTTTCACTATGACTAATGTCAGAAGTGCAGTCCATTATTATGGCATAGTTCTTCGCTTTGTCAAGCTACATCAATATGTTATCAAGCACCTTCCTTGCCTTAAGGTCAATCAATTTGTTTTGAATTGTTTTGCTGTAGTAATGGTCCATAGCTTCTTTACAAACTACTCAACATAGGTGCTCACGCATGGCATTGTCGTATTTCCCAAGGAGCTCTACCAAACTGAGGAAATTACCATTATGGTCAGTGAACAACTTATCCAACGAGCCACAGAAAGCCAAATTGTTCTTCGCAAGGAACAGGGTAATTGAGATCAGACACTCAAGCACATTCCTCCGGTGCTGCATTTCTACATTAATAATGCACTGATTTTCTGTGACTATTCATTTATTCAGCTTGAGTCTGGACTTCACCTTCATCCATTTGGAGTAGACTTTTCATGTTGCTTCAGAGCATCAGCTAAATTATGCCAGTAATTGTACCCATTTGTACCCAGTAATTGTACCCAATCATTGTAAGCAATAATTTGGCATTCTTGTCAAATATTTTGCAATAAAACCAGAACACTTTGTCAGGTGATTTAGCGTAAACTAGCCAACGCCGATTCAACTTCTCGCCATTCAACTTCTCGCCACTGGAAATGTCATATCCTCAATGTTGCCCAGCCCATTCAAAATTGTATGATCAACATTGGCAGAGTTTAGGATCGCCGACTATATAGTAGGATCTGATATATTGATTTATGCTGTGCAGTTTTTCTCACTACTGTTACTGTCATCATGCAAGGCTGATTCTTCTTGATCTTTTCTCTTTTTCATGCAAACCAGATTTTTGTCATTGCTCTCCTTTTCATGTGAGCCACATTCTTCTTTATCATCACTCTCCTTTATGCCACCTGGAAAACTGGACAATTCTCTATCACTTTCCTCACATTTCCATTCCTTATCTAAGGGAAATATGCTAATTCCTTAGTAATAGGACTTCCATCATTTACACTTCACGCCTCAATTTCTTTTATATTGTCGCATAGATAGAGGTTCAATTCTTAAAACACAAGTACAGTTTCACAATTACACAATAAAACAAGGTTCACAATATTGCAATTGGGCTATCACTTCACTTCAGATCATTCTTATCTCTCACTGACTGACTGGAGAAGCCCTCCCCGCCCACCTTATATACCCGCAAGGGCATGAATGACAACATATTAGGAGGTTCGCCGAAAATGTAGTTCTCAGAAAGTCTGGAAGGTTCCAGAACATTCTAGGTGAAAAATGAATCCACATACAGAATACCTGAAACACGTTACTTCAAACATTCTATTTTCCCTTTTGTCATCTGCCCCTAAATCCAGCCCTAGCTTCCAATGAGACTTAGGCCTAGTCTACTCCCATTTTTGTACTAACACAAAGGGTTAGGGTTGTGATTTTTTTTCACCAGTACTAGCCCTCATGTAGGTGCAATTATACAAATATAAAGGTACCTTATACCAGAATAGCTTATTCATGTTTACATATAGGAATAAGCTATACTAGTATTAGACATTTATACCAGTATAACTGCATCCATACTACAGGGCTTGTATCACTTTAACCATATTGCTACTGTGAAAATGATATCATTTTTATGTATAGACAATCCCTTAGGCTCATCAATGCCTAAATCACTTTTAAAAATTTTACTTTTTTTTCTTTTGGTCCAAAACCCTATCTGTGAGGTTTTGGCTTTGCAAAATTACACATACAATGCTGGAGAGTTCAGATCTGAGTATCATTTTATCTGACCCAGGGATAGGGAGGGATTAGTACAGGGGCGGGCAAACTTTTTGGCCACATCGGGTTTCCGAAATTGTATGGAGGGACGGTTAGGGGAGGCTGTGCCTCCCCAAACAGCCAGGTGTGGCCCAGCTCCTGCCCCCTATCTAACCCCCTCCTGCTTCTCGCCCCCATCCCCATCCACACCCTCCCTGCTCCCTGTCCCCTGACCGCCCCCACATTCCCTGCCCCTGACTGGCCCCCGCCGCCCCATCCAACCCCTCCTCTCATTCCTGACTACCCCCCTGGGACCCATCCCCCATCCAACCACCCCTTCTCCCTGACTGCTCCCAGAACCACTGCCCCTAACTGCCCCCTGCCACCCCATCCAATCCCCCTTTCCTGACTGCTCCCCCGGGACCCATGCCCCCAGTCAACCCCCCTGTTCCCTGCCCTCTGACTGCCCCGACCCCTATCCACACGCCCTCCCCCTGACTACCACCCCGAACTCCCCTACCCTCTATCCAACCCCTCCTGCTCCCTGCCCCCCTTACCACGCTGCCTGGAGCACCAGTGGCTGGCGGCGCTACAGCTGTGCGGCCCAGAGCACCAGGACAGGCAGCCATGCCGCCTGGCTGGAGCCAGCCACGCCACCATGCAGCACAGAGCACCGGGTCAGGCGGTGGCTCTGCAGCTGTGCTGTCCAGCAAGGGCTCGCAGCCCCGCAGCCCAAAGCATTGCGCCGGCGGCTCAGCGAGCTGAAGCTGCAGGGGATGGGGAACTGCAGGGGAGGGGCCGGGGGCTAGCCTCCCAGGCCAGGAACTCAGGGGCTGGGCAGGAGGGTCCCGTGGGCCAGATGTGGCCCGTGGGCCATAGTTTGCCCATCTCTGGATTAGTAGAAGGGGTTCCAAGTTTGGCCCGTTCTTGGTTTTGGATTTTCAGTTGATGCACCTAGCTCCATCAATACGTCCCCTACAATTCCACATTCACCAGTGCCTCTTTTAAGAAAAGAATGACTATACAATGCTGATCAGTGGCAGGCTATTTTTACATATAGTCACTGTTTAACAATAAATCCACTCCAAATTTGCTGGAATTTTCAAATTGCTAATAATTTTCCCCATTACATTTTAATAAAATTAGAACAAGTAGAATTTTTTTCCCACAGTAAAAGTGAAGATTTTGAAGTAGCTATTAACTTGCTTGACGTTTCTAAATTATGTAAGTACTCTTTTCCAAAACTCACTTAGTTCAATGTATGAGATAAGTCAGGACTCAAAGCTTCTTTTCTGTTTTTTTGTATAGGAATCCCTTTAAATATTTTGTGACCCATCAAGTGAAGCTCACTGTATTCTAGGTTGTAGAAACCTCCTGAAAACAGTCAGAGCAGGACTATGTCTGTAACTGGACTTATCATGTTTGTGTGTGTGCAGTAGACAAGGTTTTTGGGAAACAAACTGTGTCCCTATGGTTTCTTCATATTGCTATCATTATTACTTTTGCTCTATATACAACAACCACTCCCTTTCCAACTTCGATATTAATCAGAGTGATTACACAAGTGGATGTGATTACACAGTCTCCACATCTGTCTCCATCTCTCAGATATCTCTATAGTCTACGTCCCACATACTCTGTAGCAAGCTGGGACTACTTTTTCAGCATCAGTCCTGGGTTTCTATAGCACTCCTTTTTTCTGTTGGGTCTTTCATGCCCCTTCATTTTTCTCTTTCCCTGCAGCACATGGCTGTTGTTCATCTAGGAAGCCTCTTCTGCGGCTGCCATGAAGGTTGAAATCATAAGCAGGAAGAGTCCCAGACTACCAGAGCTTGCATCAGTTGGCATTGGTAAAGAATCACAGTGAGTTGCTTTCTTCTAACAGTGAATAAGAAACTATAATAAAGGAAACCGCTTTGTGTCTCTCTCTCACTCTGATTCTGCCTAGAACCTTCCCCAGCCACCTGCTACCTGGCTACAGAGGGCCCATGCTAGGCTGCCCCAACAATGTTACAGGAATATTGTAATTAACCCATACCAATCATGTCTGGATCTAACGCACTGATCAGAGGGGTCAGGATTGAGGCCTACAATCAGACTGATCTGTAATGGGGAAAACAACATCTTGGGTCACTAGAATGTAATTGCAGTTCAGGCTTGATTTACTCCCAAAAGTTAGGTCAACTAGCTACATTACTCAGTGGTGTGAAAAATTCACACCCCGATAGATGTAATTAAGTTGACCTAAGCCGTGGTATGGATACCACTAGGTTCATGGAAGAATTCTTCTGTTGACCTAGCTATCACCTCTCGAGGGGGTGGACTTACCACAGTGATAGAAATCACTCCTTCCATTGCTGTAGCAATTGTCTGCTATGGCACTACAGTTGTAGCATCTGGCATGAAGACATACACTCAGTGGAGAAACTGCAGCCATCTAGCAAAAGAGGGCACTCATGGTCTGAGAGCCACTATCTCCTGGACAGCATGGATGAGGCCATGGGCACCCTGGTGACTGGCAAAGATTCACCACTGTGGGGAATGTGGGCCCTGCACAAATGTCAACAAAATGGGAAGAATTAATTGAATTCATATACTTTTGGTTTGTCTCCACATCAAATTTCTGAGAATAACATAAACTCTGCTTGTTTGTTTACAAATTACCTCTCCTTGTCTGTCTTTCTAAATAATACAGTCTTGGTCTGCAATTTCAGTCCCTTTTATACTATTTTTAATGTCCCAGCCAGAAACTCCTCGGCCTTTATACACATTCTGTTACATCTTTTGGAAGACATTCCCACTAGCTACCAATCCAATCCATTTCTAGAATCTTCTGTACTTCTCAATCATAGTCCCAGATCTTTCTGACCAACCACCATATCTTCTTTGCTTCTGCTGTTTTGGCCTGCCCCTTTCCATCAACATGTAGTTCCACTTAAGTCTCTGCTAGACTACAGAGCAAGCTTGCCCCTCTCAAAAAATGTGACTGGCAATAGACTTTAAAGGATGCATGCACCATGCAAAGCATGGTGAGCCAATCAGTCTTCTTTCACAACCCCATTGTCTTCTTTATTTCTCTACTTGTATTCATAATTTATCCTCATTTTTATGTTATGGCACAGTTGGGAGGCTATAACTGTGTTTCTATTTTATAATTACACAAACAGTGCATAACTACACATCGAAAAGGGCCCTGATAAAAATCAAGTCAAGTGAAATGAATAGACGTGTACTTTGGGCTTCTTCGGGGGAAAAAATAAAACCAGGGCTTGTCACATACTTTATATAACCTTCACAGTCTTCTTTACTTTAACACAAACATAAGGGTGGGCAAAAGAATATTCCCACCCTTCTGCTGCTTCATGTCCAAGTACTCAGTGTGCTACCTGGACTTTAGCCACAGTTTCATATTGCTAAGGGCCAGTAAATTCACCATCTTTACTACAGAGCTCGGATAGATTTACTCCAGGCCTGTGACAGATTTGTAGATCCTGTAAGGATTTCATCCTCCCCTTTGTCAGCAAAGAACACTTTATTTGAAATGCATACTGGTAAAGATCAAATTCATCTTATTCAGTCTAGTGATTCAAACAAGAGTTCAGTTTCTTTGCACATTGAGTCTTTGGCCCTTCTGCTGTCAGCAGTGGTACACATTGTGATGTGGACATCTATCCACTGGGAACTGGAAGGATCCTACCAAACTTGTTTCACATAAGGCACAGAGCAATTATTAGATGGTTACAACTTTCATGAACTACAGACCTGGACTGGATTTGACCCTGCAACCTAGCTGATAAAAGATCGATATGCAGATCCTCAGCAGATATAAATTGTCATAACTCCTTTGACGTCAAAGCAGCTGTGATAATTGACACCAGCCGAGGATCTGCCCTTAACTCCTATTATCAGTCTGATTAATCATCTTCATTATTGCAATGTTTTAAGTGATACAACACTTAAAAAACAAAATCCTCATTTCTCCCCCACAATCATCTGATATTGCTACAAATATTTTGATAATAAAATATATTATTACCTGACAACATAAACTCCTGGCTATAAACAAGACTGAAACTTTTACCAAATAAATTCAGTGAGAGAGACTCAGAATGGTTTCCAGATAATATGGTTGGTATGTTTATTCCAGAGATGGGACATTATTCTTCCTGGAATTACTTGTTGCTTTCAGTATGCTATCCACGAGATTTCCAACAAAACATCAGTTTAGGCATGAAGTCAATAAAAGGAGGTTGGGTAAATTCAAAGCCTGTTTTGAAAATCCCACAAGATTTCAGTGACCTCATAAAGAAACAGCAGGACCCATTCTGTATCCAAACCAGGAAGAGTCAATGCAGATGTAACATTAGCCCTCCACCCCCAGCAACATCCCCCATGCATGAAAGATTAACCAACATCCTAGACCTGTGATTTACACCCGTGTAGAAATCCAGATGATGAATTTGGTGGGTAAATTTCATTCACCTCAAACTTCCTGCCCTATAAAACAGAGGGGAATATAATATAATCTGACCATTTTTTTAGGAAGTGCTGGAAAACCTGTTTGACAATGTCTTTCCACTGTAAGAAGAATGACATAACACTAACACCTGCTTCTACCTACCGTCTCTTCCACCTGCAAGGAAACAAAACAAAAGATCCCACCAAATTCCATACAAACCACAACAAGCACAAAGACCTCAAACAAATTGACTATCCAACTGACCAAACAAAAATAACCCTACTCTAAGCACTTTTTATGTCACAAAAAGTTAAGTGAACCAAAGACGCTATGAAGTTCACTAAGGACTTTACGATTGCTACTTGATTTCATATGGTATGTGTTCAGATACTATGGTGCTAGGAGGCAGAATAAAATCCTTTAGTGGACACAGCACTGGGCGGGGACTGAGGAGACCTGGGTTCTAGTCTGAGCTCTGCCACTGATTTATGGGGTAATCTTGTCCAAGTCACTTCCCCTCCCTCTGCCTCAGTTTCTCATCTGTAAAATGGGGATGATGATACTGACCTCCTTTGTAAAGCACTTTAAGATTTGCTGATGAAAGTGCTATATAGAAATTAGATGTTATTATGATAGATTCTCAAGATTGTACTTTTCAAACACACACACAAAAAAAACCTTTCTGTACTCCACATACACAGGGTTACTCTGAGAACCCTGGCCTCTGATCATCTACTGACTTCTCATTAAAGGAAGCTGATCAAACTGCAGATTACAAAATGAAAAGAAATTAGGCTCTTGTTACTAGATCCAAGGGTATGTCTACCCTTCGAGCTGGGAATGTGATTCCCAGTTCATGGAGATATACACAGGCTAGCTCTGATCAAGTGGCAGCACAAACAGTGGGAGGCACTAGTCACCCCAAGTGCACACCCATCCAAGATGCTAGTCACGGACTCAGGACAGCTAGCACTCACATCGCTTGCATTGCTGCAGCTACACACTGTTTTTCATGTGCTAGCTTGATCAGAACTAGTGAGGTTATACGTCCTCGAGCTGGAAATTACACCTCCTTCTCAAAGTGCAGACACATAGCAAGTAAGTTCTGGGACCTGTTACCAGTATGTTTATTCCTGGACTGGTGCCACTAAAGGACAAGAGACCAGGGACAGCTTTCAGGACCAGACAATAATACTTTGGGACACTTTGTGAAGAGGGGCCTGAGACTCAAGCTTTCGGGAGATTTCTCCAGCCTACACGGGACTGCTTACAAAACCTCAGGGTCTTTGGCATAGTGTCACAAATGCCAGGGCTGCAGATGCTACAACAGGAAAGTGACATTAGCAATATTCGAGGGGGAGGAGGGAGGTAGAGAAATAGGTCCTGCCAAGGTGAGTTATAAAGAAGACTGATTTTGAAGCTTCAAGCCCCACTGTTGTCAGAATTCACTAGGAGTCATTATTTTCCTTGTTTAATTTTTTTTTTAAAAAGTCCTTTTGTGTTTTTTCCCAAATGAGACAGAGAAATTGAGGGCAGGGCGGGTGCAAGGAAGTTTTGCGCCCTAGGCGAAACTTCCTTGCACCAGCCCTGCGCCCCCCGTCCCCTGCCCAGCTAACGCTGCCCCTCCTCCCCCCTGCCCCGCGGCAGCCAGCTCCATCTCCTGCGGCAGCTAACCCCCTCGCCCGCAGCAGCCAGCTCCCCCCCCCGGCAGCCAGCCCCCCCGCCCGTGGCAGCTCCCCATCCCCCGTGGCAGCTCCCCCTCACACGGCGGCCAGCCCCCCTGCCCATGGCAGCTCCCCATCCCGCATGGTGGCTACCCACACTCCCGCCCGCAGCAGCTAACCCCCCCACCCGCGGCAGCCTCTCGCCCGCAGCAGCCCCCCGCGGCGGCTAACCCCCCCGGCTTGCAGCAGCTCAGCCCCCTGCCCACGGGCCGCAGCACTCTCCCCCCCACCTGCGGCACCTCCTCACCTGCCCGCAGCAGTTAACCCCCCGCCCGCAGCGGCTCTCCCCCCCGTCCGCAGCAGCTCCACACCCCCCTGTGGCAGCAGCTCACCTCCGCCGGTGCCAGCAACTCCTCTGAAGCTGCGTTCTTGGCGGCGTTTCGGCGGTCGCTTTTATTGCCGCCGAATCACCGCTGGGAGTTGCCACCGTGGAAATGCCGCCAAGGGTGGCGAAATGCCGCCCCCCAAATCCTGGCACCCTAGGCAACCGCCTAGGGTCGCCTAGTGGAAGCACCGGCCCTAATTGAGAGAAAGGGAGAAGTGAGAACAGGAGGCAACCAAAGGAAAAATGTCAAGCTTTGCACTTTCTCACTATAGGCCGTTGTGGTGGGCAGCAGATACTAAAGGGGAAAGGAGGTCAGCACAGGAAAAGAAGGAGGTGAAGACTGGGGCAGCACAAAGGGAGGGTGAGATTGGGAGAGAAGCACAGGCTTAAGGAAAAGTGAAAGGCTCCTTTAAGGGAGATAAAGGAAGGAGCTATTACAACTTCAAGGGAAAGGAGGGGATGAGTATGGAAATTAGTAGAGGAAGAAATCAAGAAGAGCAAAGAGGTTTGTGGAGTAAGACAAAGAGAAGTTTGGGAGAGAGAAGAGAACAAACCAGAGAGGACCAGAATAAATTTGGGTATTTAATTTGATAAATAAAGTGCATGAAAAAGAAAAAATGTAGTTGCCTCAAAAAAGAGACTCTTCATATATTCTGGGCACTTTCCATACATGCTGTCACCCAAAATTAAAGCAGTTTTAATGCACAGCCTCTGAGAAAGCAGGAGTTCAGTCCAGCAGTTGGACCCCAATCAGTAATGACCACACACTGGTTTAAGCCTTTTTCCATTTGTGAAATTCAGCATTATCTGCAGGTTGTCATTTGTCTGTATTACAGATTGATGCTCCAGCTACTTGATATGGAGAAAAAAAATCAAAAAGATGCTGAGTTTTATTAGAAATGATTTTGCAAGTGTGCTCATTTTAAACTAAAACTTCAGACGGGTTTTAAGAATAGAGAGGGCAGAGAAGATCTCTGAAATAACTACTGTGGGCTATCTGATCAGTTATCTTCTTGGTAAGAGGGATTTTACATAACAGGCCATGGCCGCATGTCTAGAACTGCTATAGTCTAGTGGGTCTACTCTTTAGGGAGTGCCTGGAACAGCTCTATAAAGTGCACAAGAGCGTTTCTGAAGGAGTTACTGCCATCTACAAGGGACATATGCCATGTCCTCAAATGGATCCCACCTGATGTGCCAAAGTAAAGAAGAGGATTCTACTCCTCAGAGTGGGTAGATGTTGACTTTTAATGGAAATTACACACATACACTTAGTGAAGGTCAGTCTTGTATATCAAAACTACCCCCATTTTATGGATTTAGGGGCTCAAAAGTGCTCACTGATTTTGGAAGCCCAGCCTGAGACACAGAGGGCCTACTGAGCACTAGCAGTTCCTCCTGGAGTCAATGGCAGCTGCAGACACTTGGAACCTCTGAAAATCAGGCCCAACGTGTCCAAAAATGGACACGCAAAAGACAAGGTGCGAGTCCTAACCCCATCATCCAGCCCAACCGACGTGTGTGTTGAACAGATGCAACAGGGTAAGGTTGGTGGTAGGAATCATTTTCCCTGAGCTGCAGAGCCACTCCATGGAGGCTTCTGCAGTCTACTGGTGGCTAGAGTAGTATCTGTTCCTCCTTTCACAGTCCCCTCTCCATGGTAGGGAGGACTGGATGAATTATTAGAAACTCCTCAGGGCAGGGACTGTCTTTTTTCTATGTGTATGTACAGCACCTAGCACGCTGAGCCCTGAGCTGTGACCCTCAGCAACACCTCAATACAAATAATAAATATTAATAATCTGTGTAAATCCAGATATTCTAGCCCAGGGGTCTCAAACACGCGGTCCATGGGCCACATGCGGCCTGCGGGGTTATTTTCTGCGGACCGCGAGCTCCCCACGGCCCCCGCCGCCCCTCCCCAGTGTTTACGTACAGCGGCTCCGACCCAACGTGCACTGGGAGCAGGGCAGGCTCCTGCCTGGCCGCCCTGCCCCTGCGCCGCTTCGGCAAGCTCCTGGAACCTGGGGGAGGAGGGGCACAGGGGTCTGTGTCACTGTTGCGTCCAGGCACTGACCCCAGAAGCTCCCATTGGCCGGGAACAGAGCCCGCACCCCGTAGCCCTCCTGCATCCTGACCCCCTGCCCTGAGCCCCCTGCCACACCCTGCACCTCTCCTGCACCCCGACCCCCTGCCCTGAGACCCTGATGCACCCCACACCCCTACTGCACCCTGAACCCCTGCCCTGAGACCCTGCTGCACCCCGCACCCCTCCTGCACCCTGACCCCATGCCCTGAGACCCTGCTGCACCCCGCACCCCTCCTGCACCCTGACCCCATGCCCTGAGACCCTGCTGCACCCTGCACCCTGACCCCCTGCTGCACCCCTCACCCCCCTGCACCCCACACCCCAACTCCCTGCCCTGAGCCCCCACCACACCCCACACCCCTCCTGCACCCTGAGGGGGCAGAGTTGGGGTGGGGATTTCAGGGAAGGGGTGGGGCCTCATGGAAGGGGTGGAGTGGGGGCATGGCCGAGGGCGGCGGCGTGGGGGGTAGGTGTCAGTAATGTGGCGCTCGGGCCAATGTACTAATTCTCATGTGGCCCTCGTGGTCATTTGAGTTTAAGACCCCTGTTCTAGCCCCACCCTACCCAGACTATACCCTACTGCCATCCACCCCTATGTGCTGCTGCTTAGGGACCCCCTGATTGAACAATATTCCTTGCTTTTTCCCAGTGTACCTCCCCCAAATCCTGCCCCTCGTCACTCACAGAGTGGGAGTGTGCTTTTAGGGAACTCTCCATGTGCAACTTTCCCATGTAGATGGGGCCAGTGATTCAATAAAGGAAAGGTAATTCCTCCCTGGACTATTCCAAGCTGCCTTCGCTAGCATGTAAGGACACAGACACTCCTCCGCTGTTCCTACATGACATGAAAGAGCTCTCATTCTGCTCACACTCTTTGCACTGCAGTTAGTCAGTTTCAAAACCTGGTGGTGCTGCATTGTTGGCTGTTAATGCTGTTGTCTGGCCTTAATTTTGATTTTAAATGTAGACATACTCAGCACCGCAGAGTGTGATGCATGGCAGACGATACATACAACATGTTCCATAGCTACGTTATTATGGTCAAGGCTCTGAACATATCCACAAAGGAAACACTGGTGGTGATGCAAGAGAAAGATTCTTGTATTTGCTAGCTGTGCTAATGGAGGATAGGAGTGTGGCCAGATTTTGGGCTTCATATGTGAGATAATTATAGTTATATATACTGCAGTACAGCCCATGGGCCCAGGGCCCATAGAACAAAGAATGTCTGGAATAAATATTCAGCAGGAAAATGGTTGCACTGGAGTCTTATTCTGTTGTTCCACAATGAAGGACATACTCAACTCTGTCCAGTCATTGGTGGGTGCACCTATCTCTGGTGTCAGGTTTGTTGCCTCTATTGTATCCCAATTTTCTCCTATGGATGCGAGTACTTCCAACCTCACTACTTTCTGAGTCACTTCTGCTACCAGTTTCTTTGTGGCCTGTCTTGGCAGGACCCAATCTGTATTCCTCTTCAAATCTAACTGATGTCTCTGTCATGGCAGTGGCTGCTGCATCCACAGCACCTACTGATTGCTCTTGTCAGACCTAGGGCCTGAGCCCAACTCCCATTAAAGTCATTAAAAGGAAGTCCTGCCATTGATTCTAATGTGAGCTGGACTGAGTCCCAGTAGTCTTGAGAAAGCAGTAGCAGTCCTGAGAAACTGCTCAAAGACCTGAGTCTAGGCAGCTTTGCTGCCCATCAAAACACCTAGCAGAGATGCACATCCCCATGAAAAAGACCCTTTGTGTTATGACTGATCCCTTCTCCCACTCAAAACAAATAAATCAAATATTTGTCTTCAGGAAAGTGAGGGAAGAACTAGGAGAGACGTTGCTCATGTTACATGGTATTTTACACCAACTAGCACTGACATGGGCGTTTGCTGGCTTGAATCATGAGATAAAGATGAGAATTATACAATGTTGCTATGCTACTGCGCCCTTGCATGACTCTGTGTTGAAACTGGAAAGGTGGGATTTAGTTAACTCATGTTAGCTAAGTCAGACCTAAACTCAACCTTTTTCCTAGTCAAGACAAGGCATATGCTGTTGTGCGTGGCACTGAGTACTCATGCCACGATGAATCTGACCTCAACTGGTCTAAACATTCTGAGCCTGATTCTCGGCTACAGGCACCTTGCATAGGCATTTACGTGAGTGCAAAGTCAGTGTAAAACACTACAGTTGTGTTTTAGGAGTGGTTTTATAACCACTGAGCACTCATTTTGCTCAAGCCTAAAAGACTACACAAGGGGTAAGGTGCTGGAGAATCAGTCTACACTCATGTTGGTGTGCTGCTCTGCTCCACGCTCCAACAGCATTTGGTCACCAACTCTGCTCTGTCTGCATATTGTGATTGTACTAAAGACCTGCTGCCAAAGTCACAGCATCCCCTTTCCTTTTTCTAGCCAAGGGCACCCCTCTGCTGCTGCCATTGCTGCTTGTTGTTGTGTTGTTCCATCATCTTCTCTGTTGCCTGTAATGCAGTGGAAGGAGCATTTAAGTATTCTATTTGGCGGACAATGGGCATTGCTGGACAGTGACTCCTAGGATTCACTATATGTTTTGTCTCATTCACCTGACACTAGCTACTATGCTAGACACCAGTTAATCTCTTAATGAGGTTATTTTAGACTCCGATCATGCAAAGTGCTATATGCAGATGGAGAAGTCTGCTCACATGGAGCTCATTGCAGGAGCTCAGTGCACTAGACATCTATATAATGCTGCCATGCTACAACCTCGGTACTGCTGCTACCCTCATGTAAAATCAGAAAGACCACATGCTATTTCCATTGTAAGGTTTCCAAAATCTGAATGTTTCTATTTCCCCCCAAAGCAGGACTTCTGAATACAATACAATACTAAATCTTCTAAGTCAGAATAGCAGCCAGTCTGCACATCCCTAATTAATATGCAGTTCATAACCTTCTATGAAAGCTCTTAACTTTTTAATATAACAAGATAAAATTAACACAGAAAAAAGAATCATGTTTAACTAATATTAATGTTTTGACACCACAAAACATAGCTAAATTTATGAAATGAAAGTAAGATGAGCATGATTTGGCTTGATTATGAACTATCTAGCCTTTTGTTGACAAGGTTGTGTCACATTCACAACATTATTTGTACTTTGGGGTATCTGTCTGTGCGTGTATAATACAAAGCTTGGCAAACAGCCTCACAAATACGAGTAATGGCACTCACTGAGATCCAGTGAGCCTGCAGGGGGCAAGCTGCTTCACTCTGGGGATCAGGGGTCTTTCATGACAACAGCTTGCTTTTCTCTCATTAAAGCACCCAATCCTGCTCCCACTGAAGTCCATGGCAGAACAGTCATTGATGCTAAAAGGATCTGGCCCCCTTGGTGATTATAGATGATGCCCATTTATTCAAAAATTATTTCCCCCTCCCCCCATATTCCAAACCACTAAACGCCAACCAACAATTACGCCATCTGAGCACTAAAAATAAAATATCTTTTCTTCTTTGTCTCTGGATGTATTCCTACAGGACCTATTTTTTTCTCTTGTTCAGTGAGCCAATAAGAAGGCTATTATGAGTTCTGGGTGTTTAACAGATATCATGACGCCCTCAAATACAGCAGCAGATCTGCAGCTTTGACATTAGTTGCTCCGATATTTTGATTAAAATAAAGAATAAGATATTTATTTATTCAATTGGTTTTTGTTATGTAAGAATTTATTCATACTAGGCATGATAACTTTAAAACTAAATTAATCTTCTGTCCAGAGGATGAACATTGTTATATTTTAATTGATATTTAAAAAAATATAAACTACATTAAAACCCCCTATGAAAGATTACTATAAATGTTCCCTATATTAATCATACTGCGTGTATAACAATCAGGGGCCAGCTCCTGCAACCATTACTCCTGCTGATGTCAATGGGACTACATAAGGATTATGTGCAGGTCTAAGGGTTGCAGGATCAGACCATAGTATAGCGTTTAGTTCCCTGATAGTAACATACAGTAACACATCTTTCAACATCTCTGTGTAGATCAGAATTAGCCAGAAAATAAATTGGTCACATGAAACCAAAAACAGGTAGAACAAAAAGGACTGTGGTACCTCTGAACACAGAAAGGGAAGATCTCTAAAATGTTGGGCTTACGGTGATTAATCAGGGCTAGTTTAATGTCCGAGTCAACAATAGGTCCCATATTAAGTGTTCGCCTAGTATATGGGTATGCTTGCAGTAGTGTACTTGTGTGCAAAAATCAAACATAAAAACTGATCACATGCTCACAGCAGGAAACTGTGTTAGGCTTTATTCAGTAAGGTATAAGGCACTATCATTTAGCTCTTCCCCAGCAGGAGGAAAAATGGTGGCATAGAGGAGAACTATCACATCAGACACACTCCAGGGGTCCCTTTTACCTACATTGTTCCTCTCCCAAATGTAGCTCTTTAAATTTTAAATAGAAAAAGAACACAGAAACATTGTGCAGTAGAAAAAAGTGACAGCGAAAAAAATGAGGAAAACATTTCCCATTAAACAAGGTAAATACTCTAAAGTTCACATACTACTTTGATGTGTGCAGCATGTGCCTTTAAGACTTAAAGGAACACCCACATCGAAGTGTTGTCTTGAGAAGCTGTTTTTTAGTACAGATATGGCCAAGTTACACAATGGGTTTTATGGTGAATACTTACACTTTTATACTGCTGAATACTTTGTTAAATAACAATTATTACTGGTCATGACAAAAATATAGTCCACAGAACACATTTTCAATGTGTCTGAATTAAAAAATATATTCAAGAAAATAACAGTGTATTTTCCTATTTTTATAGTGAATTAAGCACAAAATGTTAGAACAACCTTCTACTTTTAAAAATGTTAACACAAGTTGTACTTTGTACTAATTGAAGTGGTCAGTTAGGCAAATACACTTGGCAATGCACAAGAATCCAGAAATTAAAATAAAGATATATGGAGAATAAAAAGGGTAAAGAAGAGGTTCTAGGAGTCTTTATTAATTGCACTGAGAAAGAGACTTCTGGGAGAGCTATAGCTGAAGAAGGAGTATATTTATGTCTGATATGTACTGTGTATGTATAGCCAACTGCAATCACAGTGTTACTATGCTTTTTAATGTCTTCCACTTCATGTTAATGACTAAGGGTCGAATTCTAAACTTATTCAAGTCAACAAAGATTTTGCCACTGACTTCAATGGAAGAAGGAATGGTCCCTAAATTACCCAGCATTGTTCATATTGGATCAGATTATTCCTATTCCCTGCTTAGATGTACACGTGAGGTAGAAGGGTGGGAAGGACACAGGCTGTTTCCCCTGCTTGTGCCCCCCATATTTTTCCACTCTTGGGTTTCTTGCACCTTTCTCTGCAGCATCTGGTACTAGCCATTGTCAGAGACAGGATATTGGACTACATGGACCATTCAGCTGATCCAGTATGGCAGTTCCTATGTTCCTCGATTGCCATCACTGCACTTGAGGAGAGGGACTACTCCCACATAGCACCCGAGGTCACAAACTGCCCCAAAGAGGGAGAGTGCTCCTACCCCCTTCCTCCCAAAATTGCATGCCAGCAGACCTAGCCAGGCACAAACAACTGAAGGGCTAGTGCAGTGCGGTATGTTCCCCTTCATGCCAGAAGACTCTGGAGGAATTGTGCCTGAGCCTACAATTGAGCCTTTTAGGAATCCCTGCACAGGGAGTTTCAAGGAGCTGTGCCTGCCAGTCTACTCCATAGGCTGATGTCAATGGGAGTGACATAGGTGCATCAATGGCTATTAGCCAGGATGGGCAGGGATGGTGTCCCCAGCCTCTGTTTGCCAGAGGCTGGGAATGGGCGACAGGGCACGGATTACTTGATGATTACCTGTCCTGTTCATTCCCTCTGGGGCACCTGACATTGGCCACTGTCAGAAGACAGGATACTGGGCAAGAGGGAGCTTTGGTCTAACCAGTATGGCCATTCTTATGAAGTATCTAAATACCTTTGACGATCTAGGCCTAAGTTTACAAACCATTATTTTATTTTTCTATTAAATCTGTATACATTATAAACTGGAATATGTATGAAGAAAGCTAAACTTTATATTATTTGCATTGTCTAAAATATTTTTGATAAAGATCAGCACCAATATTTTTCAAATATAATCCCAATAACTAAAGATAAAGGTGAAAAATTACAAATTTGCTATTTATGGAACAGGGTTAAAAAAAAAAACATGTTCCTAAGAGAAATTTGGTCGGAGTGCAAACAGGAACTGTCAAACCCACCTCCTAGGGTATCAAATTCTAAATAAAAAATATATCCATCAAACAAAGGTTTAAAGATAAATTATTTAAAAATGCACTAATAAAGCATTATGCAGTGATGGTTGCAAAAGAAATACCCTACAAAGCCAGGCAATCGTACTGTTAGATGCCTTCTCTAGCCATGCTGAAATCATAGAGGAAGAAAAAAATACATAAACCATTTTATGTAGCTAGGTGATGTATTATTTGATAGGGAACACTTTACTGTGAGTGTCCATTAACTGATGCTTATACTGTAACTCATAGTATATGACATCCACATGAATCTCAAATGAATTTGCTACTATCAAAGTTGTTAGAATGAATTTTGTGTGGACTGGGGCTCTTTTTTGAACAGATGCAATCTGTTTATGTATGAGGGGCTACTTCTGAATTGAAGGGGCATGAAAGTACTGGATACAGAGAAGACACAAACTTACAAATGAATGTTTAATCTGGTGGAATAGGGAAATCAGGAGACATACCGGCAAAGTACAGTATATAAAGAAAACAGCAAGATAGAAAAGGAAGAAGCAGCTAACAAGAAAAACAACAATGGCCTGACTTCAGCAATAATATTTAAAAAAAGAACAACAGGAGTGTGTGCACACAGAGGGAATTTTGTTTTTATTTACTGGAAGAGGAATAAAAAATCAGAGTCAAATGCTGAGATATACACACAGTTTAGAAGAAATTAAATGGAACAGAAGGAGAAGGAATAGCCTTATGGTGTGTGTAAAGGTTAGATAGTGATTGAAGACACCTTGGAGAAACAACCTTTGAGGCAGACTTATTGTGGCCCAAACATAAAGATAATAAAAGGCCCAAGGAAGGTAATGGAAGAATTTGATATACTCTAACACACCAGAGAGAACAACTATGGGCCCAGTTCCATATCCTTGCATAGAAAAATCTCTCGGTGACTACGGCCCACAGTCAGGGGATGGAAATAGAGATATTTATGAGAGAAAGTAACTAGACCAAAGGAACAAATAAAACAAGATCTGCTAACTTACACAATGTGTAGAAAGTAGAATTAGAAAAGGAGCAAAATCCTACAGTTAGGGTCCGATCCTGCAAATTTTTATTCCTGAAGTCAATGGGGATACTTGCTTAGGTAAGGGCTACTTGCACCACCAAGGATTCACAGGGTTCCAAAAGGTGTTCAGACTCCCCCAATCTCAGGCACCAATGTAAGTTCAGACAACTCTTCGGACTGCCACCAACCTTCACCACTTCCTGTCACAATCAAGTTCAGACAACTCTTCCCATTTCACCAACCTTGTCTCGGTCTTGCCTTGATTAAGTTGCAGCCTGCCAGCCTTCCTCCAAGTCTAAAGGTCATGCAGATACTGTATTACTTGTTCCGCTGCCCTAGCTGGGTCAGATATGAGGATACAGAACTGTGTGTAATCAGCATAATGAATGCATCACAACTCATGTCTCCTCATTAACTCTCTCAGTGGCCTTCTTTACATCTTGAGCAGTTGGGTGACAACAGTGTTACCGTGCAGGGGAAAACTCCTTGGGAAGTGAAACAATTGCCCATAAATGCCCTCAGGAAGCTAAGACCCAAGCCATTAAAGAATATATCCATGCACCTTTGCTAAAGCCCACAAGCAAGTCAACAGAACCACCTGGTTACTGGTTAAAAAACCAACAAACTGCTGACAGAGCTAAAAGAATCAACACGATCACTTTATCTTTGTCCATGGTATCAAGGTATAGCTCAGAATTCAAGCCATAAAATGCCCTAATTTAGTTAGGTTTGTAAACAGAATGAAACAGAGACGCAAAAAGAGAAAAATACAAAAAATTTATTCTCAAACACAACAAACATCTGGAAAATCGGAAAATCTGAAGAAGGACTCTGTGGTGCTCAAAAGCTCATCTCTCTCATATGACGGAAGACCATTCCAGCCATCTCACAATAAATATGCTCCTCCAGATCCTCAGCTAGTGCAAATTCAAGTAGCCCCATTGACCTCAATGAAGCAGCAGAAATTTACACCTGTTGAGAATCTGTCCCAGTACATTTAAAAAATGTGGATGAACTTGGGAATATGAAAAGTAATAAATGGGGGAAAAGAGGCTCATAGCGAGGTAACTAAAGCTTCAGTTACATCACAGGACTGGAGAAACTACAGAATGAAGTGAAGGGAAAAGTGAAGATGGAATAAGGAAGCCTGTGCAAGAGGCTGATATAACTACTGACAGATGCTTCAAATACATAAGACCAAGGAAGCAATGGCCTAATCTCCATGCAGTATGTGGCTGCTA
Source organism: Macrochelys suwanniensis (assembly GCA_033296515.1). Lineage (NCBI taxonomy): Eukaryota > Metazoa > Chordata > Testudines > Chelydridae > Macrochelys > Macrochelys suwanniensis. Next base: position 179,538,372 of record CM065777.1, on the reverse strand, counting down.
TTCCAGCATACAGTCTGAAATAGTAGCTGCTGCCCCTCTGTGTTGTCTTTAAACTAGTTAAATGTTACTAAATCCACCCTCAACAGCTCTCTCACACCAGTTGGGGTCAGCAACAATGAGCCCTGATCTGCACTGAGCAGGAGCGGCTCTCACAATTGTGCCGCCCCAAGCAGTCACCGCGGCCCTGCCCCCGACGCAGGCTGATGGTGCGGAGCCCCGCCCCCGACGCAGGCTAACGTTGTGGGGCCCCGCAGCGGCAAGAGAAGAGCGGTGGACCTGCTGCCCCATTGCTGCAGCGGCGGGCGAGAATGGGGTGGCAGTCCGAGTCCCGCAGCGGCAATTTGGCAGCGGGAAGAGTGGACCTGCCGCCGAATTGCCGCCGGGGGACTAGGACTGCCGCCCCAAGCACCAGCTTGGAAAGCTGGTGCCTGGAGCTGGCGCTGGCACTGAGCACAGGTGTAATGGCCCCCTTGTGTAGCTCTTTCAATCACGTTCTCACATCAATCCCATTTAATGAAGGGATGCCAAGAGCTTAAGTGGAATAGTGGGAACATTCCTGGAACCTCCACACCTTGGTGAATTTAACCCTGAAAGAGCAGATACAAGAAAGGAAGACAAAAATAAAAATGACAAGATAATGAGCTCTTAAGGCTGTCCGTATTCAGAGTGCAACAGGGGGAGGACATTGTGGGTGTACTGCTTCTGGGTGGCTATCACTCTTCTTACACAGAGAGCAAATACTGTAGACTTGGATTTTGGATGTCTGTAAATATAGGAAGGGTTCCAGATAGCCGATATTTAAAAATCTGTTCGGGTTTGCTGCAACCAAAGGAGAGCACATAGTTGCTGAAACAGAAACTCCCATTGTTCTCATTGCAGTGCTTTCATATTTTTTCCCTTTATAGGTTCTTCTTTAAAGAGTCTTTGGTTTATGTTAATCTCTTATTCCTTCTCCCTCCCTCCCTCCCCCCCCCCCCACACCCCTGACAACAAAGCCCACCTCCTAATCAGTTTCTGGGATATACTGTATTCTGATTATTCACAATCTGGCTCTAAAGAATCATTGGAATTGCCACTACTGACATTTATAACTCATGCTGCCAGTTCTTTAGTTCAAGTTATCTCTAAAACAGATCTCCTTGGTCTTTGAAGAGTTTGCTCAAGGGGAGAAGAGGAAAGATGTACAAGAGAAAGATGTTAAGCTCCACTACTGATATGGCTCAGAAGTAGGACTGGTTTTCGAAGGTTGACTGCCAGACACACACACGCAAAACTGAAGAGCATATGAAGATTGGACCTAGATGACAACTCGCTGCCCGGTTCAGACAATGGTCCTGATTCACTACTGTGTTACTCCAGTTTTAGGCCATATGTAAATCCATCAGTCAACAGATTTCCACCAGTGTGAAACCAGAGGAATGGAGTGGTGAATAGACCTGATACACACAGTATACAGGGTTGCCAACACTGACTGAAGCTATTCCAAGAGGTTTTTTTCCAACATGACATATCATTTTCTTAAAATCTCCCGAATTGCTTCTAATAGTCACTGGGAGATGGATGCCGATTCCGGGAGACTCCAGGGCAGTCCTGGAGGGTTGGCAACCCTAATGGCATAGTGGTATATCACTGGTATGCACTGTTCCACTCTTTTCTGCCACAAAGGCACATGTATAAATTATATGAACTAGAGATATCAGGAAATACTTTACCCTGTCTTCTCTCTTTGAAAAGTACAATATTTGTGCCAAATAGGTTAGTGCTTTTTACAAATTGTTTTCCATGTTTAGTTTCTTTTTTCCAAACCCTTGGCTAGCCATAGTCTTGGGGAGAGACATGTCAGTCTTTCCTCAAACAAAATCTCCTTCCAAGGAAAATAAGCTGAAATTTAGAAACTGCCATAAAAATAAAACCTAATGTAAAAAAAACATTTCAAAGCTTTTCACGGAGAATTCAACAGACTTTGAGCAGTTTGCTGCTGACACCACCATCAGCGTCAATATTACCTGTTTCAAAATGGGAACTAAATTCTGACAGACATATTTTCCCCTGCTGGTAACATGAGACTATTGTCTCCTATATTCACATATGCCTGACCATGGCCCAATGGACTATGCCTGCAGTCCTTGCTCAGGCAAAATTCCCATTGAAATATTTGTATAAGTAAGGTCTGCAGGATAGGAACCCAATGTAATCTAGTTCGAATTGTTTCGTACTGTATTTTTAAAAATACATTAAATGATTGAAAAATGAAATCTGGGGAAAAATCTAACTGTTCCACAGTTAATGTTACATTCAAAGGTAATTACTTAACACATGCAAAGCTCAATTACATAACCTACAATTCTCCCACTTTGTATAAGCTCCTTTGCTTCTACTTTAAATAAAAGAAATTCTTTTCATTTTGTCAAGAAAACTTTTCTCTACCTCACTACTGCATGACAAGGGAACAGATGGCAATTTAAGGGGAGAATTTATGAGAGCCACAATCTTAATGTTGCATAAAGAAAAGAAAAAGACTCGCATCAAAACCACTGACAAATGTACTTGCTAATATTAATGCACTCCCCATTCATCCAATATGCTTCCTAATTGCTTTTCTGTACATAATAATGTGGCACCTGCTGCTCAACATTGCAAACGCATCAGGATTTCTCCAAAGTCAAACAGCTCTGCAACTGGCCCTCTCCCAGTGATAAATGTAGAGCACTGTATCACGCACAGTTCCTGTCAGTGGCATAATTAAAATTTTATACTTACAGAAAAAGATAGTAAACAATCAGTTCTTAAATGGATTCACAAGAGGAACTCTTGTTACAGCCAACTTTATAATTAGTATGCATCATGTAATGCTAATATATCCATGACAAGAAAATAGGGGGAAATGTAGAAAATCGGGTTGTTCTCTTTAATGCAATGTTAAACTACAAAAAAAATGAAAGCAATCAGCCCATTGTTATTTCACTTTTCCATTTCTGCTCTTCATTCCCTGTTGAAAATAGCTATGCACATTTTCCACTGCAATGATGGTTGTTCCCTTGTGCCGCGTCTCCGGAATTTTCAAACAGCCACTAGGATGGGTCTGAGCTTTATGATGTTTATTCATTTTAATTTTACATTAGACCAAAATATGTAATTTATTTTTAACAGACTTAGGGCCAAATCATACAGTCCTTATTCTCAGGCAAAACTGACACTGATATCAAAACCATTAAAATATACTTTTGTGCTGACCCGATAGACCATTATACAAAATATGACACAAAATAAGCAAAACACAAGACTCACACCGAGTGTCCTAAATGAGCTCCTGACCCTGATAACTTTAAGCAGAACTGAGCTCCTTATGCTGTATATTTTATCTCTCTCTGATTATGAACATCAAGAGCCAGAGCAGAATATATATCTATATTTATAACACGTTATATTGCACTATATATATTACATTATAATCTGAATATTTGTAAGAAATTTTCAGTAGTACATGTGCAACATTATATATACACACATTGTACATATATTGCATGTACACTTACAGTTTATTTACACATACTTTTCCTGATTTTCTATTTTTCTGAATGGTGTTACAATATTATTATTCAACACAGTTGTTTGGATGATATAAATATGTAAAATCTGCTCTGGATAAGTATAAAATTTGATACTACATAACGACATATTTGAGAGCTGCAATGCTATAGTGCGTGAAAGTTTAAAACAGCATTGAAATTTTAACCTATTTTAAACTAATTCAAACTGTGTTGTATTATTAAATAAACTAGTTACTGTATTTAAGAAAAAATAAAAGTATTGTGCTTCAAAGGCTCTACTATTTTATTGAATATCATTATTTTAACGTTATTCAGAAAAACAGAAAATCAGGAAAAGTTATATTATCCTACAACCTGTTTTAAAAAAAAATTAATTTTTTAAAATCATAATCACTGAAAGCACAACATACCAAACATTTGTTTATACAGTAGAAATACCAGTGGAACATCAAATGGATATGTGCTGGCAGGGTGACAATTTAATATATACCCAATTCACAAAGACTGGCTAGTAACCTGCTTAGAATATAATAGTTAAGATCTAAAACTTTATCATCACATGGTGAGATCATGTGCTTGCCAAAAATTAAAATACTTTTCTACCTCACTGATAGGGTATGACACAGAGGTTCAGGCTCCTGAGATCTGAGGCAGACCAAAAGGTCTCAGGGATGCTTGTGTGTGCACTGTGTTCTTTTCTCTGTGCTTTTCAAACAAGAATTGTGGGAACTATCCCCCCTTTTAGCTTCCACATATTTACTGATAGATGCTATTTCTTCAGAGGAATACAACATTTTATAAAAGGTCCATGAATTGCTCAAGAATTGGCCAACATGAATAGCAATGAATCCATTTATACATAAACATAGTCACGGTCCCAGTAAACTAGAACTATCAAAAGCTGAATTCTTACAGGCAAATGAAAACTCTGAAGTCAGAATCCTGCCCGTTACTCATAGAAATGCCCTTTGAGGGTCAAAATCTTAAAGGTCTTTAAAATAAATAATAATAAATAATAATAATAATAATAATAATAATAATAATAATTGTATGTAAATTCCAATGAGTAATATAAACACTGGGGACAGGGTAATTAGCTGAAGTGACCACCAATTAATTAATTTGAATTTTGCTAAATCCAATTTCTGGATTAAGCATTTACAAACACTGGCCAATTTAACTTTTAGTAATCTGGGAGAGTAGGAATATATAAACAAAAGACATCTAGCATCTCAAATAGGGGACAGTGATTCCATCAACGGACTGGGAACCAGGGTTAGTATCAGAGGGAGAAAGCGACAAATAGTGCAGTGGGCCAGTGCGAGGTCCTCGGCACTGCCTATGCCTCTATACGGGCTGTGATGGGGGGACTGCAGGGACAGTAGATATCTGCACAACCCCAGGTGATGGGTAAGGTGCTGGCCTTCTATCTGTGATGTGGAAAGCCACAAAGGGACATAGGCGCCGACTCCGTGGGTGCTCCGGGGCTGGAGCACCCACGGGGAAAAATTGGTGGGTGCAGAGCACCCACCGGCAGCTCCCCGCCAGCCCCGGGACCCACCGCAAACTCATCTCAGCACCGGGAGACGTTGCGGGGCCCTGCCCCCGACGCTGGGCGACGTTGCGTTGGCATCGGGGGCGGGGCCCCGCAACGTCACCCAGCGTCGGGGGCGGGGCCCGGCGTTGGGGGCGGGGCCCCGCAACGTCACCCGGCATCGGGGGCGGGGGCCCGCAGCATCACCCGGCGTCGGGGGCGGGGCCTGGCGTCGGCCCCCACCAGCGCAACTGGAAGTCGGCGCCTGTGCAAAGGGGGAGGCTAGAAGAGGGACCACCAATCTCAAACAGCTGTGCAGATCCATTGCCCCAACACCCCATGCAAGTAGCCCAGAGGAGCTGTGGCTGCTTTTCTAGTTTATAAGCAAAATTGTGGCCTGAATCTGGGGACTGGATTTCACCCCACACTAACCAAGACTTCTACGCTCTCCCGGTACAGAACCTGAATGCTATAATTTATATGGCAGGAATAAATGTCAACCCTGGAGCACTCTCCCATAGAAAAGGATACCATGGACCATGTTCTTACATCTGCCAGGAATAATTTAGCCCACTCAATATAAGGAGAGACAATTCTTTTTCACTATGGCCCTGATCCTCCTCCCACTGAAGCTAATAGCAAAACTCCCATTGACTTCAGTGGCGCAGGATCCACCTTTATATAAAGATCTCCTGTCATCTCCAAATAATAATAATAAAATGATTGTATTCATTAATAGACATAAAAATACATGTCATTCTGCATTACTGACAGGCACTTTTCCAAGTGAACTAGAACATGAAAGGAATAACATTCCTATGTAAACAACAGGGAATGGCACTAAAATGTTGGGGGCTTTTTCCCCCTGCATTGAGTGATCCCTCACAGCAGGAAACATTCTATTGTAATGCAGATTTCTTGGATTTCTAGCAAAATCTCTTTTCAATGCCCTGAACACTGTATGAAAGTGTCATCAGACAGCACTTGCAATTCTATTAAGCACCATTTTATATTAACCTAACTTCCATAACCTACATAATATAAAACATAAATATTAATATATTATAGCTATTTCACTGTATCTAATTAGCTTTTCATTGTTTTAACCTAAGTGCAATATCATATCATGTTCTTCAGTCCTCCAGTACTAGATGTACTCAGCACAATATGATAAATGAAAACATGCTTTAAGCTAATTAAAACAGATAAAATCTGTCTTAGCAGAAGCCAAACTGAACCCCTCAATGTCTAGTGAGGAAAAAAATTTTAATCTGGTAATATGATTTTATGCATTGCAAACTTCTTCATATAAGAATTATGTACTGAAAAGCTCCAGCTTGTACTGCTAAGCTGCAAACACATCGTCCCAGAACTCCAGGAACCACACCAGCTCCCCACTGTATACTGAACCAAATTCAAAGTGCAACTCTTGATTGCCAAAGCCCACAATGAGGTAAGTCAAGTCTACTCTATAAACTGTCTTACCCTCAGTGACCAGGACTTACTATAACAAATGCAGCCCCACAATACTTGAGGGTTTTCTTTAAGGCCCTGGTACTGGAGTCAGGTGGTTACCAGAGACCCCAGCTGCTGACTTTTTTTAATGTAAGTTTCTAGCCTAGAAAAGCTTGAAAACATGAATCCAGTGTAGCCTAAAGACTCAGAAACCAGAAGACAAATAAAAAGAACCATCATTTTTAAGCCAATCTCATGATTTTTAGGGTCTGACTCATGATTTTTGAAAGTTAGGTGTTGGTGATACTGCAAGTCTTACAATTCTGTCACAAGCACACAACATCTGATGTTCTTCTCCCAGTTTCAAGGACTGATGGAATTACATTAGAATCTCAACTTGTTTATTTAGATAGAACTATAAAGTAAGTTTCTAGACCTCATGATTGCACAAAAAGGTTGAAAAAGTGACCCGAGTACACGCTAAAGACTCAAAAACCAGAAGGCAAATAAACAGCATACCAAAATTACTCTTTTTAAAAAATCTGATGTCTGTTGGGCTTGAATCATGATTTTTGAATGCTTGGAGGTGGCAATACCGCAAATGCATTCATGGGGGTGAGGGATAGCTCAGTGGTTTGAACATTGGCCTGCTTAAACCCAGGGTTGTAAGTTCAATCCTTGAGGGGGCCATTTAGGGATCTGGAGCAACAATTGGGGATTGGTCCTGCTTTGAGCGGGGGGTTGGATTAGATGACCTCCTAAAGTCCCTCCCAACCCTGATATTCTATGATTCTATGTGTAATGATGGAACTTTTCAGCAAGAGGTATTTGTGAAGAAAGGGGAGGATAGAGCTTTGTTCACAGCTGGGCCATCCGAAAGTATTAGCCCTGGTCTACACTACGAGTTTAGGTCGAATTTAGCACCATTAGATTGATTTAACCCTGCACCCGTCCACACAATGAAACCATTTTTGTCGACTGAAAGGGCTCTTAAAATTGATTTCTGTACTCCCCCCCAATGAGGGGATTAGCGCTGAAATCAACATCACCATGTCGAATTTGAGGTAGTGTGAACGTAATTCAATGGTATTGCCTTCCGAGAGCTATCCCAGAGTGCACCATTGTGACTCCTCTGGACAGCACTTTCAACTCAGCTGCACTAGACAGGTACACAGGAAAACCCCCGGGAGCTTTTGAATTTCATTTCCTGTTTGACCAGCATGGCGAGCTCATCAGCAGAGGTGACCACGCAGTCCCAGAATCGCAAAAGAGCTCAAGCATGGACCGAACGGGAGATACTGGATCTGATCACTGTATGAGGAGACGAATCAGTGCTATCAGAACTCCGTTGCAAAAGACGCAATGCCAATATATATGCCAAAATATCCAAGGGCAAATGTGAGGTGTTTATTTACAATGCTCACAACTGCAGCGGTGATCTGAGCGGACTCCTGCTTGCAGAGCTATGGCGCATGCGCGGGCATTCCAGGAAAAAAGCCGCAAAACGAATGGCTCCCGTTGCTTTCACGGAGGGAGGGAGGGAGAGACGAATGAGAACATTTACCCAAAACCACCCGCAACAAATTTGTTGCCCCATCAGGCTCACCCCAGAATTCCAATGAGCAGCGGTGACTGCGGGAACTGTGGAATAGCTACCCACAGTGCACCGCTCTGAAACTCGACGCTAGCCACGGTACTGTGGACGCACTCTGCCGACTTAATGTGCTTAGTGAGGACGCACGCATTCAACTTTATTCAATCTGTTCTCAAAATCTGACTTCTAAAAAATTGACCTAATTTCATAGTGTAGACATGCCCTTGGAAGGGATACAAATCTTGCCACATTCGGGACAATATATAAGACCATCTCTTCACTGTACTTCAAATACCTCCTAGGTGTTGGGAGGGAAAGACAAGGAGTGGAAAGAAAGGAAAAAAATATCCTAATCAAGAGATCCTGCTGAAGGAAAACAAGATGAAGAACCTTTTACCACTTGCTCAGAGAAAGAAGGAATAACACTAAAACATGAAAGACTTTGTTTTCTGTAAGGTACTCAGACCCTGGTTCAGGATGGCACTTCAGGCATGTGCGTAGGTCCCACTAGAGTTGCTGAATGGAACCGAAGCCCATACCTAAAGTTAACACACATAAATGCTCTCCTTAATAAGGAGGAACTTAAGCATATGTTTAAATTCTTTCCTGAATCAGAGCCTCAGAGATCATAGAACAGTGTAAATAAATGTAAAGATTAGATAGGCAGGATGGATCAGCATTGAAGAGGACATCTGCCACTAGCACAACTGCTTTGTATATGGCATATTTTCAAAAACATCTGAGTTTACCTTTGTCAAAACAAATAAATTCATACTTATGTTAATATTTGTTAAAAATAAGAATACCTTCTCTCTCCTTTTTTTTGTAATCTTGTTCACCTCAAAAAAAAGTTATTTGTTTTGGGAGAACTATTTTGAATTTAATCCATATGAAAATCAGAACATGCATTCTATGAATACTAGAAAAATAGAGACTTGTCGTGTACCCTAAGAGTAATTTGCTTATGTTAGAATTGTACAAATGGGTATGCAAGTGTTTTAGAAACAGGATTTTTAATCTCTAGTCCTCATATTGAAATATATTCAAAATGATGCTGTGTTGCCATGACAACTACTCTTTATAGACAGTGTAAACATGAAGACGGATCTGCACAATATGTATTACAATAACTTGTGCGAACTTGGGATTCAATCCTGAAAAGTCTCTCTCTCATCCACCTCAATGAAGCTCCCTTTATGGGGAAGGGACCAATTCTTTACTTCCACTTTTTCTCACTGAACATTTGTGAAAGTTAATAGAAGTTTCTTTTCTTATCTGATTTTTCCCCTATCAGAGCTGTAACCCCTCTAGGTGTATTAGAAGGGTTTGTCTACTTATTTGTATCTCACACAAATAAAGTAATAATGATTCACAGATCACACTTTAATTCACCAAGAAGCACATTCAACAATTTTCCACACATCACTCACAAGTCCTGGTCAAAAATAAAAAGAATTGCAACTTTCCTATTGTGATATAACTACTACATATGAATAGATATATAATAGAACTATGTTCTATTATAAGATAATTATTCTAGTGTATTACAGAATAATTATGTCACATCGTTATTGACAGTATTTTGGATGTAAGGTTTCACATTTTGTCAAATAACATGGTTTGTAAGGCAACTCAGCTATCCTTTAAAATATTGTACTGATAAATAACTGTGCAATACTTTAAAAATGTACATGTATGTGGATTCAAAGAAGGTGCGTTTTTAATGTTATTATCATGTTCATGTTAAATATATTATGTGCTATATATCATTTTCTACTGGCTCTGCCATTAACTCCATAACAGCTGGTGCTAAATGCACTAAATTGTAATATAATGAGCTTGTATATTGCTAGCAATTACAGAGTTAAGTTGAATAAATCCTCTGAGTACAAAATAAGTGTGCTTTCCACCTAACAATAAATTAAAAGTGACACCTGCCTTAATTTAAAATTTCCATGGATCATATATAAAAATCAGCAACAACAACAACAAAAAAGCATTGCAATTGAAACACCATCTCAAAATTTGCTTCGTTTTACTACATCCGTTTTATATGTATTTATGACATCTGTCACCTCAATATATTATTTAAACACCAATTATGCATTACTAAGTTATGCAGTATATGATAAATACACTGTTAAAGTTGAAAATCTTAAGAAGTAAAGTGAATGCTGTGTATTCCTGTTTGCTTGTTTTATGGTTTTGCTATATACATGCTAGATTATTAGCTCTTACTGTCCTTTTAGGAAGTGATTCCACTGCAGACTTTGATTCAGGAAAGCACTTACATTTTAAGCATTTGTTTACGTACCATTGACTCCAATAGGACTTAAGATCATACTTAACATTAAGCATTTCCCTTGCGTGCTTTTCTAAATTGGAGCCATATAAAACAATTTCTACGGTTTTGATCTGATATGGACAATTGCAATATCATTCAAATTGTGGTTCTGGGGTACATCCATGTCATCAGATAACTTTAGAATCTAGATCAAAGAATTCTTCTGAAGTTAATTTAAAAAAATAACTTTTTAGGCATTTTCACTCATAGAACTGGGTATATAAATTAACTATAGTTAGCTGTACTCTATTGCAATTCACTGACTCACAATTAGAGCACAATTCAATTTCTGTGAATATTTGTTCAACTTTTTACATGAATTTGTTTTGCTATGTTCACACCTTTTGGGGCTCACTTTCCACAAACATTTGACTGATTGTGTTTAAATGGTAAAAGTTACTTGCCACATGCATAAGTATTTGTGGAATCATAAATTCACTTGCGTATGTATTCATGCCAGGAGTGCATGTGGTCTCATACAATCAAGGAACAGAAATAATACAGTGTGACTTATCCAACCAATTATACATAACCAAGCTTGATTTTAAAATATTCCCAGTCAAACCATGGTCGGGAGGGGAGGTGGGGGAGGAGAGATTAAAACAATATTAGTCAAATACATGTAAACAAGAAACACATTTGAGGAAATCACAATCTGAATGGGGATATCCTATATGCAGAAAAAGAGGATACTTTCACTGAATAAATTATTCATTGAAAGTTATTCTCTCAGCTAGACACAACCCAATAATGAGCTTTCCAGAAGGCAATAACAGGGTCAAGGATTGGATCTCTAAAGGAAACACTAGAAGGTCAATAATGGGATCAGGCCAAAGATAAGTTCATTGACTGACTAGAAGAGAATGCTACCATCCTGACATGAGAACAACCAAAACCCTGGCTTAGACAAGTGAAACTTATGTTCACAGTAGGACCAAATAGAATGGCTGGAGGTTATAGTTGCAAAAATTCAAATTAGAAATAAGATGCCATTTTATAACAGTGAAGGTAAATAAACATTGGAACAGATTACCAGAGGAAATGCTAAATTCATCATCACTTGGAGTCTTTAATTAGATGGCTTTCTAAAAGATATGCCCTATTTCCACCACAACTCCCAGAAGTTAATAAGCTTGATAGTTTTCACTTGTATACCAAGGAAGAATAACTCTCTCCTCCACAGGAATTGCATGGTGAAATTCTATGACTTGTGTAATACAAAAGGTCAAACTAGATGATTACAATGGTCCGTTATGGCCTTAAAATCTATGAATGGCATGGGACTTATAGACTCATAGACTCATAGACTTTAAGGTCAGAAGGGACCATTATGATCATCTAGTCTGACCTCCTGCACAATGCAGGCCACAAAATCTCACCCACCCACTCCTGGAATAATCCTCTCACCTATGTCTCAGCTATTGAAGTCCTCAAATCATGGTTTAAAGACTTCAAGATGCAGAGAATCCTCCAGCAAATGACCCGTGCCCCATGCTGCAGAGGAAAGCGAAAAACCTCCAGGGCCTCTGCCGATCTACCCTGGAGGAAAATTCCTTCCCGACCCCAAATATGGCGATCAGCTGAACCCTGAGCATGTGGGCAAGACTCACCAGCCAGACACCCAGGAAAAAGTTCTCTGTAGTAACTTCTAACATCCCATCATTGACCATTGGTTCTATTTACCACTGATGGCAATTAATTGACCTTTGACTAAGATCATGTTATCCCATCAAACCATCCCCTCCATAAACTTATCTAGTTTAATCTTGAAGCCAGATAGGTCTTTTGCCCCCACTGCTTCCCTTGGAAGGCTGTTCCAGAACTTCACTCCTCTGATGGTTAGAAACCTTGGTCTAATTTCAAGTCTAAACTTCCTGATGACCAGTTTATATCCATTTGTTCTTGTGTCCACATTGGTACTGAGCTGAAATAATTCCTCTCCCTCCCTGGTATTTATCCCTCTGATATATTTAAAGAGAGCAAGCATATCTCCCCTCAGCCTTCTTTTGGTTAGGCTAAACAAGCCAAGCTCCTTGAGTCTCCTTTCATATGACAGGTTTTCCATTCCTCGGATCATCCTAGTGGCCCTTCTTTGTACCTGTTCCAGTTTGAATTCATCCTTCTTAAACATGGGAGACCAGAACTGCACACAGTATTCCAAATGAGGTCTCACCAATGCCTTGTATAACGGTACTAACACCTCCTTATCTCTACTAGAAATACCTTGCCTAATGCATCCCAAGACCGCATTAGCTTTTTTCATGGCCACATCACATTGGCGACTCATAGTCATCCTATGATCAACCAGGACTCCGAGGTCCTTCTCCTCTTCCGTTACTTCCAACTGATGTGTCCCCAGCTTATAACTAAAATTCTTGTTATTAATCCCTAAATTCTTGTTATTAATCCCTTACTGGAGGTGTGCATCCCATCTGGATTCCACACATGTGAAATCCTACTGAGAATCCAAGGAAAGAACACCATTCAGGGGTAACTGCATAATGCCTATCTTGCTACCAATCCACTCCCTCAGATCTATCTATGACTCATCCCCCCTGGCACTGGGGGATAACGTAAAGATGATTAACAGCTCATGTGACTGCATGAGCACACATCCCCCATTAGAATATCCCATCTGACAACTGTCATCTAGGAGTGCAGTGTCAGGCCAATACTGCTGAAGGACAACTTTCATGGTACCATGGTACATCTCTCTGCCCCTAGAAGATCAATCCGACCCATCCTCTACCCCTGCCAACATATAGTTATACTTTACTTCACATAAGGTTAGGGACCTCCCCCATTGTCTTTTCCCATGGCTGCAGCACAAGGTTACTGTCACCTTAGAAATGGAGAGATCTCCATGTTTCCAGCAGAGTAGAGGAAAGGACCCAGGATCTGCATAGGGCTATCAGTGCAATGCAGAGATCATATCTATGAGTTCTCCATCCACTTCCCACAGCCCCCTTCTTAACAGTTCTGCACACAGAGCACCTGCAGATTCCCAAAGTTGGTTGGCTAAAGTTGGACAGTAAATACTTCCTCCGCACACCTAAAAATGTCAACAAAATCATGTTTTCGTTTTCATCAAAATGTTCTGCAGGAAATCTTGACTTTTCAGTGAAATATCAAGAAACCTAAATACTTTGGCTGAAATCCAAAATATTTAGATTTAAAAGGGTGCTGCAGTACCTCATGAAAGTTGTAGTTTGGGTGCCTTATGCTCCCATTCTCATCTATGGGCCAGGTTCTCTGGCCACACTACATCTTCTATGATGCGCCATTTTCTCCTCATTTGGTGAGGGAAGAAGGTGTGTCATAGGTGTCTCTTGTCATGGTGCATCATGGAGATTTTTCTGGTTTCAGCATAAAACTCTTTGGATTAAATACCAAAACATTCTGTGGAAAGAAAACACTTTTTTGTGAAAAATTTCATTGAGTCGAAAACCCAATTTCCATCAAGAAACAGTTTCAAATGAAAATTTTCAATCAAATCTAGAGTTGGCCCATGTGTCATCTAGTCACACACCCTTCAGGGGTTTGTGTGCCCCTTGTAGTATGATGAGTGGAACTGGAGAAAAAGGGTCAGGCTTCAGGAGAAGCCTCAGTTAGTGTAGCACTATGGTCCATCAACCTGTCAGTGCAAGATTGTTCCCTAAGGATTGTTCACTTACCAATGTTTTCTTCAGTGTAGTTTTAAATGTAACAGGCATGGGGCTTCCACTTCTGACCTTAGGAAATTATTGCACAGGATATTATACATCACCTTCAGAGAGTTCAACCTATTGTTCCCCTTTCTCAGTGTTATCCCATTACTTCCAGTTACACCCCTTCTTTTATATTAAGTAATTCTTCTACTTCCACCTCTCCCACTGCAGGATTGGAGTAAACTTCCATGCAAGTTAACTTAGATACACTTGTTTGAAGGAGGAAAATGAGGCCTGTGGCGTTCACAGTCTAAAAATATTTGTAGACTTCATCCATCTCCCAGCGTTCACATCACTTACCCAAGCTATAAATGTTTAGCACTTTTTGGGCCCACTTCTCAGTTATCCTAAGGCCACTGTACAACGTTATAGCAGTGTGAAGGGCACAAATTACAATTACGCCCCCTTTACATTGGTAGAATGTTGTAAGGTGGCATTAGTGTAAATGAGAATCAGGGCCATTATCTTTTCTTTTAGTTCAATCCCTCCAGCTACCTAACCATTTGTGTTGCTCTGCTCTGAACTTCCTACAATTTGTGAATTCTGTATCTTTCTAGCAATGAAACGTCCCAAACTAAACACAGAACTCAAGTGGCAGTCACATCTTGAAATATAAAAAGAAAAATATTACTATCACTCTGCTCCATAAAGTAATGGTATAGCTAAGTAGCCCAAAATTGCATGGCTTTTTTTCAAACTCACTTCTAATGCTTCCCAGTTTAACTGTCACTTTTTTCAGGGTTCTCCATCCAATTACATATCTGTGTTTCAGATTATTATTTTCCAAGAGGTATTGGCTTGTATTTGTGTTACATTGTCATGACATGATGTTACATCCCAATGTCACATGATGACACACTATAACCTCACAGTAATAAGCAAACAGCACAATGGAACGCTACAATATCATGATACCATAATTTTGTCACAAGCTAAAAATGAAGAAAGGGGACAGTTTTAGCTTAAAGCATGGATGTGAATCATAGGGGAATCATAGGGGACCAGTCAGATTGGGGTTTCCGCAGTGCAGCATGAAATATGCCTATCGTTGAATGGTCTAGTACCCCCTAAGAGATACAGGAATTTTAAAAATATACTAGGCAAGTACTAGCCACAATATGAAAGACATTGGCCATGATGATACAAAAGATCTGTTATTACAGGGGAGAAATCTGTTGCTAAGCTTCCCATCATTGAAGGGGCTGCAGGGTCTATTGTAGATTCAGTGTGATATTGGCAACTGCAGACAAGCTTTGCAGTTTGAATGGGGAAGAATTCCTTCCCACTGTACAATCACCCCAGTGCTCAGCCCAGGAACTCAGGCTGGGTGCTGGTGAATGGATTTGCCCCTCAGGCTGCAGCCTGAAATGTTATTTCCACTGTGAGTTACTATTCAACCCCAGAGCTGAACAAGAGATGAGTCAGAACCAATATCCTAGATCCAAACACCATGTACTTCAGGAAAGGTCAGATTTGGCATTTGGGGGGCATCTCCCCTGGACACAATCCAAATGGCCAAGACAGCAAGAGCAGTTTAATACTCCTTGCTGTCAGTGCTAGCCTATTGTTATCTATCTTAGCTTCCTATATGGACCCCATTAGCATAGCATCTGAACATCCAACAATACCCCTGTGAGGCAGGATCTGTGTTATTATCCCCATTTTTCAGATGGGGAACTGAGGCACAGAACAGCTAAGTGACTTGACCAAGGTCACAAATGAAGTCTGTGGCAGAGCAGAGAACTGAACCTGGGATTCTCCAGTCCCAGGCAGGCACCCAGTGGGCCATCCTTCCTCTCTAGTGATTAGTTGAGACAGGGACATGTGCCACAAAAGAGAAAAGCTGGAGCAGAGGAATTAACTAGCTGCTGACCAAAGGAATGCTTACATGCTCAGATATGAAACTGGGAAAAAATAAATAAAAATACGCATAAGCTCAACACTAAAAGCTATTAATATGTTTTAATCAGTCTTATGGTAGGAGCAATGGGCTTGTACCCAAAAATATTCTGAATGAAAACAAAGAGTTATGATTTGACATTTTTATTCACATTGGGCTATTGATTTCAATAGGACTGTGTTTGGAATAAGGTGCTACAGAACATGAATAAGACTGGCAGAATCTGGCCCCAAAGGACCACATGTATCCAGCGATTACTTCTATCACAGATGTAGCTTTGTCTGTTGGTTGAAAGAATCGTTTGTCCCTATGAGTTTAAACAGGACAGCCTAAATAGAAAGTAAGTAAAGCTGCAACATATTTAGGGCAAAGATACATAAATACATAATAATGATAAGTACACTGGAATTTTTACTTCACAGAGCAAACCACAGTATTTTCATTTGGGTTGAAAACATGACCTCTAGTAGGAAAAATGTCTTCAGCATTATAGATTAATGCATGCAGCTCTGGGTCAAGATTTTTCAAAGTGACTTGTGATTTGGTATGCCCCAATCTGTAGGTGCCCAACTTGAGACACCATTAAGGAGCCTGATTTTTAGAGGGTGGGTCCTAATCACTTTTAGAAAATCAGGCCTCTTTAAATGAATGTACCTGAAGTTGAGCACCCAAAAATGGAAGTAGTCAAAGTCACTTGTCATTTCTGAAACTCTTGGCCTTGGACGCTAGAGTCCAGATTTCAGAAATGGCTTGTAATATTGCAGACCAAATTTTGGCAAATGTTCATAGCTAAACATCTAAGTTCCTATGAATTTTTGATATGGGTCTCAGCGATTAATTGATCAAAAACATGAATCACCAAAAGAGCTAAAATGTTTAAATCTGAGGGACAGATTTGCAGAAAGGCAGTAGAGGAAGAGGGCCAGGTGAGAGGGCAGAGGCACTCCTGGCTAGGAGTCATGGAGCTAAGCAGTGAACCTGGTCTATGGGAGAGGAATTGGTGGTGGTTTCACTGGGATAGGGATGACATAAAGAAGAGATTTTATTCTGGTTTATAACCATTTTTGATACTACTGAAATTTTGTTAAAGCCGTTATCATTGATAGACCAATACTACCCCCTTCCAATCACAGGAATATAGAAACTGCCATATCGGATTAGACTCATGGTCTACGTACTGCGGTGTCCTGTCTCTGACAGTAGTCAGCACCAGAAGCTTCAATGGAGGGTGTAGGAAACCTCACAATAGATAGGTGTGAAATAATATGCCCCTCATGAAGGTCTCATCCTAGTCCTTAATAGTTAGAGATTGGTTTAAAGCCTGAAGCATGAGGTTTTATATCCCTCCCAGAATTCTATTTTGCATGGAATATTATAACTCTACCACTATAACCCTTTCAAAACAGGGCTACTGAGGTCCCATTCCTTCATTATTCTGAACACATCCTCCCCACTTTGCTTCTTTGAATCCCTCCACTGGCTCCCCCTGTATCACCACATCAAATTCAAGCTTCTTGTCCTCTCCTTAATGGCCCTTCACAACTCTGTCTCTGCTTGCTTATCTGTTATCATCTCTTATTGCATCACCTGCTGCCTCCACAATTTTGACTCTATGCCAGCTCCTGGGCTGATCTGTAGCACCACTATCCTCTCCTTCAAATCCCTCCTCTATGCCACAACACTTGTAAGAAATCACCTATGGTAATTCATTATGATTATGTTGAGGGGCAGATGGGGTTAACTGGGGATATTACTTCATCTAATATTTTAATATTTTTAAATTCAATGTATATTTAAGTGGTCTCCTACTGCACGTGTGAACCCCTTATACTTAACAATCTGTCCAAACATCTTAGACACTCTGGTTGCCTTCCCAATTCTGAAGAAGAGCTCGATGAAGCTTGAAAATTTGTCCTTTCCACCAACAGAAGTTAGTCCAATAAAATATATTACTTCACCCACCATGTGTCTCTCATATCCTGGGAACCACATGGTGGCAACAAAACTGCAAACATATAAAAATGAATACATCTAATTGAATCCCTCTTCTCACACCATTTGTTTGTCACTTGTCTTCTTGCACTGCAAATAGAGCAGAGCAGGAACTGATTTTTCATGTGTCTTTATACTAAGCCTAACACAATGGAGCCCTAATCCTGATCCAGAACGCTGGGCATTACTGCAGTAATAAATGAAAAATAATAAAGGTAATAATAATGTATAGATAGTATACAGAGGAATATACAGAGATACAAAAGTATAGATGTGTGTATATACAAAATTCATACATACACACGATCTATACATAATATGCACATACACCTTATATATGAGATTGCATGAAGGAATATTACTATTATTATACATGAGAGAAAGTATATAATATGCCTTTGGTATGTGGCTCTGTGCATATTTTATTTTCTTCTGTTACAGTGACTCATGACTAGCTATGACACTTGTCCATATAGCAATTTCTCTAATAAGCATAAAACAAAGTACATACCGCCCCTTAAAGGCATGTTTTTCATTCATTCCAAAGGACTGGAATGTGTTTGAATGCTTCTGAAGGATTTTAATAAATATGAGTGTGTATGAAATACTGCTGATTCAATTACTAAATCACTTGCAACAGCTGTGTGGCTGTGATCTGTTTTGAAATGAATTATATCATGATGATTACCTAAAAGGATAGGTGCATTTCTTGTATGATCTTGTATGATGCGTTACAGATTAAATAAGGTAGCTACTGTATATTTTATTCTACAGCATGCATTTGGTAGAAGTGCATGGAATATATATTACAGAGATATACAGGTCTCTTCTATGATACTGTTTGTGTATATATAGACAATAGACACATGTACTCCTTTTTGAATCCTAAGCTAAAAACGCTCATTTCATCCATCAACTTTTCCTTTTCTTAGGAATAAGCACAGCTTTAAGTAAAATCAGAGTTTTACTCTTTCTGTTTCACCCAGTGCAGTATCATCATAACATTAATCTTTTCGGAATGGATTTCATTTTTATTTTGTTTCATTTGGTGGCAGTATAAAAGTATATAAATGCACTGTGAGTTTCAAAAGCAATATTAGCACCTAACATTAATAAAGGAATAAATAAAGCTCTGGTTCCAAATAAGCTTAGCAAATCTATAACATCAGATTCAGAGAAAGGGTTGCAACACAAAAATACATTTATTTTTGCATAAATGGAACGTTTTCACCAGGCATGTACTTTATGCTAACAGGATTAAAGGGTGTTGTGTGTAAGAACAATGAATATTTTCCTTCCAAGTAATCCATTATTATTTATATGCATTAAAAAGGAGATTTCCAAAGGTTTGAGAAAATGAAGAGTCACCGACACTAGCTATTTGAGTGCTATGCAAAAGTACCAAGCAAAAGTGAGAAAAAAGCATCTTTTCTAAAAAGAACTAGAAAAAAATATTAAAGGAAGAATTAAGGGAGAGAAATAACTTCACTAAAAGTGCTCCTCTAGGGGTTTCTTTAACAGTTAAGGGGCAAATGTTAAAGAGTTTGAACAATATAAAAATGATCTTTTTAATATTACAAACACACTTTTCAAACTAGCTGTTTAACTTTCCAAACACTGACACAAAACTTTTATCAAGTTTATGTCTTAAAAATGAGACTTTTGTGGCAGGCCTCTGCAGATCAGTATAAATTCAATCCAATTTAAAGCACAGTAACGATGTGGGCAGTCTCAGACTATTACTTTCAATGGGATTGAGTCCCTAAGGATGACATAGACTTAGTCCCATTGAAAGTAATGGGGTAAGCAATCACATGCCATTACTTTCAAGGAGACTCAGTCTATACTATCCATAATAACATGGTAATATAAATCTGCACTGACTCATCAGCATGAAGAATGAAAATGTAAAAGAATGGCAAAGCGGCAAACGTGCACCCTGAGACAAAAAACAGGCCCCTGGTTTCTTCACATCCATAACTCATCAACGTTGAAAGTTTATTACAGGAGAGCTAAAAAGGAATGAACACAAGGTGAGACATTAAAACAAAAATGAGGTTTCTGTGTTTTACCATAGTGTTGGTCCTTTCCCTCTGTTTTCTTTTAGGGCTACACAAATGCCACAATATTTGGTTCTTAGAGCCATTAGTATCTGCTTCTGTGCCCCAAATCCTAAAATATGATATAATAAATTATTAATGGAGAATTTCTTTGTCTCAAAAAAAATCTGCATTTTGGCTTCTTCTCCAGGACTGATATAAACAGCTACAAAGATTCCTGGAACCTTTCCCACTGCAATCAGACACATTTATTAATACATTAAAGGGGTGGATAACTCAGAACAGGTGGACAGACGCTATGATTGATCCATTACTGTGGAGATACCTGATAATGGTGTGTGAAGACTGATACATCCAAAACAAAGAGGTAACAAATACTTGTCATTTTTTCCCTTTTCTATTCGTGATTGGTAGGAGTGTATGGAGTAGTCAGGAAGCTTAAACTCTACCCTTCTTGATCTTAACCAGAGTTTCCAGGTCTCAAAAGAGTAAAAGCTAACAGGAAAAGAAAAGGTAAAGCAAAAGGTCCTGTCTGAACTGTGTTATTGGGGTGTACAGCGTGACTTATTTTGGTTATAAGATTGATGCACTGTTATGATATCCCACAAAAGCATGGCTATTATATGCACACTGCATTGTATGTTTCTCTGCTGACCTGTCAACATCTTTATAAAATGCATCCTAAGAATGGTGACTAGTTCAGATATAACCAATTTTTTTTCAGCCTTCCAGAAAAGAAAATTGGAATATTTCTTCTTCAACAATCAAGAGATGGAGGAGATTTTATAACCAATAAAAAGGAATATTGAGAGGACTCCTGACGTAAATGGAGGATTGGAATCTTTGCCTTATGTAGCCACAACCATAACAAATCACAAGTGGTCTCAAATTTAAAGGACTGATTCATCACCATGTTACTCATTTTACACCAGTGTAACTCCATTGATTTCAACAGAATTACACCACTGTAAAACTGGAGTCATGCCATGGTGAATCAGGCTCTAGTATTAGTATGTTCATAAGTTATAATTATCAAGGGAAGACAGACCAATGCATATGACCCTAATGTTATTGATGAAGAACTGAACTCCAATTCAGCTTCAGTCTGGATTCTATTCTGATCCACAGGAAAGTTGGATGAGATATACGCCAAAGACTGAATAGTTGTCTTGGATAACACTAACTGAAAACTACCACCATAATAAAAATATAATATAAAATTGTTCTATATGGTTTACCCCACTACTTCATTTGATGATGAGCTAAATTCAGAGGATTCAAATCCAGTAGGCTTTACACACATAAAACTCTCATAGGCTACAATGGAAGCAGTGTTTGCAGGACTGGATCCCTAAATTTTGCCTGCCACTACAGCTTGTTTTTCTATTTGATTGTATTCATAGCTGGCAGGTATCCACTTCACAGATGTCCCCTACCTGCTGCAAGCCTCAACAGAAGGGCCAAGAAATGAAGGGGCATGAAAAGGGGCACTTCTGAGGTGGTCTCTCTGGAACATAGTTGAAGCACAGTTCAAAATTCTGCACACACCTTTTTTGGGTGCTCAGCTTGTGATATCTTAGCCATCATATATCAAGACATCCAGACATGATGGACATTTGAAAATTATTATTAGGGCAGTATGTGGAAGATTGCACTACTATCTATACTGTACTTTTCCTGAGATAAATAAGATGGAAGACACATTAGTCTCCACAACAGTCAATACAGCAAACTTTCACAAGCACATCAAAACAAAACAAAAGGAAAACATTCACATTGTGTAGCTGCTTCCCCTTTGATCATGTTGCATCTTTGAAAATGGTCTCTGAAAATGCTGCTTTTTCTAAAAATCCCAAATCCTTGTTTTGATTCAGATCTCATACCAGTGTAATTGTATTCATTTCCATGGAGTTACACTCCACACATTTTCACTTGTTTATGTAAGCATGGAAGCAGGCCTATTATGTCTCAGGAAGGCATCATTTAATGAACCTAATTGTAGAAATATCACAAATTTGTTTTTCAAATATTTATATTGTAAACATTTTTAATGCAAACCAGCTTTTCTGCTCTGAACAATGGTAAGGAAGGGACGCTGTTCTGTGTATTTCTTTATTACTTGTTAAATCCTAAAATTTTGACCAATCGTTCTCTGTATATGAAACTTTCTCAGGACAATGGCCAATTTTCCGCATGTAAGCAATAGTATATGAAATACGAAGGGATGGATTTAAACAATCTTGATGAAGTAAGAACTGATGGATTTAAACAATTAAATGTGTAAAAGGAAAGCCTTTTCTCACAGAGAAATACAAGCGGGAAGAGGACCATGATTCTTACAAGTACTTTAGCACTGCTACTATAAGGAATATGCTATCACGACATGTAAAGTATTTAAAATAGATTATGTAAAAAATTGCTTTACTAACTGGATATTTATCAAGCAGAAAATGGATAAATAATCATTTGTCAGTAAGATCCCTTCCCCAATCAATTATCAGACTATACTTTTTAGTGTGTGTACATATACATATTCTATATACTTGTTATTTTTTCGGTGTAACAATGTGCTTTTCTGAAAATATTTCTTAAATAGATAAATGTATCCCAATAAAGTATCTTTCAAACTACAAAAACACCTTCAAATGAAACATCTCATTTACAGAGGTGATTTGTACAGAAGAAAAGCATGTGTAGCAAACATCATACTGAAGAAGACAAAACTATGTGCAATCCCTTGTTAGAAATTCTAGTTCTGAGAAATTTATAGAGAATTTGAAATATGTGTTTTGAGTAGGCAAGAATTACAAATAATGGAGAAGAAAATAAAGATGCCAAATGCAGCCTTCTGATCAGTAGAAAGTTCAGTCTTTGGTTCTGACCTATTTCGGTCTGTTAGTTACTAAGGGCAGGTCTACACTACCCACCGGATCGGCAGGTAGCGATCGATCTATTGGGGGTTGATTTATCGCGTCTAGTCTAGACACGATAAATCAATCCCCAAGCGCTCTCCCGTCGACTCCAGTACTCCACGGTTGCGAGAGGAGCAAGCGGAGTAGACAGGGGAGCGTCAGACGTCAACTCAGCGCTGTGGAGATGCCACGGTAAGTTGATCTAAGTACGCCGACTTCAGCTACGCTATTCTCATAGCTGAAGTTGTGTATCTTAGATCGATCCCCCCGCCCAGTGTAGACCTGGGCTAAGTTAGTATAGCACTGTCCACTGTTCAGTTTTAAATTCTGCATCGTGCAGTGGCTGTACATTAAAGTACTGGAATGCTCTCAAGGTCTGATCTGAATTTCTTTTAAAAGATCCAAATATTTCTGTACAAAGACATGCGAAGGTGGGGGGAGGAATATTGCATTTTTAAAAGCAGGGTGGCAAGAGGTGTGAACATAAAGTGCTAGGATAATGTGCATTCATCTCTGGTATTGTTTTGATAATTTACATTCTCAAACGCATGTCTGTATTCAAAAGGTGGCTATGGTGCTTATGTTTTTATAGTTAAGTATTTGCTTGATTCTCATCTAAATGTAGGGCTTGATCCTTCACGGAGATACATGGATATACATACCAGTAAGCACTAGTGTTTCTTGTAATATTATCTATTGTGCTCATATAGAGTAGCTGATTTTATGGCACACAAAAGGCAGCATACCCAAGTATATGAAGACAGGATTGAGTCTTTAGACCTGTTTTGCACCTGCTAACGACACATTCTGCACTCACCCCCTTGCTGCACATTTATAGTGGTTTGTATAGTGATGATACCAGTCCCTGCCATGTATCTTTTCTACAGAAATCTAAATTCCTTTCATTTTTGGTAGATCTGAAATATAGTGATAATAAGAGAGTTTTTATGGTTTGCATATTTTAATATTGCAAATAAAATATAGTCAGTAAATAAATCATTCATACATTAAGAATGATTACCAGTGTGTAAAGTGCAATGCTGAATTACCTTAGATATATTACCCACAATGCTTTTCAAGACAGCAGCTAATTAGCAGCAGAAAGGTCATGCAAAAAATAATGTGATTAGAAGAGGTTGAAAGAAAAAAAATAGCCACATATTTGGACATAGACCAAATTTCCTTTTTGCCACTGTAACTGAAAACCATTGCTTCAATATTTAATGAAATGCTTATGTTGCAGCACCTGGTCACATTGTCAGCACTGCCTAACCACTGCCTCCCCTGTGGGTCATTACTGCAGCCATCTGAAAGGGGGCAAACTGTTCATCGACTACAATAATGCCAGTCTTTAAGAATCTACAGCTACAAAACAGCAGGAGACAGAGTTACTTTGGCTCTGATCTTGGGAAAAATGGCTGGGGGCAAAATGCTGTTTCCTACCATCAGAGACTATACAGTTAGCAATAATTCTGTAAGTCAAAGCCCATGCATAAGACCCAGCTTGGCTGCCCTGCTTTGCTTCTCTCCCTTTGCAGAAAGCTAGCAGCTCCTGGTGAGAGATCCTTGTCAACAGGAAAACAGTAGTTTACGCTACCCTGCTAATGATCCAATGCATCAATAGCTCCAACAATCACAACAAGCAGATGTCCTAAGTTAATATAGACTTTCCTGGGATTTTACTTGTGAAACATGGCTTTAAAAGGCATTAGTCTTTTGTCCTCACTAGAAATCTGCTAAATCCTGGCACCAATTCCTTGGGTACGTGAACCCCAGCCTAATGGAATTTAATTACTTTAGTGGTATTAATCATCTGTACAGTAGAGCAAAGAGTATTTTATTACCACTTTTAAGGGTTATCGGCACATTTATTTCAAATGAACTGTCAAACTACATTACGTGTAAAGCATGCCAGGTTTGAATTCTGCAGCACAGGTGAAAAGAAATTTGCAGCTTAAAACTCTTCTGACATACTAAAGATGCCTATGTGTAATGCAGATGGAGTATATTTAAAATGAAAAAACAAATTTTAGCATTAATTTTAATGAGCTATTTTTAGTATATTTTTTCTTTCTCCCGTTTTTACTTCTAGCCAGTAAAAGAACTGTTCTATGCTGAGAAGACCAGAAACACCAATTGGTACCAAATAAACTGTGACACTACTAGAGGATTTGGTACACAAGAGCAATGTCAATCTTGTCCGTTATCTAGCAACAAACACTGGCTCAATAACACAAGATTTCTCTAATTCGCTTAAATGCATTAAATCCTTTGTAGTGTCATAAATGGTGGGAGGGGAAAGAGCTATTTTAAATTGTTGCAGTTTTTAAAAACAACCTGGATATTTTTTTAGAGATGTTAGTCAAACCATCAGTACCAGATGTATACCTAGCTATACCATTCCTGAACTTAAATCTCAAAGAACCTGAAAGAGAAAAGTTTGTCTGGTAGTATTCATTTCAGCTTTCTGTGCATGATGCAATGCACTTTACACCTACATCTAGAATCTGTCAATAATTAATACACACTGAAAGTCCCTTTATCTTTCGCATGTTAGAGAGTTTGATTTCCATACCACCTTTGCTTTATTTGCTGCAAGGATCCCTTGTAGGTTTTAGACCTGTTCTACACCTGGGTAAAGCATATCATTTTGCACTCATCGTCTCTCACACATTTTACACTGAGAAGCAAATGAGAGCAATTTGTGACATGAGATACTACTACATGTGGGAAAGACACATAATTAGTGTCAAAATGGATGCATTTGCTTTTTAAAGCCTGTTTGTCCCAGAATTTCAAATGAATCTAGCTGCTATGTCTCCCGCAACAACTCCATAATACTATATAATGAATTAAAAGCTAATGTTGTGAAATTGTGTAAGCTCAAGGAATAAAATGACAATTGTACATGTCTCAAAAGTAGGGATGAGAGAACTTTAAAAGATGCTAAACTCCAAGGTAGCTTTAAAGCTGTTCAGAAATTATCCCATTTTCCTAAACGGAAATTTCTAAAATGAAACCACCATTTTTCTTGATGGATTACAAAGTTACTTTGACTCTGTTGCACTAAAATGAAAAAATCTCACTTAATCTTCCTTGATTTGGATGCATTACCCAGGTTTGAACCCTTTAGCACTCTGCATGCAGCTCTCACAATGACATCTCTCAATGTTCCATATATGGTCTGAGGGCAATATAGATCTCTACCCTCTCTTTTTCAATCTCTCTTTCCCTTCCTCCCTCTGTCCAAATAACTTTCTCAATTCCCCATGGCCTCCCTCCCTCTGTAAACTGAACAAATATGCCAAAAAATTACTATCCACAGAAAATATACTTCATTGTTACTGGCAGTACAAGCTCCTACCTACTGTTCTGCCAATGTCCCTCCAAAGACTGGAGGGACTGCCCATCCCTGTGGATAAGAGTACACTTCAGTCTCCATACCCATTTGCTTTTTTGCCTCTCAGCTGAGATTGTCAACAAGTCTATGAAATGTGACATGGACATAGGCACTCTAGGATGTGGGCCCTCACCATCAATTTCCTGTGTTTTTGGAAGGGGAATGAACTATCAGGTATAGCCGACCAGGGACAGAATTGAACCAGCAACCTAAAGAGGCTCTCTTTGCAGTTAGTTGTCCTTCTCTGGTTGTTTTCATACCCTGGTCTTACTCTTCTCATTAAAATGTTTATGTATTATTGTGGAATTGTATATAACATCTCTAGAGAAGAGACCTGACTAATATAAACGCTGGGAAGTGTTATGTGCTTCGAAGGACTATTTGAAACAATGTGCTAGACAAACAAAGGTAAGAGGCATCCTTAGGAAATACTTGGGAAGAGGGAAAGCAACTCCTCACTTCTAGACCCACCCTTTTGAAGCTGTGACCTGAGGAGAAAGCCTCTGGCTACTGATCATCTGTTACACGAGGACCAGACCAGATAAAAGGGTGACTCACAGATTCATGGGGCTGCTTTTTTTGAGCCAAGGAGATAATGAACTTGTAACCGCAGGAAAAACTCTTGTGGGGGAGGGGTAAATGGCTGTTCATGGGTCAGAGCCCTTGCTTGGTTCAGGGGGTGATCTCTGGGTACACTTATTAGCATGTACATAGTTTCTTTTGTTCATTTTAATATGTTTTTTCTGTAATGCTTTTACCTTAAGACTAAAAGTACTTGCTTAGAAAGAGCTGTTTGGTAACGTATAATGGTGGCAATTACACTGTTTATAGTCTCTGAAGAAAGAAAGCAAAGCAGGCCTGCTGAGGCCATCTATCTTGCTGGAGAACTCAGCATAGGCAGGGAACTGTGTGGACTGGAAATACCCCAATCAGGACATAGAGAGATACAGGTCTCCACCCAAGAGAGATGATGGCTGGGAGTTGAAAGCCCAAGAGTAGGTGGCCTTGCTGGACCCTGGAGGGGGAATATAGGTACAGTTGCCCTGAACTGGGACACACTGTTCCTTCATTCCACTTGTAAAGGTTCTATACTTTTCTCTCCGTTTCCCTCCTAGTGTCCCATCTCTTCCTTTTTTGTATTTTGTATCTCTCACTCTGTGATTTCAGAGCCCCATCTCTTCCTCTGCCCAGGTGTGATAACAGGAATCATAGGGTTTGCCATTCCAGACCAGAGAGAACATTGGCTGGGATAGTTTCCAATGTGAATTAATTTGCATTAATCAACACTGAATTTCATCTGCCATTTTGTTGCCCAGTCACACAGTTTTGAGAGATACTTTTGTAGCTCTTCGCAGTCTGCCTGGGACTTAACTATCTTGAGTAGTTATGTATCATCTGCAAATTTTGCCATCTCACTGTTTAACCCTTTTTCCAAATCATTTATGAATATGTTGAATCTGTACTGGGCCGAGTACAGACCCCTGTGGGACACCACTATTTACCTCTCTCCACTCTGAAAATGGACCATTTATTCCTACCCTTTGTTTCCTATCTTTTAACCAGTTACTAATCCATAAGAGGACCTTCCCTGTTATCCCACAACAGCTTACTTTGCTTAAGAGCCTTTGGTGAGGGACCTTTTCAAAGGCTTTCTGAAAATCTAAGTACACTATATCCATTGGATTCCCCCTTGTCCACATGCTTGTTGATCCCCTCAAAGAATTCTAGTAGATTGGTGAGGCATGATTTCCCTTTACAAAAGCCATGTTGACTCTTCTCCAATAAATTATGTTTATCATTTGGGGGTTGAACTAGATGACCTCCCGAGGTCCCTTTCAACTCTGATATTCTGTGATCTATATATCTGACAATTCTGTTCTTTACTATAGTTTCAACCAGTTTGCCTGGTACTGAAGTCAGGCTTACTGGACTGTAATTGCCAGGATCACCTCTGGAGTCCTTTTTAAAAATTGGCATCACATTAGCTATCCTCCAGTCATTTGGTACAGAAGCTGATTTAAATGATAGGTTACAGACTACAGTTAGCAGTTCTGCAATTTCACATTTGAGTTCCTTCAGAACCCTTGGGTGAATACCATCTGGTCCTGGTGACTTATTACTATTTAGTTTATCAATTTGTTCCAAAAGCTCCTCTAATGACACCTCAATCTGGGACAGTTCCTCAGATTTGTCACCTAAAAAGAATGGCTCAGGTTTGGGAATCACCCTCACATCCTCAGCCATGAAAACCGATGCAAAGAACTCATTTAGTTTCTCTGCAATGGCCTTATTGTCCTTGAGTGCTCCTTTAGCATCTCGATCTCAATGGTTGTTTAGCAGGCTTTCTGCTTCTGATGTACTTAAAAACGTTTTTGCTATTACTTTTTGAGTCTTTGGCTAGCTGTTCTTCAAATTCTTTTTTGGCCAGAGTTTATGCTCTTTTCTATTTTCCTCACTAGAATTTAGCTTCCACTTTTTAAAGGATGCCTTTTTGCCTCTCATGGCTTCTTTTACTTTGTTGTTTAGCCACGGTGGCACTTTTTTAGTTATTTTGTTCTTTATTCTTTTGTTTTTTAATTTGGGGTATACATCTAAGCTGAACCTCTAATATGGTGTCTTACAAAAGTTCCCATGCAATTTGCAAAGATTTCACTTTTTGCACTGTACCTTTTAATTTCTGTTTCACTAACTTCCTTATTTTTGTGTAATCCCCGTTTCTGAAATTAAATACTACAGTGTTGGGCTGCCGTGGTGTTTTCCCCACCACAGGGATGTTAAATTTAATTATATTATGGTCACTATTACCAAGCGGTCCAGCTATATTCACCTCTTGGACCAGATCCTGTGCTCCACTTAGGACTAACTCAATAATTGCCTCTCCTTTAGTGGGTTCCAGGACCAGCTGCCCCAAGAAGCAGTCATTTAAGGTGTCAAGAAACTTTATCTCCGCATCCCATCCTGAGGTGACACGTACCCAGTCAATATGGGGATAGCTGAAATCCCCTGCTATTATTCAATGTTTATTTTAATAGCCTCTCTAATCTCCCTGAGTATTTCACAGTCACTGTCACCATCCTGGTCAGGTGGTTGGTAATATATCCCTACTGCTTATATCATACTTAAGCAGTACATTCCACAGATGATTGACTATACAGTGTGTGAAGTCATTAATTTTGAATGAGCCTTTGCTTCCATATTATGAGAGGGTAGAAAAAAGGGACTGATCAGTTTTCACCATCCCCAATGTACTTTCTAATAACAGTCAAGTCTTCTCTAATTTCTTCTGACTTCTGTGATCAAAAATCCTAACCTTTTAAACCTCTAACCTTATGTAAATCATCACATACCTTTAGCCATCTCTGTTGCCCTCTAGGACCTTTTTATCCTTGGCTAGGTTTTCCTCAGTATGAGGTAATCAAAACTGGATGCAGCTCTCCAGTGACCATTCCTGTACTGTATAGGAATGGGTAATATCCCTTTAAATATTTTGCGAGCCTTCTAGTGCGGCTCAGTGTCTTGTTTAGAAGCCTGTTAGAGCAGCAGTGCAGCTAGGCCTTGCAAGTTGTGTATAGGGAGTATATACACTCATTTGAATGCCACTGTGCCCATATGGTTCCTTCCATGTTACATTTGTTGTGCAAAGAGTAAAAGAAACAACAGTGCCTTTATCTGAAATAATGTTGTTATACTATTTTCTGAATTATATATTACTTTTTAACACACTCAGAATTATGAGCAAAAATTTCCATTGAGGTATCCATGATGACTCAAATCATTTAAACAGCTGAACCTTTTCAAACAAGGCTATTTTCATAAGTAATGTTTTCTTTTTAATAGCTGAACCGCGCTTTTTCTAAATTGGCTCTTTTTATATGTGAAATGTTTTTGATTCAATAAGTAATACAGTGCCCTAAGATATTAAATTGTAATGTTCTTAATTGCATCTACAATATTCCAAAATATTTAATTTTTGTAAAAGCCTCTCCATGTTAAGGGTGCAAACAGATTCCATTATTAATCTCTACTTTAGGCCCTGAATCAAAGCCCATTAAAATCAATGGGAGTTCTTCCAATGACTTCAGTGAGCTTTGGATCAGCAATTAGTTCCTCCCTCCCCCTATTATTTTAGTGTGGAAAATTTTAGTAGCCTCAAAATTGCTAGATTAACTCTGAAGGTGAAGAAGAATACTATCACAAAGTTTGAAGAAAATTAGTCAAGTATTTCGCTAAAAAGGCCTACTTTTAACTGATTACATTAAGTAATAGTATTTTCAGCAATATCCTTTAAATGAAAAGAAGTAGCTACCAATATATTCTTAAATGCCTTGGGTCAGAGTTAAGATTATTGTGTTGTAATGAAATATGTACTTCTTTAAGCTTTACAAGAATAGTGGGCTCAATACTTAGATGCTCCAAGTGTGTGCTAAGTGCTATTGAATAGAATGAGAAGACAGGGAAAGGTGGCTCTAAGTGCAGTCTCTCTCCCTCTCTCCTTGTGGAGCACTGGGGAAGCGAGTAGTATAGAGCTGATAGAGGATTTCCCTATGCCAGGGGAATGCTGAGCTGTCCCTTAAGTCACCTTTTGGGGTGCTTTGCACTCTCGAGGCAGCACAAAGCAGCCAGATCCAGAGCCAAGAATTGAACCCAGTATGGTTATTTATTATATGGACAACATAAGATTTATGATCTCTTTAGCTATTAATTTCCTTGCTTATAAGTGCTCATGTTTTGAAAGTATATTGTTATCAATTAGCAAATGTACATAGGGCATTTATTTATTTATTTTGGGAGTGGGGTGGGTGGAATATTTGTAAAATACATGTATGCTTCTATCTTGTATTTGTCTCAATCATTCTTGCCTCTTCCCTAACTGTCAAGAATATTTACATTTTGACAAATATCCCTCTTATCAACTGTCCTTTCCCCCTATGTTATATGATCCTGAGGCACAGTTTAATACCGGATTTGACAAGTCAGGCATTCTCATGGTAACAGGCTGTGATGTTGGTCAGAGGATTATGGTTTTCCTATTGGAGAAAGACCTGTCTGTGGGTAAGGAGCATCTTACACCAGGGGTGAGCAAACTTTTTGGCCTAAGGGCCAAATCTGGGTATGGAAATTGTATGGCTGGCCATGAATGCTCACAAAATTGGGGGTTGGGGTGCAGGAGAGGGCTCTGGCTGGGAGTGCGGGCTCTGGGATGGGGCCAGAAATGAGGAGTTCAGGGTGCGGGAGGGAGTTCCGGGCTGGGGCAGGGATTGGGATGTGGGAAGGGGTGAGGGCTCTGGATGGAGGTGCACACTCTGGGGTGGGGCCAGGGATAAGGGGTTTGGGGTGCAGGAGGGGGCTGAGGGCTGGAGGTAGAGCAGAGGGGTTTGGAGTATGGGAGGGGGCTCCGGGCTGAGGCAGGGGGTTGTGGTGTGGGAGGGGGTACGGGCTCTGGACTGCGGGTGTGGGTTCCAGGGTGGGGCCAGAAATGAGGGGTTCAGGGTGTGGGAGGGGGCTCCGGGCTGGGGCAGGGGGGTTGCACATGGGAGGAGGTCAGGGGTGTAAGCTCTGGGCGGCACTTACCTCAATCAGCTCCTGGAAGCAGTGGCATGTCCCCCCCTCCGGCTCCTACACAGAGGTGCGGCCAAGTGGCTCTGTACGCTGCCCCATCCACAGGCACCACCCCTGAAGCTCCCATTGGCCACAGTTCCCGGGCAATGGGAGCTGCAGAGCCAGCGCTTGGGGCGGGGGCAGCGTGTGGGAGCCACGCAGAGCCACAGCATGCATGGAGTAGGGCAAGCCCCCGATCCCACTCCCCGGCTGGAGTGCCAGAGCAGGGCAAGCCCCCGACCCCACTGCTCAACAGGAGCTTGAGGGCCAGATTAAAAGGTTTGATGGGCTGGATGCGGCCTGCAGGCCGTAGTTTACCCACCCCGTCTTACACCATATGAGCCCTCATAGTGTAAAGAGATACACATGAGCATACCCCTTCACCCCACTGGAATCAAAAGTCTCCCCATTAACCCCAAGGTCTTTTGCAGGACTGGGGCTTAAAAAGAGAAATTTAGAACATAACTGGCAAAATATTTGTTAAGCATTCTTTCCTCCCTGAATTTATTTCAGCAGAATCCTTTTTTTTTTTAGGAGCCTGTATTCTGATTATTTTGCCTAGTCCTGCAGTCCCTATGTAGGCATTACCCACACACAATAGGAGTGTTCTGTGCAGAGTGCTGTAAGACTAATAGCTATAAGCAATTATATCAGTGATGAAGTTCGAGGTGTTGATGTGGGCTGAAAAATAACATCCTCCACCCCAAAAAGAGCCCAAATAAATGAACTGTGGACAGAATAATACCACCCTGGTGGCAGGGGAACAGTCAGGGAACAGGGCACCTCTGCAGTTAGCCCATAGCTACTGGGGGCCAACACACAGCCTGCTTCATCCCACTTGTTCCTATGGAAAAGCACTTTGGAGCTAGGCAGCATGCATTGCACAGCATTTCCAGCAGCTCCCCAGCATTTTGGCCCTTCTACAGCTGCAGAGGTGCTGAGTGGATTTCACACACACAGCCAGATGTGTGTGTGGCCAGATGACCTCATGAGCTAATAAGAAAGCACAATTTTAAATGCCATTTTATGATTAGATAATAAAACACAAACAAACATATGTTAGTGTGAGATAAATGTCTCAAGTGCATTGTGAGATACAAGGCACTGCCAGATGCCTTCAATGACCCTAAAAGAGTGTTATCTTAATGTAATGTACACCTTAGAGTGTCTTATTGTGGCTACTGAATAAAATGGCCTGAAACACAGTTTTGGTGTATTCCACATGGTAGGTACAATGCAAGACTAGTAAGTGCTTTATTTAAATACTTATAAAGATACTGCTGAAGTATGTACTAAATTACAGACCATATTTTACTACCCTAGTTGAAGCTTTCTTTTTATCACAGTTCCGGCACCTAGGACCCTGTTGCAGTCCTTGCACCAGCAAATCTCCAAGCAATGTGAATGGGAATTTTGCTTGAGTAAGGGGTGCAGCATCAGAGCCACAGTTACTATAGTAATTAATGTACCAAGGGCAATATTATTTTATTTTAAAGTCATGATTCATTTAAAAAGTAGAGCATAAACCATCCCACATCAGTGGGATATGAAGAACCCGTGGACTTTTAAATCACAACGCTTTCCCAATTCTGCTCCCATTGAAGCCAAGAGGAGTTTTGTACAAACAGGCCAGAACTGGGCCCTATCTCTACTTTTCTCATTATGATTTACTTTTTTTTAAAAAAAGCCCCATTTTTCAGAGAAAAGAACACATGTATTACCCAATTCTTGGCAGTCCGTCTCCTCTCCAGTATGTCTGTAGCCACCCTTGGCACTTGGGGGGGGGGGGGGGGGGGTGTCGCTGCACAACCTATAAACAGAGCAGTCTAACCATGAAGTTGACACATGGCTCTACTAGCTTTCAAAGGAAGTGTTTAAAGCATGTATGTAATGCCCTGATCCTGCCAAGACTACATACAGGCTTAACTTTAGAAAAAATGAGGAGTCCACTGGGACTACTTACAGTGCACAAAGTTAAGCACATGCATAACTCTTTGCAGGATGGGGGTATGAGACGGAAACATCCCTTATTACTTTGTATTGCTCTGTGCACTCACAGCAGTTCTACTCATTACGCAGGCAGAGGCGTCCATTAAATAAAATTCCAGAGTGCCAACCAAAGACTCATGTTGCATGTTTTAGCTCTGATCTACAGAACACTTTCATAATGAAACCCACGCTACCATAGCAAGCAACATTTTGCTGTTTGAAAGCACATTTTTTCTAATGTGTAAGCACATCCGCTGTAGCTTTCAATGTTAGCCTTTCCAAAACAGTTTCTCTACACAATTTTTGTTTTTACTTTTTTGAATTACTATTTATTGTTCCAGGTTCTCCATTCAGCAGTAAGTTAAAGCATAGTGCTTCTCTGGCTTGCAAAGCTCAACTGAATATCATCATTATTGTCTTCATCTTATTGCAATTATTTGAATAGCACCATAGGCGTGCCTGCTATGGCTGTTAGATTATTTTCTGTACGGTGATCCGAGTTCTCTGGAATAAGCGACTCAAATTAAAAGCATGACAATTATTCATTATAGTTTCGGCATGCTAGTATTACATTTGTTAGGACACTTTATTAGGTTAATTTGTCATTTTGTTCCTACATTTTCTTAATGCACCCACAGATGTGGTATTGACAAATTAAAATTATTGGGCCTGCCTGACAGTGGAGGTGAACAGCATCACACACAGTGGGGCATGAATCCCCATTCCTGGAACCCTGCAGAAGCTCCTCTGCTGGAGATGTGCCAGGTCTGGGCTCTACAGGGCTTCAGGGGGAAGCTAATGCTTTAGCATTTGACATTAATTACCCGTGAACTCCAGTAGCATTAGCTTCAAGCCTGTAATCCACGTCAGAGAGGGAGCTTTTGTGTAGACACAGAGTGGGTGGCCAACAGGATCATAGCTCTGCAGGAGCGATTGTTCCTTGGGCCAGAGGGCACTTTAGGGTAGTGGTCCCCAATGCTGTGCCCGCGGGCGCCATGGCGCCCACTGGGGCATTTATGTGCGCCCGCCTACCAACAAGGGAGCACTTCCGCCGGACAACCTGCCGCCGAGGAGTGCGGCCACTGGACAACCAGCTGCCGAAATGCCTCCAAAAAGCGGTAACGCCAAGAAGCGTCGCCGCCACTTTTTCAGCGGCATTTCGGCAGCGACACTTCTCAATGACGCCGCTTCTCGGCGGCATTTCAGCGGCGACGCTTCGCGATGACGCCGCTTCTCAGCGGCATCTCGGCGGCTGGTAGTCCGGCGCACACCACACTCTTCCGGGAACATGAAGATGCTACTGCAACGGAAAGGTTGGGGACCACTGCTTTAGGGAATCTGTGTGGAGGCACTGGGCCTCTGAGGATGTGCTGAAGTACACACACACCTTGGGAATATACTACAGAGCTAAAATCTTTGCCCGTTCCCCAGAGCTACATGTCCCCTGCACAGACTGTTTCTCCCCTACAATAACAGCTGGCCCAACATTAATATCAATTAATTGGGCTAGAAAGGTAGTCCTTCAATATGAAAGTGTAATACAGGTAAGCCAAAAGTTTTCCCTGTCCTTCTTAGTCTGAACTGCGAGAAGTTCTAGCAATGAAAATGTTTCCTAGGCAAAAAAAAAAGCTATTAATCATTAATCTTGCCTCAGCACTGGGCGGTGGACTAGACGACTTCAAGATACCTTGCAGGCCTACATTTCTATCATTCTGTAAGCAACTCCTCAACAGAAAAAAAGAACCAAAATTTAATATTGTTGTAGTAAAGCAGTGGGTGTGAATACAGCCATACTGTATCAGTTATCATGGTTATAAAGGAACAATTCTTAAGAGGAGCTGAGCATGTGAAACTCCTATAGGAAGTTGCGAGTATTTAGCAGGAGTTCAGCTCCAAAATTACTGATGTCAACTACTGCTTTTATCAAACGAGTTTTTAAAATGGTTCTATATTTAAGATACCAGAGAGAAGATTTACTTTAAGACTGATAGCATGAAAGCACAATCACTTTGCAATAAAAATAACTGGCCAAATCCTGAGGAGTACTCCAGGTGCTGAGCGGGTTTCTGGATTTGGCCCATTAGTTTTCATTAGAAAATGATCAATACTATGAGTACACAACCTTGCAATACCTTTCACAGAAGTGTGAACCATTCTAACTTTCTACAGCTCAAGCAAATCTCTTAGTGTCTCAGAGGCAGAATGATGCATTATCAAAAATTATTAATAGATTTTGTTAGATGATTTGTAAAGAATAATCACAGCCATATAGTAAGTAAATCCCTAACTGGAGAAAATTCTACACTCAGGTTCTATTTGGATTGGATTTATAGCCCCCTTTGTAAATTTGGTTTTCAAATAATGTAGAAAGGGAAAGTGTAGACTGCAGTTCTCCCTAGTTCAACTTTCTTTTCTTTTTCTGGGGTGGAAAGGGCAGGGTGTAATCAAAATTCAAAATTTCAATGAACAAATCTCAAAAAAATCTAAATTAAAAATGTCAGTTATTTTACCAGCGCTATAAAATCTCTACTTTCTTCTTTTCAGCATAATAAACAGATTTTTTAAAATGAATCTGCATGTCCTTCTAGGAATGGGTCAAACTGCAGCACATGGTTTTAGTTTCTCTCAGGGCCTGATCCAAAGCCCACTAAAGGCAGTGGAAGTGCTCTTACTGACTTCGATGGGCTTCGGATCAGGGCCTCAATTCTCAGCTTTCAAACCCATGCTAGTCACTTAAATGCTCTCTTGAAATTCTGCTGATTCCTTTCAAGATACTATCAGGGCTTGTAACGGGGCAGTCTGAGCTAGTGATCAGAGCCGGGGTGGGCCACGGTGACAGTCAGAAGTCACACCAAAAGTCAAAGCCAGATTCAGGCACTGGAATTAGTGCAAGGAAGCAGAAACAAAGATTAAGGTATTGTAACAGGAACCAGACGTGGAAATCAGGCAAGGAACTTAGTCTTCGGGGTCTGATCAGCAGCAGGCCTAACAACTAGTTACTCAAACAAGAGATGGGACAGAAACAGGAAGTTTGATGCCCAGTGTTGTCCAATCAGCAGTCTGCTGCTAGTCACCTGACCCAGCTGAGTCAGTGGGTGTAGCCTCTGGCTGTGGGATGTTAGCTGCAGTTCCCTCATCTGATCTTGCAGTGCTGTGGTGCACATGGTAACGCTCTTGCTGAGCAACCCCATGAGCCTGGGTTTGGGATCCACAGCATCTGACACCTCCCTTCCAGGGCAATCCCCAGGGGCCAGCCTTCTCAGGATGATTCCTGTGGAAGGGCTGTACTTTTCAGGGACATGCACATGTCAAACCAGTTCCCAAGAGTGTTCTTTGCACCCATAGCCCTCCCAATCAATCAGATAGTACCGAGTCTCTCTAAGCATTTGGGAGTCCAGAATGTTGAGGACCATGTAGTCCTCGTGGCCTTGTAATTGAACCGGGAGTGCAGGTAGCACATGCTGAGGCTGGGGAATGGATTGCCAAGGAAAGGTTTCAGGAGGGAGACATAGAATACTGAATGGACCCTCCAGAATCAAGAAGGCTGTAATACAAACACCACCAGATTAATCTGCTTCATAATAGTGAAAGGGCCTGCATACTGATGATCTACTTTGTGCGCAGGTTGGTTGTTCTGTAGGTGTTTTGTGGACAGCCACAACTTTCTGTGTACTTTTAGGGGAGAGGTTTGTTGGTGGCGTTTATCATAGAGTTTGTAGGCCATCTTGGCTTTTTCCAAGCACTTCTTTAGGTTGGCTTCATGAATGGTATGTACCAGATCAGAGGCAGCAGGAATCACTGTGGACAAGGGAATGGAGGGATAGAAAGGTGGATGTAAACCATACTTGACGTAGAAGATGTAAAGCATACTGCACTCGGCTTGTTATGGTGTATTCACAGTACCTCAAGTGTTGGGGAACCACTGGGAATGTAAAGGCAACTGTTGATATGGAAGATGTCATTGACCCAGGAATAGTGGCATAGGGTGGTACTAGGAAGACCCTCCTTGGATAATGTTACAAGTTTAAAGAAAGGATCATTAGGGAAGACTGCTGGAAGCATGGTGAGAAAAATCCAAGGATATGGACCCATAAACAAAATGACATGGTTTTAATATTCCACCTGGTGATTCCCAGGGGCTAGCAGGTTCTGGATATTCCGGAAGGTATTCCCGTTTTCATGAAAGGGCATCAGCCTTGTCAATCTCATTGCCTGGACAGTACATGATTGTGAAATCAAATCTTGAGAAGAAGAGGGCCCAATGTAATTGCCACTGACTCGGCAGCTTGGTAGATTGTAGGTATTCTAGATTCTTATGGTCTGTTAAGTCTAAGATGGGGTGTTTGGCCCCTTCAAGGTAGTATCAACATGTCTCAAATCTGGACTTTATGGCAAGTAACTCCTTGTCCACTATTTCATAATTACATTTGGCTGGAGTAAGTTTTCATGAAAAATACGTACATGGGTGTATCTCTTGCTGGGGCCCTGTACTTTGGGATAGTACTGCCCCAATAGCTACTTCAAAGGCATCAGCCTCAAGAATAAAGGGCTTGTCAGTATTAGGGAGACTAGTGCTGGGGCAGATATGATGGCTATCATCAGACATTGGAAGGCATGGAGAGCCTCAAGGGACCAGTGAAACTTTGAAGGTTTATGGAGGATGGCAGTTACAGAGGCTGTGACCTTTCAGAAGTCTGAAATAAACCTGATGTAAAAATTGGCAAACCCAGTGAACCTTTGTATGTCTTGTACGCTCTGGGGTTCTGCCCACTCCTGAATTGCAGAGGGTCCATCCATAGTCCATGGGCTCATTGGTGGGTCCAAAGGGCATTACCAAATATTCTGTGTCCATACCGACTTCTAAAGGCTGTCTTCCACTCACCCCTGATCTTGACTCAGACTAGTTTACAAACTCCTCTAAGATCCAGCTTGGTGAACACCTGAGCCAACCGTACTCAACCCAAGAGCTCCTATATTAATGGCAAATAGTTCTGGTTGTGTACGGTTATGTGATTAGGTGCATTGTAGTCTATGCAAAGTCTCAGAGAGCCAGCCTTCTTTTATACAAAGAGTACTAGGGTGCCTGTCAGGGAGGTAGAGCAGCAGGTGAAACCTTTATCTAAGTTTTCCTGAAAGTACTCTCTTAATGCTACTAGCTCTGATTTACACATAGGATACATATGCCTAAATGGAACTGTGGCTCTGGGCTGTAGGTCAATGGGGAAATCATACACACTGTGGGGGTAGCAAATCTGCACTGGGTTTTTTGAAGTCCTCCCAGTGGTCTTGGTATTTCACAGGAAGACATGGTTCATCGTGTGGAAGTGGCATTTCCAGGTCTGATGGG
Source organism: Macrochelys suwanniensis (assembly GCA_033296515.1). Lineage (NCBI taxonomy): Eukaryota > Metazoa > Chordata > Testudines > Chelydridae > Macrochelys > Macrochelys suwanniensis. The sequence goes on along the minus strand of CM065777.1, from coordinate 179,498,989 downwards.
GTTTCCACCATTTGGGGGAACATCTGGGTTCTTGGAGTAGGATTCTCTGGCTTGGTTTTTAGGGGTCTAAGTCTGGAATGGGAAGGCAGTTCTTCCTACAAAAGCTCAGCTGTAAGGTTATGGTGCATTGGGACCATAAAATACATTGTCATGACAGATTAGCCAGTGAAACCCTAAAATCAGAGTGAAAAGCAGGGAGGAAATAAGGTTAAACTATAGGACTTCCTGGTGTTCTCCAGGCACCATTTCCAGCGGTGTAATCTCATGTGTAACGGGACCCAAAGCCAGTGGGGACCTGTCTACTGTTTCTACGAGAACCATAGTAACCTTGGGTCATTCTGGAAGACCGAGGACCTGGGCCATGAAAAAATCCATAAAATTGTCCTCTGCTCCTGAATCAATCAAGTCTTGTTGTATGGGAAAGACCTTCTTGACCTGTGGAATCCACAGTTGCAGAGGAATCTGTAGAAGGGGAGATTGATGAGGAACTCCTGGTTTAACATAATTTTGGGTTTTCTCCCTGGTGATACCCAGACTCAAGGCCCCTACCAAGTGTAGGGGTAGTCCTTTCCCTGTCATCAGGTTAGCAGGGGTTTTGACAGGACACATGGATACTGTATGCCCAGCTCCTCCACAATAGAAGCAGAGGTTCTCCTGTGTTCTGCACTCTCACTTGCCCAGGAATAGCTGAGGCTGTACTAGGTCAGGCGTCGGCAAGGCCAACCTTGCTTCGGCCTGAGCCTTGGGTAAGTTCAGGAGGGAGCAGGGCCCTCCTACATTCCAGCTGCTGTTCATGCAGTCTGGTGTGTATCCATATACAAAGATCCATAAAGGATTCTAAAGTGGCATTCACCCATGCCAGCACATCTTTTAGTTCTTCACAAAGATTGTACCGAAAATGATGGAGGAGTGCAGCATTGTTCCAGGCAGCGTCTATAGTCAAACGTCTAAACTGGGCAACATAAGAAGAGGCTGACCCCAGGGGTTACTGAAGCTCTCGTAAGGCAGTCTCTGCCATGTGGGCTTTGTGAGGATTATTGAAGGCCTGTAAGAATGAGTCCCAGTTGGTCAACACTAGGTGATCCTGCACTACAGAGGGAGAGGCCCACACCAGAGCCTCCCCAGTAAGCAGGCTCAGTATTAGTCCCACCTTAACTCAATCTGTGATGTATTCCTGGGACTGGGGCACAAACAGGAGTCTGCACTGGAAAAGGAAACCACTAAACTTCCTGTGGATGCCATCATATCTCTCCAGCAGAGGGACTCAGGAGATAGTCATAAAGCTATACCTTGCTCTTGCAAGGAGCAATTTTTCATCCGAAGCTGTAGTGCTTGGGCCCTCAAATTCTTGTTTTCCACTTGAAGGGCAGAAATCTGCTCCTGTGGAGTCATGGGCTCCTGGGGTGACAGCAGGGTGAGAGCTCTGGCAATTTCCATATTTAGTCCAGATGTTCAGCAAGAAATCCCAGAGGAGACCAAGAGAATCTGAGCAAGCTGTTAGGCAGGGCCCTCCTATGTTCCTACATAATGAGGCAGTCTGACCTAGCGGTCAGAGCTGGGAAGGAGGATGGTCATCGAATCATAGAATATCAGGGTTGGAAGGGACCTCAGGAGGTCATCTAGTCCAACCCCCTGCTCAAAGCAGGACCAATCCCCAATTTTTGCCCCAGATCCCTAAATGGCTCCCTGAAGGATTGAACTCACAATCCTGGGTTTAGCAGGCCAATGCTCAAACCACTGAGCTATCCCTCTCCCCGTGTTGGAAATCATACGAAGGGTCAATCCCGAGTCAGTCAGGAGTCACACCAAAGGTCAGTGCCAGGTTTGGCCACTGGGATTAGGATCAGGAAGCAGGAACCAGGAACAAGGCGAGGAGGCAGGAACTTGTTCTCAGAGATCTGGTCAGCAGCACGCCTAACAACTCGTTGCTCAGACAAGAGGTGGGACAGAAACAGGAAGCTTCATGCCAAGCGGTGTCCAATCAGCAGTCAGCTGCTAATCACCTGACAAGCTGAATCAGTGGTTGTAGGCTCTGATGGTGCCATGTTAACTGCAGTTCCCTCATCTGCTCTAGCTCACGAACTCTGTGGGCCTGGGTTTAAGATCTGTGGCACCTGACACCCACTACAAAAGTATGGTACCTGGCTCACAGTCTTTCCCCAGTTCTTGATAGACAGTTATGAGACTAGTTAATTTTTAAATAGTATACCAAAGAGGTACAGCCTGCTAGTAATAGGTGAATCTGAATGAGTTATTTTTAAGAAGCTGGGGGGATGGATATTAAAATGTATCCAGAATCCCAAGATGGTTCTAGTTCCTGAGAACAGTTTATACAGCCTTTGAACAAATGAGGGTCAAAGAAAGGGGAAAAAAACAATTGGCAGAGAGAAAGAAAATCTCTATCACTACAGAAAGTGAGAAGTTGGTTGTAGCCTAGACTTTGGAAGACCTACAGAAATTTCAGCAAACATCCACATTGAGGATTTCTAGTGTAAAGGACTTCAATATACATTTAACAAACTTCATTACATCGGTATTTATTTCATCCCCCACACAGATGGTTATATGCAGAGTATGGAGAAAAAAGATATTTGTTTATTGCCCAATGAGAATCTCTCTTGTCACTAGTGTATGTGAATGATTAAGTGTCTTACTGTGTACAGCAAAGTTAAAGGTAAGTAAGATTATTCAGGTTTCAGTGTAGTAGCCGTGTTAGTCTGTGTCAGCAAAAAGCAAATAAGAAATACTTGTGGTACCTTAGGGCTAGTCTACACTTACCCGCTGCGTCGGAGGCTTCGGATCGATCTTCTGGGTTCGATTTATCGCGTCTTGTCTAGACGCGATAAATCGAACCAGGAAGTGCTCCCCCGTCGACGCCGGTAATCCTGCTCTGCGAACGGAGCAGGCGGAGTCGACGGGGGAGCCTGCGCGCTGCCTTGTGGACCAGGGGTAAGTACTTTTAAGTTCGAAATAAGATACTTCGACTTCAGCTACATTATTCACGTAGCTGAAGTCGCGTATCTTACTTCGAACTTGGGGGCTAGTGTAGACCAGCCCTTAGAGATGAAGGGTACATCCACACTACCCGCCCGATTCGGCGGGTAGCGATCGATGTTCTGAGATTGATTTATCGCATCTCATGTAAACGCAATAAATCGATCCCAGAAGTGCTCCCCGTCGACTCTGGAACTCCAGCTCGGCGCGAGGAGTAAGCGGAGTCGACGGGGGAGCCTGCCTGTGCCGCGTGGACCCGAGGTAAGTACTTTGTAATTAGATCTAAGATATTTCAACTTTAGCTACGGTATTCACATAGCTGAAGTTGCGTATCTTAGATCGATCCCCCCCTCCCACCCCCGGCCCACTGTGGACCAGGCCTAACAAATTTATTTCAGCATAAGCTTTCGTGGGTTAGAACCCACTTCATCAGACGCATGGAATGGAACATACAGTAAGCAGATATTTATATATTCAGAGAAACATGAAAAGGTGGGTTTCAGTGTAGTAGCCATGTTAGTCTGTGTCAGCAAAACGAAAATAAGAAAGAAAAACTTGTAGCACCTTAGAGACTAACAAATTTATTTCAGCATAAGCTTTCGTGGGTTATTACCCACTTCATCGGATGCATGGAATGAAACATACAGTACACAGATATTTATACAGTCAGAGAAACATGATAAGGTCGAGGTGCATAGACCAACCTTAAGAGGCGAATTAGTTGAGAGGAACCATAACAGCAGGGGAAGAAAAACCTTTGAAGTGATAAACAAGATGGTCACACAGGTGTGAATGAGGATCGTTAACTTAAGGGAAATAGATTCAATTAACGTAATGGCCGAGCCATTCCAAATCTCTATTTAATCCGGACGCAATGCAACCTAGTTTGCATATCAATTCGAGTTCAATAGTTTCTCTTTGAAGTCTGCTTTTGGAGTTAATCTGTCGCAACACTGCTACCCTCAAGTCTGTCACTGAGTGATTAGGGAGGTTGAAGTGTTCTCCTACTGGTTTTTGAATGTTATGATTTCTGATGTCAGATTTATGTCCATTTATTCTTTTGCGTAGAGACTGTCCGGTTTGGCCAATGTACATGGCAGAGGGGCATTGCTGGCACATGATGGCATATATCACATTGGTATATGTGAAAAGGTGGGAGTGTCTATATCAACTTTAAGAGGCTAATTAATTGAAAGGCACTGTTATCAGTAGGAAAGAAACTTTTGAAGTGATAATCAACATGGCCCATTACAGACAGTTGACACAAAGGTGTTAAGGGTATTTAACGGGGGGAAATAAATTCAATTAACATAATGACCGAGCCATTCACAGTCAATATTCAAACCTAAGGTAATGGTATCTAGTTTGCATATTAATTCCAGTTCCGCAGCTTCTCGTTGGAGTCTGTTTTTGAAGTTTGAAGTTCCTGATCAGGAACAGTATCCCTGATAATGCCACGGCTAACCTGGTTGCTGAACTTTGTGATTTTGTCCTCACCCACAACTATTTCACATTTGGGGACAATATATACCTTCAAGTCAGCGGCACTGCTATGGGTACCCGCATGGCCCACAGTATGCCAACATTTTTATGGCTGACTTAGAACAACGCTTCCTTAGCTCTCGTTCCCTAATGCCCCTACTCTACTTGCGCTACATTGATGACATCTTCATCATCTGGACCCACGGAAAAGAAACCCTTGAGGAATTCCACCAAGATTTCAACAATTTCCATCCCACCATCAACCTTAGCCTAGACCAGTCCACACAAGCGGTCCATTTCCTAGACACTACTGTGCTAATAAGCGATGGTCACATAAACACCACCCTATACCGGAAACCTACTGACCGCTATACTTACCTACATGCCTCCAGCTTCCATCCAGAACACACCACATGATCCATTGTCTACAGCTAAGCTCTAAGATACAACCACATTTGCTCCAATCCCTCAGACAGATACAAACACCTACAAGATCTCTATCAAGCATTCTTAAAACTACAATACCCACCTGCTGAAGTGAAAAAACAGATTGACAGAGCCAGAAGAGTACCCAGAAGTCACCTATTACAGGATAGGCCCAACAAAGAAAATAACAGAACGCCACTAGCCGTCACCTTCAGCCCCCAACTAAAACCTCTGCAGCGCATCATCAAAGATCTACAACCTATCCTGAAAGATGATCCCTCACTCTCACAGATCTTGGGAGACAGACCAGTCCTCACTTACAGACAGTACCCCAACCTGAAGCAAATACTCACCAGCAACCACACACCATACAACAAAAACACTATCCCAGGAACCTATCCTTGCAACAAAGCCCGATGCCAACTCTGTCCACATATCTATTCAAGTGACACCATCATAGGACCTAATCACATCAGCCACACCATCAGGGGCTCGTTCACCTGCACATCTACCAATGTGATATATGCCATCATGTGCCAGCAATGCCCCTCTGCCATGTACATTGGCCAAACTGGACAGTCTCTACGCAAAAGAATAAATGGACACAAATCTGACATCAGGAATCATCACATTCAAAAGCCAGAAGGTGAACACTTCAACCTCTCTAATCACTCAATGACAGATTTAAAGGTGGCAATTTTGCAACAGAAAAACTTCAAAAACAGACTCCAACGAGAAGCTGCGGAACTGGAATTAATATGCAAACTAGATACCATTACCTTAGGTTTGAATATTGACTGTGAATGGCTCGGTCATTACGTTAATTGAATTTATTTCCCCCCATTAAATACCCTTAACACCTTTGTGTCAACTGTCTGTAATGGGCCATGTTGATTATCACTTCAAAAGTTTCTTTCCTACTGATAACAGTTCCTTTCAATTAATTAGCCTCTTAAAGTTGATATAGACACTCTCACCTTTTCATGTTTCTCTGAATGTATAAATATCTGCTTACTGTATGTTCCATTCCATGCGTCTGATGAAGTGGGTTCTAACCCACGAAAGCTTATACTGAAATAAATATGTTAGTCTCTAAGGTGCCACAAGTATTTCTTTCTTATTTTCTTTTAAGATTATTCATTGGGTCCAAATCAATGTATATATTGAAGGGTTTTACCTCACATGATCATGATACAGAGTCTGAAAGTGCCTGTTCTTACAAACCTAACAGATGTGAACTGACAAGCTATAATTTTCCTTTAACGGCTCCTGTCAATAGTATAAGTTAGGCTCTAAGAACCCCAATGCATATATGTCACTATTCTGTCGAACATAGCTCACTTCAAACCATAGTACCATAGGAGTCTCATTCCATATACAGTCATACACAGAAGCTTACCTTCATACTATTTTACAGTCCTCTGGGTGTAGCCAAAGGAGAGATGCTGCTGAGTAAGATATTTTCCCCTCTGAATCAGGGTCTGATTGTATTGGTGAAAATGCAAATATCTATGGAAATTGCATTTCTACACAATAGAATCCTAAATTATTTTTAACGCATTCATATACTTTGGTGAAAAACGTTACATACAAACACACTCAAAAAGAATACAATTACTTAAAACAAAACCATGACAGTAAAAGTAAGATAGCATGTGTGCAGTGGAACAGATTTTGGGATCATTTAGTTTGTGATAATCTATCCTAAATTCTCAATTTCTGAGACACAATCTTCACTCATTGATATATTTGCTTTCCACAACCACCACTCTGTATAACTTTTCATGAGTAATGTACCTGAATAATTGGAGGCTAAAATCTAAACTGAATATCTAAATTTGTTCACCTAAATATGGGTTATTGCTCATTATGTACTATATGGTCAGGTCTATACGTGAATAGCGTAGCTGAAGTCGGCGTATCGTAGGTCGATTTACCTGGCCGTGAGGACGGCGGCGAGTCAACCGCTGCCGCTCCCCCGTCAACTCCGCTTCTGCCTCTCGCCGAGGTGGAGTTCTGCAGTTGACGGGGAGCGCATTCGGGGATCGATTTATCGTGTCTAGTCGAGACGCGATAAATTGATCCCCGATAGATCGATCACTACCCGCCAATCCGGCCTTGTATATTTGGGGATAATCTAAGCACTATACCCAGATGGACAGACACTTTTTTCTTAACCTGTGTATTATATACATTTTTAACATTAGCTTAATAAAAATTTTATATCTTTGTCCTGTGAGTGTCAGAGAATGAATGTCAATCACCTGGATCACCTGGATCGATCGGACTTCAGCTGTCGTTAAGACTGCGCCGATCACAACACGTCTGCCATTCTTCTCGCACTCTTGCCTTTCTTCTCCACGTTCGTCCGAAACGTTTAACGATGTCATCTTCCCATCTTCTTGGAGGCCGACCAGGGGGTCTTTCTGTTCTCGCGGGTACCACTCAGCAATGACTGTGGTCCACCTGTTATCCGTGAGCCGTGCTGTGTGGCCCGCCCATCGCATCTTGTTATGTCTGCTTTCCATGACAATATCTTTCACACTGCTGCGTTCTCTAATGATTTCATTTGGTATACGATCCAGAAGGGAGATTCCCAACATAGCTCGTTCCATTGCCCTTTCAGCTACCAACAGCCGTTGCTCTTCTCTCTTCGTCAGTGCCCACGTTTCACTGCCATACAGTATGGCTGGCAGCACTGCTGAATTGAAAATATTTTTAAGTGTGGTCTTGTCAATTTTTCCTTTGAGGACGTCCTTGATGGAATTAAACGCACACCATCCTGCCCGAATCCTTCGCGAGAGTTCTCCGTTCAGGTCTTGGCGCATATTAACTTCTTGGCCCAAATATATGTACTGTTCCACTTCTTCGATGTCTTCTCCTGTTACTGTTATTCGGGCTTTTTGTAAGACGTCTGATCGCATATATTTCGTTTTGCAGTGGTTCATTTTCAGGCCGACCTGACTACTTTTCTTGTCGAGTCTTCGTAGCATGCTCTGCAGTTGGTTGGTGCTTTCGGCAATTAGTACAATGTCATCTGCAAATCTGAGATGAGACAATCTCTCTCCGTTTATGTTGACACCACTCCTCCAATTGATCTTGTTCATAACCATTTCGAGGCAGGCGGTGAATAGTTTCGGTGAAATTGTATCTCCTTGCTTTACGCCTTTCTCGATTGGGATGCGGAGGGGAGTTTCAAGGAGAGTAATGTCTGTTGTACATCCAGTATTCGCTTCCTTCAACAAACTAATGTACTGCGTGTTAATGCCCTGCTCTGCGAGCGCCTTTAATATTGCATTAAACTCAACGCTATCGAAGGCCTTTTCATAGTCGACAAAAGCAATGCACAGCGGGATGTCAATTGAATGTCAATAGTTATATGAAACTAAAGTCTTAATAAAATCATCTAGAAGAAGAAGAAGAATTCAAAATCCATGGTTGGAAATCTTCAGATAAGAAAGAGAATAAGAACACCCACACAGGAAGGATAGTCTTGTTGTTATGAGTCTGGACTGGAATTAAAGAAGTTGCATTCTGTTTCCAGCTGTGCAGCAGACTTTTTCTGTATGACCGGAGTCAAAATTTTCATTAGTGGCCACTGAATTCTGGATGCCTCTAATTTTGGTAGCCCAACTTGGGACAACTTAAAGGGGATTGATTCATTAAAGTGTTGAGTACCCCAAACTCCATATGAAGTCACTGGCTGTGGGTGCTCAGCACCTCTGAAAATCAGACTCCTTTAAACGTGTTTCAAGTTGGGCATCAAGAAGGGAGGAACACCAATCACTTTTGAAAATGTAGGGAAATGTCTGTTCGAAGACAAGTTGAGGAGAAGCCTAAGTGGGATGAAACACCAGCCATTGGCCATTTTTCTCATCAAATATCTTTATGAATTTGGACATAGGAAACAGAAGGCCTATCTGTTGATTGATAGTCAAGTGAGAGTTATCTTTCCAATATTGATTTACTTTTTTGAAGGAAGATTTTAACAATTTTATGACTGTACCAAGCATCCACATATCACCAAAGCTAGGATTTAAAATATCAGAGCACAGGAGTAGCATTGCCACTGAGACACCATTTTTAAGAGTACAGCATGCCCTCACTCCTTTGAGGCCAATGCCGCTAGCAAGTAGAGAGGTTGTGAAAGCCACAGGCCCATCCCTCCCTCTCCACTTCAGAGACTCAAGGGCTGGTGGAGGTACTAAACTTGGACAGGCTTTGTGCCTTCTGAATGCAGAGAGTAGAAGTCCCTGGAGGGGGGCTTAAGGGTGAAAAAAGGATGCTTTTGCTCTTTCTTCTCTCAGCGCTTGTGCATCATTGCAAGGCTGGACACAGCCTGGCCCAAAGTGATTCACCCCACACAAATGCTAAAGGCTTTGGTTGTGAAAGTAAATTTGAAAAGACAAACCATAAAAACAGCCCGTCTATGTGATCTGTTATAATCTAATTGAAATTGCTGATACAAGCAGACTATTATATTGTATTAGAAACCTCCACTATTTATGAAAATCAATAATAATTCAATAGGATTAAAGTTAAGTATGCACTCAAATGGCAGTGTATCAGGAATTCTAGAGTAAAGCAAAATCCTCTTGTCAACTTTCATCCCTGGATACTGTGCAAAGTGTAAGTCTACATCAAAGTGTTGGTTGTTGTTTTTTTAATTGTGCTTGGGGGAAAATACCCCACAACATATAAACTAGAAACATAGTTATTGAGTTAGAAATGTCTACAGAAATTAGTATCTTGAATGTCTACATAACAAACTTGTATGACTCTGTCTTACATGTAATATCTGGGCTTTTCTTGTTATTTAAATGAGATAAATGTTCTGATTATGCTAAGCAAGGATCTCCTTTGTAAAATCAGCTCACATCTCAAAACCTGCAGATTCTTCTCAGGGGTGGGAAATAATCATAAAAAAAGCATCAAGGACAGAGGGAAATGAGAAGTATGGCCAAACACACACGATACTATTATTTCAACAGTAAACTTTTAAATATCCACATAAAACATACGTAAAAGCTGACTTTATATTTAACATATGCTGTGACATTGCTAATATTCTACCAATATGCTAGCAATTTCCCTACCTCCTCCCATTGTTCCGTGTTTACATAATCCAATTCTCTCCCCCTTCACATGACACAAAGACAATCTGTGTATAATTTTCAATTCTGAAAAGTGTTGCTATAAAGAGTCAGATCCTGTAGAAAAATTTTAAAAAACGGTTACCTACCTTTCTATAACTGTTGTTCTTCAAGATGTGTTTCCCATGTCCATTCCATTCTAGCTGTGTGCGCAACCATGTGCACAGTTGTTGGAGATTTTTGCCTTAGCAGTATCTGTAGGGTTGGCTGTAGCGCCCCCTTGAGTGCTGCACTCATGTGTTGGTATATTAGGTGCTGCCAACGCTACGCCCTCTCAGTTCCTTCTTGATGGCATCTCCAACAGAGGGATAGGAGGGCAGATAATGGACTGGACACGAGAAACACATCTCGAAGAGCAACAGTTATGAAAAGGTAGGTAACCGGTTTTTCTTCTTCGAGTGCTTGCTCATGTCGATTCCATTGTAGGTGACTCGCAAGCAATATCCTTGGAGGTGGACTTGGAGTTCATAGTCAAGCGGCTTGCAGCACTGCTCTACTGAAGCCAGCATCATCCCGGGCCTGCTAGGTAAGTGTGTAATGGGATGTGAACGTGTGGACGGATGACCAGGTGGCCGCCCTACAGATGTCCTGGATAGACACTTGGGCTAGGAAAGCTGCCAAAGAGGCCTGCACCCTGGTTGAATGGGCAGTTACAATCGCCAGAGGTGGCACCTCTACCTGATCGGAACAGCAGTGAATAGAGGCAGTGATCCAAGAATAAATTCTTTGAGCAGACACTGGACAACCTTTCATCTTGTCAGCCACCACAACAAACAATTGCGTCAACTTGTGGAATGGCGTAGAATCATAGAATATTAGGGATGGAAGAGACCTCAGGAGGTCATCTAGTCCAATCCCCTGCTCAAAGCAGGACCAACACCCACTAAATCATCCCAGCCAGGTCTTTGTCAAGCTGGGCCTTAAAAACCTCTAAGGATGGAGATTCTACCACCTCTCTAGGTAACCCATTCTAGTGCTTCACCATCCTCCTAGTGAAATGGTGTTTCCTGATATCCAGCCTAGACCTCCCCCATTGCAACTTGAGTCCACTGCTTCTTGTTCTGTCATCTGCTCCATCCTCTTTGGAACCCCACTTCAGGTAGTTGAAGGCTGCTATCAAATCTTCCCTCACTCTTCTCTTCTGTAAACTAAATAACCTCAGTTCCCTCAGCCTCTCCTCCTACATCATGTGCCCCAGACCCCTAAGCCTTTTTCTTGCCCTCCACTGGACTCTCTCCAATTTGTCCACATCCCTTCTGTAGTGTGGGGACCAAAACTGGATGCAATACTCCAGGTGTGGCCTCACCAGCACCGAACAGAGGGGAATAATCACTTCCCTCGATCTGCTGGCAATGCTCCTACTAATACAGCCCACTATGTTGTTGGCCTTCTTGGCAACAAGGGCACACTGCTGACTCATATCCTGCTTCTCATCCACTGTAATCCCTGGGTCCTTTTCTGCAGAACTGCTGCTTAGCCAGTCGGTCCCCAGCCTGTAGCGGTGCATGGGATTCTTCCTTCCTAAGTGCAGGACTCTGCACTTGTCCTTGTTGAACCTCATCAGATTTCTTTTGGCCCAATCCTCTAATTTGTCTAGGTCACTTTGGACCCTATCCCTACCCTCCAGTGTATCTACCTCTCCCCCCAGCTTAGTGTCATCTGCGAACTTACCGAGGGTGCAATTAATCCTATCATCCAGATCATTAATAAAGATGTGTAACAAAACCGGCCCCAGGACCGACCCCTGGGGCACTCAGCTTGATACTGGCTGCCAATTAGACATCGAGTCGTTGATCACTCCCCATTGAGCCTGACAATCTAGCCAGCTTTCAATCCACCTTATAGTCCATTCATCCAATCCATACGTCTTTAACTTGCTGGGAAGAATACTGTGGGAGACCGTATCAAAAGCTTTGCTAAAGTCAAGATATATCCCATCCACCGCTTTCCCCATATCCATAGTGCCACTTATGTCATCATAGAAGGCAGTCAGGTTGGTTAGGCATGACTTGACCTTGGTGAATCCATGTTGACTGTTCCTGATCACCTTCCTCCCCTCCAAGTGCTTCAAAATGGATTCCTTGAGGACTTGCTCCATGATTTTGACAGGGACTGAAGTTAGGCTGACCGGTCTATAGTTCCCCAGGTTCTCTTTCTTCCCTTTTTTAAATATGGGCACTATATTTGTCTTTTTCTAATTGTCCGGGATCTCCCCCGATCGCCACGAGTTTTCAAAGATAATGGCCAATGGCTCTGCAATCACATCAGCCAACTCCCTCAGCACCCTTGGATGCATTAGAGCTGGACCCATGGACTTGTGCATGTCCAGCTTTTCTAAATAGTCTTTAACCTGTTCTTTCACCACTGAGGGCTGATTACCTCCTCCCCATACTGTGTTGCCCAGTGCAGCAGTCTGGGAGCTGACCTTGTCTGTGAAGACCAAGGCAAAAAAAGAATTGAGTACTTCAGCTTTTTCCACATCATCTGTCACTAGGTTGCCTCCTCCATTCAGTAATGGTCCCACACTTTCCCTGACCTTCTTCTTGTTGCTAACAAGAAACCCTTCTTGTTACCCTTCACATCCCTTGCCAGCTGCAACTCCAGTTGTGCCTTGGCCTTCCTGATTACACCCCTGCATGCTCTAGCAATATTTTTATACTCCTCCCTAGTCATCTATCCAAATTTCCACTTCTTGTAAGCTTCCTTTTTGAGTTTAAGCTCACCAAAGATTTCACTGTTAAGCCAAGCTAGTCGCCTGCCATATTTGCTCTTCTTTCTGCACATCAGGATGGTTTGTTCCTGAATCCTCAATAAGGCTTCTTTAAAATACAACCAACTCTCCTGGACTCCTTGCCCCCTCATATTAGCCTCCCAGGGGATCCTTCCCATCAGTTCCCTAAGGGAGTCTAAGTCTGCTTTTCTGAAGTCCAGGGTCCATATTTTGTTACTCTACTTTCTTCCTTTTGTCAGGATCCTGAACTCAACCATCTCATGATCACTGCTTGGTCCTTTCAATGTAGAAAGCGAGCGCCCTCCTGACATCTAGGGAATGCAACCTGTGCTCCTCCTCCGACTTATGCAGCTCTGGGAAAAAGACAGGTAAGAAAATGTCCTGGCTCATATGAAACTGTGAGACCACCTTGGGCAGGAAAGCCAGGTGCGGCAGCAGCTCGATCTTGTCTTTGTAGAAAACTGTATAGGGTGGTTCTGAGGTAAGTGCCCTAATCTCAGAAACCCAGTGGATGGATGCTATCGCAACTAGGAATGTGACCTTCCAAGACAAGAGAAGGAGAGAGCAGGAAGCCAGAGGCTCAAAGGGGGGGGGGGGGGGTCCCATGAGCCGTGACAGCACAAGATTCAGGTTCCATGGCGGAACAGGGTCCCTGATGTGTGGGTAGAGGTGCTCAAGGCCCTTGAGGAAGCTGGCAGTCATGTCCTGGGCAAACACCAACCTACCCTCGAGCGGTGGACGGAAGGCCAAAATAGCAACCAAGTGGACTTTGATAGATGAAAGGAGAGTCCTTGGAGCTTGAGATGCAGAAGGTAGTCCAGGATCAACTGCAGTGAGGGTGGCTCAGGCCGAATACCTTTATCTGCGGTCCAACAAGTGAACCACTTCCATTTGGCAGGTAGGTTGCTCTGGTGGAAGGCTTTCTCCTGCTCATCAGGACTTGCTGGACAGCAGCTGAGCACTCCTGCTCCTCCACATTTAACCATGCAGCAGCCAAGCCACCAGGTGCAGCGCCACCAGGTTTGGATGCAGAAGACTGCCATGGTTTTGGGACAGCAGGTCCGGCCTGAGCAGCAGCTGTAACAGAGCAGCCACCGAGAGGTCCAGCAATGTGCCAAACCAGTGCTGGTGTGGCCAAGACAGCACTTGGAGTTGCAGCTAGCCGGAGATGTTAGGAGTAACAAGAAGGGTTTCTTCAGGTATGTGAACAACAAGAAGAAAGCCAAGGAAAGTGTGGGCCCCTTGCTGAATGAGGGAGGAAACCTAGTGACAGAGGATGTGGAGAAAGCTAGTGTACTCAATGCTTTTTTTGCCTGTCTTCACAGACAAGGTCAGCTCCCAGGTGGCTGCACTCCGTAGCACGGTATGGGGAGGAGGTGACCAGCCCTCTGTGGAGAAAGAAGTAGTTCGGGACTATTTAGAAAAGCTGGACAAGCACAAGTCCATGGGGCCGGATGCACTGCATCCGAGGGTGCTAAAGGAGTTGGCCGATGTGATTGCAGAGCCATTGGCCATTATCTTTGACAAATCATGGCAATCGGGGGAGGTCCCGGATGACTGGAAAAAAGCTAATGTAGTGCCCATCTTTAAAAAAGGGAAGAAGGAAGATCCGGGGAACTACAGGCCAGTCAGTCTCACCTCAGTCCCTGGAAAAATCATGGAACAGATCCTCAAGGAATCAATTCTGAACCACTTAAAGGAGGGGAAAGTGATCAGGAACAGTCAGCATGGATTCACCAAGGGCAAGTCATGCCTGACTAACCTAATTGCCTTCTATGATGAGATAACTGGCTCTGTGGATGAGGGGAAAGCAGTGGATGTGCTATTTCTTGACTTTAGCAAAGCTTTTGATACAGTCTCCCACAGTATTCTTGCCAGCAAGTTAAAGAAGTATGGGCTGGATGAATGGACGGTAAGGTGGATAGAAAACTGGCTGGATGGTCGTGCTCAACGGGTAGTGATCAATGGCTCCATGTCTAGTTGGCAGCCGGTATCAAGTGGAGTGCCCCAAGGGTCGGTGCTGGGGCCGGTTTTGTTCAATATCTTCATCAACGATCTGGAGGATCATAGAATCATAGAATCATAGAATCTCAGGGTTGGAAGGGACCTCAGGAGGTCATCTAGTCCAACCCCCTGCTCAAAGCAGGACCAACCCCAACTAGATCATCCCAGCCAGGGCTTTGTCAAGCCTGACCTTAAAAACCTCTAAGGAAGGAGATTCCACCACCTCCCTAGATAACCCATTCCAGTGCTTCACCACCCTCCTAGTGAAAAAGTTTTTCCTAATATCCAACCTAAACCTCCCCCTCTGCAACTTGAGACCATTACTCCTTGTTCTGTCATCTTCTACCACTGAGAACAGTCTAGATCCATCCTCTTTGGAACCCCCTTTTAGGTAGTTGAAAGCAGCTATCAAATCCCCCCTCACTCATCTCTTCTGCAGGCTAAACAATCCCAGTTCCCTCAGCCTCTCCTCATAAGTCATGTGCTCCAGCCCCCTAATCATTTTTGTTGACCTCCGTTGGACTCTTTCCAATTTATCCACATCCTTCTTGTAGTGTGGGGCCCAAAACTGGACACAGTACTCCAAATGAGGCCTCACCAGTGCCGAATAGAGGGGAATAATCACGTCCCTTGATCTGCTGGAAATGCCCCTACTTATACAGCCCAAAATGCCGTTAGCCTTCTTGGCAACAAGGGCACACTGTTGACTCATATTCAGCTTTTCGTCCACCGTAACCCCTAGGTCCTTTTCTGCAGAACTGCTGCCCAGCAGTTCTGCAGAATAGCTGAATAGCCAAGAAGGCTAACGGCATTTTGGGCTGTATAAGTAGGGGCATTTCCAGCAGATCGAGGGACGTGATTATTCCCCTCTATTCGGCACTGGTGAGGCCTCATTTGGAGTACTGTGTCCAGTTTGGGCCCCACACTACAAGAAGGATGTGGATAAATTGGAAAGAGTCCAACGGAGGGCAACAAAAATGATTAGGGGGCTGGAGCACATGACTTATGAGGAGAGGCTGAGGGAACTGGGATTGTTTAGCCTGCAGAAGAGATGAGTGAGGGGGGATTTGATAGCTGCTTTCAACTACCTAAAAGGGGGTTCCAAAGAGGATGGATCTAGACTGTTCTCAGTGGTAGAAGATGACAGAACAAGGAGTAATGGTCTCAAGTTGCAGAGGGGGAGGTTTAGGTTGGATATTAGGAAAAACTTTTTCACTAGGAGGGTGGTGAAGCACTGGAATGGGTTATCTAGGGAGGTGGTGGAATCTCCTTCCTTAGAGGTTTTTAAGGTCAGGCTTGACAAAGCCCTGGCTGGGATGATCTAGTTGGGGTTGGTCCTGCTTTGAGCAGGGGGTTGGACTAGATGACCTCCTGAGGTCCCTTCCAACCCTGAGATTCTATGATTCTAACAGACCCCTGACTACAGGAGCAGAAAAGCATCCAACAGGGAGCATCTGTTGACCCCCTGAATCGAGCAGAACACGTGGCATTTCCTGTTCTGCCTGGATGCGAACAGGTCCACCTGGGGAGTCCCCCACCTCTGGAAGATGAAGCTGACCACTTCCAGATGGAGGGACCACTCGTGGCAAGACGAGAAGATTGTGCTGAGGTGATCTGCCAAAGCGTTCCTGGCCACGGGGAGGTGTGCGGCTATGAGATGGATGCCGTGTTGTACACAGTAG
Organism: Macrochelys suwanniensis; assembly: GCA_033296515.1. Classification (NCBI taxonomy): domain Eukaryota; kingdom Metazoa; phylum Chordata; order Testudines; family Chelydridae; genus Macrochelys; species Macrochelys suwanniensis. The sequence continues at coordinate 179,482,517 of CM065777.1, read as the reverse complement.
TTCCAGAGCCTGAGGGCTTCCTGGCAAAGGGCAGAAGATCGGGCTCCTCTTTACTTGTTGATATAGAACATAGCCAATGTATTGTCCATCAGGACCTGGACCACCCTGCTTTTTATGTGAGGTAGGAAGGCTTGGCAGGCCAGGCGAATCGCTCTGAGCTCCCTGACATTGATGTGTAGGGAGTGATCGCAACTTGATCAATGACCTTGCGTGCTGAGATTGCCCAGGTGGGCTCCCCACCCCAGGTCCAAAGCATCAGAGATGAGGGTCACCGACAGGGATGGAGCCACAAAAGGAACTCCCTCTAACACCGATGTAGGACTCTGCCACCAGATGAGTGACAACAGTACATGGTCTGGGACCCTAATCACACAGTCCATGCTGTGTCTGTTGGGGATGTAGACTGACACCAGCCATGCCTGCAAGGGCCTGAGGTGGAACCGCGCGTGTCAAACCACATAAGTGCAGGCCACCATGTGTCCCAACAATCACGGGCATGTGTGAACGGTGGTGAGAGGGTCGGCTTGCATGCACGAGATGAGGTCGGCCATGGCTTGGAATCAAGCCTCGGAGAGTTGAGGACCGCTGCAATGAACTCTATGTATTGCATCAAGATTAAGGTCGACTTTTTCTCATTTATGAACAGCCCCAGGTTGCGACAGGTGGAATAAACCAGATTGAGATGCTGCTGCATCTGATCCTGGGACTGACCCTTTATTAGCGAGTCATCGAGGTACAGGTAAATTGGAACACCCCAGCGCCACAGGTAAGTGGCCACTAGTGCAATGCACTTTGTGAACTCTCTTGGGGCTGATGAGAGACCAAATGCAATTCTGTGAACTGGTGACCATCCCGGCCGCTGAGTCAGTAGCGTCCCATTTGAAGGGCTCCCCTTACTACTGCTGTGCCTTCGTCCACAAAATCAGTGAACTCCTGGGCTCGGTCCTGTGGGAATTTGTTAAGGGAGTCCCACAGGTTAAAACTGTACTGCCTAACAGGGCCTGGTGGTTAGATACCCGAAATTGCAGGCTTGCCATCAAATAAACCTTTCTGTCAAGTAAGTCCAGTCCCTTGGCATCTTTGCTTTTCAGTGTGCCGCTGACTTGGCCCTGCCTGTCCCTTTCATTAAGAGTGGATACAACCAGTGACACCGCTGGAGGGTGTGTGTACGGAGATTCGAACCATTTTGCAGGGATATTATAACTTCTTTTCCATCTTCTTAGAAGTAGGCGGAATCGAAGCGGGGGTCTGCCACAGCGATTTGGCAATCTTAAGGACCCCTGGGTGGACAGGTAATGCGATCTGGGTCATCGTGGAGGATATCTTGCTCCTCAATTTGTAGATTTAAGTTGGTAGCCACTCTTTCAAGGAAAGCCTGGTGTTCCTTGAAGTCAGTGGGGCGGGGGACTGCCTGTTTGGGAGGGACCCGCCACCACTTCATTCAGAGACAATAACGACGACTGCACTGCCTGGGGAGGGGAGGGTTCCCCTTTCTTCTCCGAGGACAGCTCCTTGGGTGCGGGAGTCTGATGGGCTGCCCCCGCATTGGATTTGGTACCATGTTTCGACTCCAGTACCAGCAGTGCTGGGGGTTTGTCTGAGGCAGCCAGGGAATTTAAAATGGTGGGAATATGGGACTGGCATTACGGGCATGCCCCATGGGTCCCAGTATGGCCATTGAGTGGGTACACTGTCCCTGCTGCCATTCCATCACTGCAGGTGCCATGCCGGTTTTGTGGGTCAGCGGTGAATCACCCCTCCTTGGAGAGGGGCTGAACTCCCGGTCCAACTCTGATCATTTCCCTTCCAGCAACCAGGGTAGTGCCATCAAGGCCTGAGTCTGTCGACTGACCCCAGTTGGCAACCAGAAAGGTGAGGGCAAGGATTGGTGCCTGCCCGACAAGCAGTACCGAGGGGATGAAGAGCGACAGGGAGAGATCCCGCCCCAGAGGGGACCGATGTCTGGCACACTATCTGGGCGAGGGTGATCTGGGGGGAGGGATAGCTCAGTGGTTTGAGCATTGGCCTGCTAAACCCAGGGTTGTGAGTTCAATCCTTGAGAGGGCCATTTAGGGATCCGGGGCAAAAACTGGGGATTGGTCCTGCTTTGAGCAGGGGGTTGGACTAGATGACCTCCTAAGGTCCCTTCCAACTCTGAGATTCTATGATTCTATGACCTGCACCATGGTGATCCTTGGCAGGAAGCTCTCTGGTACCAGTGGTATGGGGACTGGTGCCTCGACTCTGTGTCTCACGTCTCATAGGGGGAGAGCATGGCACTAGGAACTGGGTCTTCTGACCGGAGACCAGGGATGAGGTGGCAGGGTCCTGGGCTGCGGAGATGGGGATATGTGCCTGTGGTCTGGGGACTAAGGGTGCTCCACTGCCCCTATGGGGTAGTCCCATGATTGGCTTGCCCTTAGGTGTGAGGGCCTTAGCCGAGTCTGGCGCATGGTGCAGTGTCTGCGGTGCCGGTCAGTCTGCTTGTTCTTCAGCTGCCAGGGCCACTTCGGGCAATGAGGGACCTTGGAGAAGCTGGGTCCTCTACCACTCCCTGGAGTCAGAGACAGATCCCTGGCCGGGCTGGGGGTCTGACCTCAGCGGTACCCCCATGAAGCCCCAGGGCGGGCACATGACCTGACATCAGTCTTTTGCCCAAGGCCCCTTTCTCTTCCAGTGCTGGGGAGCTCTTCTTCTTTTGCCGCTTCTTTGGCACCAGCAAGGGGGAACAGCGCCGGGTGGAGCCCGGTGCCCCTGGTGCGCTCTGCACCGATGCCAAGGCGTGGGATCCAAGCAGGAGGGCTAAGATGCAAGATGAAGCACAGCCTCCCTGAGGAGGGCCCTCAAGTGGGTATCCTGCTCCTTTTGGATTCTAGGATGAAAGTTCTTATAGATTCAGCACTTGTCCTTCCTACGGAACTCCCCCAAGCACTTCAAACAGTTGTCATGGGGGTCACTAATAGGCATTGGCCTGTTGCATGATAAGCATGATTTGAAGCTGGGAGAGCAGGCCATGCCCTGCTCCGGAGCAAAGTCCCAGTCGGGACTCTAACTACCAAAGTAACCTAATGCGCAATTTAATGGCTAACTACAACCATACACAAAGGAGACAGACAATAGCTGTGAACAACCCCTAATGCTCTTGCAATGCAAGACAAGGTGTTCCAACTAGCTGTGATGGGCAGTAAGAAGGAACCGAGAGGGCGTAGGGTCGGCAGCGCCTAATATACCAATGCATGAGCACAGCACTCAAGGGGGCGCTACAACTGACCTTACGGATACCACTAAGGCAAAAATCTCCGACAACTGGGCACACTGGCGTGCGTACATCTAGAATGGAATCGACATGAACAAGCACTCAAAGAAAAATAATTTGTTTATAGAGTTGGATGGATGAATGGGTTCTCATAAAATAAGAGTTGACCCTCTTCATTGCCTGTCCCTTGGATTTTACTCAAACCAAACCTCTTCTGATGATTGAAAAAGTTTAGTTTAGTTTTGTGTGTGCCTCTGCACTTCCTGCCTGGACATGAAGGAGAAGTAATGGAATACCTCACTACAGTTCTCATGATATTACAGCCTGATTAGGAATAGCAAGAAACAGGAATCTTGCCCCCACAAAGCCTATTCTCTCATTATTTCCAGCCATGATTTGGAGACTCAAAAGTTTTAATCAATCTTATGCTTGGCTGAGATCTAGAGGCCTCGTTCTCCACTGCATTGTTCCTTGTTTGGTTATTGACACAGATGCAAAATGGGCGTATTCTGAGTCAGAAAAGTTTTACACCCACGTAGCACTGGAGTAAAGAGCTACTTAAGATGCAAGGAAGATGGGGAATCAAGCCCTTTAGTATGGAAAAACAAACCAGGTCTGAACTGCCACCACCTGTGAAGTCTATGGTGAGTATTTTATATGCTGTGTAAAGAGTATGATATTCATGCAGCTCCTTATAACCCCAATGTTTGTTTTATTCAAGTTGGCGCCATTTTTCTGCTCCTTTTCCATCCCTAGCATCTGACGAATCCATGCTTGAAGGAGGGAAGCTCAGTTTCATTTCATTATTGATCTATCAGACAAGAACTTAATCAATCTTCTTTATAAGCTATTAAAGCAGAGCAAGAGAAATGAACTCACCTGATACATTCAACATTGATTGCTTCTTTCTAAGAACTGAATGTCAGTCTTATCTACTACTACAGCTGTGATTCAATTTTTCAGAAACAAGTTTTTCCCTCATTAGTTTCCCAGAAATAGTGCAATTAAAAACGTATTTTAGATAAAATAAAGACTATAATCAAAATTAAATGTGCAATACTTTCTCTTAAATTTCATTAGTTAAGTGACCTCTTGAGAGCATTGAGACCGTAAGCCCAAATCCAGTGAAGGAGAACCAATACAAAGCATAACTTGCATTCAATGCAGTGCACTAAAGATCTAATTTCACAGCTACTCTGCCAGTAATGTTGGTGGGAATTATACATGCAGAGCAGCTGTGAATTAGAGCTGGTTGGGTATTTTCCCACCAAAGTTACCTTTTAAATGGAAAATGTAGCTTCAGCAAAATCAAAATTTTTCAAGGGATTTTTGATTTCTGGAAATCTGGAACTGAAAAAAATTTTCATTTTGGATTGGTTTGATCTGAACTGAAATATTTCAGTTTCTTAAATTGAACCAAAACATTTTGTTTTGAATCAATGCAGCATTACATTGCATCCACTTTCAGATGATGCTGTGGTGTCTCATGCCCCCATTCTTTCCTATGGGCTGGGCTACATCTCCCATGATGCAACAGTCTCCCCTCTGAGCTTCATGTGAGTCACATGATTGCAGGTGCATCATGAGAAATGCAGTCTGCCCCAGGGAGCCTGATCCACGGGGCGAAAGGGGGCAAGAGGCACCTGAACTACCACTCCCATGAGGCAATGCAACAACATAAGGAGATAAAGTTTAATGTTGAATTGATTCAAAATGATATTTTGTTTTGACCAAAAAGGCTAGCCCAGAAAGGGTGAGGCATTATGGTTCCATCTCCTCCCCGAAACCTAAGGCAGTGTGTGTTCCCAGTGGTGTGCAGAATACACCAATCGTACGCTCCCCTTCACACAGTGACTGCAATTCAGACAGTCTCTTGTGAGGAGCATTCTCAGTAAGGTGAAATCTCTGTGCATGCTCCCCTTCCCTACACACCTACACAAGGAGTTATCAGAATCTGGTCCTAAATGATTATGTAAAACCAGACAACTGACATATTGCTAAGCAATTGTTTAAGTATATGGAGATGGAGATAGCTATGGAGGGTTGCAAAGAGATTCTTCTGGAGCTTCTCAATGTTGCTCTGTAATTGAGCAAAGGAGTAATTATAGAGTAACAGAAGGCTCTCCTTAGTGTGAATTAGAAGCTTAGGCACTAGAGTGAGATTCAGGCGACCTAGATTCTATTCCTGACTCTGCTACTGGCCTACTGGCTAATCATGCGCAAATCACTCCAGTGCTCTTTGACTCAGTTTCCCCATTTGGGTAATGAGGATAATAATACTGACCTTCTTTTAAAGTGCTTTGCGATCGACTGATGAATAGCACGATATAAGAGCAAGGTATTATTACTAAGTGCTACATCTACAGCCCATATAGAGCAGGAAACCAAAGAACATCTGAGTAAGGCCCATGAGTATCAAACGTAGGCCTCCCAGAGTTGTCAGGTAGCAGACACCTCCATGCTGCTAACTAGCGGCAGCTATAACCAGCTTGTACTCCATTACCTATTGTGACACTCTGTACCTCAAAGCAGCACCCTGGAACCCCAATATTCACCACTGTGATATAATCATATGTTTTGTACAAAGTATGCCTGTGAGGTATCATTTGAGAAGTCATGATCTGTTGAACGTTACTACCCTGTTCAATTATGTGAGTTACCATTGTATCTGAAGTTGTGAAGTACTTCTGTGTGTGTGTTACTGAAATATGTTGTGAGGTTGGCAGCAATTAACATTGGCCAGAGAGGCATTGATCGCCCATTAAGGAGAATCCACTCTCCCAATGGCCCTCCCAAAGACTTTTCAGAGAGGGCACATCTGCAATGGGGACTGCCTAACCTGCACATCACAGCAAGGATCTTTCTAGCAGCTGGAAGAAAATATAAAAGAAGGACAGTGACATCATCACTTGGCCTTTCTCCTCCCCTCACCCATCTCAACACCTGGAAGATTGTCTGGAAGACAAAGACTTTGAACTAGGGAGATTGGTCCAAGGATTAAAGGGAAGGGAATTCAGTCTGTGTATTAAGAACTATGAGCTGCCTGTAACATAAATTAGGATGAAAAACAGCTTGATTCAAATCTACTTAGGCTGTAGAATTTAGACTGCAAATGTATTTTATTTCTTATGTGATCAACTTTGATCTCTATGCCTGTATATAATCACTTAAAATCTGTCTTTCTGTAGTTAATAAATCTGTTTTATATTTTATCTAAAACAGTGTGGTTTTGGTGGAAGTGCTTGGGGAATCTGAGCTCAGGTTAACAAGGGCTGTTGCATGTCCACTACCCTTTGTCGAGCTGGCAAACTAATTAATGACTTGCACTGTCCAAGGGAGACTTGAGCAGTGTACGATGGTATATTTCTGGGGTGCAAGGCTGGGGGCTGGGGTGATTTTCTGGGGCCTCTCTCTATACCAGTGGTGGGCAACCTGTGGCCCGCAGGCCACAAGTGGCCCTTCAGGGTAATGCGCTGGCGGGCCTCCAGACAGTTTATTTACATTTGCACATCCACCTGCAGCTCCCAATGGCTGTGGGCGGCCGTGTAAATGTAAACAAACTGTCTGGCACCCAACCAGTGGATTACCCTGATGGGCCGCAGGTTGCCCACCATTGCTCTATACGGTTCAGTGGCTTGGAGGACTTCATGCAATTTAGCTGGGTGTAGGTCTCCATATGCTGATGGCTGCGTGAGCACAGCACCTGGAGGGGTTTGCTGTTTGTCACTGGCATAGCATTGTGAGAGACAGTCCAGGCTAGAGAGTTAAGGGGGCACAGCAGTCCCACAGTTCCAGGTTGCATCCCAGGGATCTTGTCACATCCATGACCTACTGTGGCTACAGACCACAGGAAGTCCCACCTTAAAGGGTCTGACAGGCAGCAGCCTCAGGGCTCCTGACTGGTTCCCCAGCCTATAAAAACCAAAAGGGGAATTCCAGGAAGTGACAAGGCAAGTGTGGACTTCCTGTAGCTGTCATGACCATTCCTGCTCCCCACACTTCAACTCCTGCCTTTGATCTTGCCTCTGTTTGAACCATAGGGGCTGACTGAATGGGTGCTCTAGGGCTGGGCAAAAAATGGTGGGTGCTGAGCACCGACCAGCAGCCCCCCTATCAGCTTCCCCAAAACTGGGTGGGAAGAGGCGGGGTGGGGGTGGAGCAGGGACGGGAAGAGGTGGGGTGGGGGAAGGAAGAAGCAGGCTGGGGGTGGAGTCTTGGGAGGAGGGGTTGAGTGGGGGCAGGGCCTGGGGTAGAGCCAGTAGTCGAGCACCCCCTGGCACATTGGAAAGTCAGCGCCTGTGATTTGGACCTCGCCTTCAGACCTAGGACTTAAAACCTGACTTAGACTCTGATCCTTGGTATCGACCCCAGCCTGGAACTTGACTACGTTACCCTCAGCCTCAGGTTTGACCCTGTTCTGACCCTTGGTCCTAACTGCCCTTGCCAGGATCCTTACAGCCACGGACTGATTCTCCAATGCCTTGCAGTCAGTGCAGTTTTTTCCACCTGTGACAAGTGAATGCAAAGCAGGTGTAAAATGCTAGTATTCTGATCAGATAGAATGTCAGACTCACTTTGCACAGGCATACATAGCTACACAAAATGCAAAGTAGTGGGAAATCTCGCCATGGCAATGCAATGAATAACAACTAGATGAAACATCTAGTCCTCCTCAAAAACCACAATGGATTTCCTGGCTCATCTTTCTTTATCCAAGGACAAAATAACATAAATTCTTCTTTTTCTCTTTTTGTACTATTTGAAAAGACATTATGGCTTTATCATAGGCTGCAAACTCCATACACCCATTAGTAATCCTAATGAGACTGGTTTAGAACATTCCCAAAACCTAATCTGCAGAGTCCCTTCTTACCATTATTTGTAATAATCCATATAGCAGGTGTTATAGGTGGATGGGAGCAGAGAAAGGCAGAAAGCCTAGGACAACATTCCATATTGGCAAACCTTTAACGTTTTCTGGAAATTCAACTGATACAAAATAGGAATGGATTTTGCTTAATAAAACTATGGAGCCACATAAAAAGGCTGCGGGTTTTTTTTCTTTTACTAGATGGACTCCCATAATATTAAACATGTACATTTTCATAGAAATTCCCTCCATTTGCAATATACACATATTATGTTTAAATATCTACCGTAGGAAGATACAATCATGTATTAGGTCTTATGTTTATTTATTGCAAAGCTCAAGAATAGTTGGAAGTCCATTATGGAAATGTTTCAGTAAACTAAATTAATTTGTAATTAATTTTCACTGGTATTTATGAGAGAAAACTTTAATCAGAATAATTTAGACTCTGAAAATTACAATATTAACTAATAATTAAATAATAATTTATTAATTTCAATAGTTTTAATTATCTTTTGATTAAATTACCTGTTAGTCAATTCCACACAGCTTTTGATATTAATTAGCTAACTTAAGCATGATCTACAAAAGCTAATCTCCTGAGGATAATGCATATTGTCTAAACAGGTCAACAAGAACTACTTCAAAATGTCAATTTGGATGTAATGTTTTGAAAATTGATTTTTAAGATACTGGTTTTAAAAAATTCTAGTGACAGTCCTTAGAGAAATGGCATGGGGATATGCAGGCCTTAATTCGGGGGCTTATCACTCTTCTCATTCCCTTTCTGTCTCTACTCAGCGCTACCCTCTTCTGATAGCAGAATTAGTGTGAATCTATTAATCACACTAGCAATTAATTAATTAATCCAACTAGCAATGCCCGAGAAAAATGAAGTTACAATATACATTAGACCTCTGTTTCATCTCCGCAGTATGCCAACCCCAAGCATTTAAAAATCATGAGTCAGACTTCCCAACAAAATCATAAAATTGTCCCCCAAATCATGAGATTTTTAAAAATCATAAATTCCGAGTCTCTTTGCCTTCAGATTTGTGAGCTTCTGGGGCTGTGTTTTCTAGATTTTCTCCACAATCATAAGAGCAAGAAACTTACTTTTAATTGTAAATAAAAGCTGAGATTCTACTTCAGAAGTTGGCGTTTTAAGAAAAAATACCAAATACCGAATATCATGAGATTCCATGAAATCAAGAAAATGTAATGAAAGTTGTCAGCCTCCAGAATATCTCAAGTATCTAACAAACCTGGATACTGAATACCTGGAAGGCGCCTGATTTTCAGAGAGTAGCTGCTCAACACTTTCTGAAAATCTTTAATGGGTCTGAGGTTGGGGACTGGAAATCATGTCACTTTTGAAAATGCTGGGCATTATGTTTTGCTGGTAACTCTAACTTTATGTCCCCAGTTACCAGTTCATGTGTAAACAATCTAGAATTTTGACAGATTAGTTCAGGGTAAGGCTTTTCTAGATCTAGAAAGCAGGTTATAGAAATATTTTCATGTTTAAAAATGAGCATTTCTCAATAGGCACTGCATATGTCCAAAGGAAAGCACAAGTGGAGAGCCAAATATTGCAAACCTTACTACTTTTGTGACTCCAATGGAACTACTCAAGGACAATTCAAGTGAGTAAGGGCCAGATTTTCAAAGGCATTAAGGCAATAAAGCTGCAGATAGGCACCTAATGGAATTTTCAAAATCACCTAACCCCAAGTGTTGCAGGATCAGCTCCATACTACTGTATGTCATAATGGAGATAAACTGTTATGCATGATATTTTAGAAGGAAAACATTAAAAAAACAAAAAAAATCCTGAGCTCTTAAACAGAAACCATGTTTAGTGCTGGGGTCAGATTGGCAGTTTCAGAGTTAAATTGGCTAATTCTACAACAAAGGAAACAATATTAGCATTGTTATCTGTGTAAACGACATTAGTAGCAAGACAATTAACTTCTGAATTATTTTATTCCAATTATATTTTGATATAATTCAAGGTCTAGTGATTTTTTTAATGTTTGCTGTCCTGTAGTTTAATACCGTAAAAGCAATCAGTCATTTGCTTGTCAGACACCAAGTGGTTAGAATAGTCTTTCCTTCTATGTGAAAAATATACAATTCATATTTGCCTTTAAGACTATGTTAGATGACTATTGTAAGTGATTTGTAATTGTTTTTAAATTGTTGAACATACTTTAATGCTATACTTGCAGCTATATAGTTATTTAAATGCCCATTTTATAAGCAATTTTTTATTGAAACAGATTATTCATTCATCTCTTGATTTTCAAAAAGGGGAAAGACAAAAAGAGAAAAGATTATATGCACTTATTACAGATGTATTGTTTACTTATTAAAATATTTGCTTCCCACAGAAGAAGTAGTAATTTAAATAAAAAACCCAAAAATATGAAAAGTTATAAAAGCTCAGGGACCCAATACTATTTCTACTGAAGTCAAACACAAAATTGTCATTGAATTCAGCGGGGTCTGGTTTGGGACATAGATTAAATGCTTCAAAACAAGATTTCCAGAAGTATTTGTCAAGAATAAAGACTAGTGGAGGCTGCTCACCTCATCCTATTTCTTAAAGTGATAGCTCCTCTGATGAACATAGGACTTCTCTAGATGCAGATTGCACCGGTTTAACTAAAGGAATGATTTTTAAACCAATTCAGTTACACCAGTGCAAGAAGTGGACACTTATTTTGGTTTATCTTAAGGAAGAGGTTTAAGCTAAATCAAAATAAGTGTCCACACAGGGGTCTGCAGTGGTTTAACTAAACTGGTGCAACTTTGAGTGTAAATAGGTCTTATTTTACTATGAAATACTCAGTAACATCATGGGCTGGCAGAATTGCAGACCATGGCCCAAATACTGCAGAAGTCCCAAAAAGCAGCAATCATTACTCTTGTGCAGAATATCAGCAGAACTAAAGGTTTATGCTATCAGATTCTATGCCAGGCTCAGAGCCTGTAGTTTTAAAACAAATATATTCACTATTGGGTCTAAAATATATCATCCTGTAGTCTAGAAATTATTTCAGCAACCGGAAACTATTGCAGGTCCTTCACAATGAGGACCAAAACAATATTCAAAACTATACATATATTCCAAATACATATATTTAGTATGTTACAAAAGATTAAGGATGAATAGTTAAACACTCAAAAGTCAGAGGTGAGGAATGGCTTTGTGCATATGGCCTATGACACAGCCTTTAATCACAATGATCACCATTCTGCTTCTCAAATAATACAATATAACATCAGACATGCTAGACCCTCGCATACACATGTGCAGCATCTTTAGACATTGCTTCTCACTGCGTAATTTTCACATGGCTGTGTTCTGAGTGTCTGACATAGACGATACAACACTTGTACTTGAAGATGTATGAAATTATATCCCATTATCTGAATAGGGGTTCATCTAGTTAAAGATTAGTGTAGGCATAACTGTCAGGGAGCATGTGATCTCTTACGATACCATCTTTAAATATCTCCATACTTCTTACATGCACCCCCATAACACCTACTACTGCTATCATCATATATAATATTAATATGATATACTTCAGTAATGCCTAGAGGCCCCAACTGAGATGGGGACCCCATATTGTGAGGTGCTGTACAAACATATAACAAGAGAAAATCCCTGCCTTGAAGAGTTTACAAAACAAGACTGCAAAGAAGAGCAGTGAGAGACTCCACCTGGTAGGCCCAGAAGCAGTCACAGCAGGGACTGCTGCAATGAGAGGGAAGAGATCAAATGTGGCTCAGCCAAGGCCACTCCTCCCCACAGTAATCCCTTGGACCTAGAACTGTGAAAGGGAGACTCCTTCCTCCCCGGCTACAGTGTGGAGGCACTAGGACCCAGTTGGTGCCTCCCACCCCACCAACCATGTGGGCTGCAGAGAGGGGCCGGCCTGAGACTCCCACTTGTAAGAGCAGGAACAGCCAAAGCAGAGAGGGACCTTCAGACCTGTGGAAACTCCAGTCAATACTGTACAGTAACTCCTCACTTGACGTTGTAGTTATGTTCCTGAAAAATGCGACTTTATGTGAAACGATGTTAAGCTAATCCAATTTCCCCATAAAAATTAATGTAAATGGGGGCGGGTTAGGTTCCAGAGAAATTTTTTCACCAGACAAAAGACATTATATACATATACAGTATAAAGTTTTAAACAATTTAAACTAACAGTTTAATATTGTACACAGCAATGAATGATTGTGAAGCTTGGTTGAGATACTGAAGTAAGAGGGTGGGATATTTCCCAGGGAATACCTTGCTGCTAAATGATGAACTAGCACTTGGCTGAGCCCTCAAGGGTTAATACATTGTTGTTAATGTAGCCTCAAACTCTACAAGGCAGCATGGACTGAGGCTGGAGGGAGGAAACACAATAGATGCTGGGCAGTAGCTGCAAATACTTCCCTGCAAAAACTGAACATGATGATGAGCCCACGCTATCCAGCTGAAGTACACCACTCCCTCCTCCTGACAGCACATGCATGGCACAGGTGCTGACTTTCCAAAGTGCTGTGGGGGGGTGAATGCATGAGTGAGAGAGAGGTGTATTGCCCCTTTACGTGCATTGACCCCACTTCAAGTATGTTGCCCTTTTAAGCAGCTCAGCCAGTTCAGACAGGAAGCAACAGCTTCCAGCAAGCTTCCTCCTTTCTGTCCCTGAGCCCTGGCCCCTCCCTCCTCCACTTTGTGAAGAGAGGGTACAGAGCGGGGGAAGGGGGCAGGAGCAGGGAGACAGCCTGATAGCACCACTCTCCCTCCCTCCCCCAGCAAGCTGGAAGCTCCCAGGAGCAGCTCCAAGGCAGAAGCAGCACGGCAGTGCGGGAGGGACAGCTGAACTGCTGCTGGGCAGCTGCCGAGCCACATACCTTACAGGGAATTTAGGGGAGCTGATGGGGGAGGGGGACTGCTAGTCCCCCGGTTCTAATCCCCACAAGGAGGGGTTGCTCTTCCAGAGAACCCTGCAAGCAGTGGACAAAGCAGGCAGTTGCCAAACGATGTTATAAGGGAGCATTGCGCAACTTTAAATGAGCAAGTTCCCTAATTGATCAGCAACTTAACAATGAAACAACGTTAACCTGGACAACTTTAAGTTAGGAGCGACAAAGAGTCCTGTAGCACCTTATAAACTAACAGATATATTGGAGCATAAGGTTCCATGGGCGAAGACCCACTTCGTCAGATGCCCACGAAAGCTTATGCTCCAATATATCTGATAGTCTATAAGATGCTACAGGACTCTTTGTCGCTCTTGCAGATCCAGACTGACACGGCTACCCCGCTGATATTTTAAGTTAGGAGTTACTATAGAATGTTCTCGGACTTGCTCTGCCCTGAGCTGATTGGCCGTTTGTTCTAACCTTCCCCTTCCCTTCTCACGGTCTCTTCACCTCAGCGTCACACCATGCCTGCTCCCTCTACCTTCTCCTCCCTTGCCCTGCCCCCTTCACGCCTCTTCCCCTTCACCTCCATTTTCCTTCCATGTAGCTGATCCCCTCCTGCCTAAACCCACCCTCCTCCCCTGCTCCCCCCAAAAAAACAAACATGGAACTAACATAACCTTTGCCACCATCACTCCACTTATGTATTAGATCCCCCATCCTGTGTCCTCCTGATCTGTTTAGACAAGACTGTCTCATTGTTTCCTTGTACTCCCTCATCTGTCTGTATCCATCTGTTGTCTTATACTCAGATTGTAAGCACTTTGGGGTAGGGGGTGCTAGGCACCACTGCTATTTTTTTTTTTTTTAAAGATAGACAGGAGATTGAAAGGAACCAGAGACACAGAGAAGTGACTTGCCCAAGCAGGCTAGTGGTCAAGTCAGAAATGGAACTCAGGTCCCTTGTTTTCCACTCAGCACTGACACTCCTTAGGGACTCCCACAGAGGTGAAACTAGAAGTCGAAAAAAATGTAAGCCAAAAAAGTTAGGAGAATCCTTGAAAAGTGGATGCCTGGTAGACTTCTGATCCTTGTTTCTTCAAAACTAGAGTTGTAAGGGAACCCGAATTTCTGTCCCACAGTAAATTTTGCATTTTAAAAAAATGCATTCTAAATTTAAACAAAGTTGCAAATGCAAATTCTCCATGGAATGCAAATGTTCAAAACATTCAATTTTGGAAAAAACAAAACAGAATTTTTTGAAAAATTTCAGCTGGGTCAGCAGCAGCCCTGCCGGGCAGGCAGCCTAGAATGTTTCTATCCCATCAACTCAGCATTTTTCAATGGAAACCCATTATGTTGGGAAATTTTTGACCAGTTCTAGTCAAAATCTTTGAAGTTTCCAGAGGAAAAAGATCCAATTGGATAATATCGGGCATTTAAAATTTCAGGTACTGTGATTTGGATTTGTTGAAGTTTAGGGATGTGTTGGAATTTGGCCTTTAACTGAGAGCTAATCTCAACCTTAACTAGAGAGGGTACAGTGCCCACCCTGTATGTGTGTGTGTCCACACACATAGACACACACACACACACACACACACACACACACACACACACACACACACACACACACACACACACACACACACACACACACACGTAGTGTTCAAAATACTTATAAACGCCTTTACAATTAATTAACAAAGTACTAGTGTAGCTCAGGCATATCAGAAATATTGCAGTAATATTTATGTATTTACAAAGGCAACATGGTAAAAACTTTAGTGGCAAACTCTATGAATAGAAATATTTTCCATATATGCACATGTACATACATGCACATCTCTTTCAGGGATACTGAATTGGCAAGTATTCTTTAGGCAAGTATATCTGAGGGGCCTAAGGAAATTGATAGTGGTCATTCCTTTGAGCAAGTTGTTAGGCCAAATTCTGTCCCCGTTTACACTGGTGCAGCTCCCAGTACTGGAAGTATTCAGTGTCAGATTAATAAGTGTATTATTAATATCATGACTCCTGTGATAGTCATCTTAGTATACCAATCTTTGACAGAGTAGACCTAAAGGGGCAAAACACGACCTTTTTGTATCACACACATTCACTTGGACAGGCAGTTTTTGCAACCATAACTAATGTGCACAAATGACAAAATTTACATAAAGAAAACTCATTTGTCCATGGAAACTGAGCACAAATCAATTGTGAGTAGGCTTTGGAAATGCAAATTCTATCTCACAGGTAAAAACTGATTTGTATGCTAAACTGTTGAGCCCAGCACAAATGGAGGCTGGAATGAGACTGCTTTGAAAATTTGGCCCCAATCACCTGCAGTGTCAATAATTGTTTAGAAGTAAGTGCTCAAAGTGCTAGGTGGTGTTTTATTCACAAACTCCCGCTCATTTTACTGGGAAGATCACAAAGCACTTTGCAAATCTACCTCTTGAAAACTCTTCATTATGTGTATTCACCTGACCAAACTGCAGACTCCTTTGGATCTATTGCAAACACTAAGACCTTGAATCTGTAGCCCTTCCACATGAAAAATAACAAGCTCCATGCTTTTGTGTAATTATTTGTAGCACTGTTCCTTGATGGATGGAATGACATAACATCATAATGCCACACACCACAACAGGTATCTGTTGGCTGGACTATTGTGCATATAAGAACTATTACTGGGAGCTGCACTGGTTCCTCAGAACTGACCCTCTGATACTGCAGAACTTCACCGTGTCAGCTGCATCAGGGTCTTCTATTCCTTCAATCCATATTAAAGAGATGAATCAGCCCAGACTGGTTGAAGGGAATAACTGGTGGAGATGGCATATTTAAATCAGCTCCCATAACTGATGGAGTTTGCTCACCTATATTCACTCAGAGTCATATATCAGGGGTACCAGGGCCGGCGCTATCACTAGGTGACCCTAGGCGGTCGCCTAGGGCGCCAGGATGTGGGGGGCAGCATTTCGCCGCCCTTGGTGGCAGGCAGCTGCCTCCTGCCTCCCCGATCGAGCCGGGAGGCAGGAGGCAGCCACCCGCTTCCTCACGAAGCCCTGCTGTGGCAAGGGCTGTTGCCGAGCCACTGGGGCTCAGCAGGGCTTTGCGGGCAGCTCGCTGCAGCTGCCTCCTGGCTCCGTGCTCAGCTCAGCGGCTGAGCGTGGAGCTGGGAGGCAGGGGGCGGCTCGCCACGGCTGCATCCTGCCTCCCGGCTCCGCGCTCCGCTCAGCAGCTGAGTGTGGAGCCGGGAGGCAGAGGGCGGCTCGCCGTGGGCGGGGGGGGAGGGCACAGGGCTGGTGTAAAGAAGTTTCACCTAGGGCACGAAACTTCCTTGCACCGGCCCTGAGGGGTACTGCTGCATGAGCAAGGTCTTCTAGATACCCAGCTAGCAGCAGTGGCCAAAAATATGTTTTCCTTCTCTACTTACCATAGATTATTGCAACATGCTCTATTTAGGGCTACACACACACACATACACACAAAAACCCTCTAAAATTGCAGAAGGCCCCAATTCAGGAAAACACTTAAGAACCTGGTGATGCACTTAAGTGCATGCTAAATAGGGCTGTTTTCCTTAATCAGAGTCCTAGTGCAGTATGTGGCTGCCAGTTTTCTTAGCAACACCACTCTAGGAATACTTTGCAGTGGTACTTCATAGTCTGCACTGGCCTTTGACTGGTTACCAGGTAAATGTTCTTGACCGATGAAGCCCTGCTACCTCAGACATTGTCTCTCTTCTCATGTCATCATATGGCAATTAATATCAGCTGATGCATGAGCTCTTAGTTTAAATGAAGTGGGGCTGATAGCAGGACATTTCCAATGAAGGGTTTTTAACTCTCATATTTGCTTTCCCATTGGGTATGACAAAGCCCAAGTTTATTGACTTTCAGGGCAATTTGCAAGGCTTATCTGTTATATGAGGTCTTTGAGGAGGGGGTGGCTTGGTGGGATTGAGCAAAGGTTATCATCATCTAATGGGCATTTGGTGGCCTATGTTAAGTGAGGTTGGTGGTCAAAGTCCAGTTCCTAATTAGCAGGTATTCACACATCACAAAAGACATCACCATATCTGGCATCCTTTTTACTGGCTCTCATCACAGAGATGCCAATATCTGAATGGACATAGAGAATGAACAATTTTGTGTCCCTTAACTGTAGTCCTTCTGCTCAGGGCTGAGGCACTTTAGCAATCCAGCACAGGG
Source organism: Macrochelys suwanniensis (assembly GCA_033296515.1). Taxonomy (NCBI): domain Eukaryota; kingdom Metazoa; phylum Chordata; order Testudines; family Chelydridae; genus Macrochelys; species Macrochelys suwanniensis. The sequence goes on along the minus strand of CM065777.1, from coordinate 179,465,236 downwards.
AATCTTGGACTCTAGTCTCCAGGATTGTCAATTTGGCACTTCTCAAGAGTCCTACCTTCCTATGAAAATTTGCTTAAAATATCTTGACATATACATGCAGCGTGATTAAGGCTGTACACACATCAGAAGATGCTGATGACATTATACACCACTGAAGCTTCATTCTCACATTTATATTGATATATGTCTATAGCCCTGCAGTCATTACCTGCGTAGTATCCCCGTCTTTCTTTGCCCTGGTCTACACTGGGGAGGAGGGGATCGACCTAAGATAGGCAACTTCAGCTATGAGAATAGCACAGCTGAAATCGACGTATTTAGATCTACTTACCGCAGCATTTTCACAGTGGTGAGTCAACTGCTGCCGCTCCCCCGTCGACTTCGCCTGTGCCTCTTGTGGCGGTGGAGTACCGAGTCCACAGGAGAGCGTTCAGGGATCGATTTATCGCACCTAGACTAGACGCGATAAATCAACCCCCGATAGATCGATTGCTACCCACCAATCCGGCAGGTAGTGTAGACATACCCTTTGTCTATATGTTTAGAAACTATTTACATCTATTCATTAACATACTGCGCTACTCATATGCATATACTTGATCCTAAAACTGAATTCAGATATAATCTTATGCAAGATTCTAAGGAGTATAGTGAGATAATGAAGTCACCCTAAAGGTCATTCATTTAAGCAATAAGCACCCTCAGAATTATGATTAGTTAAATTATCAAGGTAACAGTTATCCTCTTTTTATAAAGGTATATATAAATTTATATATATATATCTTTTTTATAAAGAGGTATATAAAATTATGAGTGGTGTGGAGGAAGTGAATAAGGAAAAGTTATTTACTTGTTCTCATAATAAAAGAACTAGGGGCCACCCAATGAAATTAGTGGGCAGCAGGTTTAAAACAAATAAAAGGAAGTTCTTCTTCACACAGTGCACAATCAACCTGTGGAACTCCTTGCCTGAGGAGGCTGTGAAGGCTAGGACTATAACAGGGTTTAAAAGAGAACTGGATAAATTCATGGAGATGAAGTCCATTAATGGCTATTAACCAGAATGGGTAAGGAATGGTGTCCTTAGCCTCTGTTTGTCAGAGGGGGGTGATGGATGGCAGGAGAGAAATCACTTGATCATTACCTGTTACATCCACTCACTCCGGGTCACCTGCATTGGCCACTGTCAGTGGACAGGATACTGGGCTGGATGGACCTTTGGTCTGACCCAGTACGGCCTTTCTTATGTTCTTATGTTCTTATTTTGTGCCCTTCTTTTTTTTTCTTAAAGAGATGGCAGACAACTTATGTCAAAACTTGTCTAATATACAAGGTAACTGTGGCTAGCCCTGGCATGTATATGTATTAGGGAATAAGGATCCTCTTCCTTTTAGGTGCCCCACACAGTTCCAAAATACATTCACGCCACCTGCACTTAGTTCTGGAGAACAGGCTGCGCACATTCAGAGGAGCAGCAGGCTGCTCTCAGAAGCACATTCCCTTTCATGCACTTCCACCTTGTACCCAAGTCTAGCCACAGCCCTCATAGCATAATTTGGCCTGTATGGGACAAGCCAGTGACTGAATAAGCAGTGACAATACACGCCCCCATCTAGGAGTCTTGAGGCTGGAAGTAGAACTGTGCTGCTCATGTTTTTATGTTCTCAGTCTTCGCCTATTGAGAGACAACTAACATTTGTCTGGATTGATGCAGTGATCTGTGAATTTGTTCAGGAGCAAAAACATTGGTATTTCCCCTGGCTAGTAGGTAAGCTTTTGAATTTTCAAGAGGGCAAAATTCTTACCTTGAAATTGTCCTTCCAGAAGTAGGGCAATATCACACCAAGCTGAAAGCAGACTCCTTTCTCCCCTACATAGCTGAGCTAGCCAGTCCAGGAGTTCTTCCATCATCTAGGAAGCGCACATGCCCTGGTGCTGTATGTACACAAAAACATCACTATTTTGCTCCTGTAAAGTTTGTATTGCCTCTTTAATCTTTGTATAAAACGAGAAGAATGTGTCTTCTTACAGAGCAAAAGAGTGGCATCTTGCATAGCTGGTTGGGAGGTTGAGGTGACAAATGTATAAAAAGCGTAATATTTTCCCTTAACAAAATTCAATATATTGAAAAAAATAATCTGTACTATTGCTGATCAAACACAAGAGGAAATTGAAGGAAAAGTTAGTTGGAATTTTTTTAATATTAAAACTTCATTGAAACTTTTCAATTATTTCAAAATGCATATATAATAGTTAGTAAACATTGTTTGATTTAGGTGGCTGCTGAGAACCAAGTATTTTTAATCCCAACTCATGATAGAAGTTAGTGAAATCTTCCCAATTGTGTCTCACAGAGTTTCTGTTCTACCTTAAGTACTTAGATACATGCACTAATATCCAGTTCGTCTAGAGCAGAGGTGGGCAACATGCGGCCCGTCAGGGCAATCCACTGGCAGGTCACGAGACACCAGCAGCTCCCACTGGCCGCTGTTCGCAGTTCGCACGTCCTGCGCCGCTTCCCACAGCTCCCATTGGCCGGGAACAGCAAACCGCGACCACTGGGAGCTGCGGGTGGCCGTGGCTACGGACAGTAAATGTAAACACTGTCTCACACCCTGCAAGTGGATCACCCTGACAGGCTGAGTGCGGCCCATGGGCCGCAGTTTGCCCACCACTGGTCTAGAGATTATAGTGAAGTTAGGAGACTTGTTTTTCTCTTTGGGCCTTGGGCACTACCATTACTCAGGAGGATACTGATAATATATTCACTGTCAAAGGAGAAAGGCATAGGAAGTGACTTAGGTGGATGGATATCTGTGGCAGAATTAGCCAGAAGAAAGGTTAAGAGATTGCTTTAATTGTATCACTATAAACACTCTACAGCAAACAGTTCCAGATACAGACACATGAATTAGATCTTTGTTGATGTAACCTTCAGTGTTGTCCCCCTAGCTTTATAGCTATACAAACCGGAAAGATTCTAGAAATATTTAATAATCAGAACCAGTAAAAATGCCTGTTAACAAATTAAATATTTTGTCCAAAGAGGTATAGTATTGGCCAGCCATTTATTGGGTTAAAAGTCTAGGCAATGCATGTCCTTTGTTTACATACAAATGCATTATCGATTTATGGTAGCTCATTCATTTGCTTGAAAAAGTCTGGATCTAAAATTGATCCTCAGTTTTAAGCCATGCATACTGTGAACCTGACAGACTAGAATGTACATAAAAGGGTGGGCCTTTCACAAAGGCAAAAAGGAAAATGCAAAGCTCCGCATTGCAGAAAACTGAGGATATATTTAACAACGTAAATTAAACATGAAAATCTGTATGTCTCAATTAGATTTTTACCAGTTTTCAAAGTAGGACTCCTATGGAATGTGTCATGTTTCAGCAACTCTGTAGACTTTTTGTCATGCCACCACATTTTTCCATCTGAAGATAGATTATTCATCTTTATTTTGAGGCAAGTGAATTTAAATCTGGAGTCCTATGTGTGTTACAACTTCATGTGTTTAAATTTCTACTAACATGAATGTTTAAAAAAAAAAAAAAGGTTCTTAAATTTAACAGATGAAGTCAAGGAGGCTAAATAAACTTATATATTTAAATATTCAAAACAATCATTTAGAGCCCAATGCTCTTTCTGGGCTAGGCAAATGGGTACTCCGGAAAAGCTACAGCCAGCTAGAGAATAACGGAAAATAACTATTGCCCTGTGTTCCTTGGTCACTGTAAATCTCCAGTGTTGACCTCCTATAGACATAGCACAAGGAGCCAATAAATGGCAATCGGGGTGGATCTTTCAGAGTCAAGGCACATGCTCCTTGTGTTTTAGTGCCTGCTTCATAACCCCTTGGCACCTTCCTCTACCTGGATTACCTACGTTTCTACGATGAGTAATGTGCACAAGCTACTATGCAGGAATTTTGAAGGCACTTCAAATCAGTGAATTGGGACTACATTTATACCCATCTTAAATTATCCGAGAATTGGTTTGGGCCCTTATGTCATGTCTATGGCCTAGATTCAGCAACAACAACAAAAACTAAGTTTATCTTCCACAGGCCAGGACAAGAAAGCATACCACTAATATGGACTCAGATGTACATTTTGATGCATTAAGCTCTACATGGAGAGTAGCTAAACAGGGTTTTATGGACATCCATCTGATTGCAAAAAAGGAGAACACTGCACCTTTTCCCCCTTCAAACTATGTAGCAGAGCCCAGGCTGAAATTCCATCATTAACTACTTCCTTTGTTCTTATTACAAGTGTTGCTAGATATTTGACTTTTAAAATTTATTATAGAAATTTCTATCTGCACCTCTCACTCTGCTAGGTGCTTTACATCAGTAAAATAGTTGATTATAAATAAAATATAACATACCCACCCCTCTCTTGCTTACTTAAAAATCCTCCGTCCCTAATGCTGTTCCTAAAGATCATCCAAAAGCTTGACCAATTACATAAACTGGTAGAGCTGCACTGTGCAATTAAACTCCCCAAGTCCCCAGTCCTGCATGGAAAGCTCTGAGCTTGCATGGTGCCTCAGTGAAGTCAATGGAACATTGCACAGACGTAAAGGTCCTCCATGCAGATCTGGGAGTGGGATCCTGAGTCATGGGCCCACCACCAGTGAGAATGCTTCAGGGACCAACAACAACAACAACAACAGACTGACACTCCAGCCAAGTGTCAGAGGGAAAGAGCTGGTCTCTCAGATAATGGAATGGTAGACCAATTTGTGTCTTATAGAAAAGAAGCAACAGCTAGGACTGTAACAGAAACCGTAAAGATAGGTCTCATGCTGACATTATTGTATGTCCCTGCAGCCATGCTTGTCCCAGGATTTTAGAGAGACAAGGTGGGTGAAGTATAATTTATTGGACGAACTTCTGTTGGTGAGAGAGAGAAGCTTTCAAGCCACACAGAGCTCTTCTTCAGGTCTGGGAAAGGTACTCCCAGCATCACAGCAAAATGCAAGTAGTTAGCACATATTGTAAAGGACCATTCAAGGCAGAGTGTTAATAACGTGTTAAATCTCAGAGTGTGCCCTGTATGAACTGGACATTTCCAGAAGTCCAGTCTCAGTTAGAGTTGGGTGCTGGAGCACTTAAGGAAAGTGATGTGTCTAATTGCTGAAGCAATCTGCTGCTTGAGTACTTACTAAGCATTACAAGTAGCAAACAATTAGCCAGGACAGAACGAGTGGTATATGCTCAGAACAGCTCAACCTGCTCAGGAAATAAGTCATTTTATTCTGATCTAGCTAAAGGGTCTCACACTATTATTAGGGGCTAGGGGGCACTCCAGTCCTCTTGCCTTGAAATTACAAAGGCATGGATCATCGTGAGAAGGTTCACATCAGAGGAAAATAAAAGGTCTGAGCTTCTAGGACAAACAGATGGAGAAAAAAGCTTAGGCAAATATTTTTTTTTAAATGGATAGACAGAGTTAGACACTTAAGTGTTGAAGTCAATAAGAAATCAGCACTTTTGAAAATCAGGCAATTCATGTAGGTGCCTAAATAACAAATTAGGAGCCTAACTTTAGGCACTCATTTTTAAAAACAAATCTTGGACACTATTTGCAACAGCTCTCATTGGAGAGTCCAAGAGTGGCGTTGGATCCAAAACAAAGAGCGAACTGTATTGGCAAAACTCAGAACTACCCCTGAATTGGAAGGCAAAATCACAGCTTCCATCCATTGCTTTGGATAATAATGCCGATCTAGAAAATAACTTCCTTCCTATCCAAGCTGAACTTAAGCCAGTTTGCTCTCATCCACTTCTGCCAGATACTGGGCGAGCACAGTCAAGGAATTATGATGTGCTTGGAATAACAGAGACTTGGTGGGAGAACTCACATGATTGGAGTACTGTCATGAATGGATATAAACTGTTCAGGAAGGACAGGCAGGGCAGAAAAGGTGGGGGAGTTGTGTTGTATGTAAGAGAGCAGTATGACTGCTCAGAGCTCCAGTATGAAACTGCAGAAAAACCTGAGTGTCTGGATTAAATTTAGAAGTGTGAGCAACAAGGGTAATGTCGTGGTGGGAGTCTGCTACAGACCACCAGACCAGGGGGATGAGGTGGACGAGGTTTTCTTCCAGCAACTAACAGAAGTTACTAGATCACAGGCCCTGGTTCTCATGGGTGACTTTAATCACCCCGATATCTGCTGGGAGAGCAATACAGCGGTCCACAGACAATCCAGGAAGTTTTTGGAAAGTGTAGGGGACAATTTCCTGGTGCAATTGCTGGAGGAACCAACTAGGGGAAAAGCTGTTCTTGACCTGCTGCTCACAAACAGGGAGGAAATAGTAGAGGAAGCAATAGTGGATGGGAACCTGGGAGGCAGTGACCATGAGATGGTCGAGTTCAGGATCCTGACACAAGGAAGAAAGGAGAGCAGTAGAATACAGAGCCTGGACTTCAGAAAGGCAGACTTTGACTCCCTCAGGGAACTGATGGGCAAGGTCCCCTGGGAGAATAACATGAGGGGGAAAGGAGTCGAGGAAAGCTGGCTGTATTTTAAAGAATCCTTATTGAGGTTGCAGGAACAAACCATCCCGATGTGTAGAAAGAAAAGTAAATATGGCAGGCGACCAGCTTGGCTTAACAGTGAAATCCTTGCTCGTCTTAAACACAAAAAAGCAGCTTACAAGACGTGGAAGATTGGACAAATGACCAGGGAGGAGTATAAAAATATTGTTCAGGCATGCAGGAGTGAAATTAGGAAGGCCAAATCACACTTGGAGTTGCAGCTAGCCGGAGATGTTAGGAGTAACAAGAAGGGTTTCTTCAGGTATGTGAGCAACAAGAAGAAAGTCAAGGAAAGTGTGGGCCCCTTGCTGAATGAGGGAGGGAACCTAGTGACAGAGGATGTGGAGAAAGCTCGTGTACTCAATGCTTTTTTTGCCTCTGTCTTCACAGACGAGGTCAGCTCCCAGGCGGCTGCACTCCGCAGCACGGTATGGGGAGGAGGTGACCAGCCCTCTGTGGAGAAAGAAGTAGTTCGGGACTATTTAGAAAAGCTGGACGAGCACAAGTCCATGGGGCCGGATGCACTGCATCCGAGGGTGCTAAAGGAGTTGGCCGATGTGATTGCAGAGCCATTGGTCATTATCTTTGACAAATCATGGCAATCGGGGGAGGTCCCGGATGACTGGAAAAAAGCTAATGTAGTGCCCATCTTTAAAAAAGGGAAGAAGGAAGATCCGGGGAACTACAGGCCAGTCAGTCTCACCTCAGTCCCTGGAAAAATCATGGAACAGGTCCTCAAGGAATCAATTCTGAACCACTTAAAGGAGGGGAAAGTGATCAGGAACAGTCAGCATGGATTCACCAAGGGCAAGTCATGCCTGACTAACCTAATTGCCTTCTATGAGGAGATAACTGGCTCTGTGGATGAGGGGAAAGCAATGGATGTGCTATTTCTTAACTTTAGCAAAGCTTTTGATACAGTCTCCCACAGTGTTCTTGCCAGCAAGTTAAAGAAGTATGGGCTGGATGAATGGACGGTAAGGTGGATAGAAAACTGGCTGGATGGTCGTGCTCAACGGGTAGTGATCAATGGCTCCATGTCTAGTTGGCAGCCAGTATCAAGTGGAGTGCCCCAAGGGTCGGTGCTGGGGCCGGTTTTGTTCAATATCTTCATCAACGATCTGGAGGATGGTGTGGACTGCACCCTTAGCAAGTTTGCAGATGACACTAAACTGGGAGGAGTGGTTGATACGCTGGAGGGTAGGGACAGGATACAGAGGAACCTAGACAAATTAGAGGATTGGGCCAAAAGAAATCTGATGAGGTTCAACAAGGACAAGTGCAGAGTCCTGCACTTAGGACGGAAGAATCCCATGCACTGCTACAGACTAGGGACCGAATGGCTGGGCAGCAGTTCTGCAGAAAAGGACCTAGGGGTTACAGTGGACGAAAAGCTGAATATGAGTCAACAGTGTGCCCTTGTTGCCAAGAAGGCTAACGGCATTTTGGGCTGTATAAGTAGGGGCATTTCCAGCAGATCGAGGGACGTGATTATTCCCCTCTATTCGGCACTGGTGAGGCCTCGTTTGGAGTACTGTGTCCAGTTTTGGGCCCCACGCTACAAGAAGGATGTGGATAAATTGGAAAGAGTCCAACGGAGGGCAACAAAAATGATTAGGGGGCTGGAGCACATGACTTATGAGGAGAGGCTGAGGGAACTGGGATTGTTTAGCCTGCAGAAGAGAAGAGTGAGGGGGGATTTGATAGCTGCTTTCAACTACCTAAAAGGGGGTTCCAAAGAGGATGGATCTAGACTGTTCTCAGTGGTAGAAGATGACAGAACAAGGAGTAATGGTCTCAAGTTGCAGAGGGGGAGGTTTAGGCTGGATATTAGGAAAAACTTTTTCACTAGGAGGGTGGTGAAGCACTGGAATGGGTTACCTAGGGAGGTGGTGGAATCTCCTTCCTTAGAGGGTTTTAAGGTCAGGCTTGACAAAGCCCTGGCTGAGATTATTTAGTTGGTGATTGGTCCTGCTTTGAGCAGGGGGTTGGACTAGATGACCTCCTGAGGTCCCTTCCAACCCTGAGATTCTATGATTCTATGATTCTATGATTCTAAGAAATAGGTATGTGAGTGTCATCTTGATCACACTGCAGGCCAAAATGTCCCAACTGTCTCCTCTACCATGATGGATGACAAATACACCATTATTACACTTTGGGGTCTCTCATAGGCAGGGCCGGCTCTAGGATTTTTGCCACCCCAAGCAAAACAAATTTTGGCTGCCCCCCCCCCCCATTTTTCTCTTGCTCCCCCCGCCCCTGCCTCAACTACGCCCCTTCCCAACCTCTGCCCCAAATCCCCAGCCCCGCCTCCTCCCCCGCACGTGCTGCATTTCCCCCACCCCATTGCTTCCTGTGCCCCCCCCCGCAACTCCCCGCCCTAGCTCACCTCCACTCTGCCTGCTCCCCTGAACATGCTGCCATTCTACTTCTCCCAACTCCCTCACCTGAGAGGGAGGGGGGAAAAGTGAAGCGGTGGTGCATTCAGGGGAGCAGGCGGAGCAGAGGTGAGCTAGGGCGAGGGGGGTGCAGGAAGTAACGGGGGGTAGAGTAACAGGAACCGCTCCCCACCCCAGCTCACCTCCGCTCTGCCTCCGCCTGCTTCCCTGAGCGAGCCACCACCGCTCAGCTTGCCACACGCCTGGGAGGGAGGGGGAGAAGCCGAGCGGCGGCAGCGCGCAAAACAGCTGTTTCGCGCACGGCAAGCCTGGGAGGTAGGGAGAGGGAGAAGCCGAGCGGCAGTGGCCCACTCAGGGGAGCAGGCGGAGGCAGAGTGGAGGTGAGCTGGGGCGGCGGGGGCACAATTCTAGGGGCAGCATGGCCAGCGCCAGAATGCCACCCCTAGAAACGTGCCGCCCCAAGCACTTGCTTGTTTTGATGCTGCCTAGAGCCAGTCCTGCTCATAGGGAAAGAAACTAACCCAACCAAAGGCTTTCTGGTCCATTCCTGCAAGAATTCTCAAGTGAATTAACAAAACTAGTATGGCCACTTAACCAGTGTCCATATAGAGAGCAACCACCACCATAAATGAAAATGCTGTCTCTGTGCTAAATCCATGCCTAGAAGCAGATAAGTTGAGGTCAACATGCCTCTGAGATAAAAAGGCAAACGTGACATAGGGCTAGGCTACACTTACCCGCTGCGTCGGAGGCGTCGGATCGATCTTCTGGGTTCGATTTATCGCGTCTTGTCTAGACGCGATAAATCGAACCAGGAAGTGCTCCCCCGTCGACCCTTGTAATCCTGCTCGTCGCGAGGAGTAAGCGCTGTCGACGGGGGAGCCTGCGCACCGCGTCTGGACCCTAGGTAAGATCAAACTGAGATACTTCGACTTCAGCTACGTTATTAACGTAGCTGAAGTTGTATATCTTAGTTCGACGGGGGGGTTAGTGTAGACCAGCCCATAGAAATGTTGTAAAACTTGGACTCAGTGGGAACCAATAAGGATGAAGCCTCATCCTCAACTCTGAATTTCAGACTAGTTTACATTAGATTTATATAAATACATTATTTAAAAGGTTGTGTGGCAGTTTTGTGTCATGCAACATCCACTGGCTTTGAACACACATTCCCATGATCTTAGTGGGAGTCACACCATCAATGTGTTTCACAACTTTCAGAATAATTAGGCCGGGATTTTCAAAGGAACCTGAGGGTATGAGAGCTAACATGTAGGAAAGCTTTTGCGTCAAATTATAGACTTGATTTGACTTTGTATATGTCTTGGTTATAGACTTTGTATCATGTTACAGACTTCAATGGCTCGTTAGGGATGACATAACATACTAGGTGGTGTCTGTGAACTTCTCTTCACTGCAACAGTTAGCTGAAGTGAATACATTCAAGTCACTCCACTTGAACTAGCCTCGTTCGAGAGTGACCACACTGTGAAACACTGGAGCTACGCAGAGTGATTTGAGTTGCTGCGCAAAGTGAACAGATTAGCAACTGGTGAGTAACTCCAGCCAGTGGCCTCCCCAGGAATTGAAATGGGGGGGGTCGAATTTTCTGGGGTGTGTGTGTCACTAAATTGGCATGTAACTAGTTCACAAAACTGGGGGGGTGTTGGGGAAATTCAGGGGGTGTGTAGGGAAATCACTGACTCCAGCTGCTATGTCTATACTGCATTATTAGCTCTGGCAGATCAGGAACTTAGGCACATCAGTTCTATTATCTGCAGCCATAGTTGTTTGTGTCCACAAAACTGCATCTGCAAGCATGAGTGTAAAATGATAGACTCTTTGAAAATGGCACAAAGTGTATTCATTAAACTAAGGCACTTTTACGCAGCTTTGGTTGTGTAAAGGGCCTCTCTATCCACTTTAAGTTTTACACTGCCAGAGCAGAGAAAAGGGGGCCTTAGTGTAAATGAGAATTAAGGTATGTGTCTGTGATTTATTTTTCTTTAAGTTACTCAAAAGACCTTTGTATACCCAGGGTAAAATTATGGCCCCATTGAAGTCAATGGTAAAACACGCATTGGTTCTAATGGGGCCAGAATTTCACCACAAACTTCAGCCTAGAAAGACTATGTCTGAATAATAAAGTGCTCAAAATTGATTTTTTTTTAATGGGAAATTGACACCACGCTAACTTCCATAACGAACCATTACTAGGAACTATTTTATAACATACCGCCAGTTTTATTTTACTTCCAACTTTCACATATCAAACAATTTTTATAAAGAAAGCCCAAGAGACAACCACTTCAGATTGTACTACAGGTTCCCTTCCTTTAGGGGTTGAGAAATTGGTGTGCATATAGAAAGGGGCCCAGTATACTTAGGGCCAAAGCCCTGAAACAGATGATGTACTTCAATCTGGAGTTTTGTATGGATCTTCTTTGTTTTGGTTTTGTTTTTTAATAAGAGGAAAAATAGTCTGTATGGAAATAAAAGTGCTTCTTAACAATAGGTTTCTGAAAAGCATTGAACAAGACATTAATAACGAAGTGAAATGATAAGCAGAATGGAAGTCTGTGAAAAATTCTATATTTGTATTATACAGGCATTGTTTTCATTCTTGGCACCTTATTTTTCATGTACATAAAGAGAACGCAAGCTACAGCAGGGTGAGACAAAGATCAATGCTGAATGTATTACTTGGCACTGGTCAGACTCAGTTTAATAAGAAAAGAATTGATCCATTAAGCTAAACCTAATTCTTGGCCGAAAATGGCTGAAATCTCTTCTTTATATTGCTAGCTTCATAAAGACCTATAATATCTGGAAGAAACAACTCAGAGCTGAGTTTAATAAGATTAAATGTATTGCAAATATACTTAACAAGAATCTATCTAGTTGTTAATGATTGCTATTAATATCAAACAACTTTTGTATAGAATTTTTTATTAGAGTAGTTGTAAAATATAGCCATGTGAAATGCAATATAAAAAGGGGGTTAGGTAATTTGTAACAGCTACAATTGCAGAACCAAAATTTTAACCTACAAGATATAGTAATTTATTTTATCAATCCAGTTTTTCACACAAGTGCAATTCAATTTGTAAAGTATTTAAGTACCAGTCATTAACACTGTATAGCAAAGTGCAGAAGGACAGAATCTACTGTATATGGTTGTGTTATTATGTGTGAATACACTGAAATTGTTTTTTCTTTCAGAAAGCTTTGAGATCCGTTGTTTAAAAAAACCACATTGCATTTTAACTTTAATATTTCTATTAACTTCTCCAGAAAGAGATTTGACATAACTATGGTAACTAAAAACAAGTACTGGTACTTTATGTCCCTTTGATTGTGTACTGTAGGATATAATTATTTAGCATGAATTTACTTCTGTAACTGCTTCCTGGGGGAGTAATTTCCTGTTCCAGATCAACAGATGACTACATCACCAGAAAACCAACATCACAACAGTAGTAAGTATTCTTGCTGATTTCAGCAGAGTGAACTAGGATTGCCTGGGTAAGGAAATTGAACTACCTTCTCACCCTTAGGGGCAGTTGCTGAAGGTGAGTGTGGTGGCACAATGGCTGGGAATAAACTTATACTACTGTTATTGTGTGGCCCATTTTAAACAGTTGACAAGAAGGTGTGAGTAACAGTAGGGGAAAATTAGGTTTAGGTTTTGTAATGACCCAACCACTCCCAGTCTTTATTCAGGCCTTTATTGAAGTCCAACATGAAACTGCAGAACTGGAATTAATTTGCAAACTGGACACCATGAAATGGGCCACTCTCATTCCCATTACAAATGTGATTTTTCCTCTGTTGGTATCCTACTGTTAATCGAATTGTCTCGTTTGACCTCCCACTTGGTAAGGCAACTCCCATCCTTTCATGGGCTGTGTATTTATACCTGCTACGGTATTTTCCACTCCATGCATCTGAAGAAGTGAGTTCTAGCCTACAAAAGCTTATGCCCAAATAAATTTGTTAGTCTCTAAGGTGCCACAAGGACTCCTCGTTGTTTTTGCTGATACAGACTAACATGGCTACCACTCTGAAACCTGTCCTTTAAGATAGGAGATGGTTGTATATTGATCCTCTTAAAGCTCAATGGACCTAATATATCTAGACCAGTGGTGAGCAACCTGCGGCCAGCGCAGCTTCCCGCATCTCCCATTAGCTGGGAACGGTGAACTGGGAGCTATAGGTGGCTGTGCCTGCGGATGGTCAATGTAAACAAACTGTCTAGTTGCCCGCCAGCAAATTACCCTGATGGGCCACGTTCGGCCTGCAGGCCACAGGTTGTCCACCACTGATCTAGACTGTCCAGGAGAGGACTGGACAGTGCAGAACATACATTTTGCGGGAAAATCCAGAACTGAGAGTGTGTTGGGGTCACGCTGCAAGTGGTAACCAAGGCTAGGGGAACCCAGCATGTGACTGACGTGTGGCTGGAAAGCTGCAGCTATATTATCTTTGACAAATCATGGCAATCGGGGGAGGTCCCGGATGACTGGAAAAAAGCTAATGTAGTGCCCATCTTTAAAAAAGGGAAGAAGGAAGATCCGGGGAACTACAGGCCAGTCAGTCTCACCTCAGTCCCTGGAAAAATCATGGAACAGGTCCTCAAGGAATCAATTCTGAACCACTTAAAGGAGGGGAAAGTGATCAGGAACAGTCAGCATGGATTCACCAAGGGCAAGTCATGCCTGACTAACCTAATTGCCTTCTATGATGAGATAACTGGCTCTGTGGATGAGGGGAAAGCAGTGGATGTGCTATTTCTTGACTTTAGCAAAGCTTTTGATACAGTCTCCCACAGTGTTCTTGCCAGCAAGTTAAGGAAGTATGGGCTGGATGAATGGACGGTAAGGTGGATAGAAAACTGGCTGGATGGTCGTGCTCAACGGGTAGTGATCAATGGCTCCATGTCTAGTTGGCAGCTGGTATCAAGTGGAGTGCCCCAAGGGTCGGTGCTGGGGCCGGTTTTGTTCAATATCTTCATCAACGATCTGGAGGATGGTGTGGACTGCACCCTTAGCAAGTTTGCAGATGACACTAAACTGGGAGGAGTGGTTGATACGCTGGAGGGTAGGGACAGGATACAGAGGGACCTAGACAAATTAGAGGATTGGGCCAAAAGAAATCTGATGAGGTTCAACAAGGACAAGTGCAGAGTCCTGCACTTAAGACGGAAGAATCCCATGCACTGCTACAGACTAGGGACCGAATGGCTGGGCAGCAGTTCTGCAGAAAAGGACCTAGGGGTTACGGTGGACGAAAAGCTGAATATGAGTCAACAGTGTGCCCTTGTTGCCAAGAAGGCTAACGGCATTTTGGGCTGTATAAGTAGGGGCATTTCCAGCAGATCGAGGGACGTGATTATTCCCCTCTATTCGGCACTGGTGAGGCCTCATTTGGAGTACTGTGTCCAGTTTTGGGCCCCACGCTACAAGAAGGATGTGGATAAATTGGAAAGAGTCCAACGGAGGGCAACAAAAATGATTAGGGGGCTGGAGCACATGACTTATGAGGAGAGGCTGAGGGAACTGGGATTGTTTAGCCTGCAGAAGAGAAGAATGAGGGGGGATTTGATAGCTGCTTTCAACTACCTGAAAGGGGGTTCCAAAGAGGATGGATCTAGACTGTTCTCAGTGGTAGAAGATGACAGAACAAGGAGTAATAGTCTCAAGTTGCAGAGGGGGAGGTTTAGGTTGGATATTAGGAAAAACTTTTTCACTAGTAGGGTGGTGAAGCACTGGAATGGGTTACCTAGGGAGGTGGTGGAATCTCCTTCCTTAGAGGTTTTTAATGTCAGGCTTGACAAAGCCCTGGCTGGGATGATCTAATTGGGTTTGGTCCTGCTTTGAGCAGGGGGTTGGACTAGATGACCTCCTGAGGTCCCTTCCAACCCTGAGATTCTATGATTCTATGATTCTATGATTCTATACACAGACACTCAAGGTCTTACCTGTCTGCAGGCTGAAAGACTGTTTGAGAGCAGCCTAGGTGGGAGCTACAGCCACAAAGCATTGTGAGGCACCCCAGGTTGTAGGACAAGAGTGACAGCCTGTCATTGGTCTGGATTGCACCCTGGAATGTCATACCCATGTAGGTATTTATAGTCATCCATTAATCTTCTCTTTGTTAGCTAAACAGATTGAGCTCCTTGAGTCTTTCATTATATGTTTTCCAACCCCTTAAATCATTCTCATAGCTGTTCTATGAACCCTCTCCAATTTATCAATGCTCCTTGAATTTCAGATACCTTACCTGGACATAGTATTGCAGTAGCAGTCAGACCAGTGCCAAATACAACAAAGTAATATAACCACCCTACTCCTCCTTGATAATCTCCTGTTCACTCATCCGAGGCTTGCATTAACTATTCCGGCCACAGCCTCGCACTGGGGGCTCATGTTTAGCTGATTATCTACCATGACTTCCCATGTCATTTTTAGAGTCAACTGCTTCCCAGGATAGAGTACTCCATCATGTAAGTATGAACTACATTCTTTGCTACTAGATGTATAACTCTACCTTTGGCCATATTAAAATGTATATTGTTTGCTTGCACTCAGTTTACCAAGTGATCTTTGACTGTGTCAATGACCTGTGCTCTTCATTATTTACCACTCCCCCAATGTTTGGGTCATCTGCAAATTCTATCAGTAATGATTTTATATTTTCTTCCAGACCATTGATAAAAATGTTATATAGCTTAGGACCAAGAACCAAACCCTGCGGGACCCCAATTGAAACACACCTGCTTAATCATGACTCCCCATTTGTAACTACATTTTGAGACCTCACATTTATCCAGTTTTTAACCCATTTAATGTGCCATGGTGATACTGTATGATTCTACTTTCTTAGTCAAAATGTTGTGTGGCACCAAGCCTTACAAAAGCCTAAGTATATTGCATCAACTTTGTTACCTTTATCAACCAAACCTGTAATCTCATCAAAAACTATATCAAGTTAGTTTGACAAGATCTATTTTCTATGTATAAGAAAACCAGAATAGGTGTCAGGAACTCAGGTATTTTGAGGCTTGGTTGCCTAGCAACCCAATGAGTTTGGCCGGGCCCAATAAACCCACATTAAGTGACTGGTCAGAAGCGCCAAGAGATCACCATTTAAGCCCTGAAACAACAGCAGCGCTGTGGTTTCTCACTGCATTCCATGCTTGCAGCTGCACCACACCTGCTTCCCGTCCAGCCCTTGCTTCACCCTTTTGCCTACTCCACTGCAGCCCTATTCCTTGCCTGTCTCCAAACTCCTGATTACTAACTCCTGGTCTTGAACACCAGCTAGCCTCCTGACCATGACTCCGGTTCTACATTTTGGTTCTGTTCTCGCTCCGGCACTTGGCTGGTCTCCTGACTATGTAGGGTGACCAGATGTCCCAATTTTATAGGGACAGTCCCGATTTTGGGGTCTTTTTCTTATATAGGCTCCTATAACCCCCCACCCCCTGTCCCGATTTTTCACACTTGCTGTCTGGTCACCCTATGACTATGTCTCAAGTTCTGCGCTATGACTCTACTCCAACCAGTATGCCAGACTCCTGTTCCTACCACTACGTTGCACCACCTATACTTCAGTGTGACAATAGGGTTAGGGTTCACCTATGATTTTAGTAAAAGAGAACATAATTGGAGTCACAGAGGTGGGAAGCATCTAAAAGCAGCAGTGATCATAGTCTAGTTAGTGTTCTAATTAAGATTACAATGAAACCAAAATGCAAATATAAAAACTTTGAAACGCAGCAAAAGGAATTTCAGGAAATGCTGGATGAAACTGAATGGGAAGCAGCATTGGATGGAAAGGAAAGAGAAGGAAAATGAACAAATGGTGAAAGTCAATTATTGTATACCCAAAGGTTATGTGTGTCATCCAGCAATGAGAACAATTTGTATTAAAGTATATATATATATTACAGATGAAGGGGGAAGTGTTAAAAATAATTAATGTAAGAAAAAGGTGTATCTAAGGTATAAAATCATCAGATATAGAGGAAAACTTGAAAGATTACAGCATGAAGGTATGAGAATGTAAAAGTGATCAGGAAACCAAAGGTACAAAATGAAAGGAAATCTCACATGAAGTTAGGATAATGTAAATAAGGATTATTTTATTTTCAATTACTTAAGGAATTTAAGGTCACTGAAAGAGAAAGAAGGGCACCTAAAAATGGCAATGAGAGTTTACTGACATGGAGACATGGCTTACACAAGGGTGTGGATAGATGACACTATCAGACATAAATTTCCTGGGAGAGGAAGAATAAATACTGAAGAAAGCTGGTATCACACTGGAATTGTCATTAAGAAATTAGAACGTCAGAAGGCTAACATAACTCCAGGGATAGACAGAATTAACTCAGAAGGGTATGTCAGAAGTGATAGGGGAATCATTAGCAGATATATTTAAAACCTGTTTGGAAATATGAGATGGACTGAACAGAGGACAGTGATACTTACAATGTTGTTACAATTCAATCCATCTAGGAAACTACTAACCACTGCAACTGACTTCAGAGCTGTGTAAATATCCTCGAAACACTATTATTCCAGAAGAGAATAAGGGAACAGTTGGTATAACTGCAAAAGGAATTGCTAGCATGGCCTCACAAAGGGAAGATCATGCCTAAGAACACCCTCAGCACTTTTAAAAAAGAATTAAAAATTATTGATCACAGTAGAAGCTATACACATAATTTCTACAGTCTTCAGAAAAGCTTCTGATAGATTACCACATAAAAGACTAATCTACAAGGTCAAAGTAAGTGTGGGAACAATCAGTAAGGTGATAGAATACACTGAAGAGATAAAAACTGGTTGGGCAGTCAATGAAATAGAAAATTATAAAATTCAGCACAACTTAACTAAGACAAACTAAAAGCCCCTGCGCAGAGAAGAGACATTCAGTGTAGACAAATGTATGTTAATGAACAAAGCCGCAAATAACAAGAAAAGGGAATATACCCTTGAAATGCATAATCACTGAAAACATCAGGCCTGATCCTGCTCTCACTTACACTAGAGTAAAACTGTGGAACACCATTAACTTCAAATGAGTTATTCCTGGATTTCACATGAGTAAGTGAGAGGAGAATCAGGCCTTTGAACAGAAGTAAAATTAAGAAGGAATGGAACACCCCATTATAAAACACCCACAATTGTGGGACACATGAAAAGAGGCATCAGATATAAGCCTGTTGAATTTCCTCTAGTTCTGTCTCAGGGTAATATGAGGATTGCTCTGTTGGCATGATGAAGGGACTCAAGGGTCTTGGGGCCTGATGCAAAGCCCACTGAACTCAACGGCAGTCTTTCCATTAACTTCAACGGACTTTGGACCAGGCTTTTAGTTACTCTATGAAATTAAGGAACCAATAGTGGAGATAAACCAATTTAATTTGCTATCACGTAATCAAGAGAGCCACACATTATTTGTACCACAAATAATTCACCTGCTTTCTCTGCCACAGCTTAGGAAAATTGTGTGTTATATGACAATGAAAGGTGAAAGTCAAACACATTCACTTGTCACATTTAGTTGAAAATTTTCACATGTATATATGTATAGTAATAAATTATGAATTTATATGATTTAATGGTATTTATTTCCACATAATTATCTTATTTCAGTGAATTGCTCAGGTGCATTGGTGAAAAAAGAATTTCCTTTTTTCACCATTAAATCTATTGCATTACAAATTTTATTTATTGTCACCCTGTTTCTAGTGTTATAAGATCACGCAATTTACCTTCTCTGTATGAGTCAACATTTTGAATACTGCTATCATGTCCACTCTTCTTTGGCTCCTCTCTAAACTAGTAAGTCGCTTTCTTTTCAATGCCTCTTCATGAGAGTTTTTCTATTTCTAAAATTTTTGTTGCCCATCTCTGAACCATCTTTTTCTACTGTATTTTTAAGGTGACCTGAACTGAGCCAGAACCATGGATTTATATAGCAGCATAATATTTTCAGTAATATTCTCCATCCCATCATAATAAGAGGTTGATTATCCCCCATCAAAATCAGAGGGAGTTTAAACATTGATTTCAATGGAAGACAGATCAGACCCTCTTTTGACTGCCATTGCACATCAAATAGAGGTTTTTACTGAACTGATTCATATAGTCTTTTCTCCAAATGATTACAGTTAGTTTAGAACACATGAATGTATAAGAGAAGTTTAAATGACTTTCTCTAGTGTGCTTTATCATGCAATTTTATCTCCCATGATGCTTCTCATTCACCTAGCTTTGTTAGGTTCCTCGCAGACTTTTAAAAATCTTGATTAATCTAAATAGTTGTACTTCATCTGCAAATGTTGTTCACATCTCTCCCCATATTACTGAATATTAATACATTAAACAACATCATTCTTAATACAGAACCTTGGAGAACTCCAAAGTCAAATGGGCCAACTATCAACTGGGTTTCTTTTATCTACAATTTTGTTGATGCACTCAATTATTAGATTAGAGAGGTATGATTTTGCCTTTAAAGAATCCATGTTGCTTTGTTCCTATCATAGGATGCTCAACTAAATGTATTATAATTCTGTTTTTAATTATCAGCTCAACCAATGCTCCTGATATTCAAGTTAGACTTACTGGTGTTACGTCCCAAGATCACCCATAGGGCCTTCTTTAAACATTTTCTGCCTTCCAACTCTCCAGCATAGTTGCTTGTTTTAATGGGAGATGGCTTTAAATTTTAACTTTTGCTAAGATTTTTTACATAAATCTATAGATTATTAACCTCGCATCACAACCAATTGGAAAATGGGCTTTGCCCACTTATCTGATGAAGCTCCAGAGACAGAATACTGACCTCTCTCTCCACTGCATCCTCTTCCAGACATAGCAAGTGTTATGCAATAAGAACCTAAGAACACAAGAGGTCCATCTAGCCAAAGGCCCATCTAGCCCAGTATCCTGTCTTCTGACAGTGGCCAATACCAGGTGCCCCAGAGGGAATGAACAGAACAGGTAATCAATCATCAAGTGATACACCCCTTGTTGCCATAAACAGCTTCTGGCAAACAGAGGCTAGGGATACTATCCCTGCCCATCCCGGCTAATAGCCATTGATGAACCTACCCTCCATGAATTTATCTAGTTCTTTTTTTAACCCTGTTATAGTCTTGGCCTTCACACTCTGCAAAGAGTTCCACAGGTTGACTGTCATTGTGTGAAGAAATACTTCCTTTTGTTTGTTTCAAACCTGCTGCCTATTAATTTAATTTGGTGACCCTTAGTTCTTCTGTTATGAGAAGGAGTAAATAACACTTCCTTATTTACTTTCTCCACAACAGTCATGATTTTATAGACCTCTATCATTTCCCCCCTTAGTTATCTCTTTTCCAAGCTGAAAAGTCCCAGTCTTATTAACCTCTCCTCATATTTTCTGTCTTATTATCTAACCTGTGTCCAGTTTTGGGCCCCACACTACAAGAAGGATGTGGATAAATTGGAAAGAGTCCAACGGAGGGCAACAAAAATGATTAGGGGGCTGGAGCACATGACTTATGAGGAGAGGCTGAGGGAACTGGGATTGTTTAGCCTGCAGAAGAGAAGAATGAGGGGGGATTTGATAGCTGCTTTCAACTACCTAAAAGGGGGTTCCAAAGAGGATGGATCTAGACTGTTCTCAGTGGTAGAAGATGACAGAACAAGGAGTAATGGTCTCAAGTTGCAGAGGGGGAGGTTTAGGTTGGATATTAGGAAAAACTTTTTCACTAGTAGGGTGGTGAAGCACTGGAATGGGTTACCTAGGGAGGTGGTGGAATCTCCTTCCTTAGAGGTTTTTAAGGTCAGGCTTGACAAAGCCCTGGCTGGGATGATCTAGTTGGGGTTGGTCCTGCTTTGAGCAGGGGGTTGGACTAGATGACCTCCTGAGGTCCCTTCCAATCCTGAGATTCTATGATTCTAACCCTTTCCTAATGACTCCCAACATTGTTAGCTTTTTTGACTGCTGCTGCACATTGAGTAGATGTTTTCAGAGAACTCTCCACAGTGACTCCAAGATCTCTCTTTTGAGTGTAACAGCTAATTTAGACCCCATCATTTTATATGTATAGTTAGAATATGTTTTCCGATGTGCATTACTTTGCATTTATCAACACTGAATTTAATCTGGGCCATTTTGTTGCCCAGTCACCCAGTTTTGTGAGATCCCTTTGTAGCTCTTCGCAGTCTGCTTTGGATTTAACTATCTTCAGTAGTTTCGTAACATCTGCAAATTTTGCCACTTCACTGTTTACCAGATCATTTATGAATATGTTGAATAGGACTGGGCCCCGTACAGACCCCTGGGGGACACCACTATTTACCTCTCTCCATTCTGAAATCTGATCATTTATTCCTAACCTTTGTTTCCGATCTTTTAACCAGTTACCAATCCATGACAGAACCGTCCCTCTTATCCCATGACAGCTTACTTTGCTTAAGAGCCTTTGGTGAGGGACCTTGTTGAAGGGTTTCTGAATATCAAGTACACTATATCCACTGAATCACCCTTGTCCACATGCTTGTTAATCCCCTCAAAGAATTCTAGTAAATTAGTGAGGCATGATTTCCCTTTACAAAAACCATGTTGACTCTTCCCCAACAAATTATGTTCATCTATGTGCCTGACAATTCTGTTTTTTACTATAGTTTCAACCAGTTTGCCCGGTACTGGAATCATGCTTACTGACTTGTAATTGCCGGGATCACCTCTGAGGCCCTTTTAAAAAAATTGGCATCATATTATCTATCCTCCCATCATTTGGTACAGAAGCTGCAATTTCCATTTGAGTTCCTTCAGAACTCTTGGGTGAATACCATCTGGTCCTGGTGACTTATTACTGCTTAGTTTATCATTTTGTTTCAAAACTTCCTCTAATGACACCTCAGTCTGGGACAGTTCCTCAGATTTGTCACCTAAAAAGAATGGCTCAGGTTTGGGAATCTCCTTCACTCCTCAGCCGTGAAGGCCGATGCAAAGAATTCATTTAGTTTCTCCACAATGGCCTTATCGTCCTTTAGTGCTCCTTTAGCACCTCAATCATCTAGTGACCCCACTGGTTGTTTAACAGGCTTCCTGCTTCTGATGTACTTAACGTTTTTGCTATTATTTTTTGAGTCTTTGGCTAGCTGTTCTTCACATTCTTTTTTTGGCCTTCCTAATTATATTTTTACACTTCACTTGCCAGAGTTTATGCTCCTTTCTATTTTCCTCACTAGGATTTAACTTCCACTTTTTAAAGAATGCCTTTTTGCCTCTCACTGCTTTTTTTACTTTGTTGTTTTGCCACGGTGGCCCTTTTTTTGTTCCCTTACTATGTTTTTTTAATGTGGGGTATACATTTAAACTGAGCCTCTATTATGGTGTCTTTTAAAAGTTTCCATGCAGCTTGCAGGGATTTCACTTTTGGCACTGTACCTTTTAATTTCTGTTTAAGTAACTTCCTCATTTTTGTGTAGTTCCCCTTTCTGAAATTAAATGCTACTGTGTTGGGCTGCTGTGGTGTTTCCCGCACCACAGGGTTGTTAAATTTAATTATATTATGGTCACTATTACCAAGTAGTCCAACTATATTCACCTCTTGGACCAGATCCTGTGCTCCACTTGGGACTAAATCAATAATTGCCTCTTCTCTTGTGGGTTCCAGGACTAGCTGCTCCAAGAAGCAGTCATTTAAGGTGTCAAGAAATTTTATCTCTGCATCCCGTCCTGAGGTGACATGTACCCAGTCAGTATGGGGATAGTTGAAATCCTCTATTATTATTGAGTTTTTTATTTGTATAGCCTCTCTAATCTCCCTGAACATTTTGCAGTCACTGTCACCATCCTGGTCAGGTGGTCAGTAGTAGGCATATCCCTACTGCTATATTCTTATTATTCAAGCATGGAATAACTATCCATAGAGATTCAACTACATGAGCTGTTCTGTCCTTCCGATATATTTTGTACCTTGGTATTACTGTGTCCCATTTATTATCCTCATTCCACCAAGTTTCTGTGATGCCTATTATATCAATATCCTCATTTAATATGAGGCACTCTAGTTCACCCATCTTATTATTTAGACTTTTAGCATTTGTATATAAGCACTTTAAAAATTGTCACTTTTTAGCTGTCTGCCATTACATGATGTAATTTAATGGGACTCTTTTTCATTTGACTGTTTCTCATCAGACCCTATCCCTATTTTATTATCCTCCATCCTCTCTTCCTTACTAGGACATAGAGAATCTCCATTAATAGACCCTCCCCTAGGGATATCTCTGTCCAAACACGTGCTTCCCCACAGCTGTCAGCTTTCCCCCAGCCCTTAGTTTAAAAACTGCTCTATTCCCTTTTTAATTTTAAGTGTCAGCAATCTGATTCCATTTTGGTTTAGGTGGAGCCCATCCTTCCTGCATAGGCTCCCCCCTCCCAAAAGTTTCTCCAGTTCCTAATAAATCTAAACCCCTCCTCCCTACAACATCATATCACCCATGCATTGAAACCCTGCAGTTCTGCGTAATTGACCCTGGAACTAGAAGCATTTCAGAGAATGCTACCATGGAGGTCTTGAACTTCAAATTGCTTAATTTGGCCTTCAGGACCTCTCTCATACTCTTCCCTATATAATTGGTACCTACATGTACCATGACCACCGGCTGTTTCCAGCGCTACACATAAGTCTATCTAGATGTCTTGAGAGATCCACAACCTTCGTCCCTGGCAGGCAAGTCACCATGCAGTTCTCCCAGTCATCACAAACCCAGCGATCTATGTTTCTAATGATCGAATCCCCCATAACTATTACCTGTCTCTTCCTAATAACTGGAGTTCCCTCCTCCAAAGAGGTATCCTCAGTGCGAGAAGATACCACAACATCATCTGGAAGGAGGGTCCCAACTATGGAATCATTTCCCTCTGCCCCAGTTGGACGTTCTCCTTCCCTGAAACTTTCATCTCCTCAACAGCACAGAGGCTGTCAGACCAGGGGTGGGACCGTTCTACTGTGTCCCGGAAAGTCTCATCTATATACCTCTCTGTCTCCCTTAGCTCCTCCAGTTCAGCCACTCTGGTCTCCAAAGACCATACATGGTCTCTGAGGGCCAGGAGCTCCTTGCACCAAATGCACACATATCCCATAAGCAGGTAATCATACAAGCTGCATTCAGTGCAATAAACTGGATAGCTTCCACTCTGTTGCTGGACTTCTGCCTGCATTCTCTTTTTACTCCTGCAGCTCGTTCCTTTGTTGATGTTTTGTTTTTATCACGGGATGTATTTGGCCTTAAGTTTAAAGAGTTTAAAGAATGTTAAGTGTATCTAGCCTCCCCTCACACTTCCCCTCTAGACTCCCTCGCAATGCCAAGGAACCACTTGCCCATTCTTTGAGACAGAAGCATTGGAACAGCATACTAATTGCTACAGAGATGGTAGACTGATAAATAAAAAGAAAACATGCCATGAATGAAAGGTCAGGGAAAAATCCATTCATTTTCTAGTTTAGTCAGCATGAGAAGAAAGTCCATATTAGGGACAAGTAACTTTTAGGAAAACAGCAGATGAGTGTAAAAACATATTACTGCAAATTGATAAAATAGTCTCCTTAAATAAAAAATATCTCTCTAAAGCCCTGATACCCCATTCATTAATTTTTTTTATGGAATTGCTAATAAGACACAGGCTTTCTCTCACATCAGTGAACAGGCTGCACATTTTGGATTACATCTGATTTTGCTTTTCATACTTCCTTTTTTATATAGTAACAGGCCATACACTTCTGCAGCGGCACAGGAGCCAGCAAACAGAGCTGTAAACAGGGGAGTTTGAGTGGGAGTTTCCAAGGGGAGTTTCGGGGGAAGACTAGGAGAACCAGGCAGAGGAACAGACAGGCTAGTGAAGGGAGTGTGTGGTGTTCTGGCAGTGTTGTGGTGCTTGTTGGGGGTTTGTTTTGCTGTGCGTGGTGGTGTTTTGGTTTGGTTTGTGTTTCCCGGACTTGCAGGACTTAGGTGAGAAGGCTATGACAGATATAGAGGCAGCAGTGGTAGTGACAGAAGCAGTGGAGGACACAATGAAGATGACTGGATGTGGAAGCTGCGGTATGTACATGAGCCTGGAGGGGGTACCTGAAAAGAGTTTTGTCTGCATGAAGTGCCGCCTGATAGAGCTGATGGAAGAAAAGATCCAAGGATTGGAGATGTAGGTGGAAACTCTGGTTGAGTTTAGAAGGGGGTTCGAGCAGATGATGAAGCAAAGACATGAGGAGGCTGAAGGGAAAAGCTCAAGACTTGCAGATGGAAGCAGGACCAAAGAACTCTGAGGGGAGACTGCTGGGTGATGAAAATGGATAGTGGAACCATGCTGAGGAAAAGACGGGCTACTGAAGGAGAAATAGAGCTCAGGAACAGGTTTGCAGAGTTGGAAAATGAAGAACGGATACAGCAGGTGGTCACTGAAGGTGTGGGGGGGCAAGGAAGAAGAGAAGAGCAGCTAGTCCTGTAGGAAAAGGGGAAGAGTCAATGGAGATAACAGCACCAAATATGAGCCCCAGGAGGATACAGGATGGGTTGCAGAGGATTGCAAGGGAGAATGGGAATCAAGAGGACTTGCAGCCAGAGGGAACAGGGGATAGACCGGAGAATCACACCATCACCAGGAAAAGGCAGGTCTACATGATTGGGGACTCCTTACTGAGAAGAATAGACAGGCCTATAACCAGGGTTGATTCAGAGAACAGAAGGGTGTGCTGTCTGCCGGGTGCTAAGATACGGGATGTGGACCTGAGGCTGAAGAGGATCCTAACGGGAGCGGGAAAGAATCCACTGATTGTCCTTCATGTGGGAACAAATAATATGGCTAGATTCTCACTGGAATGTATCAAGGGAGACTATGCCAGGCTGGGGAAAACGCATAAGGAAATCAAGGCTCGGGTGATCTTCAGTGGGATTCTGCCTGTCCTTAGAGAAGGGCAACAAAGGTGTGACAAGATTATGATGATCAATAGATGGCTCAGGCAGTGGTGCTATAAGGAGGGCTTTGGGATGTATGGTCACTGGGAGGCATTCATGGACAGAGGACTGTTCTCTCAGGATGGACTTCACCTAAGTAGGGAAGGAAATAGATTTCTAGGATGGAGTCTGGCACAACTGATTAAGAGAGCTTTAAACTAGGAATTTGGGGGAGATGGTTGGGAGATGTCCAGGTAATCTCCACGCCGGATTTTAACATTGAGAGGGAAGGAAACAAAGTAAGAAAGGATACAGCTGTGGATAGGAGAATGGACATAAGGAGGAAGGTTAGTGTAGATACCAGTCTAATAGATGATACTGGCGGTAGAATGTCCGTGCCTAATCAGGTAAAGAATGTGAGTGAGGCCAAACAGCAAAAATTAAGATGTTTGTACACCAATGCGAGGAGCCTAGGTAATTGGAGGAACAAAATGGAGGAACTAGAGTTACTGGTGCAGGAAGTGAAACCAGATATTATAGGGATAACAGAAACATGGTGGAATAGTAGTCATGACTGGAGTACAGGTATTGAAGGGTATGTGCTGTTTAGGAAAGACAGAAATAAAGGTAAAGGTGGTGGAGTAGCATTGTATATCAATGATGAGGTAGACTGTAAAGAAATAAGAAGTGATGGAATGGATAAGACAGAGTCTATCTGGGCAAAAATCACATTGGGGAAGAAAGCTACTAGAGCCTCCCCTGGGATAGCACTTGAGGTGTGCTATAGACCACCAGGATCTGATTTGGATATGGACAGAGACCTCTTTAATGTTTTTAATGAAGTAAATACTAATGGGAATTGTGTGATCATGGGAGACTTTAACTTCCTAGATATAGACTGAAGGACAAGTGCTAGTAATAATAATAGGGCTCAGATTTTCCTAGATGCGATAGCTGATGGATTCCTTCACCAAGAAGTTGTTGAACTAACAAGAGGGGATGCCATTTTAGATTTGGTTTTGGTGAGTAGTGAGGACCTCATAGAAGAAATGGTTGTAGGGGACAACCTTGGTTCGAGCTATCATGAGCTAATTCAGTTCAAACTGAATGGAAGGATAAACAAAAAAGGGCTAACTTAAAAAAATTAAGGAAATTGATTAGGGAAGTCGATTGGACTGAAGAACTTGTGGATCTAAAGGTGGAGGAGGCCTGGAATTACTTCAAGTCAAAGTTGCAGAAACTATCAGAAGCCTGCATCCCAAGAGAGGGGAAAAAATTCATAGGCAGGAGTTGTAGACCAAGTTGGATGAGCAAGCATCTCAGAGAGGTGATTAAGAAAAAGCAGAAAGCCTACAAGGAGTGGAAGATGGGAGGGATCAGCAAGGAAAGCTACTTTATTGAGGTCAGAACATGTAGGGATAAAGTGAAAAAGGCTGAAAGCCATGTAGAATTGGACCTTGCAAAGGGAATTAAAACCAATAGTAAAAGGTTCTATAGCCATATAAATATGAAGAAAACAAAGAAAAAAGAAGTGGGACCACTAAACACTGAGGATGGAGTGGAGGTTAAGGATAATCTAGGCATGGCCTAAACAATATCTAAACAAATACTTTGCCTCAGTCTTTAATGTGGCTAATGAGGAGCTTAGGGATAATGGCAGGATGACAAATGGGAATGAGGATATGGAGGTAGGTATTACCACATCCGAGGTAGAAGCCAGATTCAAACAGCTTAATGGGACTAAATCGGGGAACTGGCACATGAAACTGCAAGCCCGTTAGCAAGAATTTTTAATGAATCTGTAAACTCAGGGGTTGTACCATATGACTGGAGAATTGTTAACATAGTTCCTATTTTTAAGAAAGGAAAAAAATGTGATCCGGGTAACTACAGGCCTGTTAGTTTGACATCTGTAGTATGCAAGGTCTTGGAAAAATTTTTGAAGGAGAAACCTTTTTGAAGTTAAGGATATTGAGGTCAATGGTAATTGGGATAAAATACAACATGGCTTTACAAAAGGTAGATCGTGCCAAACCAACCTGATCTCCTTCTTTGAGAAGGTAACAGATTTTTTAAGCAAAGGAAATGCAGTGGATCTAATTGACCTTGATTTCAGTAAGGCATCTGATACGGTTCCACATGGGGAATTATTAGTTAAATTTGAAAAGAGGGGGATCAATATGAAAATTGAAAGGTGGATAAGGAACTGGCTAAAGGGGAGACTATAGCGGGTCATACTGAAAGGTGAACTGTCAGGCTGGAGGGAGGTTACTAGTAAAGTTACTCAGGGATCGGTTTTGGGACCAATCTTATTTAATCTTTTTATCATAACCTCGGCAGAAAAAGTGAGAGTGTGCTAATAAAGTTTGCGGATGACACAAAGCTAGGAGGTATTGCCAATACAGAGAAGGACTGGGATAACATACAGGAAGATCTGGATGAGCTTGTAAACTGGAATAATAGTAATAGGATGGAATTTAATAGTGAAAAGTGCAAGGTCATGCATTTAGGGATTAATAACAAGAATTTTTGTTATAAACTGGGGACGCATCAGTTGGAAGTAACAGAAGAAGAAGGACCTCGGAGTATTAGTTGATCACAGGATGACTATGAGCCGCCAATGTGATATGGCAGTGAAAAAAGCTAATGCGGTCTTGGGATGTATCAGGCAAGGTATTTTCAGTAGAGATAAGGAGATGTTAGTACCGTTATACAAGCCACTGGTGAGACCTCATCTGGAATACTGTGTGCAGTTCTGGTCTTCCATGTTTAAGAAGAATGAATTCAAACTGGAACAGGTACAGAGAAGGGCTACTAGGATGATCCAAGGAATGGAAAACCTGTCTTATGAAAGGAGACTCAAAGAGCTTGCCTTGTTTAGCCTAACCAAAAGAAGGCTGAGGGGAGATATGATTGCTCTCTATAAATATATCAGAGGGATAAATACCAGGGAGGGAGAGGAATTATTTAAGCTCAGTACCAATGAGGACACAAGAACAAATGGATATAAACTGGCCATTAGGAAGTTTTGACTTGAAATTAGACTAAGGTTTCTAACCATCAGAGGAGTGAAGTTCTGGAACAGCCTTCCAAGGGAAGCAGTGGGAGCAAAAGACATCTGGCTTCAAGATTAAGCTTGATAAGTTTATGGAGGGGATGGTATGATGGGATAGCCTACTTTTGGCAATTAATTGACCTTTGACTATTAGCGGTAAATATGCCCAATAGCCTATAATGGGATTTTAGATGGAGTGGGATCTGAGTTACTACAGAAAATTCTTTCCCAGGTGTCTCGCTGGTGAGTCTTGCCCATGTGCTCAGGGTTTCGCTGATCGCCATATTTGGGGTCAGGAAGGAATTTTCCTCCAGAGCACATTGGCAGAGGCCCTGGGGGGTTTTCGCCTTCCTCTGCAGCATGGGGCACGGGTCACTTACTGGAGGATTCTCTGTACCTTGAAGTCTTTAAATCATGATTTGAGGACTTCAATAGCTCAGACATAGGTTAGGGATTTATTACAGGAGTGGGTGGGTGAGATTCTGTGGCCTGCGTTGTGCAGGAGGTCAGACTAGACGATCATAATAGTCCTTCTGACCTTAAAGTCTATGAGTCTACGAGTCTAGTCAAAACTCCCACCAACTTTAGTTGAGGGTGTGGTCCAATACCATTTAAAAACTACTCTTAAACACACATGGAAGATGGAAGATGGAATTCATACCTGTGCACCTGCTGTTGCTTGGCTAAAGATGTTTTCCATAAACTGATTTAAAAGAGCAAGAGTTATATGTGCACAATGGGAACAAACTAAAGGTGTTATTTTCAAAAGTGCTCAGTTGGCCTACCTGTTCCTACTGAAATTGATGGTAAAACTCTATTGACTTTATTGGGCACAGTTAGGCCAATGTTGAGTGCTCCTGAAAACCACACCTTAAAAATTACACTTTTTTCAATGATTTTTTTTTCTCCCCAATGCCTTCAGAGCCTATAAAATCTGCAATGTTGATAGCTCTCTGCTTATCTAAGGGCAGATTCACCAGGAGCAGTGGCAATGCAAACTTCCCTACAAAATAATATTCCTTAACTCTGTCCTGAAGGGGCCACTTTTACAGATGAGAAGAGAGTCAATTCTTCATGTCCACCCAATCACTAACATCTGCGCTGAGAGTGCTACCAAGGTATCATGAATAATAGTCATTTTTGTGATGTAGGCACCTATAATGGATACCACTAATTCATCTCACATGGGGCATCCAACATCTGTCGGATGATAATAGTTTTTACTTGCTACCAGCCTGGGATGGATTTAAACATGATGAGGTGAGAGACTTCATATCCAGTTCCCAATTTCCTGAATGATGGATTTAAACACATAATGCTGACGTGAGAGACTTCATAGCCAGTTACCAATTTCCTGAGTGATCTAGTTCCTCAAAAGCTTAGATTACTTAGAAAAATAGTAAAAATTACAGAGCCCCCCTAAAATTTCAGCATCAGTGATTTCTGTCATGCCTGCGATGTTTCACTGGCTCCAGTTATATGGGACTGATTTAGCCTTGGTAAGTGTAGGGCAAGAAGGAGTGCTGAAAAACCCAACATTTGCCATATGACCTGATTCACACAAGACCCTTTTTGTTTCAAATGAAGCTATTTAACCACTGCCATAAAATGGTACTTGCAAAGTGTCATTGTGGTAGAGTATGCACGCACAATGTGTGTGCTGTGTAGGGGATGGGTGGGAGGAAATTACTGTACTAGCTAAAATGATCAAACGACTGGAAAAGGAAAAAGAGAAATTATAGTGTGGCTAATAATATATCTGTTATACAGTGAATGCTCTTACATGTACTCTATTTGAAATCTGTTACATGTTATTGTCTATTTTGCTTTTTAATTTTCAGCATGGTCTCCTTTATTGGCATTGGTGTTGAACTCAGGAGTTCCTTTTTTCAAACTGTAGTGAAAACCTCATTTTGAACAATTTAGCTAAGCAATGAAGGAAGGCTAGAGGTAGTCAGGCAGCGGAAGTTTCTGCTATACCCTAGCTTGGTGTACTGATTATAACATTATTATAATTTTCCATGAGTCTGTTCAAAGGAATCAAGGAATTTATGAATCATTAAAAGGTGCAGATGATAGAGGAGTTATTATAATGGCATTCAGAAGAATTACAGGAGCTATCACAGAAGCTATAGTGTTAACCCCATTCACTGAATGCAAATGCAGTCACAAAATGTAGTGATGTCACAGAATGTAACTGTGCCAAATTTTCAGTCAGCCTTAAATCTGCTACCAAACCTATGCCTGCAGGTTTGTACAACCATTTTCATGCAAAACCCCTTGCTTTTGAGCATGCAAATCTGACAGACATCAATGTTCGAGATAAAATTTATGTTTTAATGTGCAAATAGTTATATCTGCAAAAACTGTGGGCTCGAGTTCAGAAGCAGCCTTTGAAAATGTGACCCTGTTAGTCAGGGATATTATTACACTAAATTGTCCATTTTCCTACCCATCTCCAATAAACTCATTGCACTAAAAATAAATTAAGGACCAAACTGAGAAGCCCTTACTCACATTAGTGACCAATTACTCACATACTGCTCACCAAGGAGAAAATTTGACTCTAAATCATTTTAACCGGGCTTTTAAAGAATTAAAACTGAGACACTTACCCTTTTACATGTAAATGCCAATTACATAAAAACTGAATACACAAAATAAAGATTATCCAAAACTTTGCAATTGCCCCAAAATCAGAATTTCTGTTTTCTAAAGAATCTTCCAAAATTCTCTACATTTCGAATCACCCCGAGCCATTTAGCCATGTGGGATTTAACTACATTACTATCCCACAATAATACCAAAAAAGAGACCAGTTTCAGCATTATACTTTAATTGAATTATTACATTTCATTTCTTTAGATCCAAAGCACTAGAAATCTGATAGCTTTGAAAGAAAGGAAAATGTCCATTGCATACAATTGCAATATGTTGTATCTAAAAATCTTTATGCTTTCTTTCCTATTCTGATCTTTCTTACTTAAACATACATAACCTTTAGTTGACTGGATAACCTTCTGTGTTACTTGACAGGTGTGTACTTCATAGGTATTCTGACAAGGAAAATGCTTATCTATAGTCATTTTCTCTGATATGATACCCCTTCTGTTCCTCATATTAGCTTTCACATTACTCCTCCTCTGGACTTTTTCTGATAAGTTTTTAAAAGTAATGCAATAGAAAAGCAGCTGAACCTGTTAACCACAGCCCAATTCCCCTTTTTGTCTTTGAACTAGAGAGGCCCAAACATTCATTGAAGAGGTTTTTCAGGTCAGGTTTAAAGTCCATTAGCATAGCTGTGGGGGCTGCTTGCAGAACACTTCTCCACACTGCATCTGACTCTAGTCGACATTACACTAAAAGTTCCATACTTTCATAAGCTCTGAAATCCACTAAATCAATTGCTCAGTATACATTTAAGAAAGGAGAAAAGTAGCTAGCTTTACCAAGCTGGACCATTTTTGGTTGATCCAAGCACAGGACTGAGAGCCAAGACTCCCAGATTCTGTGCTGGCTATGTAACCTACCCACGGTGTCACCTTCGGGAAGTCACTTAGTTTCTTCATGCCTCAACATATCCATCTGTAAAACTGGTGAACTTTGACCCATTGTGATGGTGTTGTGGTTGTACACTCAGAAGGTTGTGCACTGCCTAATTAAAGTTTGTAAAGCACTCACAGGACTTTTAATTAAATGAAATATACAAGTGAACAGTATGAAGTGGAAAGATATTTATAGGACGGTTAACTTCTTGCCTAAACGAAGGTGTTCTGCCTCAGCTATGTATGATCTTGTCAAAGGCAGAATACCAATCTACCCTAATTTGTATGAGAAAGGCATGTAAATAATAGAAGAATTATGTGGGGCAGGAGGGGTATTCTTTACTTGTAAGGAATCATTTAGTTGCTGATGTATCCCTACTAATAATAAGCTCTAGTTTCACCTCTTTATCCTAATAGCCAGGATAGAGGAGTTTTATATATATGTATGTTTTCCACTATGTTTTGTCTCCGAAATATTTATTACTATAAGAGGCAATAGATTACATTCCACAATGCTACCTCATACTGTAGTTAACACTGCAGGGAGGAAATCTGTCTCAGTCTTCAAGTTCCATTATAATAAAAAAGCAATAAAAGAAAACTAACAATTGAATATAAAATAAATAATAATTTTTGACAAAAAGTATGTTTGACGCTACAGCTACCAAGTGATGCAACCATTTGCTTTTCAATCACAAATCAGGACCAACACAAAACAGTAATTTACACACAGCACATTTCAATCCCCAAGTCCTTTACAAAATATGAACCTGTCCCTCAGAGATGCTGAGAGTACTTCAAACTCCTACTGAAGATAACAGGCCTTGCAGGTGCTCAGCATCTATCAGAAACAGCCCTGTGTACACTTAAATGTAGCCATGCCTTGGAGAGAAGACTGTGTGCTTGTTCTGAGCTGAAGCTGTGATGAACTTGTAACCACAAGGAGTCTCCTTGTAGCGGGGGGGGGGGGGGGCGCGGAGGGTGAAGTACTGCTTCTGGCAGAGCTCACATTAGGGTGTTGTTTAGTAAGTTTATTAGCATGTGTGTAGGTTTATTGTTTTTAATACATTTTCTCTGCAATGTTTTTTCTTTAAGAATAAAGTAGGCTTGCATAGGAAGTACTGTATGGCATCTTATAACTGTAGCAATTACACCTGTTATCCATCTCTAAAGAGAAAGCAAGCAGGTTCTGCTTGGGCAGCCTGTCTATGCCAGGGAGAACACAGTGTAGGCAGGGGACTATGCAGCCTGGAAATATCCCAGCCTAAAGAGAGAGAGTATATCTCCACCAAGGAGAGGCAACAACTGGGAAGCTGGAAGCCTAAGCATGGCCTTACTGGACTACTGAGGGGAAATACAGGTGCAGTTGCCCTGAGCTATGACGGAAGGCTATAGACAACCAATACACATCACGCTTCATATCAGTCAGAGAAAAGGAAATTTTCCCAAAAGACTGCAGAGCAAACCCCTTCTCTCGTGAAAAGTGCCAAAGGACCACTAATGTCCTTATTTTTAAAGCTCTTCCAAAATGCCCATGCACAGTAACTTAGCTGGTACTAAATTTATCTACCTGAGAAGGAAGGGCTGACTTGACCCTGCTGGGATTTGAACTTCTGCAAATGTTGCTGATAGAATTACTCATTGGTAACTGACAGGTTGAATTTGCTACAGAAATTTCACAAAAATTAAATGTTTGAAAATACTGCTTATTGGCAAACATAAATACCAATCCTTGATTACTTTGTCCATGCAATATTCCTTGCACTGCCCCCCCCCCCCCCACCGTGGGGATTTTACATTATTTGGATTTTGCCCAATAAGTGTGCAACAGAAAAACCATCCCTCAAGATAGTTTTTATTGCACAAGGACTCTGCTCCTGGATGACTTAAGTCTCAGGTCAGAATGACCATGTAAATCACATTAGAAAACTGCACCAAATACATGCACATAAAATCTGTAGTTAACAATAGGTGACAGTTTTTGGTAGGTAACATGCCTGCCTGGGGAAGCTGGGCATTCTACAGATAAAGAGGGATGCAAGAATGGAAAAAACTGTAAGGACCCAATCCTGTGAGGTGCTGAGAGTTGTCCATGGAAGTTGAGGGCTCTCATGACCTCGAAAGAGATGCTCAGCACCTCACAGGCTCAGGTCCTAAATGAAATAGATGGCAAACAAGTCAAGAATGCCAAATCAAGTGCAAAGCTTAGAAACATTTCAAAAACAGCAAGTGTGTATATATTAAACCAGACCACAGGGCAACTTTAACTCAAGCATTCATCACTTAAGGGACTGACAAACCACAGACACTGACTCCACCAACATTACAGGGGTAATATTTGTATAAAGATGAAGTCGTTTTTAACATTTTTCCATTGTACTAGGCACCAGTGGACTTTTCATCAACATGTATGTTTGTCTTCCCATTCTGCTTTTTCTATTTCTGGATTCAAAATATATATCATGGAGATTGCAAAAGCCATCAAGCTCTGGATATACTTGAATTTGCCTCCTATATTATTACATGCTGCTGATTGCAGACGGGGTTCTCCACTGCCTTGCTCCCCATGTCATCATTTGCAGATGAGAAAAATGTGTAAAATGCTACCAAATCAGAATGGAAGTGTTGTACACCCACATTGCACAGCTGTAGATAGCTACACAAGAGGCCAGGTGGTGGAGAATCGGGCCCAGAGTGTTTAGTCATCTGCAATACCAGTATTTCAGCCGTTTAAAAAGGATTCATGTTGATATTCACTGTTTTTGAAGTTCCAGGCCTTTTCCCTATTGCACAAGAGTAAGCAATGGTGCCAAAAGCAAGGGTGGTGAAGGCACCTAGCAAGAATAGCAGAGGTGGACTTTGTTGACCCCAGGCAGTTTCTGTTTATAACCTGTCGATGGAAGCTCTTTCTTTACTTCTGAATACTGTGTGAAGAGACCTCTCTTTGCCAAAGCTTGTGCTCTTTCCTCTTAGGATCAAAGAGAGAGGACTCCCTTCAGTCCTCATCTGATATTTTTAGTCAATACAGGACCAGGCAACCCTGCCTTGAAGGTGCAGATGTATATTTCAGGTGTTATCGATAAACACCCTGAGACTGCACTCTCTTTGCAATGTATGGATATATTTTATTAAAGTGAAAATATGTCTGAATATAAACTGAGTTCTCAACTGTTTCACTTCTCTTAACTCAAATATCTTAATGAAACTATCTAACAAAGAAGATCAAAGGTTTCCCTCATACTCTGTTTTGTTACTAAATGTATAAAGTCCAGCATAGTTAAATGTCAGATTCGCACTTACTTGATTTAGCCTTGCTATTTAGTAGTAATTATGGACAGAAGTCTCATTTAGGTGTATTGATCGAGTCTTTAACACGAGGAATAAATTCAGCAGCTGAACTATGGAACACATTAGATGAATTCACAATCCATGAAACTCTTCAAAGAAGCAGTAATATTTGATATATACTTTATCATAAGCTTTTCTCCAGGGAGAATCACAGAATGAAGAATAAAGAACACACGGTCCATGTATAAGCCATATATGACTAGTGCTAATCCTGCCCTCATTGAAGATAGCAGTCCTCATTCAGGAAAGCATTTAATTATATTCTTGAGTTCATTAGTATTCAGAAGAATACTTAAATATGTGCTTATTTTTAAGAACATGCTTAAGTCCCATTAGCTTCAAAAGGTCTTAAGTACATGCTTAAATTCTATCCTTTAGAGGAATTATTTCCTGACTGGTGTTGATGGGTTTTCCATTGACTTTAATAGGAGCATGATTGGGCCACAAGAACATTTAGGATACTTAATGCTTAATCAAGGTGACTGTCCATGTGACACTAATAAAACAAAAGGTATATTAAAATAATGTTGCATGCTCGATTTGAGCAATCTGAATCAAGGACCTCTGAAATTAGTGAACAATCCAGTCCAAACTTCCCCACCCCCAGCACAAGCTGTACATAATTGAAAGGATGAGAATGTGAATAACCCAGTGTCACCCTAGACTTTTAACTTTATTATTATTTATTTTATGTTTTGCAGGTTTATGGTAAATATTTAAGACTGACAATATAATCTTCTATTTAAATGTACTTATTTTTCTTAAATTAAAAAAAATCCATAATATAGTTCTATGAGATTTACTATAATAGACTGTAACAGCTGTTATGGTCTATTGTGTAAATAAGTAATTACAGAATTTACAGACTATCATGTAAATATGTAATTATGGACATTTTAAAATGTGCATTATTTCCTCGATAGTCTATCGTTTAAATATGTAATTATGGACTTTAAAACATGTATTATTTACTCAGTTTGCAACAGCTCCTTGGGACAGAGCTTTGCTGGCCTATCGGGTAAACATGTAATTACGGAAATTTTAAAAATATGTATAATTTATTTATTTGATAGTGCTGCTGTCAATATATAATCACAACCATTTTAAAATGGGTAGCATGTACTCAATACTCTATCAAGGTTCCACAGGTCAGCTTAAGAGTCTGTTTGCTCGTGGTTCAATATTCTGATGCAGTGTAGTGAAGCCTTTGGATAGTCAGTTTCTTACTACAGTGCCAACGGATGAAACTTACAGGAGCAGGCATTTGTGCTTTCCACAGAAAAAAAGGTGTAAATATAGGAAATCAGAAAAATATTCCAGTCCTTACTTCATTTCACAGTTTTCGGTAATGGTGTCTCCAATATATTGTATTGAAGTTAGCAGTTGGTGTTGCATAGACTATTCTTTGTAGATTATTTTCCTGTTTCTTTAAGGCAGTGCTATTAGCGGTATGTAATCTGTGGATCTGTTTCTCTGTAAGGGTATGTCTACACTGCAATTGGAAAATGCAGCTTGCCCATGCCAGCAGACTTAGGCTTATGGGGCTCGGGCAAAGGGGCTGTTTAATTGCAGGGTAGATGTTTGGGCTTGAGCTGGAGCCCGGGCTATAGGACCCTGCAAAAGGGAGGGTCCCTGAGCTCGGGCTGAAGCCTGAGCCCAAATGTCTACACTGAAATTAAGCAGCCCCTTCGCCTGAGCCCTGCGAGTCAGAGTCAGCTGGCATGGGCCACCCATGGGTGTCTACTTGCAGTATAGATGTACCCTAATAGGTCTCCCACCTTTGGGGCAACAGTGTATACCCAGGGCCAGCGCGCCCACTAGGCGACCCACAGCTGACCCTGGGTATACACTGGCTGGCCGCAGCTGCCTCCCGCCCTTCCGGCTCCGCGGCTGAGCCGGGAGGGCGGCAGGGAGCTGGGAGCCGAGGAGCGGCTGGCCGCGGCTGCCTGCCACCCTCGCAGCTCCACGGCTGAGCCAGGAGCCAGGGGGGCGGCTGGCCGCAGCTGCCTGCCACCCTCGCGTCTCCGCAGCTGAGCCGGGAGCTGGGGGGGCGCTGCAGGCGGGGGGAGGCTGCCGTGGGCGAGGGGCTGAGCTGCCGGCCCATGGGGGTTGGGGGTGGGGAGCCACCGTGGGGGTGGACTGGCTGCAGCGGGGGCGGTGTTAGCTGGGGGGGGAGGGGGACGCAGGGCTGGTGCAAGGAAGTTTTGCCTAGGGCGCAAAACTTCCTTGCACTGGCCCTGTCTCTACCTTCAGCTGTGCCACATGTGCGGGGACAGGTTGCAGTACATGGCTCTGTAATTTAAGCTTTCTGATATTTCTGCTATCTACAAAGCTCTACATACTTCAGAGACACTTCCAGTTACAGGTGGGTGTGGACATCCTTCACAGTGGCAAGAAAAACTCAAAAGGGGTGCCACTTATCCTAGAGAGAACATTAAAGGTATTATCATCCTGAAAAGGGTAATTAGCATTTCCATTAAATATTTGTATTACTGAAAGACTTATAGCTCCAGTCAGGATCAAGATCCCTTTGCTAGTAGGCTCTCTACAACCATGTGACTATATAGCCCCTTCCCCAAAGATCTTTAAAATCTAAAAAAATATTAAGAAATACATAATATATTATATAGTGCAATTTGGAAATAAAAGAATATGTTTTTGGCCAAAATCTATGTGCGGTGTCTAGGATCTGCTGCCTTAACATTATATAACAATTCTATAATCCAGATATGTACCTTCAGATAATCCTAATAATCAGCAGCAATGTTGAGTATAATTATTTATTTCATAAATATATAGAATAGTTATGTGATTGTGATATACTTGTAACATTCCTGACCTGCCCTTAAACATGGATAGTGGGATTACCTTAGTCTTGGATTTGTAAAATTATCTCCCCAACTGGAAAAAAGGACACCCATAAAAGTGAAAAACACATAACAAAAAGGTGTATTGTCACATTAAGGTACACATTATTAATTATTACTATTATTCACTTATATTACAGTATTTCCTAGAGGCCCCTACCAAGACAGGAGCTCCATTGTGCTAAACTCTGCAAATACACATAGTAAGAGATAATCCCTGTTATAAAAAGCTGTCAGTCTAAGTGCAAGACAAGGGAAAGGAAATACTATTTTACAAAAGAGGAACTGAAACAAGACAGGTTAAGTGATTTGTTCAAGGTCACACAGCAAGTCTGTGGTGCAGCCAGAACTGAACCCTGAACTTCTGAGCTCCAGTCCAGGGTGTAAACCACAAAAGCACTGGAGATCATTAGACCTAGTTTTATATAGCAAACTCTACACATATATGCCTGGAAAAGCACATGAATTCAACTGCAAGGCACTAAAGAGTATACTGTATTCGATATATATTTCATATATCCTTGTGATAAATGAAGGGCGGCTAGCTCCCTTTTATGGACACCCAGCCAGGCAGTAGCTATAAAATCCCTCTTAGTAGCTGTTTTCTAATTGCTCTACCTATAAAGGGTTAAAAGGCTATGCATAGGTAAAAGGAAATGAGTGGGAGGGATAGCTCAGTGGTTTGAGCATTGGCCTGCTAAACCCAGGGTTGTGAGCTCAATCCTTGAGTGGGCCATTTAGGGATCTGGGGCAAAAATTGGGGATTGGTCCTGCTTTGAGCAGGGGGTTGGACTAGATGACCTTCTAAGGTCCCTTCTAACCCTGATATTCTATGAGTGGACACCTGACAAAAAGAGCCAATGGGAAGGCTAGAACTTTTTAAAATTGAAACAAGACTCCCCTTTTGACTGTCTGTTGTTGTTCTCCGGGGAGAGGCGGACAGGACCGAGCTATGCTGTAAGAGTTGGGCCACGTATGAAAAAAATCATCAGGATCATACCTAGAAACTACTCATTTAAACCCCCCAGCTATGTAAGTAGATCAGGAAACATCTAGGAAGACGCGATTAGGTTTATTCCTTTTATTTCGTTATGGCTTGTGGATTCCTCTGTGCTAACCTCAGGTGTTTTTTGTTTTGTTTGTAACCTTTAACCTGGACCTCAAGAAAGCTATTCTTGATGCTTAATCCTTGTAGTTGTTTTTTTTTTTTAATCTAGCAAATGCCTAAATTCCCAGATGTATTTTCTTTCTTTTTTTTAATTAATAAAATTTATCTTTTTAAAGAACAGAATTGGATTTTTGTGTCTTCAGAGGTTTGTGCACGTGTTGTTTAATTAGATGGTGGCAACAGCTGATTTCTTTTTTTTTCTTTTCTTTCTCAGCTCTTCCCCGGAGGTGGGGGTGAAAGGACTTGAGGGAAAGAAAGAAATTCCCAAGTGTACCTTCCTGGGTCTTCAAAGGGGTTCTGCACTTGGGTGGTGGCAGCATCTACCCACCCAAGGTCAGAGAGAAACTGTAACATTGGGAGTTTAATACAAGCCTGGAGTACCCAGTATTAATTTTTAGAATCCTGGCAGGCCACTACCTTCTGCACTCAAAGTGCCAGAGTGGGGAATCAGCCTTGACATTCCTTGATAAAAAAACAGCATAAAAAGACTTAAGTTCACTTCCACTATTATACTTTGTATACAAATGCATATTTTAACACGTGGAACAGGAGGGTACAGCGCTATCGATGAATATAATACCTTAAGGTAGAGATCACATTGCCCACTCTTTAAATCTGCATGTCCAGAAACAACACTTTTACATTATATAACATAATATGGCCAAATGAATGTGGCCAAAAAAGGGCAGGTACCACATACTGTATTCTGCAGTTTAGAGTTTACAGCATACTCTCCTCCTAACTTTCTCATCACTGCTTCCGTGCTCATCCTCCTTTCTTAGGAGTTCCTGTGGACTCTATCCTCAGCCCCCTTCACCTTATTACTAAGCATAGAATCATAGAATCATAGAATCTGAGGGTTGGAAGGGACCTCAGGAGGTCATCTAGTCCAACCCCCTGCTCAAAGCAGGACCAACCCCAACTAAATCATCACAGCCAGGGCTTTGTCAAGCCTGACCTTAAAAACCTCTAAGGAAGGAGATTCCACCACCTCCCTAGGTAACCCATTCCAGTGCTTCACCACCCTACTAGTGAAAAAGTTTTTCCTAATATCCAGCCTAAACCTCCCCCTCTGCAACTTGAGACCATTACTCCTTGTTCTGTCATCTTCTACCACTGAGAACAGTCTAGATCCACCCTCTTTGGAACCCCCTTTCAGGTAGTTGAAAGCAGCTATCAAATCCCCCCTCATTCTTCTCTTCTGCAGACTAAACAATCCCAGTTCCCTCAGCCTCTCCTCATAAGTCATGTGCTCCAGCCCCCTAATCATTTTTGTTGCCCTCCGCTGGACTCTTTCCAATTTATCCACACCCTTCTTGTAGTGTGGGGCCCAAAACTGGACACAGTACTCCAAATGAGGCCTCACCAGTGCCGAATAGAGAGGAATAATGACGTCCCTTGATCTGCTGGAAATGCCCCTACTTATACAGCCCAAAATGCCGTTAGCCTTCTTGGCAACAAGGGCACACTGTTGACTCATATTCAGCTTTTCATCCACTGTAACCCCTAGGTCCTTTTCTGCAGAACCGCTGCCCAGCCATTCGGTCCCTAGTCTATAGCAGTGCATGGGATTCTTCCGTCCTAAGTGCAGGACTCTACACTTGTCCTTGTTGAACCTCATCAGATTTCTTTTGGCCCAATCCTCTAATTTGTCTAGGTCCCTCTGTATCCTATCCCTACCCTCCAGCGTATCAACCACTCCTCCCAGTTTAGTGTCATCTGCAAACTTGCTAAGGGTGCAGTCCACACCATCCTCCAGATCGTTGATGAAGATATTGAACAAAACCGGCCCCAGCACCGACCCTTGGGGCACTCCACTTGATACCGGCTGCCAACTAGACATGGAGCCATTGATCACTACCCGTTGAGCACGACCATCCAGCCAGTTTTCTATCCACCTTACCGTCCATTCATCCAGCCCGTACTTCTTTAACTTGCTGGCAAGAACACTGTGGGAGACTGTATCAAAAGCTTTGCTAAAGTCAAGAAATAGCACATCCACTGCTTTCCCCTCATCCACAGAGCCAGTTATCTCATCATAGAAGGCAATTAGGTTAGTCAGGCATGACTTGCCCTTGGTGAATCCATGCTGACTGTTCCTGATCACTTTCCCCTCCTTTAAGTGGTTCAGAATTGATTCCTTGAGGACCTGTTCCATGATTTTTCCAGGGACTGAGGTGAGACTGACTGGCCTGTAGTTCCCCGGATCTTCCTTCTTCCCTTTTTTAAAGATTGGCACTTCAGTAGCTTTTTTCCAGTCATCCGGGACCTCCCCCGATTGCCATGATTTGTCAAAGATAATGGCCAATGGCTCTGCAATCACATCGGCCAACTCCTTTAGTACCCTGCAGCGGAGTGCAGCCACCTGGGAGCTGACCTTGTCTGTGAAGACAGAGGCAAAAAAAGCATTGAGTACACTAGCTTTCTCCACATCCTCTGTCACTAGGTTCCCTCCCTCATTCAGCAAGGGGCCCACACTTTCTTTGACTTTCTTCTTGTTGCTCACATACCTGAAGAAACCCTTCTTGTTACTCCTAACATCTCCGGCTAGCTGCAACTCCAAGTGTGATTTGGCCTTCCTAATTTCACTCCTGCATGCCTGAACAATATTTTTATACTCTTCCCTAGTCATTTGTCCAATCTTCCACTTCTTGTAAGCTGCTTTTTTGTGTTTAAGACGAGCAAGGATTTCACTGTTAAGCCAAGCTGGTCGCCTGCCATATTTACTTTTCTTTCTACACATCGGGATGGTTTGTTCCTGCAACCTCAATAAGGATTCTTTAAAATACAGCCAGCTTTCCTCGACTCCTTTCCCCCTCATGTTATTCTCCCAGGGGACCTTGCCTATCAGTTCCCTGAGGGAGTCAAAGTCTGCTTTTCTGAAGTCCAGGGTCTCTGTTCTACTGCTCTCCTTTCTTCCTTGTGTCAGGATCCTGAACTCGACCATCTCATGGTCACTGCCTCCCAGGTTCCCATCCACTATTGCTTCCTCTGCTATTTCTTCCCTGTTTGTGAGCAGCAGGTCAAGAACAGCTTTTCCCCTAGTTGGTTCCTCCAGCACTTGCACCAGGAAATTGTCCCCTACACTTTCCAAAAACTTCCTGGATTGTCTGTGCACCGCTGTATTGCTCTCCCAGCAGATATCGGGGTGATTAAAGTCACCCATGAGAACCAGGGCCTGTGATCTAGTAACTTTTGTTAGTTGCTGGAAGAAAGCCTCATCCACCTCATCCCCCTGGTCTGGTGGTCTGTAGCAGACTCCCACCACGACATTACCCTTGTTGCTCACACTTCTAAATTTAATCCAGAGACTCTCAGGTTTTTCTGCAGTTTCATACTGGAGCTCGGAGCAGTCATACTGCTCTCTTACATAGAACACAACTCTCCCACCTTTTCTGCCCTGCCTATCCTTCCTGAACAGTTTATATCCATCCATGACAGTACTCCAATTATGTGAGTTATCCCACCAAGTCTCTGTTATTCCAATTACATCATAATTCCTTCACTGTGCCAGGACTTCCAGTTCTCCCTGCTTGTTCCCCAGGCTTCTTGCATTTGTGTATAGGCATTTAAGATAACTCACCGATTGTCCTGATGTCCCAGTATGGGGCAGGAGCCCTCCCCTCTTGCACTCACCTACTTGTGCTTCCTCCCGGTATCCCACTTCCCCACTTACCTCGGGGCTTTGGTCTCCTTCCCCCGGTGAACCTAGTTTAAAGCCCTCCTCACTAGGTTAGCCAGCCTGCTTCCAAAGAAATCTTATTGGATTGCATGGCTTTGGCTACCATCTCTACACTGATGATTCACAAATCTGCTTCTCCACTCTGTAACACTCTCCTCTCCAGTACCACAACTTGGCCTGTCTTTCTGACATCTCCAGGAGGATATCCCATCATCAGCCCAAACTTAGCATGGCCAATTCGGAGTGCTTGACCTTTCCCCCACAAGTCCTTCCCTTTCGCCCCTTCCTTCATCACTGTGGACAAATCACCATCCTCCCAGTCATTCAAGTCCATAATTTTGTCAGCTTTGACTCTGCCCTCACTCTAGGTCAGGGGTCGGCAACCTTTCGGAAGTGATGTGCCGAGTCTTCATTTATTCACTCTAATTTAAGGTTTTGCGTGCCAGTAATACATTTTAACATTTTTAGAAGGTCTCTTTCTATAAGTCTATAATATATATCTAAACTACTGTTGTATATAAAATAAATACGGTTTTTAAAATGTTTAAGAAGCTTCATTTAAAATTAAATTAAAATGCAGAGCCCCCCGGACCAGTGGCCAGGACCCAGGCAGTGTGAGTGCCCTGAAAGTCAGCTCGCGTGCCGCCTTTGGTACACGTGCCATAGGTTGCCTACCCCTGCTCTAGGTGCACAGATACAAACCACGTCCAACTTTTGCTGCTGCTTCT
Organism: Macrochelys suwanniensis; assembly: GCA_033296515.1. Classification (NCBI taxonomy): domain Eukaryota; kingdom Metazoa; phylum Chordata; order Testudines; family Chelydridae; genus Macrochelys; species Macrochelys suwanniensis. The sequence continues at coordinate 179,420,927 of CM065777.1, read as the reverse complement.
TCCTATATAATACCTCTAAGATCCAGCCCTTACCCCACTAAGTCCATTCAGAATGCTGCTGGTAAGATCATCTTCATGCTGCGTTGGTTTTGAGCACACCACCTTCATCCATGCGTGCCTCCACTTGCTCCTATTCTTCAAACGCAGCAAATGCAAGTTCCTTGTCTTGAACTTTAAAATCCTTCACTATTTAGCCCCACCCTACCTACCTGATATATTATTTCATCCCTCAGACTTCATAATCCACCAGCCCACATCTCCCTCAAACACCTCTGCACTTTCTCACTTGCTTTATGAGTGTGCAAGATTCCCAGGAAAGATCTGTAAAACCACTACCTTATCCTCCTTAAGACTCACCTCTACCATATTGGGGGGAAAAGGGTAGTGGGACACTTCTAATCTCCATCCACACATGATACCACTCACAGTAGATTGTGCAGATGTTAAATGTGTTCAGACATCCCTTCTGGGCTTCTTGGGCTAGCCTTTCCAATACTGGGATTTGGATACACCATGGGCTCTGTTGGGCTCCTCATGCTTGGCTTCCTCTCAGTGGAGCTTATTGTAATAATTAGGACTACAAATTTATTGTAATTGTAAGTTTAACTATAAGAAGTGAGTGAAAGTTCATAAAAAGTCACTATAACTCACAACAAATGTTGTACAAAAAGGAGATAGAAAGACTAAATGAGTCCAAACAAAAAGGCCTACTGATATAATTCAAGAACGGTGTCAAGGTCATGCCTCGTAAACAAGAGAAGGGTGGGACTGGAAATTAATAAACCAATATTTGTGTGTCAGAAAAATGGTGGATAAAATAACAAGAATATAATAACCTATCCCCTCACTCTATTTCTGGCTGCTTAAAATAAAAGTCTGAGGGGAAAACTGGCTGCAAGCTGTCTGACAACCAGGTTGAATTGATTTAAATCAAAGCAATTTAAAATAACCAATTTTAATAATGATTTAAATCAGAAAGCAGGAAACCTTGATTTAAATAATTGATTTTAATCCCCATTTTGCATCTGTACTTTTTAAATTATTTTCCTAAAGAAAATGGTCTAATAAGAATCAATGTAACACATGTTAATTTTCAACTAAATATAACCTTTATACTAAATTTGGGATCTCTTTTTACTACCCAGTATATCTATACATATTTAAGAAATTATATAGTTTAACATAGTTCTATTCAGATTAATATTTTTACTTTTTTGAATATGCATTTCTTATTTCCTAGATGATTAATTTTTTGATTTGTGTCAAGCTAGATTTGGATGAAAATTGGAATTCATTTAGAAATGCACAAAAGCATTTAAATTAAAAAAAATTAATAAACCTATCTTAATGTGCTGGATACATAAGAAAAAAATTACCAAATGACATTTGGAATTTTAAAATGATTTATTAAACAAAGGAAGTATTATCTGTAGTTAGTGAATTGAATTGATTGTTTCTGGTCACTGTGTCCTTCAAAATGTTAGAGCTAGTAGATCTCATCCTCTAGTTTTTATTCTTAGATTGGAAAAGGCCAGGTTTTTCAACTCCCAATTGGCTTCCTAACTTTGAATGAACTAATCATTGAACTGAACTTGTTGAATAAATTGAACTGAAGAAATATTATTTCTGCACCTAAAAAAGAGGCTACTGCTGTCACTTTAACAAACTCTGGTACCGGTGATTTCCACCAGTTCAGTGATGTGACTTTCTTTTAAAACTTTGGCAGCAAACATACTGCTCAATATTATTATTTTTATTTAAGTGAGCTGAATAGATTATAGTAAATTTAGGCCTTTACATATTTTATTATTTCAAATTTAAAGTTTTACATTTAAAAACAAAAATGTATTAAACCTAAATAATATTTTATTTAAATTTAAAAATTCTAGGGCTGTCAAGCTATTAAAAAAACTAATCACAATTAATCACACTGTTAAACAATAGGATACCATTTATTTAAATCATTTTGAATGTTTTCTACATTTTCAAATATATTGATCTCACTTACAACACAGAATACAAAGTGTACAGTGCTCACTTTATATTTTTATTACAAATATTTGCACTGTAAAAACAAAAGAAATAGTATTTTTAAATTCACCTAATACAAGTACAGCAATCTCTTTAAATTGAACTTGAATAGCAATCTCTTTCAATTGAACTTACAAATGTAGAATTATGTACAAAAAATAACTGCATTCAAAAATAAAACAATGTAAAACTTTAGAGCCTACAAGTCCACTCAGTCCTACTTCTTGCTCAGCCAATTGCTCAGACAAACAAATTTGTTTACATTTGCAGGAGGTAATGCTGCCTGCTTCTTGTTTACAATATCACCTGAAAGTGAGAACAGGCATTTGCCTGGCACTGTTGGAGCCAGCGTGGCAAGATATTTATGTGCCAGATGCACTAAAGATTCATATCCCTTCATGCTTCAACCACCATTCGAGAGGACATGCGTCCATGCTGATAACAGGTTCTGCTCGATAACCCTCCAAAGCAGAGCAGACCAACACATTTTCATTTTCATCAACTGAGTCAGTCAGATGCCACCAGCAGAAGGTTGATTTTCTTTTTTGGTGGTTCAGGTTCTGTAGTTTCGCAATTGGAGTGTTGTTCTTTTAAGACTTCTGAAAGCATGCTCTACACCTCATCCCTCCCAGATTTTGGAAGGCAATTCAGATTCTTAAACCTTGGGTCGAGTGCTATAGCTATCTTTAGAAATCTCACATTGGTACCGTCTTTGCGTTTTGTCAAATCTGCAGTGAAAGTGTTCCTAAAACAAACAACATGTGCTGGGTCACATCCGAGACTGCTATAACATAACATTTCTTGCAGAATGCAGGTGTGACCAGGGTCCCAGTGAGGGCCAGCTGAGATCACTCAATTAGGGTGAACTCTAAAGAATGGAGCAGATAATCCCCAAAGCTGGTGGATATTTTTAATACTTAGATTTACCAAACCAACATAGAACAGCTTCTTTATTACCTCACTGGCTGCCCAGAAATCAACAACACAGTTCCCTTGAAATATCCCAGCCTCAGGCCTCCATCCAGGTACCCAAGTCAAATATGATGAAGATTTCTAAAAATCTTATTTCATCATATAAAATAATAGGTCCTACCAATCCCAAAGGATCGGACACATTACCTCCCAGATTAATGAATATTCCAGATCTTACCCAAATACAGCCAATTCTTATTAACTAAACTAACATTTATTTAAAAAGAAAAGAGAGAGTATAGTTAAAAGATCAATATACATGCAGACATGAGTTCAATTCTTGAGGTTCAGATACATAGCAGAGATGGTGAGCTTTGTAGTGGCAAAGAGTTACTTTAAAGTTTAATTCATAGGTTATAGTCCAATGTCCAATATCATATCCAAGGTGTACCAGCTTAACTGGGATCTCATCTTGCGACTCAAAGTTCCCCTGATGAAGCTTAAACAGATCTGAGATAAAAAGGATCAGGACTCAAGGATCTTTTATACAATTTCAGGTCTTCTTTGACAAGTTGGAGTCCCTTGGGGAACAATAGGTAATCAGGGCGTCTTTGAAGTAGGTCCACTTAACTATACGAATTAACATAAGACAATCGGCTGTTCTGCCACCATTCACCAATGATTTGCTATACATTTCAAAGAGAGATGAATACAGAGATATCCAGTGTTTACACTTCATTTAAATACTAGGATGTTCTTTTGCTCTCTAAATTATCAGAATACAGCAGAGACCACTACTCATACATATGTAAATACACAAAAACACAAATGTTATCTCCCCACATGTCTTTAAGGGTTGATCTTGAGTCATTCATTTTGCAGAATGTTTAACCCTTTCTGGCCATGTGTCACAGCGGGTTAAACAGAGCAGGAGACATACTATTCTCCCCCAAGAAGTTCAATCACAAATTTAATTAACGCATTATTTTTTTTAACAAGCATCATCAGCATGGAAGCATGTCCTCTGGAACGGTGGCAAAGTATGAAGGGGCATACAAATGTTTAGCGTATCTGGCACGTAAACACCTTGCAGTGCCGGCTACAAAAGTGCCATACAAATGCCTGTTCTCACTTTCAGGTGACATTGTAAACTAGAATTGGGCAGCATTAGATCCTGTAAATGTAAACAAACTTGTTTGTCTGAGTGATTGGCTGAACAAGAAGTAGGACTGAGTGGACTTGTAGGCTCTAAAGTTTTACATTGTTTTATTTTTGAATGCAGTTATTTTTTGTACATAATTCTACATTTGTAAGTTCAATTGAAAGAGATTGCTATTCAAGTTCAATTTAAAGAGATTGCTGTACTTGTATGAGGTGAATTGAAAAATACTATTTCTTTTGTTTGCCATTTATACAGTGCAAATATTTGTAATCAAAAATAATATAAAGTGAGCACTGTCTACTTTGTATACTGTGTTGTAATTGAAATTAATATATTTTAAAATGTAGGAAAAATATCCAAAAATATTTAATAAATTTCAATTGGTGTTTGTAGGCGTTTCAGGCCCTCTCTGGGTGGCTGGGGACCAGACCGCCCTGCTATACCGTGAGGTTTTTGGGGAATTAGCGCAGTCCGGTGCTCCAGAATCAGCCGTTCAGGCCCTCCTGGATGGGCCAGGCAAACAGACAGTTACTAGTGAGCCCCGACCCTTAGACAGAGCGGGGCACCAACACTTAGGGGTCAGACCCTCAAGCAGGGGCTGAGCGAACCGTAGGTCAATAGGCCCTGGCCCTTGGTCAGGGCGAGGCAACAAACAGTTCAGGGCTCAGGCCCTCAAGCAGGGGCTGAGCAGTCAATAAGGTGGTGGCAAGCCCAGGTCCTGGCTCTGGAGAACCTGGGAGAGGGGGAGACTGCCACCCACACGTTGGGTGGCAGGGGGGACGCAGGCCCACCCACTCCACTGCGTCCCAGCCCGGGGCCCTAGCAGCGGCAGAAGAACCCGCTGCTGAGTCAGTGGGGATCCTGGCCGCAACACACTGACCTTGGCTCTGGCAGTGCTGCAGCCAGACTAGAGTCGGCTGCCCCCGGGCTACTTCCAGCTTCCCCCTCTCTGGGTACCTGGACCAGGGGGGCATCCTCCAAGAGATCGCAGACCATCGGCACCTCAGCGTCGCGGGCGGGCGGCGGGCCGGGCGGCTCCTCGGGGTAGTGGGCAAGCGGCAGGCTTGACTGGCCCGGCCAGTCCTCCGGTCTGCTGCTGGTCGCCGGGGTCTCCCAGCGGGGAGCCGCACCACTGGCGTCCAGCCTCTCTGGTGGCTGCCGCCCAACTGCGGTCTGAGGGCCGGCTTTTATACTTCCTGCCGCCCCCTGACCCTTGAGGGTCAGGGCCAGGATTCTCCGGCTCCGCCCACTTGGGTGTCCGGGGAGGCTCCTCTCTCTCTGGGGCGGCTGGGGACCAGACCGCCTCGCTACACACACACACCCTCAAGTCTGGCTCCCGTTCATCGGGGCCAGACCCTTCCATACTTCCCAGCCGGGACAGGAAGTCAGCGTTAGCATGGTCCTTGCCGGCCCTATGGTGAACCGTAAAGGCATAGGGCTGTAGCGCTAGGTACCACTGCTGTATCCTCATGTTGTTATCCTTCATTCGGTTCAGCCACTGCAGGGGGGCGTGGTCAGTCACCAAGATGAACGGGTTTCCCAGAAGGTAATACCGGAGGGCATCACAAGCCCACTTTACTGCAAGGGCTTCCTTTTCCACCACCGCATAGTTCTTCTCCCGCGGGAACTGCTTCCGGCTGATATACAAGACCGGATGGTCTTGCCCATCCACGTCTTGGGACAGGACCGCACCCAGACCCACCTCCGAGGCATCCGTCTGGAGGGTGAAACCCTTATCAAAATTTGGGCTGTAGAGGTCCGGGGCACGAGAGAGACTTGCCTTGATTTCCCGAAAGGCGTCTTCACAGTTCTGGGTCCACACCACGCGTCGCGGGCTGTCCTTGGTTAGGAGGCCGGTCAGAGGGGCAGCAACAGATGCAAAATGGGGAATGAACTGTCGGTAATAGCCGGCGAGTCCCAAGAACTGTCGCACCTGAAGCTTTGTGGTAGGGGGCGGGCAGGTCACCAGGGCTTGCACCTTTCCCACAAGGGGCTTCACTTGTCCATTCCCTATGGTGTAGCCCAGATACGTAGTCTCTTGCCACCCAATGCGGCACTTTTTTGGGTGGGCCGTCAACCCGGTGGCCCGTAGGGATCTCAAGACGGCTGCTACCCTTAGCAAATGGTCCTCCCAGTGGAGGCTGTAGATGACCACATCGTCCAAGTAGGCTGCCGCGTAGTCCTGATGGGGTTGGAGGAGTTGATCCATCAGCCGCTGGAACGTGGCGGGGGCACCATGGAGGCTGAAGGGCATCCAGACGAACTGGTACAGACCCGTTGGGGTGGCAAACGCGGTCTTCTCCCTTGACTCGGGGTCCAGGGGTATTTGCCAGTAGCCCTTGCTGAGATCAAGGGTGGTGAGGAAGCAAGCCTCCCCTAGCCGGCCGAGCAGCTCATCTATGCGCGGCATCGGGTAAGCATCGAATTTGGAAATGGCGTTGACACGCCTGAAGTCGATGCAGAAGCGCCGTGTCCCATCGGGCTTGGGTACTAGCATGATGGGGCTACGCCATGCACTCCAGGAGGGCTCAATTACGCCTAGTTCCAGCATGGCTTGTACCTCCTCCTCGACGCTCTGGCGCATTCGGTGGGGCAGGGGCCTGGTCGCTTCTCGGATCACTACCCCGGGTTCTGTCTGAATAGTATGACAGACTAGGGTGGTGTAGCCCGGCTGGCTGGTGAAGGTCCGCGGGAACGCCTGCAAGAGTCACTGGACTTGTTTCCATTGTTCGTCGGTGAGGGTCTCCGCCAACTGGGGCCCTTCCGTGTCCTGGGTCAGGGCGACGTGGGGGCCCAACTCAGGCTCTGGTGGGTAGGGGTTAATTAATAAGCCCTCACGCTCCCACCAGGGCTTCAGGAGGTTGACATGATAGCTCTGAATTTTTTTTCGTCGATCCGGTTGGCTGACCTCATAAGTGACGGGCCCTACCTTCCGGACCACCTCGTAGGGGCCCTGCCAGCGGGCCAGGAGATTTGACTCGCTTGATGGCAGGAGGAGCAGGACTCGGTCCCCAGGTTTAAAGTCGCGGCTCTGTGTGCCCTGGTTGTAAGTCTGCGCTTGGGCCTCCTGGGCAGCCCTCACGTTTTCCCAGGCCAGTGCTCCGGCCTGAGTGAGATGTTCCTGGAGCTGAAGGACGTACTTCAAGAGGCCCTGGGTTGGTGATGGTGTTTGCTCCCAGGTTTCACGCATCAGATCCAGGAGACCCCGTGGGCGGCGGCCATATAGTAACTCAAAGGGGGAAAACTTGGTCGAGGACTGGGGCACCTCTCGGACCGCCAGAAGCAAAGGCGGGAGGAGTTGGTCCCATTGGCGCAGGTCCTCTGGTGGAAACTTGCGTAGCATCTCTTTCAGTGTACGGTTGAACCGTTCCACCAGCCCGTCGGTTTGTGGATGGTACACAGAGGTGCGCAACTGCTTAACCCCCAGGAGTCCACACACCTGCTGCAGCAGTCGGGAGGTGAAATTGGTGCCCTGGTCTGTGAGGATCTCCCGGGGCAAGCCTACCCGGGCAAATATCTTCATAAGCTCCCCTGCGATGGTCCGGGCGGTGATGCTCCACAGCGGCACTGCCTCCAGAAAACGGGTAGCATAGTCGACGAGGACCAGCACGTACTGGAACCCCGTGGTGCTTTTTTGTAGGGGCCCGACTAGGTCCATGGCCACACGCTCGAAGGGCGTCTCAATGATGGGCATGGGGACCAACGGGGCCTTCGGAGTCCGCAGGGGTGCAGCTAGCTGGCATTCTGGACAGGAGCGGCAGTAATCCCGTACTTCCTGATGCACCCCAGGCCAGAAGAAACGTGTCAAGATCCATGCAAGCGCCTTCTCAAGGCCCAAGTGCCCAGCCGCCGGGATATCGTGGGCGAGTTTCATGACCGCCCGCCGGTGGCATCGAGGCATGAGCAGTTGGCTCCGGGGTTCTCCTGTGCGCGGGTCCCGTTCTACCCGATAGAGCCGGTCTTGCCTCAAGTCAAAGTGGGGCCACTGCTTCGCCCGTTGGGGGTCGATGACAGCCCCATCGACCGCGGCTAGCTGCTCGTACGCGTGATGGAGGGTGGGGTCTGCCCTCTGGTCCCGACAGAAGTCTGTGTGGAGCAGGGGCGCGGCAGCGGTCCCCGGGGAGGAGTCTGAGTTCCCCGTCTGGTTGTTCGGGGTCGGGTGCACTCTCCCTCTCTGACTGGGTCCCCGGAAGGCCCCCTTCCAGCACTGGAGTAGCCGTGGGGACCTCGTCGGCCTTTGACTGGAGGACCTCCGTGAAGTCGGGCCAGTCCTGCCCCAGGATTACTGGGTAGGCGAGCCGGGGGGCCAGGCCGACCACCATCGATCGGGTGACGCCATCCACGGTCAGCCAGACTTGGGCACTGGGGTAGGGACGTACGTCGCCGTGAATGCATTGGAGTCGGATCGACCCCAGGCGGGGGTCTGGCTGAAGGCCTAGGCTTTGGCGAACCAAGGTCTGGCCACAGCCTGAGTCAATCAGAGCCACGGTGGGGTGCTCCCCGACAATCACAGGGTCCGTAATCTTGGCCCCCTGGGGGTGCCGGGCACAGGCTTCTCCCGTGCAGACCTGGCCAAAGCTACAGTCCATCTCCGTGCAATCTCGCTGTAAGTGGCCATGTTTGCCACAGGAGAAACAGGGGCCAAGGTCTGTGCACCCCGGCCGGGACGAGGTTCCTGCCTGGCCCCTAGGAGGGCTTCGGCCAGGCCCTCGGGCGTCAGGTCGAGGTGCCGGGGCCTGTCGAGCCGGGCCCTCGGCAGGGCGGAGTTGGAGCTCTGGGCCACGGGACGGATTTCGTGGCTCCATCTGGGTGGCCCCCTTCCTCTCAGGGGGAGGGCGCTCTGGTCCGGGCGGGGCAGCTCGAGTGGTCGGTCCCCCCGGGGCTTCAGCGGCGAGGAAGTCCTCCATCAGGGTGATGGCCGTAGCCAATGTTGCGGGCCGGTGCCGGAGGACCCAGGCCCTCCCTCAGGGCGGAAGTATATGGGTAAACTGTTCCAAGGTTATCTGCTCGACAATCTCGTCCAGCGTCCGTCCTTCGGGCTGGAGCCACCACTTGCAGGCCTCCCTCAGCTCTTGTGCTACTATCCGGGGTCGTGCTCCCGTAGCGTCGGCCAAGCTTCGGAACCGCTGACGGAAGGTCTCGGGGCTGATGTCCAAGGCATCTAAAATCGCTGCCTTTACCCAGGGATAGTCCCGTGCCATGTCCGTGGCTAGGCCCCAATATATGGTTTGGGCAGTCCCGGTCAAATATGGGGCCAAAATGGTCGCCCATTGGTCTGGGGCCCAGCCCGCGACTAGGGTCACCCTCTCGAAGGTCACCAGAAACGCTTCGGGGTTGTCGCTGGGGCCCATCTTGGTCAGGCGGAGGGGAGGTGCTAGGTTGGGTGGTCCAGTGGCACCCGCAGGCTGGGGGCCCGCCGGACGAGGCAGCGAGGACGCCAACTGTTGCAGCCCTTGTTGTTGCTGCTCCTGGAGCTGACGCCCCAGCTCCAGCATCAGCTGTTGCTGTTGGGTGCCGAGCTGCTGGAGCAACTGCTGCTGCTGCTGGAGCTGGGCGGCCTGCTGCTGCTGTTGGCTCTCCGCCAAAAACTTAATGAGCTTCTCCACTTCCATGGTCGCTCGGGCGGGTCCACCGCAGATCCCTTCTCACAAGGATCGGGGGACTGGTGACCACATTCTCCACCACGTGTAGGCATTTCAGGCCCTCTCTGGGGCAGCTGGGGACCAGACCGCCCTGCTATACCGTCAGGTTTTTGGGGAATTAGCGCAGTCCGGCGCTACAGAATCAGCCGTTCAGGCCCTCCTGGATGAGCCGGGCAAACAGACAGCTACTAGTGAGCCCCGACCCTTGGACAGGGCGGGGCACCAACAGTTAGGGGTCAGACCCTCAAGCAGGGGCTGAGCAAACAGTAGGTCAATAGGCCCTGGCCCTTGGTCAGGGCGGGCAATAAACAGTTCTGGGCTCAGGCCCTCAGGCAGGGGCTGAGCAACCAACAAGTCAGTAAGCCCTGGCCCTTGGTCAGGGCGAGGCAACAAACAGTTCAGGGCTCAGGCCCTCAAGCAGGGGCTGAGCAGTCAATAAGGTGGTGGCAAGCCCAGGTCCTGGCTCTGGAGAACCTGGGAGAGGGGGAGACTGCCACCCACACGTTGGGTGGCAGGGGGGACGCAGGCCCACCCACTCCACTGCGTCCCAGCCCGGGGCCCTAGCAGCGGCAGAAGAACCCGCTGCTGAGTCAGTGGGGATCCTGGCCGCAACACACTGACCTTGGCTCTGGCAGTGCTGCAGCCAGACTAGAGTCGGCTGCCCCCGGGCTACTTCCAGCTTCCCCCTCTCTGGGTACCTGGACCAGGGGGGCATCCTCCAAGAGATCGCAGACCATCGGCACCTCAGCGTCGCGGGCGGGCGGCGGGCCTGGCGGCTCCTCGGGGTAGTGGGCAAGCGGCAGGCTTGGCTGGCCCGGCCAGTCCTCCGGTCTGCTGCTGGTCGCTGGGGTCTCCCAGCAGGGAGCTGCACCACTGGCATCCAGCCTCTCTGGTGGCTGCCGCCCAATTGCTGTCTGAGGGCCGGCTTTTATACTTCCTGTGCCGCCCCCTGACCCTTGAGGGGCAGGGCCAGGATTCCCCGGCTCCGCCCACTTGGGTGTCCAGGGAGGCTCCTTTTTCTCTGGGGCGGCTGGGGACCAGACCGCCTCGCTACAGTATTCTAGTTGTTTAACAGTGCAATTAAAACTGCAATCGTGTGAGTTAACTGCGATTAATCGACAGCCCTAAAAAATTCCAATATTTTTATTTTTAAATAACATCATCATTTTTATCCACCCTGCTGACAAGAGAACAGGAAAAGGGAGAGTTTTACCATCATGGCTGCTACCCTCACCGCCCTTTGGGTTGCCCCTGAGATCCACCCTTACACCCCTGGGCCTTCACCATCCTAAACCCAAGAGATATCCTGACCAAACCAGGCCAAAGAGAGGGATCCAGATAACAATATCACCTCCACTGGCTTCAGCGAAATCCTGAATACCACCTGGGATGGGAGATTTTGTGTCATGCACAAACATGTATCCTTTCCCTTCCGCACCTTCTTTCCTATGGTTCTCCCTTTGCCTTCAGTTTAATTAAAATCTGGCATTAGGGTTGCCAACTTTCTAATCGCACAAAACCGAACACCCCTTCCCTGCCCCTTCCGTGAGGCCCAGCCCCTGCCTGCCCCTTCTCCTAGACCCCACCCCTGCTCGCCCCACCTCCCCTCCCTCCGTTGCTCGCTCTCCCCCACCCTCACTCATTTTCACTGGGCTGGAGCAGGGGGTTGGGATGTGGGATGGGGCTCCAGGCTGGGGCAGGGGGTTGGGGTGCATAGGGGTACAGGCTCTGGGATGGGAGTGCAGGCTCTGGGTGGGGCCAAAAATGAGAGGTTCAGGATGCAGTTGAGGGCTCCAGGCTGGGGTAGGGGGTTGGGTGTGGGGTGAATGATCCGGCTGGGGGTTTGGGCTCCGGGGTGGGGCTGGGGATGAGGGGTTTGGGATGTAGGAGGGGGTTCTGGGCTGGGGGCAGGGAGTTGGGGTGTGTGTGTGGAGGTTCAGGGTGCGGGGTCCCAGCAGCACTTACCGCGGATCCCAGGAAGCAGCCGCCAGGTCCCTGCAGCCCCTACGTACATGGGCATCCATGGAGGCTCCACACGCTGCCCTCGCGCCCACAGGCGCTGCCCCCAAAGCTCCCATTGGTCGTGGTTCCTGTGCTCCTAAGGGTGGCAGGCACCTGGCAGCCACTTCTGGGAGCCATGCGGAGCCAGGGCAGGCAGGGAGCCTGTCTTAGCCCCATGCCTCTGCTGCACCACTGACAGGTTTTTTAACGGCCTGGTCAGCGGTGCCAACCATAGCCGCCAGGATCCCTTTTTGACCGGGCATTCAGGTTGAAAACCAGATGCCTGGCAATGCTATCTTGCAAAGGCTGGCCAAGACTACATATTTTGCAACATTGCTGTAAGCCTGTGACCAAAGAAACAGTTACAAGCAATGCCCTAAATAACTCGATGCTGGCACAAGTTTGCCAGGTATCGGAGTGGAAAATAAGGCTATGTGCCATTGCTATGTGCCATTGCTCCAGCAGCAAGGTTACAGGTGAAAGTCAACACCAGACACAGAACCTGCATTTTCTATCTTTGCTGTTCTTTTCTTTCCCCTTTTGTGTGTATTTGCCTTGTTTTGATCTTCTAGGCAAAGGGATTGGACTTTAATGACAACAGCTCCACCCCTTCTCAACTGTTTCTCTTTTGCCCAAAAAGGACAGTTATTACCTTATTTGATACCGTCTAAGAGACTGTCAGGGAGATTTTCCCTTCTAAACCTTCTACAGCTAAAGAAAAAGGGAACAAGGGATATTGTTTAAATGAAAGCCGTACTAAATATTTTACATTCTTATCATTGGGCATCTGAGTTAGCAGCTATTGAGATGAATGGCACAGACCACACCTCTCAGAGCGATTGTTTTAGGTTCCAACAAATGCAGGCAGATAGTTACATTTGGTTCATACTTTCAAGGCTATCTCAGCTAACATAACAGCTAGATGTTGCTTTTTATTTTTCTGTTATGATGAAAGGTTAGATTCAGTAGAACAAGGCAGCAGCATGAAATGGTGCCAATACACCACACTGAAGCAAAATGGCTCAACCTGAGCCCTGGCCACAACGTCATCAAAGCACCAGCAGCTGACATTGGCTAGGCAGGTGTTGATTCCTGCTTACTGTACAATAACTTCTCTCTACGCTTTTGTCATGACCTAGATTGTAAACTCTCTGGAGCAGGGACTGTCTTTTTACTGCCTATCTATACAGCCCCAAGCAGAATGGGGAGTACACCAAATAGGGTCAGTATTTTGAAAAATCTTCTGGAAGAAGACTGCATACTGACCCCATCTGTTATACTCTCATGCATGCAAAAATAAACAATTTGCTTTTATGACCTGCATGGATAAATCACCTTTGTCACAAATGGACTCAGTGTATCCAGAGAGGGGTTTTTCATAGAATCACAGAATATCAGGGTTGGAAGGGACTTTAGAAGGTCATCTAGTCCAACCACCTGCTCAAAGCAAGACCCATCCCCAATTTTTGCCCTAGATCCCTATGTGGCCCCCTTAGGGATTGAACTCACAACCCCAAGTTTAGCAGGCCAATGCTCAAACCACTGAGCTATCCCTCCCCTCGCTATCACAGGGAAGGGAATCACCCTAACCTTTCCTTTAGTCTCGTGGCAAAATTTTAATAATGGAGCTCCCACAAGCCCTCTTCAACACATTAGAAGTTCTCAAGTCCTTATAACTTTTCCATAAACCTGCCCATGGTGACTCCCAATCTCTAAATGGCCATATCTCATGTGACCTAACAGACTGTGGAGTATCTCTGCCTTCATCCTCTTTTGCTCAAACCAGACCTAATTGTGCTTTTGGACACACTATTTTAATTCAGCCGCCATCAAAATTCAGCATGAAGGATCCTAGGGCTGTTGTACCATATGAGAGGATATTGAAAGACAGAATGAGGTCATCAGGAGGAAGGATCGAGGCCTAAAGCTAGGGAAAAGTAGTGACGAAAGAAGGAAAGGGGGGGGGGGGGGTTATACAAACATGTGGGGGGGGAATGTCCATGCTAACTTGAGTTTGCAGAAACAGAAAGTACTGATTCACTCATCCTTACTTCAGGTTTAGCATGACATGGTAGCTGAGGAGAAAGATATAGGATATCCTATGATAAAGGAACTACATGTGAATAGCCCTAAGCTAATGATGAATTAGGCTTAAGGACAATAAAAAACATTGTTCAGCAGCTGGATCCAGAAGCTTTAAAAATCCTCTATGCAGGGGATTTTCTGCACTACATGGTGAGGTCCATTAATTAACATGGATTTTCTGTAAAAAGGACCCTCCCTTACTAAAAGCCACATGGAATTTTAAGTCCCTAGGCCTGTGATACTTAGCCACTTGTGGTTGGTACACGACAGTAAAGTAACCTTCAAGAATAGTTCTGCACAACTTCCTGTGGGACTGTAATGAAACTGTGGGATTCCTTTCAGGACTGGAGAGTCTGCTGTATTCCTTGCTCTTTTGAGTTGTTTATTTTGGAGCCCTGCTGGCATTTGCAAGGTCATGCCGGATACTACTCGTCACACTATGTTGCCTATGCATGAAATCCTCATTTTGTGCAAAGCTCACAAATATATATTCATGTCATAATATCTTAATGTCCAGGGATAGTTTGAACATGCCAAAGTGAGAGCAGTTGCCATGCATGCTCTGCATTATTGTGACAAAATAAGCCAATGGGGAGAGTTGTCGGTTTGAGACTGGAAATCATAAAGGACAGTTAAGATAGTTACATGGCTGGAATTAGGATATCCTGCAGAAGGTAGAATAATATTTTGGCTCCTATGAGTGCAATTAGTTATGTGTGAAGTACATATGCCAAAACTGGAAATTGTGTCCATTTTGTAGTAATAATTACTGTGGAGCCATTTTCAAGGTGGGATTATGGGCAGTAAACCTCTGGGGAGTGGCTGTGCTGCCCATGCATTAAATCCTCATTTTGTGTGGACTTAATGAAAAAGATAGTTTCTTGTAATACATTCTGTTCTGTCAGTTGTTTCTGCACAGCATTATGGGGATGCTTTGTTTGTGCTTAATAAATGCAGTGATAATTTTGCTGTATGCTATGGCTGCAAATGTTCCAACAAAAAACATTTTGTTAAAATGGAATTAAGGTTGTAAATATGTACTAATAGCTAAAAGACAAATTCTGTGATAATTTGCAGCCCACACCACCTCATTGACCTTAGTGGAGCAAAAGTTCTTAAAAGAACATTATGGGCTGGATTCTCATCTCTGCCACACCAGTCCATTTACAATGGTATTAGTGAGATATTAATCTTGTCCTGTAGTTTAAAAGAAAAAAGTGTCGGAAAGCCAGGAAATTCAAAGTTAAACTTACACTTTAAATAACATTCAGGGTGGGATTTTCAAAAGCTCTCATCATTGGCCTACCTCTGCTCTCACTGAAGTCAATGGAAGTTAATGTTAACTAACCTTTAACCTTATGGAGGTCAGAGCTAGGCAAACACTCAGCACTTTTTAAAATCTCACCCTTTGTGTTTCAAGATAAGGAGAACAATCTTAAATCTACTACACTGAAACCAATCTTAAATCTGTTTTTGTCCCCGTCTAACCTTTTACCTGCACAGAGTACACCGTCAGCATTTATAACATGAACCTTAGCTCACATGCTAACCCATACTCAATACAATGAGATATACACCAGCCACACATATGATGCATCTACCCTGCCACCAGACCATCTTCCAATTCACTGTCCCTTTATGAATCAGCTACAAAATCATCTCATCTTCTATTCTCCAAAAACAGTCCAAAGATCAATTCCTTACAGCTGGGATTGAGCATTTCTTTTCCCTCATTAGCTGGTTACATCTTATTTTGCAATCTCAAGAGCTGGAGCAAGCAACGACTGAGTGTGAGACAGGGAGGAAATCAAATTATTATCATCATGATGAACCAACAATAATCAATAATTAATACATTTTCCAGCTGTTTTCCGGATGATAACATAAAACTTCACAGGATGTTCTAAAGCTCAGTTTGCTCATACCTGTAATTTACTTTGAGTTCTTAGCATAAAAGGTATTAGGGAATTGAAAAGTATTATTATTAGCATAAAAATGAGATAGGGCCTGTTTATTGTGTGCATTAATATAGCAGAATATATTATTACAGAACTTTGCACTGGAAGTACAAGGTCACAGTGGATACGACTTGTCACACTATGTTGCCTTGTTCACTATGCATGAAATCCTCATTTTGTGCAGAGCTCAAAAATATATATTCATGTCATAATATCTTACTGTCCAGTGCTAGTGTGAGAGTTCAGTCTATTCATAGAATATCAGGGTTGGAAGGGACCTTAGGAGGTCATCTAGTCCAACCCCCTGCTCAAAGCAGGACCAATCCCCAATTTTTGCCCCAGATCCCCAAATGACCCCCCCCAGGATTGAACTCACAACCCTGGGTTTAGCAGGCCAATGCTCAAACCACTGAGCTATCCCTCCCCCCCATATTGTGTATGCAGAATATGTGGAGACAGACTCAACATCATCTGAGAGATCTAGTCTTCCCTCAATACACGTTAACTCCCATCAACTGAAAGTTATAAATATTCACTATAAAGGAAAATACACCCATTAATTCTCTATCGAGCTATGTCAAACAATAAGTTTATATGAAACAAAACTGTAGTAATATTAGCATTTTCTTTTTATGTTTGGGGAATATTTTGGTCGAGTAGCCAAAGCCTGGCATCAATTTAAAATAAAAAAAGAGGCAGTTACCCTAAAAAACTGAACAATATATGGTTTTCATGACATATAACAAGACAAAAGAGTAGTTAGGGTTGGATTAATTTTCACATATGGTACAGGTATTGCACTAATTAAACAGAACTTCATGACACCCTTAGAGATAACACAATACTTCCCAAAAACTCAAAGACTGGTGAATATACATCCAAAATCCCAATCCTATTAATATGTATCAATTAGTAACAGTAATATGTTTAGGGTACCATATCAACCTCCCTGCCTACCCAACTCCTAGCTGGCTGTGTTGCTGGACAGTCTAGTGATCTTGTAGCTTAAAACTATTGTGACTGCTGTCAGCCTCTGAATCTTATCCCCCACTATGCAGATCTAGACTGGGGAATCATGATTGTCAATGTGGGTATGTGAATATTAAATATTAGAGCTCAATAAAGTGCGTTTTAGCTGAAAACAAACATAAGATACTTGGAAGAGCAGCTTCATAGGGGGACAGCTGCTTGACATAAATCTTAAATCTCAATTTTGGTTTGAATTTAAAAAAAAGTTACTGCTGCTTGGTCTTGAATAAGAGGGCAGGATAGTAGCAGTTCTGGCCAGAACAGATAACCAGTCTAGGCTATAGACCATTATAGTAGCATAGAAATTAGAGGACAACCTAGAGCCACAACAGAATAGCAGTTAAGGATCAACAAAGTGCTCCCATTAAAAGGTCCTTTTTAAGTAAACAGCCTTAGACCACCAAGGAAGTTTAGGACTGATAGGCCAAGTACAAAGTAAAGGGACAAAAGATGGGCCCATCAGAGGGTACAAGCACTCCCTCTAAAGGTCTTTTTCACAAAAAGTAACGTAGACAGGCCCAGCCTAAAAGTAAATGTAGTGGAAGTTTATTTTGGGAGGCAGAAGGTTATTTGTTTTGTTGGGGTTTTAAGCAGTGGCCTCCAAAACTCATGAAAACACAATTTTTTCCAATGATCTCAGAGTGCAAAATTTTTACATGGTTTAATTTTTCATTCTAATCTTCATGGCTACACTTTGTAATTTTGTACGGCACTCAAATACCATGGTGACTAGTATAGTATGAGAACCAAGACTGCTATATAGACTGCACACACTGTAATGTGACCAAATTCTGCAGTCCTCACTCAGGGTCCAATCCAGCAAGGATGCTGCATACAAAACTCCAACTGAAGTCAATGGGAGCGCTACTCAGGCCCTCAGTCTTTATGCAAGGTATCTTAGAACTGACGTCAAAAAGTGCCCCATCATTTCCATTTTTCACATTGTCCCCGTTGTTCTATAGTATCATTGCCATGTTGATCTGAATACAAGGTTTTCAATTATAATAACAATAAAGAATTGTATAACTGGGAGTCTGCATTATAGAAATACCCAAGGAAACACATGTTGAAACCAGTTCCGCATTATGACTTCCTTGCAGGTTCAGATGGATGGAGAAGATGAACCGTGAGTAAGACACTAAACACAAACATCTTTGCTATCTGCAAACGCAATTATAAAACATGGAGAGCAAGAGGGGTATGAAAAGCAAATGTATTATGGGTTTAAGTCTCATAGCCTATTTTGAAATCACTCAGGTGTTTGACCTTCACAAACTCTACAAAAATAGCAGCATCAAAGAGGAATAAAGCAAGTTACATTTGGTCTTCTCCCAAAATGGGCAAAACCAGGGCCCAATCTTGCATTGTCAGAAAGCATTGTAGGGCATGGAGGAGCAGACCCACAGATATTATATATGTAGGTATAGACATACTTTGCTTCTATTTACAAGTTCATATTAGCATCACAAAACCTGGATCCAGCCAATTTTTCATTCCAGTCCTCCAAGTTCCACTATCTAAATAGATATTTTTAGCAGACTCTGTTATACCAAAGAAAAAATGAAACAAAAAAAAAAAGAATATCTGGACCCCAACACATATCGGTGCAACAATGCCTGAAAACCCTGGATCCAACACCTGGATCCTGCCAAATCCACAATATGTTGAGATCAGGATGACTGTGGTGGACTAAGATAAGCAGCATATGTGTTAAATTAGAAGATGATAAAACTGGGAAGTAGGCATCATTTAGTTAGCCAGATCCAGGAAGATACAGGTACCAAATTAAGAGTTTCTGCAGCTTCCTTGTAGCAGGATGTGTTTGCAGCACCCAGATTTGGGGGGGGGGGGTGGCAGAGGGAGTAGAAGTAGCACTTGTTCTGTATTTGAAAAGTATCATTCTGGTTTTGTAGCCAAAAATGTGTCAGGGTGGTGATGCCAGATCAGAGATTTTCTGTCTCATTTGCACTAGGATACATCAGCATCTGGATTGTTAAAGTGAAACGAGAATAGGCAAACAAGGTCTCTACTTAGGTGGTGTAATTTGCGTGTTTGGGACCAAGAACCGGCTGGATCCAGTAGCTGGTTCTGAGTATTTGCAGAACTGTGCAGCAAGATATGGATTATTCTGGTGTCAGAGTAGTGCCTACACTTACTCTCTTTAAGCATTAAAATTAGAGGGGGGCGCAAAAATAGACAAGACGTAGCTTTGACCCAGACCCACTAATTGGGAACCTCTCCCCTCACAAGAACATTTCCTGGAGGGAATGGCCCTTGGACTCCTCCTCTCCCTTCACCTGGCTCACGGGCAACTCGCCCTGACCAACGCTGTGCAGGGGGCATGCTGGGACCTCGCTCACCGTGCAGGTCACAGAGCAGGGCTCCTCTCTCCCGTCCCTGCGCTCCCCCGCCGGCTGCCTGCCAGCGCGCACGGCACAGAGAGCCCCTTGGCAGCGGGCGGGGAGCGGGGCTCGGCTGAGAGGAGGAGCCGCCAGTCAACGCTAGGCATGTGTGACCCCGGCTAGGGGGCGGGAAGGGGGCTCCTGCCAGGCGCTCCGAGGGGAAGCAGCCACGGCGGCTGCTGCTACCTCCGTTACCTCCGTGGGGCGGGGCTGCTCCCCGCGGCCGCCCGCTCCCCCGGCTACGGGCACCCCCGGGACCGCCTCATCCCAGCGCGCCCACCTCATCCCGCCACTTCAAAGCAACCAGGGCACGGCACCCAGCGGGGCGAGCAGCCCGGGCCAGCACGCGCCGCGGCTGGAGCAAGGGGTGGGGCCGGGGCCGAGGTCCCGCTCCCGGAGGGTGGCCCTGGCTCGCCCCCTGCTCGTTGCACTTACCCCGGAAACGGCCAGTTGGCGGCAAACTCCTTTGCGCCGCGGCTTTTTAAATTATTATTATTATTTTATCCCGTAATCCAGAGTCTTTGGGGCTGCCAAATGTAAACACTCCGCCATGATTTCTTTGTTTAGATCATTGAACCTGCCCCTCTCCCTCTCTCTCTTACTCAGTTCTTTATTTATTTATTTCCCATCATCAACAACACCGCTATGGGTTGGTGTGGGGTGATTTTTTTTGAAGGGTTGTTAGCTGATACTCGCTTTTAACAAGAATTGGTGGGGGACTTCGGGAGGGGGAAGTTCTTGGGTTTGTCTTGTTTTAATTCCAGATTTTAAAAAATAATTCCCCATTCCTCCTTTCCCCTCCCCACCCCACCCCACCAACACAAAATCTCGGGAGGCTCAAGGAGGTTTGCTTACTATTACAGTGTCCTCCGGGGTGGGCACGGAAAGCTTTAGCGACACTAGCCCCCACCCCGCTTTCTCCTCTCCCCACCCAGGCCCCCTCTGCCTCCCCTCCTTTCCCAGGACCAGATTGCACCCGCTGTACTGCAGCCAAGTTTGCCTTCATGCTGCTTTCTAAGTCACAGAACGGGCAAAGTTCTTGTCAATTGCTGCTTGAAATGATGTTAAAAATAAAAACAACGGTAGAGAGTTTAAGCATAGAGGTTTCTGGTTATCAGGGAATAAGGTACAGATTATCAAGGGGAGCGAAGTTCGGTTTAGGATCAGGATCGGATGGCATAAGAAATACATAATCTGCAAAATCCCCAACTGGGGGTAAAGGTTTAACGGGTCAAATTACAGAGACTGGCTACAGCCCAGCATCTCCTCTCCTTAGCAAGCGACCGGGGAGAGAGAGGAAGGTGTCCAAGCAACATCTTTCTCTCCTGCTCTTTTAGAAAACTAGCATTTTGCAAATGCCTCATCTAGTCCAGATCCCAGGTAGCTACATGCTGGGAGGAGCGGGGTGGAAACTTCCAGATTAAAAGTTTCTTATCGCTTTGCCTAGCTTCACTAGAAGTTGCAACAGTTCGGTTTGTTTTTATTGGGAGGGGACTGGAAATCCCCTGAGGACAACATTTTTAATAATATTAGTTTTTCAGGAAGTATTAGCACGCAGTTAAAAGATGGTTTCTTCACCCCAGCTGCGTCCATGCATTCTTATAAACTGCCCCCACCCAGTGTTTGGCCTTTAAACACTGACCAAAGAGTTAAAAAACCACTTTACAAATAATACTACTTGTATTATAGAATACTCACTACACTTGTATTATTCCTATGTTATAGACAGGTGCCTGATGCTGCCAGACCTGAAAGCCAATGGATTTTTGTGGGGGTCTTCTCAGGGGCGGCTCTACCAATTTTGCCACCCCGAGCAGTCGTCCCCAAATTGCCACCGCCAAAAGAGTAGCGGAGCTGCCACCGAATTGCCGCAACGGGACACGGACTGCCGCCCCATTCTCAATGCTGCCCAAAGCACCTGCTTGGAAAACTGGTGCCTGGAGCCGGCCCTGGGTCTCCTGCAAAGAGGATGCAGGGAGCTGATGCAGAGAGAAGATTAGGGCTGAACCCTGCAAGATGCTAAATGCTAAGCACCTACTGCTCCCACTGACTTCACAAAAGGTGCTCATCCTTTTGTAGGATTAGGACATAAATGACTTGCCCAGCTTCACACACAAAGTGTGGGACGAGCTAGGAGCAGGGCCAGCAGGCCCTAGAAATCCTGGCTCAAAATCCTGTTTAGCCACATATCTATCTTTGTTCCTTTCAGATTGTAAATGGGAAATAATAACACCTACCTATTTCACAGAGGTGTTGTGAGACTTAATTATTGTTTGTTAAACTTCATGTTTTCAAATGGAAGGTTCTGTAGGGATTTAAAATATTAGAAGAGTTACGTTTACTGCTGATATGCACAGAGCTTATACATAGCAACACCACAATTGCAAGCAAATCAAAAGACATGATATAAAAATATACTGTGATTTAATTTGGCTGGAGAAACAATTCACCTGAAAACTTTCACCCGGCTCTACTGTCAATTCACTTTGTTTTGAGATTGCTAATCCACTAATAGTCTCCCCTCCCAAAGGCAACTGCACTGTTTTGACCTCAACATTTATCTCACATTATCTTAGTTGCAAACAAAACAATTCAGATGATACAAATCCTAATTTTGCAGAGATCCGCTCATGTGACCCTTCAAACCTACATGGAATCCCACTGATTCCTTTGCAAAATCAAGGCCACAGATTATAAGGTTCTAAAGGCAGGGACATGGTGAGAACTGAGGGCAATAAACAAACAAACATGGAATGTGAATATTTATTATATGAATTTGGAACGTTTTCAGCCAGTGAGAACACAGGGCTGCTTTACAATTACTAATCTGCAAACAATGGTACAGTTTATCACTCAATAACTTTGCAGTAAAACACTTGGTCTCTGATTAGCTGATGATCATTAGCCACACAGAGCAGAGGGATTGTCATGAATTGGTATGGTATGGTTATTTCTAAATAACTCCATATTGTTATGATACTCCCTCTACTCTGATTGACACTGTTCTCAGAACATTTCACCTATAACAACCACTACCCCTCATGTTTTCACAGTGACCCCACCCTGCCACCTACTCATCTTTAATCCTCGCAAGCGCCTCCTGTTCTTTGAAAGGCTAAAATGCCCATACCCACTCCCACATATAATGCATTTAAAAATTAAATTAAATTTGTATTAATACAGTTATCCCTTTGGATCTGAGTGGCTAGCCAAAAATTTGGGGCC
The DNA here is from genome assembly GCA_033296515.1 of Macrochelys suwanniensis. Lineage (NCBI taxonomy): Eukaryota > Metazoa > Chordata > Testudines > Chelydridae > Macrochelys > Macrochelys suwanniensis. Next base: position 179,398,480 of record CM065777.1, on the reverse strand, counting down.
TAGTAGGTTGTTCTAGTTGGGAGTAGAAATTGGTGATAGGTATTTCTTTGACACAGTTTTGTTTATTTACAAAGAATGTACAAACTTTTTTTGTCTTTGAACTCAGGAGGAATCACATAGTAGGAAACAGCTTCTTTTGCTCAAAGCACCAAGAGCACTCAGTGGGTTTAACCTGACCCAAAAATCTCTTCCAAGGTCAACCACTGTGCTTTCAACGGCTTCTTCAGGCTGTCTCTCCCTCTCATTCTGTTCTTACCTATTCTCCTTTCACATGCCCCCCCCTCCCCCGCTGCCCAAACTAGTACTCAGCAAAAGCAGGTTCACGCACACACACACCTTTTGTTTTAGGTTGGAACTTACATTTACAGTTATGTTAATTGGTAGGTGTGAACTAACCCTTCAGTCTCCCTGGGGTTCTAACTCAACCCATCACAAGGTTTCATCCAGCTTGTAACAAATAGTCTCCAGTTTTCTCCTTTTTCCCCTTCTCCCAATCTCATTTTCTTCCTTCCTAACCTCGTCCTCTGTGCCCTTTGTTTTAGTTTCATATTTTCTGTTTCTGCCAGTGATTTCATTATAATCCCCCTTTTGTGGGGTTTATAAATGTGGCCATTTAAATTCATTTCAGGCTAATATTTGGCATAAAAGTTCACAGTATCTGAGCCAAATTTGAGTTATTACTTTTCATTTAAATTCATTTCTCAATCATTTAGAAAAAATAGAATGGGGACAAAGAATTTTGTGGTGATTTAAAATGGTGGCATCATGCTGCACCAATGTCATAGAATCATAGAAGATTAGGGTTGGAAGAGACCACAGGAGGTCATCTAGTCCAACCCCCTTCTCAAAGCAGGACCAACCCCAACTAAATCATCCCAACCAGGGCTTTGTCAAGCTGGGCCTTAAAAACCTCTAAGGATGGAGATTCCACCACCTCCCTAGCTAACTCATTCCAGTGCTTCACTACCCTCCTAGTGAAATAGCTTTTCCTAATATCCAACCTAGATCTCCTCCACTGCAACTTGAGACCATTGCTCCTTGTTCTGTCATTTGCCACCACTGAGAACAGCCGAGCACCATCCTCTTTGGAACCCCCCTTCAGGTAGTTGAAGGCTGCTATCAAATCCTCCCTCACTCTTCTCTTCTGCAGACTAAATAAGCCCAGTTCCCTCAGCCTCTCCTCATAAGTCATGTGCCCCTGCCCCCTAATCATTTGTTGCCCTCCACTGGACTTTCTCCAATTTGTCCACATCCTTTCTGTAGTGGGAGGCCCAAAACTGGACGCAATACTCCAGATGTGGCCTCACCAGTGTCAAATACAGGGGAATAATTACTTCCCTCGATCTGCTGGCAATGATCCTACTAATGCAGCCCAATATGCCATTAGCCTTCTTGGCAACAAGGGCACACTGTTGACTCATATCCAGATTCTCGTCCACTGTAATTCCCAGGTCCTTTTCTGCAGAACTGCCGCTTAGCCAGTCAATCCCAGGCCTGTAGCAGTGCATGGGATTCTTCCATCCTAAGTGCAGGACTCTGCACTTGTCCTTGTTGCACCTCATCAGATTTCTTTTGGCCCAATCCTCCAGTTTGTCTATGTTACTCTGGACCCTATCCCTACCCTCCAGCGTATCTACCTCTCCCCCCAGCTTAGTGTCATCCTCCAACTTGCTGAGGGTGCAATCCATCCTATCATCCAGATCATTAATGAAGATATTGAACAAAACTGGCCCCAGGACCGACCCCTGAGGCACTCTGCTTGATACCGGCTGCCAACTAGACATCGAGCCATTGATCAGTAGCCATTGAGCCCGACAATCTAGCTAGCTTTCTATCCACCTTATCATCTATTCATCTAATCCATACTTTTTTAACTTGCTGGCAAGAATACTGTGGGAGACCATATCAAAAGCTTTGCTAAAGTTAAGGTATATCACATCCATTGCTTTCCCCATATCCACAGAGCCATAGAAGGCAATCACAGAAGGCAATCAGGTTGGTCAGGCATGACTTGCCCTTGGTGAATCCATGTTGACCATTCCTGATCACCTTCCTCTCCTCCAAGTGCTTCAAAATGGATTCCTTGAGTATCTGCTCCATGATTTTTCCAGGGACTGAGGTGAGGCTGACTGTAGTTCCCCAGATTCTCCTTCTTCCCTTTTTTAGGGATGGGCACTATATTTGCCTTTTTCCAGTCATCCAATGTCAATCTCACATCTCTACCTTCTCACAGTAAAACCATAATTTCAAGAGAATACTTTGTGGTAATCTAGATATGACTTTAGAATGTGGTCTCTTGATATTTTAAAAAATATTACAGTAATTATTTTTGAAAAATTAGACATTGTATATGCATTGCAATATGTAATACTTTTTCTTTATGTTAGTTGGTCTGGCTAGTGAAACCAGTTCTTATATTATCTTAAGCAGGACAGAACGCCTTGTTACTATTTGGAAAAAAATGACTTTTTTCAAAAATTCTGTTGGCTTTCTATTAGTAATGTTTTAATATGCATGTAGTGCTGTTTTAGCTCTATCAGCTAAAGGAGGAGAGAAGGGCAGATAGATTATTTTCTATATACCAATTTATATACAAATTTTAAAAACAAAATACACTACTTTTTCCCACATAAATTTCTGCAGTTCTAGTTTATGGGTCCCGTTCAGTAACTATTGTTCGACAAAAATGTCTGTTAAAAGTCAACAGAAGCTTTTCTTGTAAAAACTGTTTATCACCTTTTTACAGCACCGAGAACAATGGATACTGTTTTGGTATCTCTCTAGGCACTACAATAAATAATAATAATACATATGTTCTAAAGTAGATCCTATAGTCAGAGTGGATCCCATAGTCACAGGGTGACACAGGTTTACTGTATGAACACAATCAGTGTGAGTTCATGCACACTGGGCCAGATTCTTCAGCATCTTGCTCTGACTATAGTCATTTGCACCTGTGCTCAGTAGTATAAAATGCTACCAGATCACCAAGGTACCATGTACTATAAATGACTGCACAATTATTGTCTAACATATATATTGTGGTAGCACCTAAGTCCACAGCCAGGTTGGACCCCATTGTGCTTGGCAGCATTCAATAATAAATAAAATAACAACATAATAATAATTAATAAATGGCAGTCCTTGCCCCCAGGGAGTTTAAAATTCAACAGACAAGATGTAACAGATGGATGAGCAAACAGGCACGCTTAGGGGATTGGGATGGGGAGGATGGGATAATAAATATATATTAGGATGTGCACAATTCTTTGCCGATCAGTAGTGATGATCATAGCTCTCCACCTGTCTAACTATTATCAGGTTGTACTTTACTGTATGCATTACAGAAGATGTGAGTTTTGGAGAGGAACTCGTAGCTTTATAGAGTTGATTAGGAGTTTTTTCTCCACTTGTAAGGAAAAAACATGTAAGAACTTGTCAAACACAAATTCAAATTTTGAACATCTTCTGTGTGTGGCATCTCATTTGGCAATATACATTGGTGCAGCTTATTTTGTGGGCACAGCTTGGAAAAGTTCCACAACCTTTTTTTATCCTCAGCATGAACCCTACATGAAGAGAAATCCATCACTTCCCTTCTCCCCCAGATTTGAGCACTGTGTATCCATGCAATTTCAAATGGCTAGTACATTTACTATATTAGCTTCTTTGATATTTTGCTTGCATTTGGAAAATGTGCACAAAAAAGCACAGCTATATGTGGCCATAACAGTGCTTTAATTAATGCAATATGACAAGGTATCCTCTAGTGATAGAATAGTTGCCAGTGTGGTAGTGTATTGATACACTATGATCCAGCGTAGTACAGGCCAATAGAAGGTGATCCTCTAAAATAGTAACGACAAAAATCTGTTGCTCAAAAAAGATAATATCCAGTTCCTAACATGCCGTCAAGAGTGGATTATTAGTGTGGAAGCATGAATGTTAAAAGGACCGATAAGGTGTTAAGTGTCTTCTCCTCAGACTGATCTGGTCTTTGTAAGCACAGTGTAAAAATTATAGGAAAAATTATGAAAAATAAAGTTTTTTTAATGCTTTTTACTGAATTAACAAATTACTATTGTACAAGAGTAACACTGCATTAATTATGTCAATTTTTTCCCTTGGTGATAGATTATTGTTAGTAATTCATCACTGTAACATATTAATAGTGTGTATTAGTTTTTAAACAGAACAATCATATTAATAACATACTTGTCATATTAGCAAAAATTAACAAAATGATGAAAAATTGCTACAAAGGCTTTGGGGCTCTGGCAATACAAGAAAACCTCATTGTCCCATTCCAGCTTACTTTCAATGATCACATATTCTTGTAAAGATTAGATGGTCTTGTATAAATCTCTGTCTGTGAGCAAGAAGACGCTTAGAAACATTTATTTCCTTAATGCTAAGTAGGTGTATTCTTCTATAGTTTTAATACTGTACGTTCTGCCTGTTAAATGTTTGAGTGCTGCCATTCACAATGCATGAGGCCATTTAAGGTGTATTTCCCTTTTTGTCAGGGATTGTGAGGATCTACAGTGCAGCATACTTTGATAGGACAATACAAGCGTCCATCCAAGGATTAAACTGTGTCTCCTGCAGAGACACTCATCTGTGAACTGGTCTTAAATCATCTCAGTGCTGTCACTTGCATAATAAGTTTGTTGAGTTTGTTTTGTTTTGGTAGCAGGTAGCTTCAGGCCATCAGGAGCAGGTTGCTGCCCATCCCTTCATCCTGGGTTACGTTTTTGCCCATTTTTATTCCCAACATCTTTCTCTGGCTCACTGCCAACTTAATACTTCTACTGGAGCTAGAATAGAGGACTGATGTGTGGTTTCCTCCAAGTCCACTATCAATATCACTCTGAACTGGACAGCGGGAGGGAGGAGGGCAGCCAGGGGGCATTTCACAGTCTTCCCTTCATGAGCATGGAGTGCCTCAAATTCCAAAATTAATGCAGTATCCACTGGGCCCTGAGGGGGTTTACCTCTGTAATGCAATCTCTCTCTTAGTATCCTGAGGTTATTATGAACAAGGGGGTAAATCTCCAATCTTTCTACTGCTTAAAAATTAAATAAAATGCATCATTTTTTCCCATTTGTGCAAGCATGTCAGCATGATTGTTTTTGTCTTTACAAAGCAGTTTCCATGGCTTCCATACCTCTGCATTAGTGAAATTAAAAATTAATAGTTTGAGTTTGATTAATTATGAAATTACACATGTTCTATGAACCAATATGTTGAAAACCATAAGTAGGTATTGCCAAGTAACAGGCCACAAATAAAGACAGACAGTAGGGAGTCAAATTGGCCACAGCTTTTATAAAAATAATCAGTTGAACCAAATCAGCCAAACCTAAATGAGGTGGAAAGTCTATTAAATTTCCAGTTTTTTCAAAAAGCTGCCTTTCATTTTGCTTATGGGTGCATCTGTGTACAAACTGACTGCCTTTGGACAAGCAAACTGAGAGTAAAAGTGTTTTATTGGACCTACAATGGAAATGGAAGATTAGCTCTCCTGAGTTCTAGCTAATCCCATATCTGTTTCTCAGTCATTGGCTAAATCACCAATCCTCTCTGAACCAAAATCACTGCTGACATACACTGGTACCACTCCACTGGATTCAATGGAATTGAAACAAACTATAGCAGTTATGAATTTCAGTCAGAGTTGAAAGGCATTTTGGCACCTAAAAATGCAGATAGGCACCTAGTGAGATTTTCAGAAGTAATTAGGTGCCTAATTCCCATTGAAATAAGTGGGAATTAGGTGTCCAGGTACTTTTCAAAACCCAATTAGGCACCTAACACTTTCAGGTGCCTAAATACCATTAAAAATCTGGCCCTTGTTCCATATGTAAATTGGTGTTAATAATATGACCTACCTCATACAAATATTGTGAAGATTAACATATGTTTGCAAAATGCTTTCCAGATGTGAAGTGCCATGTAAGTGCTAAGGCATTCATTAGTGTGTAGTATCTATTCAAGTGAAAAACGGTGTGTGCAAAGCAAGAGCCTAGGCTGCAGCTGGGTGAAAATGTGCCCCTTATTGTTTAAGAAGAAAGCTAAATCAAGAGTTTACTATCCCTTTTGCTAAATTTAGTTTTTCAAATGAAAAATTATGAGTCATTAAGGATTTGAGCATGGTACTGTTGAAAGATATAGCTAACAGCTTCAGATTTAAAAAACACTTCTGATAAAATGTTACATGTACTGTAGCACTGTTTCTAATCCAACCATAAGACTGACACCAGATCCATGCATAACATGCATTGATTGACCTGGACAATGACATATGCCAAGCATAACAGCTTTGATTGACAACCCAGCAATGAGAGAACTATGTCATCCATGTTTGGTACAATCTGTGCCCAACCCTCTTTGTGAATATGTAACAACTGTGCTACTGACATAAAGGGATGTGTTTTAAGAGGGCACTTGAGTCTGCAGTAACAGGGGAAAGTGGTCTTTGTCTCCACTGAGCATTTTGAAAGGAGGGCACAACTGGAGCTCCAGTGAACAGTTGCTGCCAAAAGTCACACCTATGAGAAAGAGGGCATTGGAACAGCTGCCAGGAAACAGCTCCGGGCATGACATTTCCAAAAACATTCATCTGAATGTAAGTGGGAACTACAGTCTCAATAAGTGTACTCCAGAAATTGCACCAAATAATGCCTGCGCCATGGCACAGGACCATATCAAGATCCTTGCATTGATTCCTTAGCCATGTTACACTCAATGGCCACAGACAAACAAGCAGCCACTTGCCAGCAGCTTGACTCTACAGCAGCAATGTATTCACCCTAATAGCAGGTAGACCCTCAGTCTCAGGCTCACAAAGGATAGGAAAAGGGAATCAGGAGGAGAAGGAAAAGCATCACATGAACCACCGTCAATGGCCCTGATGCTCCACTGCATGGGGCAGCAGAGCTGGCTGGGCATGGAGGTGTGAGCACGCTGCACCCTCTCCTAACATGGTGTAGCTGCCCCACAGCATAAGAGCATCCAGAAGGGATTCTGGTAGATTCAGGCATAGTTCTTTCATAAGACTACAACTGCACAACATTCTCTCAGTACCCATTCCAAATCACCTGGGGGGTCACACTGTATGACCTACACCTGGTGAGAGAAGTTGGTCTCTTGACAGAGTATCATTTTTCAGTGTTTTGCTGCAATCATACTAATTAATGTAGATTTCACATTATATCACTGTGTTTTTATAAATAAAATTGCAGGGTGTGCTATTTCCAACAACACTGTTATACTGGTTTATTGAAAGGGGTGTATCAAACAAACACAAACACACACACACACACACTATTTCTTTAAATTACAATACACATTAAAAAAAAATTATTCTTTTCCACATGGTAAATAGTTATTGTTGCTCCAACTGAACTGAAATTAAATATGATTCTTTTGGGGATCTGATCCAACTCCAGTTGAAAATCCATGGGATTTTTGCCACTGACTAACAGGAGAAAAAAGGGTCTCTATGAACTGGTTGCTTTTTTGTTTTGGCATTTGTTGTTGCTCTTGGCACCCCTTTACCAATGATTTTGGCACTGTTTTGAGAGATTCTTAGTTGATGTGTGCACCTTCTTCTGGTTGTGTTAGCAGTGCAGCATGGATGCTATTGGCCCAGTCCCAGAATTATTCCTCAGCCAAAACTTCCATTGACCATGCTAGGTTTCCTTGAGTAAGGATTTCAGGTACGGACCCTGGGAGTCCTATCTAATTTAATTTCCTAGACATTTCTTTCTTTGTTCTAAAGTTTAGAAGCCAGATGATATTTCTGACCAAATTATATTTTTAAGGTATGACCATTTTTTTTACTTAAACTTCTTGACATAATTTAATTTGAGGTAAAAAAGAAATAAGGGAACTGACAATGTGAAGGGTCTTTCTCCAAGAAAGATTATTTTTTAAAACATGGTGCCTATCCCTCTTCTTCATTTAAGTGAGTAGCTGCTATCTAGTAAAAGTGGGTTTTGAAAAGTTTGAATTTCCCTGGTAGCTGTTAGTCTGGGGTAGAAGGAAGCTGGTAGGGAGATATCCAGGAGGTGAACTTTCCCACAAAATACATCTTTCCTTATGTTTAAAAGGCTGAAATAAGGAGCCTTTAGCAATGTAGCTTTTCGGTGGATAAATAGAGAATTCATTCTCCAGGATGCCAATCCTGTCTCTTTCATAAGCACTACATTTTTAAAAAGGCCTTAGCATGTCACATTGCTTTTATTTATGGCTTTGTTACTAATTTTGAATGTTGTAACCTTGTATGTTTGTAGTCTTTTTAAGCTGTGTTTTGTAGTAAAGGACCTAGGTTACTATGTGACAATAAAATGTGCCTATACACAGCCTATTAATGAATGATTAATTAGTTATCTCTTATTTGCATAAAATCTGCAGTTTTATCAGAACTTTTGACTTTTTTCTGGTTTCACTTACACCAGTCTAAACAGGAGTAACTGTTCTGAAGCAGTGTAGTTACAGTGCTGTAAGAGAGAAGAGAATCAGTCACTGTATCCCTGGAATACACTGTGAAGAGGAAATTGTGGTAATTAAGTAACTTTATATGCAGTTTAACCCTTCTTTTGGGCTATACACAGTATGTGAGGGATGTACAGAGGAATCTTGCCCTGAAGCATGGTTTGGAGATGGACTGGTTGTTGACTCCTGCATGCAAGAGTGTTTGAGGTCCTTTCACTTAGCATGAGGGTTTTTTTCCAGAAGCAAAGACAACCGGTATATCAAACTCAAGACAGCCTATTTGGATCTTTCTGGTAAAATGGGAAAGTGCCAGATTCCTTGTTGGAAAGGTCTAGCCATCAATAAAGTCAACTTTATGTTTATTTAGGAATTATTACAGTGCTCATGATCGATGCGAGTTTTATATATGTACTAGCATGTTCTAGAAATAAGGCTATGACCTCTTTCTTTTGAACAGTGGTGTATTTTGTTGTTGATGTTGTCAGTGATATTGTTGTATTAAGTTTGGGAGAAAGAGGAAGAAAACTAGTAACTACTAATTGTCTCTAGAACTTGTTAAACGTAACATTCCTATGTCTTTCAGGGGTGTTGTAGAATCTAGTGTGTGTGACATAGCTGCTGCATTTTATTCATACCTTGTATCATCAGTTATAGGAACAAGCACACAATAACAATGGTGCAACAAAATTACTCATTTGTAGTCAGAATGTGATCTCAGTGAAGTTTCAACCTAACTATGAGCCATTAGAGAAATGAAGACTAATCTTTTAAAAGGTAGCAAATATATTATTTTGAGATCTCAGTTATTCCACAACACAGTTCACTTATCTCTTGTGGTAGGAAAATCTGACCTGGTATAAATGGTTGTAAACACAATGACTTCAAAGTGGTTACCCCCATTAAATCATTTCTGGTTTTAGCCCTGATTATTATAAGGCTACCCTTACTGCAGAGGATAAAGTACTACTTACTAAGATCATCACTAGATGATCATACATGGAGGGTTGCCATTGATTTCAACATGTGTAGGCTCAAGCCCATAGTCCTTGTTGACTTCAGTGTGAGAATGGTTAAGTACTTTCCCCTACCTTTAGCCTCCAGAAGTTAAATACTTTGCAATTATTTTGCATAGGCTGTTACTTGACCATATTATGACCCAGTCCTACAACCACTGACTTCAATGGTAGTTATTTCCATGAAGACAGTTAGGCACATGAGTAAGAGTTAAGCATGGTTAAGCACTTAGACTGGAAGATTCCCAATGCTGAATTGAAAATGTACTTGTTAAGGCCAAATCCTGAATCTGAAAGCAGAATTTGTCCCTGTGAATTTACTTTTCAATGCAATGCACAGAAATCTAGTCATGTACTATTAATTATAATCATTATATGGCTAAGTCCTCTGCCATCATGTTGAATATTTACCCATAAGAAACTTCTCTAGACATGGATGAAATCAAGGATCTCACACTAATTTAAGGGAAACAAAGTTTTTGTTTAATATTTGTCACAAAACAAAGGGTATATTGTAATTATGAGAAATATCTAATGTTAACTTTTAAAAAATCTGCATTTGCTAGCAAAATATTTGGGAATAAATTATCCATTGACGCCTTTGTAGTTTATTGCTTGCTTGCTAATTGTCAGTAATAATCACTTTCAATTACTATCGAGAAGTAGGTCAGCCAGTTTTTAGTGCTTATGAAACTTGCAATTTAGAGCTAGAAGGCATATCAGCATGTTATATTTTAATATGGGGGAGCAAATGGGCTTCTTTGCCGGCCGCTGAACCCTAAACAATGGTTCAGTGTAGGATACAGATCTAATTCAATATAGGATTTGTTGCATCCTGCTGTGGTATGTTAAAGTAATTATATTTACTGTAATTTTATTTATAAATATCTATATAATTAATTACAATTATTCAAATTAATTATCAGAGCTTTTTTAATCAGACTTTTCTCTGGTTTATGTGTAGGTTCTGTGGGATCCCATTTCTGTTTGGGCAAGTTATGCTTCCCCCCTTACCTGTGTGTCTTTTATTTAGGATTATTTTTGTCTAATATGGTTATGAATGTCAGAAGCAATATGCAGACAGTCCATTAGCTTGACAACAGAACAGAAGAACAATATCTGAGAGTTGTTCTGCCCTGGGTCAGTGTAGTTCAGGTGTGCTGCAGAGGTGATGTGTTCCAGTAAGAGGGAGATGGGTGTTCTATTAGGCCCTGATCCAAAGCCCATTGAAATCAGTAGAAAGCTTTCCATTGACTTCAGCAGGCTTTGGATCAGGCTCTTATTGCACATCTTCTTTCTGCGGGCTGATACATACAGCTGCATTGGCATCATCCTCAAAAAAAGTCTGTTCACCTGCTCTCTGCCTGAAGCATTTTTAGCTAACTAGATGGGTCAGAGAATTGAGAAGGGCAAAAGGTGGTGGTTGGAGGAGATAAAAAAAAATGTAGTTTCCTACAATAAAGGAGTAGGAAAGCTTAAAATTCAATTGGGAATTGTATACTTGAATACATGTAGGAAAGGAGACCAGCCAAAAGAGAATAAAGCAATGTGCCTGCCCTTCTGCTGAATTAGCCTTTCTGCCCCAAACCAAATCACAGCCAAACATATGTAGAGGCATTTTAAGATTTGGTGGTAAAGTTAGTCTCATGAAAATGAGAAACTAACAATATTTTCTTGAATGTAGAGACTAGTGTAGGCAGCTTCACACAAAGCTCTAGCAACGTACTCCAGTCTATCTGCAGTCCACATGGTCTCCCATTGTATGATTATTGTTGGGCAGAGACTGCTAGTCGTGCTGAACTTCATGATGCTTGTACAATGTGCACAAAGGGAGACTACTTAGACCATGAAACTTAGTTTTATTTGTAACTTCAGGTGGGATTTGAGTTCAGATCTTTTATTTCAAGAGATTCATGTTTTAACCTGATATACTACTCAGGCCCACTGTTCAACTATGGACCTGAGTAGTACAGCAGGTTAAAATGTGCTTATATTTAGCCACCGAATACCTACAGCATGGTCAGCAGCACTGTACTAGGATTGGAATTGTTAAATATATTACATGTGATCTGAAAAAGAGAGTGAATGATAAGATGGCAAAATTTGCAGAGAACAAAAATTATTTTTATATATTTTTGTCAGAACTGGGAAAGACTAAGGAGGTTCAAAAGGTCCTAATAAGATAGCACAATGGCAGATGAAATTCAAAGTTGACTAATATGATAATATACATTGTAAGGAAAAGATTGATTGAACTATTCATACACATTGCTGGGTTCTAAATAAACCATAATGATTCTTGAAAAAGAACTGGGCATCTTTGAGGGCAGCTCAATTAAAATATCTGATCAATGAGCAAGGGGAATTAAAAAAGCAAACAAAATGAGAGTGTATATAAGAACGCAAAGAAAACAATGAAAATACTGTAACAATACAGTTGTATACATCCATTCCTTGAATACAGATCTGGTCACACAGTCTCAAAATGTAGAGTAGAAACAGAAAAGGTCCAGAGATAGGCAACAAATGAATAGAGACATGGAAAGACTTCCACATGAAGAAAGATTAAAAGATTAGGACTGCTTAGTTAAAAGGGATTAATAAGAAGGAACTTGATATATATAAAATAATTAATGGTATAGCGAAGGTCATGGGCACTCCTATCTACCCTTCTTCAGAATATAAGAACAAAGGAAGATCCAAAGAAATTGAAAAGAAATAAATTTAAAACTGATTAACTTTTTTAAACGCAATGCATAAGCCTGTTGAACTCAGTGTGAGAAGATACCATTATGTCCAAGAGCTTAATAGGATTCAGCTTGTAATAGGATTCACACTAATTTGGAAAATGAGAGCGCCCAGGTATACCTTAGATAGGATAAAAACAGTTGAGGTAGAGCTATTTAACCCTTCACATGTCAGGGTATAAGCCAATCTTTAGCTGCCTGAGATTAGGAAAATGCCTCCCTAGGAGGACATTGTTCCATAATTGTCCATTATGGGTTTTCTTGCACTTTCCACTAAAGCATCTGGCACTGGCCACTTACTAGTAGAGACTCGACATTGGACCACTGGTATGATCCAGAATGGCAGTTCCTATTTACACTTCCCCAATGTGTCATATCAATTTGCCCTAAACATAGAGGAGACACCTCTACAAAAGAAAGATTAGTTCAGTTGCTCCACTGACTTGGTTTGCTGTGTGACAATTATTGATGGTGATTTTTTGTGATTTAGACATCTGCCTTGTAGGGACTGGACTGAAACTCCATACACACTTCACATAGGAAATATTTTTTCTTTAAAATATAAGTGTGGATTGCCACTGATCTAACAGACAGTGGGTTTTTTTAATCTGAAAGCCCTTCTAGCTTTTTGTGGGTATTACCAATGTAAGCAGAGTCAGGATGAGCTCCACCCTGACATCTGGTGGTGAGTTGTGGCAAAGCACTCCAGGGGCTGAATTCATTTGCATAGGCACACCCACCCCAACTAGTACGAACCCATAATAGCCCAAATGGGCACTTTGGGCTGCTGTAGGATCCCCAGTTTTCTGTATTGGGGCAGGAATTTCTGTTATTGGGGCAGGAAGAATAAACTGTTGTTATAGTGATTATGTAAATCAAGGACAGTGGAACTGTACTTGGCCTTTTGTCATGATGAAGGGGAACTTGCCATCAACTTAGCAGCACTTGCCAGCCAAGGGACATGGGTTCCAAAACCCAGTGAATTGAGAGAGAGTCTGGGGATAGGTATTAGTACCTGGTGGTTTGGGCCCTTTGTGAGGGTCTGAGACACCAATTGCACTGCCTCCTTTCTCCACTGTGGAATATCAGAGCCAATGTTGAGTTTATGGGGAGTCTGGTTTCAGGCTGCTGAGTTGAAATCACTCTGGGCTAAGGGTGAAAATGAGCACTAAGGCTCCTCTAACTACAAGCTGAAATCACTGAGCACTGTGTTAAGTAGTGGGGGAGCCTGAAGATATATTGCTGAGTGGCTGGTGGAGTGGAGCTGCTGGCAGAGCGGAGCAGTTTGTGGGGACAGTTGGAGCGGCTGGTGGAGCAAAGCGAAGCCCCATGGAGGGATGAGGCAATCATCTTCAAGCCACGTAAGGTGCCCCTTACCTCTCCCCTCCCCATTTCTGCCCAGACAGGTTCACTCTGCAGATGAACTTTTGAACTCTGGGACTGGACATTTGGGTTCTTGGACTTTTGGGGACGTTGGGTGATTTCTGGGTTGCTGGACTCAAGAACCAAAGGGACAGGACATGGCCCAATTGGCTGGGGTGGGTCTTCGCTCACAGTTTGGTTTATGAATCCTAGTTGCGATGTTTTCCCAATTTAATGCTGGTGTCGTTTATCTGCTGTTGTTAAAGATTTTCTGTTACACCGAGGCTCTGTGCTTGCGAGAGGGGAAGTATTGCCTCTTTGAGGTGCCCAGGGGTGTGTGTAAGATTTTCCCAGGTTACTGGGTGGGGGCTCGAGCCGGTTTTGCATTGTGTTGTTGAAAAGGGAACCCCTATGTACTGAACCTGGCCCTTGCTGCTGTCAACTCATCCTGGCAGAAGGGTTACACCAGTATTAAGAAAGGCAAATAATTCTGTTGAGCTAGTTTATTTTTTTTATAGCAAAGTATTTTCCTCTCTCTTTCTTTCCTATCCTCTTGAGTAGGAAATATTCTGATGTGTGGACTTTATAAAATAGTACCCCTGTCTTCTACAGGACTGGTCCTATAGACTGTGGGCTGAATCCTCAGCTAGGGTAAAACAATATTGCTCCATTGGAGTCAATACAGGTACATTGGTTTACCCCAACTGAGGAGCTGGCCCTATACCATATAATATCAGTTCTTTAGTGTGCTGTGCAAATATTGTCGTATTTTCATTAATGTGGGAGCGACTAAAAAGAATCTCATCCAAGGAGAAGTTGTGCTTTCATTTACCTCTTCATTCTGTGCTGCATATTTTCCCCTTTAAAAATCCCCTCTCATCTGTTCAAGCACCATCAAAACATTTCTACATGAAGTTCTGAGACAAAGATATCTCTTAGTGTCCTCAGAAAGTAACTCCTGTTTTGAACTAGGCATTAAGGAACGCACATACATGATGCAGAACCCGTACATCTTTTCTAGAATCTTAAAACATACTTTGGTTGTCCTGCTCCCCCATCCTCTTGCCCCCATATTGGTGGATGACTTTTCCTAGAGCCTCTCTTTCCTATGTTGAATGCAGTACACCAGCCATCAAAATCTTAAACCAATGCCAACCAGGTAAGCAGGGTTGAATATCAGCACATTTTTAAAAAATGAAGACCAAGAAACAACAAAGTATTACATCCTGACAATGATGAAAGCAAAAGGAAAAAAATACTTGAAAGGCAGATTCTAAAGTCGTCTAAAATAAAACAGGATTTGCATTTGGGATCCATTCTTAAATTTTAATATAAAAAACAGCTTTAAGGACACATTTATTTCATTATGCGGCACACCAATTAGCATTAAAACAAAGTTATAATATTTTTGTGGAAAATAATGTATGTAAATATATTTAAATCCATTTTGTAGGGGCAGAGAGGATCTGTAATAGTGTTTGTGTTTTAAAATCAATCAAGAATTTTTAAGAGTTTTCTCAACTTGTTTAGAATTTTGAAGATTTAGGACAGTTTTCAACCATTGAAAATGTTGTCCTTATATGTAACTTCTTAATTTGTCCTACAATATGGACAAGTATGTTTTAATGATACATTGCAACAAAACATTAATTATATCCATTTATCATATTCCAAATCTCATTTTGAAATCTGATGCCCTCATGAGTTATATGTAGTGGTTATCAATCTACAAGTAGCAGATGCTATTTTAGATGGAATATAACAGAGAAAATGAATTATGAAGTTAAAATGTAAGGATCAGGAATTCTTCTACAGAGTACTGTGAGTAATGACCACCAAACTTTAGTTAAATAAGAGTATATTCAGGCTGACCAATGAGTTACTGAATTGTTCAGGGAATTGGTACTGGAACACAATCTCTCATTTCTATGCCCTATCTCAAATTCATTTGAAGTTGACAATGACCAAAAGCTGTTATGATCTGGCAGCTGCCAGTGGTCTGTGAAATGAGCTTGCTGGTCTTGGTCTAGATTCTATTTTACAAGCATTTACATCACAAAAATCACCACTGCAAGTGGCACAAACTGGCATCCTT
This sequence comes from Macrochelys suwanniensis, assembly GCA_033296515.1. Classification (NCBI taxonomy): domain Eukaryota; kingdom Metazoa; phylum Chordata; order Testudines; family Chelydridae; genus Macrochelys; species Macrochelys suwanniensis. The sequence continues at coordinate 179,382,763 of CM065777.1, read as the reverse complement.
TTTGTGAAGGATCTATTGGGCATGGAGAATGAACAAAGTTGTCAACCCCAGGTGGGGTTCCTCTGGCTCAAGGTGGAGGTTGTATGGAAAAAATGTTGAGAGCTGTTGCCCATGCTATATCTGCTTGGGAAATAAATAGAGGACATCAATCTCCAGGGATGACAATCCAGCACATTTCTGGAGCACTAAATTCACATTTACAAGAATATATTCCCAAAGTTCCTGAAACACCAAACCTTTGGAGGGACTTTCAGTGTTTTGTATCCACATGCATGCAAAGCATCTCAAAGAGCAATACAACCAATCTTAAAGATACAACAGTAATATTATGCAGAAGAAAACCTAAGGTAATGTCTGTTGATTCTCCTATGGTGCAGTTTGTTCAGCATTATTCAACAGGGTCCTCAAAGGTTACCTGTAAGTTTTCTATCCATTGAGAAGGATGGAGGAGGCTGGAATCAATTTGCCCTTACAGCAATGGTGTGCTAAAGGAACATTATTTTCAAGGAGTATTAAATAATATTGTTCAAAAGCCCTCCAAATGAGCGTACTATTCTCCAAAGGAGCTCTTGTGTTGGCCAAGCTTCCCAGCTTCTTTTACTTCAAAGTTGCCCTCAAACCAGCTTTTAGGGGCATGACCTAGGAAATGGGGTTAGTCAAGGCTTCTTTTGTAACACGCCTCACCCCTATATGCCACCCTGTGTGGAGTGCTCTCTGGCCACAGCTCAAAATCTGGACCTTTCTCTCATGGGACATTTTTTAAGTCTTCCCCAACAATTGTTTCAGCATCAGGTAGGAGTTAAACATAAGAAAATTATTAAATATCCTTGCGGGGTTAGAAATGGAAGATTTATACCAATGAGAAAGGAATATTCCCACCTTTTAGTGGGACCAGCATTTGCACTGGAATACCCCAAGATATCAGACTTTACATTCATGACAGTTTTATGTACAGAAAATCTATTGTGTCATGTTTAAAGGTTTCTGGAATTCATGGTATCTGATCTATTCTAGCTTTGCTAGAGGGATACAAAAATGACCCCATTAAAATAATTGTAAAATGGTTTTTCCTGTAACAAACTAACTCATGGACTGGCAACGGTAGCTGCCCTAAACCTATGCTGATAAAAAGCATTCTTCCCATGCTACATTATATATTCCCTACATATACATGTATGCACTTATATATGAAGCAGTGGGACCACCCATATGAGTCATGTGACCAGGATTTGGACCACAATATCTTCATATGGTACTGTGACACTCTGTATCTCGGGGGAACACCCTGCACCCCCATGTTCATCCTTATAATGTGATTGTGTGGCATCCAATGCAAAGTTTCTCATGTCGGGTGTCTTCAGAAGGCTCATGATGCACTGAGCATTGTTGTTACAGTAATGTTATAGGTTATAATTTCATTGATATAGTTATGAGGCTGAAAATGTGCCCTCGTGGCTTAAAACAAGCCCAGGCAAAATTCTCCAGGAAAAGAGGAGCAGTTCACACCTCATCAGGGCATGTATGGGACAAACCCAGCCTAGCCTCACAGGAACAAAAGACACTGGCCTAGGCAGAAACAAAGGATCTATTGGACTCTCGAGTGAGTCACCCCTCTTCCCTTGGTCAGTCAGGAACTACAATGAGGTAATGCTCACTGACCCTGAAGAGGGGGTGCAGAGCCAAGAAGAAAGAAAGAAGATGATAAAAGGGAGAGACGTTTGCCATGCTCTTCCTCTCCTTTCTTCCACCTCCATCTACAAACATCACCACCAAGCTACTGAAGCACTGATCAAAGGAGAGAGCCTGGCTGAAGGGCAACCTGCCAGCCTGTGTTGAGAAGCATCTAAGTTTGTAAGGGCACTGAAAGTGTTAAGATCAGCTTAGAAAGCGTTTTGCTTTTATTTCATTTGACCAAATCTGACTTGTGCTTTGACTTATAATCACTTAAAATCTATCTATGTAGTTAATAAATTTGTTTGTTTATTCTACCTGAAGCACTGTGTTTGGTTTGTAGTGTGTCAGAGTCTCCCCTTGGGATAACAAGCCTGGTACATATCAATTTCTTTGTTAAATTGATGAACTCAGATACACTTGCAGCATCCAGCAGGCATAACTGGACACTGCAATACAGAAGTTCCCAGGATTGTGTCTGGGACCAGAGATATTGGCTGGTGTCATTCGGTTGCACAATCCAAGCAGCTTATGTGCCAGAGGCTGTGCGTGAACAGCGCAGGACTTGGGGTTCTCACAGCAGAGGAGGGTAAGGCTGGCACCCAGAGTCAAGGATTGGCGTGACCTAGCAGCTCACCGGTCCAGATAACACCAGGGGAATGTCACAGGTAAATATTAGGCATTATTACACACGTCATGGGTACCCAATATGATCAGGAACACCAGAGACTTTGGTACATTAAACATCCCTTATCATAATCAAGAACAAAATCATTGTTACATTACTGAAAATTGAACAATTCCTGCAAGTGGTATACTAACAAAGGTAAAATGATGAGATAGTCCAAAAGCTAATACTGCTAAAGTGAACCCTAGTAGACAGTAATTCTGTTTCCACACAAAGATTATTTTGTTATCTTGCTTTTTTTTTTACAGGAGCTATTTTTCATGCATAGTACTAGTGTAAATTATGTACAGCAGACTTATTCATTTAATAGGTTCAGGTCAGAGAGTTATTGTATTTCAGCAGTTGGTGCTCAGGGATTTTGTAATTTACAAAGTTTATTAATTTAGCAGGCATTTGTTTAAAATGCCACTTTTCCCTTCACCAGGCATTTGCAGTAGAACAGTAGTGTCTTGTCAAAATAGTGGAATTCCACATGAATTCCCTTATTATGATTCAGTTGTGAAAGTCCATGAAACTAGACCAAAAATATTTTAAAAATACACACAAGAAAATTAATGCATTAGGAAGCAAAATATTTGGGTGAGGGGAAGAACATGTGTGCGAAACTGAAAAAAAGCAGAGAGGACTAGGAGACTATATATTACCATTCATTGTTTAGTGCAGCAGGGGGCCACAATTAGAGAAGTAGGTAAATGCCAGCCTCTTAAGAGGGCAAGGCACAGTGGGCAGTCATGTTGAAATCTGCCTGCTTAATTATTTGGAGCTAGATTCTACCTGGCCCTTACACAGCCACTCAGAATGCAGGGAGAATGTTAGGCACTTCCATCACGTTGCTCCGCCCCTTACACTCAGGGAGTGCAGAGGTAGATACTGAGATGTCTTCTAAGGAAATATAGCATCCTAACAGGTTCTGGAAAGGCAAAGGCTATGCAGAACAAAGGCTCTGCCCCTACACGTTGGCTAGCACAGCTGCTTGGCTGTGAGGGATTGGAATGAACATACTGCACTCCTTAAAAAAGTGCTAGCAGTTTGCACTCCCACTAGTTCCCCAAACACAATACCTCCAGTATACCTCCTGTGACAGAACATGCTCAGTGCAGGACTGCGCCTTCAAGGCAGGGTCTAACACAGCGGTGGGCAACCTGCGGCCTGCGGGCTGCACGTGGACCATCAGGGTAATCCGCTGGCAGGCTGCGAGACAGTTTGTTTACATTAACCATCCACAGGCACGGTGAACCATGGCCACTGGAAGCTGGAGGGCAGGCACCCCTGCCAGGTCGTAGCACTCATGGATGCAGGACGTGATCCATGATGAGACGCATTGTGATGACACAGGCTCACCTTTCATTGTGTCTGCCACTGCCACAAATAACTGGACAGACTTTTGGAATGGCTTCGTTCTCTCAATGTAGAAGGCTAGCACTCTGCGAACATCCAATGAGTGAAGCCTTTGCTCCCTGCTGCTCGAGTGCGGCTTAGGATAGAATAGTGAGAGGAAGATGTCCTGGTTGATGTGAAACCTTCAGGAGGAAATCTGGGTGGGGTCTGAGCTGAACCTTGGCCTTCTAGAACACCGTGTAAGGGGGCTAGGATGTCAGTGCCTTGAGCTCAGACACCCTCCTGGCTGAGCTTATTGCTACCAGAAACGCCACCTTGTATGAGAGATAGAGCAGGGAGCACGTCGCCAAAGGTTCAAAGGGCAGTCCCATGAGTCTGGAAAGGACCAGATTGAGGTCCCAAGCTGGGACAAGCTGCCGGACATGAGGGTATAGCCTGTTGACACCTATGCTGACCATAGGGTTGGCAAAGACTGAGCAGCCCTCTGCACCTGGAAGAAAGGCAGAGATGGTGGTCAAGTGAATCCTTATTGATGACATGGACAGCCCCTGCTGCTTGAGATGGAGGAGATAGTCTAATATAAGTGAGGCGAGTGTCAGAGACGAATGATGCTGCACCAACCAGATTGAAAAATCTCTTTCACTTGGCAAGGTAGATGGCTCTCGTGGAGGGTTTCATAGAATCAGAACATATCAGGGTTGGAAGGGACCTTAGAAGGTCATCTAGTCCAACCCCCTGCTCAAAAGAGGACCAATCCCCAATTTTTGCCCCAGATCCCTAAATGGCTCCCTCAAGGATTGAACTCACAACCCTGGGTTTAGTAGGCCAATGCTCAAACCACTGAGCTATCCTTCCCCCTCTTCCTAGTGTCAAAGAGGACTTCTCTAACCTGATCTGAGCAAGACCGCTCCATTGGGTTCAGCCGGCTGTGATCCTGAGTTAGTAAGTCCGGGAAGAGCGTCAAGGTGACTGGAGCTTCCACGGACATTTCCAGGAGTGATGTGCACCATTGTTGGCAGGGCCAGACTGGAGCTATCAATATCACCAAAGCTTGTTCCCTCCGTATCTTGAGGTGCACCTTGTGAACGAGAGGGATAAGCAGAAACACGCATAGGAGATGGTCTCTCCGTGGGAGGAGGAACGCGTTTGTGATGGGCTGTGATTCAGGAAGAAGCAAAACTGCTGGCACTTCCTGTTGCATCATGTAGCGAACAGGTCTATCTGGGGAAACCCCACTGATGGAAGATTGAGGTCGCCATGTCTGGTCGAAGGGACCGTTCATGGCCCTGGAATGACCTGCTGAGATAGTCCGCCAACTCTTTCTGTACTCCAGGGAGGTACGATGCTTGCAGATGTATTGAGTGCTGTACACAGAAGTCACACAACATGAGGGCTTTCTGACACAGGGGAGAGGAACGTGCATCCCCGTTTGTTGATATAAAACATCACCATGATGTTGTCTGACATAACTGCTACACATCTCCCTGCTAGGTGTGCTTGGAAAGTCTAGCATGCCAGGCGTACTGCTCTCAGCTCTCTGACATTGATGTGGAGAGCCAGTTCTGCCTGCGACAAGAGGCCTTGTGTTCTGAGTTCTCCCAAATGTGTTCCCCAGCCCAGAGCTGAGGAATCTGTCACTAGTGAGAGAGACGGCTGAGGGCTGGTGAAGGGGACTCCTGCACATACTATTTGTGGGTCGAGCCACCACAGGCGGGAGTTGACTACCGGGTGGGGCAAGGTTACAATCCTGTCCAAGCTGTCCCAGACTGGCCAATATACTAACACCAGCCACGACTGAAGAGGTTGAAATCTGAGTCTGGCATACTGTACTACGTAGGTACAAGCCACCATGTGTCCCAGGAGTTTCAGGCAATTCATTGCTGTGGTGGTAGGGAAAGGACAGTTACCTGTTCTGTAACTGGCGTTCTTCGAGATGTGTTGCTCAGGTCTATTCCACAGTAGGTGTGCGTGCTTGCCATGTGCACTGGTGCCAGAAGTTTTTCCCTTAGCAGTACCTGTAGGGGGAGCGCTGTTGCGAACCCTGGAGTGGCGCCTCTATAGTGCGCTATAAGGGGAGCCGTGCGCTCCCCCCACCCCCGGTTCCTTCTTGCCGGACCAACTCCGACAGAGGGGAAGGAGGGCGGCATGTGGAACAGACCTGAGCAACACATCTCGAAGAACGCCAGTTACGGAACAGGTAACTGTCCTTTCTTCTTCAAATGATTCCTCATAGAATCATAGAATCTCAGGGTTGGAAGGGACCTCAGGAGGTCATCTAGTCCAACCCCCTGCTCAAAGCAGGACCAAACCCAATTAGATCATCCCAGCCAGGGCTTTGTCAAGCCTGACCTTAAAAACATCTAAGGAAGGAGATTCCACCACCTCCCTAGGTAACCCATTCCAGTGCTTCACCACCCTACTAGTGAAAAAGTTTTTCCTAATATCCAACCTAAACCTCCCCCTCTGCAACTTGAGACCATTACTCCTTGTTCTGTCATCTTCTACCACTGAGAACAGTCTAGATCCATCCTCTTTGGAACCCCAAAGAGTAGTTGAAAGCAGTTTCAGGTAGTTGAAAGCAGCTATCAAATCCCCCCTCATTCTTCTCTTCTGCAGGCTAAACAATCCCAGTTCCCTCAGCCTCTCCTCATAAGTCATGTGCTCCAGCCCCCTAATCATTTTTGTTGCCCTCCGTTGGACTCTTTCCAATTTATCCACATCCTTCTTGTAGTGTGGGGCCCAAAACTGGACACAGTACTCCAAATGAGGCCTCACCAGTGCCAAATAGAGGGGAATAATCACGTCCCTCGATCTGCTGGAAATGCCCCTACTTATACAGCCCAAAATGCCGTTAGCCTTCTTAGCAACAAGGGCACACTGTTCACTCATTCAGCTTTTCGTCCACCGTAACCCCTAGGTCCTTTTCTGCAGAAGTGCTGCCCAGCCATTCGGTCCCTAGTCTGTAGCAGTGCATGGGATTCTTCCGTCCTAAGTGCAGGACTCTGCACTTGTCCTTGTTGAACCTCATCAGATTTCTTTTGGCCCAATCCTCTAATTTGTCTAGGTCCCTCTGTATCCTGTCCCTACCCTCCAGCGTATCAACCACTCCTCCCAGTTTAGTGTCATCTGCAAACTTGCTAAGGGTGCAGTCCACACCATCCTCCAGATCGTTGATGAAGATATTGAACAAAACCGGCCCCAGCACCGACCCTTGGGGCACTCCACTTGATACCGGCTGCCAACTAGACATGGAGCCATTGATCACTACCCGTTGAGCACGACCATCCAGCCAGTTTTCTATCCACCTTACCGTCCATTCATCCAGCCCATACTTCCTTAACTTGCTGGCAAGAACACTGTGGGAGAATGTATCAAAAGCTTTGCTAAAGTCAAGAAATAGCACATCCACTGCTCATGTCTATTCCATAGTAGGTGATTGCAAGCTATGTGTGATGGAGGTATGTGTGCTGTAGGAGTTCACAGCTTCCCTGGCTGGAGCACAGCTCTACCAAAGCCAGCGTCATCCCTTGCGTGGGAGACGATCGCATAGTGCGAGGTGAATGTCTGAATTGAGGACCAGGTAGCGGCTCTACAGATGTCCTGGATAGGGACATGGGCCACAAAGGCAGCCGACGAGGCCTGAGCCCCTTGTCGAGTGCGCCCTCACGATAACTCTTGCTAATTCGAAGCGTGTGTGGATGCATGAAGTAATCCACCGGGAAAGCCTCTGGGTGGAGATCGGCTGACCCTTCATACACTCGGCTGAGGCAACAAATAGTTGCGGAGACCTACGGAACGGCTTAGTCCGATCCAGGTAAAAAGCCAGTGCCCTGCACACGTCAAGCATATGGAGGCGGTGTTCCTCGTCAGAGGCATGAGGTTTGGGGCAAAGGACAGGTAGGAAGATGTCCTGGCCCATGTGAAAGGTGGAGACCACTTTAGGGAGGAAAGCCAGATGTGGGCGGAGCTGGACCTTGTCCTTGTAGAAGACTGTGAAGGGGGGGGTCGGAGGTCAGGGCCCTGAGCTCCGAAACCCTTCGGGCTGACATAATAGCCACGAGGAAGGCTACTTTCCAAGAAAGGTGAGACCAGGAGCATGTGGCCAGGGGCTCGAACGGGGGCCCCATGAGGCGGGATAACACCAAGTTCAAATCCCACTGGAGAATGGGGGTTCTAGCATACGGGAAGGACCGGTCTAGACCCTTGAGGAAGTGACTGGTCATGGTATGAGAGAAGACCAAATGGCCCTGGACCGGCGGGTGGAACACTGATATAGCCGCCAGGTGCACCCTGATGGAGGAAGGTGCCAGACCTTGAGTTCTAAGGTGAAGGAGGTACTCAAGGATAAGCTGGAGCGGGGCACACCTTGGGGAGGTACCCCACTCACCCGCCCACCTAGAGAACCTGGACCACTTTGCCAGGTAGACCTGGCACATGGAAGGTTTCTTAGTCTCTAGGAGGATGCTCCTGACTCCTTCCGAACACACTGTTTCCTCTGCATCTAGCCACTGAGCAGCCACGTTGTCAAGTGTAGGGAGGCTAGGTTGGGGTGGAGGAGGTGGCCCCGGTCCTGGGATAGTAGGTCCGGGCAGAGCGGCAACGGACGCGGAGGGGCCACTAGCAATCCCAGGAGGGTCCCGTACCAATGCTGTCGTGCCGAAGCCGGGGCAATCAGGACACGAGCCTTGTCCCTCTTCACCTTTTCCAGGACCTTGTCTATAAGGGGAAAAGGGGGAAACGCATAGAGGAGCTGGCCCGACCATGATAATAGGAAGGCATCGCGTCCTTCCCCAGCAACGGTGGCAATGTTGGTTCTGTCGGGTCGCAAACAGGTCTACTTGGGGAGTGCCCCATGCTCGGAAGAGCCGGCCAGTGACCTCTGAGTGGAGCGACCACTCGTGTTGGGAGGAGAAAACCCTGCTCAGGCAATCGGCCTGGGTGTTGCTGACGCCCGGCACGTGGAATGCCTTCAGGGAGATATTGTGGGCTATACAGAACTCCCAGAGGCTGAGGGCTTCCTGGCAGAGATGTAGAACATCGCGGCGGTGTTGTCCATAAGAACTCTGACCGCCCTGCCGCGCAGTCACGACCTGAACGCCCCACAAGCTAAGCGTATTGCTCTGAGCTCCTTGACATTTATGTGCAGGGAGAGCGCCGCGGCCGACCACATTCCTTGGGTTTGAGAGTTCCCTGTGTGGGCCCCCCACCCCAAGGTCTAGCGACACTAGGTCTAGCAATGGAAGCAGGTCCTGGAAGGGGATCCCCTGTATCATATTGACCGGGCAGGTCCACCACTGAAGCGAGGTAATCACCTACACCGGTAAGGATTTTGTCCAGCCTGTCCCGGGCCTGGGAGAACTCTGAGGCCCGCCAGAATTGGAGGGGCCTCATCTGGAGTCTGGCGTGGCAGACCACATACGTGCACGCTGCCATGTGGCCCAGGAGCTGCAGGCAGGCTCTGGCCGTGGTCACGGGAAACTCCGTGACCGTGGCTATGAGTCCCTTGAGGGTCTGGAATCTGCCCGGGGGAAGGGAGGCTGTGGCTTTGGAGGCATCCAGCAGAGCGCCTATGAACTCTATGTGCTGCACCGGAACCAATGTCGACTTGGCCTCGTTTACCAGGAGGCCCAGGTTGGCACAGATAGCCAAGAGCAGCTCCAGGTGGTCCTGTACCTGCGACCTTGAGCTGCCCTTGAGCAGCCAGTCGTCGAGGTAGGGGAATAACTGGACCCCTCAGCAGCTGAGATAGGCCGCCACGACCGCCATGCACTTTGTGAATACCCTGGGCGCAGTGGACAGGCCAAAGGGGAGGACCGTAAATTGGTAGTGGTCCTGCCCCACCAGGAAATGTCTGTGCCCTTCGAATATATGAATGTGGAAATATGCATCCTGGAGATCCAGGGCCTCATACCAGTCGCCCGGGTCCAAGGGGGGGAATAATCTTTACTAAGGAGACCATGCGGAATCGGCATCTTGCCATGAACCGGTTGAGGCCCCGTAGATCCAGGATAGGTCTGAGGCCCCCTTTCACTTTTGGGATAAGGAAGTAACGGGAGTAGAACCTTTTCCCCTGGAACTCCTTTGGGACTCCCTCTACGGCTCCCAGGGTGAGGAGCCAGCCCACTTCCTGCTGTAGCAGGGGTAGATGTGATGAGTCTACCCTGCCGTCCCAGGGAGGTGGGTGGGAGGGTGGAAGTGACACAAACTGGAGAGTGTAGCCGCAGTCAATGGTGTTCAGGACCCAGCAGTCCGATGTTATACGGGACCATTCCGCAAGGAACGCACACAAGCGGTTGCTGAAGGTTAACTTTATTGGTAGGAGGGTCTTCTCGGGGAATGCCCGGATACCCTCCTGCAACCAGTCAAAACCACCTTTTGCCCTGCTGCTTGCCCCTAGAGGGCCCAGGCTGCGGGGCAGAGCAGGACTGCCTCTGAGGTCACCTCCTCTGTGATCTGGACCTCTTATAGGCTGGCTCGTATCGCGACTGGGGCACTGGGGCTGGAGCCTGTGGCTTAGGTTTCTCTTTGGCCAGCGGGACGTAGAGCCCAAGGGTTTGCAGGGTAGTACGTGAGTCCTTCATGCCATGGAGTCTCACGTCTGTTTGCTCCGCAAACAGGTCTTTGCCATCAAACGGGAGATACTGCATCACCGACTGCGCCTCCGTGGAGAGCCCGGACAGGAGTAGCCACGACGCCCTGCAGCGGCACCCTCTTCCACCAACGCCTTAAATTCCTTCGTCTTGTGCTCTGGGAGGGTGAGCGATTTTGGGAGCGATCCCCACAAGTTGAAATCATAGCGACTGAGGAGGGCCTGGTGGTTGGCCACCCAGAGCTGGAAACTAGAGGATGAATAAAACTTTCTGAGTATGAGTCCAGCCTTTTTGAGTCCTTGTTTTTCGGTGTAGGACCTGGTTGATCCTGCCAATCCCTGTGGTTCACGGATTCCACAACCAGGGAGTTGGGGGCCGAGTGGGTATATAAGAATTTGTGTCCCTTCATGGGCACGAAGTATTTGCGCTCTGCCTTTTTCGATATGGGTGCAAGGGAGGCCGGCGTTTGCCAAAGGGCATTTGAGATGTTAGCAACCCCTTCATGCAGCGGGAGTGCCACTCTGCCCGGTACCGAGGACGAGAGAAAGTTAAAGAGCGAGTCTGAAGGCCCTTCCATCTCCTCAGCTTGGAGCTGGAGGTTCGAGGCTACTCGCTTCAGCAGCTCCTGGTGAGCCCTGAAGTCCTCCTGCGGTTCGGAGGGTGGTGGGGCTGCGACTTTGTCCTCCGGCACAGGAGGACACCGGTACGGAGCTCTGCGCATCGGCCGGCACCGCGGGATTGATCCCTTGTTCGGAGTCCGCTTGTGGCACCGAGGACCCATGGTCCGCCGATCTGTCCCTTGGGGCCCTGGATAGCGTGGCTGAGGGAGCCTCAGATGCTCCTGCCACCAAACGAGCACCCGGCTGGGTCTGCCCTGGGGGCCAGGGGGTCCACTGTCACCTCTGTCCTTGCCATGGGGCCCCTTGCCATTGACCTTGCTGCGGCACCGGCAGCACCAGCTGGTTGGGTTGGAACATGGTGGCCCTTGTGTGGCTCACCGTCGGCGTGAACGTAGACCTGTCGGTGCCGTGTGAACGATATGATTTACGGTGCCGACGACGACGTTTGTCTCGAGACAGGGACTCCGACGTCGAGGAGCAGTACTGTCTCGAGCTACTGCTTCTCAAGACGCTGCAACGCCTAGTTCCGCGATGATGCGGAGCCGGCAATCCCCAACGGGAGTCGTGGGCATGGTGCCTCAAGGAGAGGAAGCTGGAGTGGGAGCAGCGGTGGCCGCGCCGGGAGCGGCTGCGGTAGCTCCGACTCGAACGGGAGTGTCTACGGCGCTGGTGTCTGCCATGTTGCGACTCCCTGCTCTGCATGGAGCGGTGCCCGGAACGCTGATCCGTAGGCACCTTACCCGAGAGCCTCGCAGGCGACGACAGCAGAGGCTGGGGGCTATGTCCGGACCAGACGCTGAGCGGCGAGCGGTCCCGGGAGCGGTCCCTTGACCTGGATCTGCGTCTGGTCGGGGTCGACTGCCTGGAGCCTAGTGGTGGCTTGCCTCTAGAGCGGGGCCCCGGTGCCGGTGGTGCTCCTGGCATCTGCAGAGTCATAATGTCTCTAGCAGCTTGGAAGGCCTCCGGCGTCGAAGGCATCCGGGCGTCCGGAGAGGCCTGCGTCGACACAACCGGGCTGCTCCGCTCAACATGAATCAGAGCTCTGGGGCCTGGGGGAGAATTAGGGCTGCCTGACGGGGGTCTAGCCTCTCCCTTTTCCTTCTCTCGACGACGATGAGACGACAATGGGGAGCGGTGCCGGCCACCAGAAGGTGCCGGGAGATCACTGCGCACCGAAGACAAGGTACCCGGTGCCGATTCTGCTCGGCGTACCAGGGTGAGAGCCAACGCTGACTCCATGAGACGGGCCCGAAGTCTCTTCCCTTTTTGGTCCTGGGCTTGAAGGACCTGCCGATTTTGCAAGGGTCGCTTATATGGGATTCGCCCAGGCAACAGAGACAGTTGGAGTGCGGGTCGCTTCTGGGCATCGAACACTTGCAGGACTCACACGATTTAAAGCTCGGGCCCCGGGGCATGCCCCGGCCCGAACGCTAACTACTTAAACTGAAACTTTACAGACTAACTAACAGGTACCACTAACAATGAACAATGAACGACGAGTTCTGGGAAAAGCTGCAGCAAGCGAAGCTGGAGCAGAAGTTCTGACGCACCTTCACTGGTGGCAAGAAGGAACTGAGGGTGGGGGGAGCGCGCGGCTCCCCTTATAGTGTGCTATAGAGGCGCCACTCCAGGGGTCACAGCAGCGCTCCCCCTACGGGTACTGCTAAGGGAAAAACTTCCGGCACCGGTGAACATGGTGAGCACGCACACCTACTGTGGAATAGACATGAGCAATCACTCGAAGAAGAACTGCCTGAGATCTCGTATGATGTCACTGAGGGACCAAAATCTTGCTTCCGGAAGGTATGCCCCTGGCTTGAGTCGAGTCCAGCACTGCCCCTATAAATTCTATCCTCTGAGCCGGGGACTGCGTTGATTTCCCCTCATTCAGAAGAAGGCCCAGTTCGTTGAATGTTGCTATTATGAAGTCGACTTGTGCCTCCACTTGAGACCTGGAGCGGCCCTTGATGAGCCAGTTGTCAAGGTACAGGAACATATGTATCTGCCATCTGCACACGAACACAGCCACGACTGCCATGCACTTGGTAAAAACACAAGGCACCACTGACAGGCCGAATGGGAGGACTGTGAACTGGTAGTGGGTGTTGTTTACCATAAACCTGAGGTATTTTCTGTGGGACAGTTATTGCTATGTGAAAGTACATGTCCTTCAAGTCGAGGGCGGCATACCAGTCTCCTGGATACAACGAAGGGATGATGGAGGCCAAAGAGACCATGCGGAACTTGAGTTTCTTTATGAATTTGTCGAGTTCTCGCAGGTCTAGTGTAGGCGTGAGCCCACCCTTGGCTTTCGGTATTAGGAAATACCGAGAATAGAAACCCCTGCCCTTCTGCTCCTGAGGAACCTCTTCCACTGCCCCTAGCGAAAGGAATGAGTGCACCTCCTGTATAAAGAGTTTCTCATGAGAGGGGTCCCTGAAGAGGGACGGGGAAGACGGGTAGAAGGGCGGGAGGGCACAGAATTGGATGGAGTATCCCCTCTCTACCATGCGGAACACCCAGCAGTCCGAAGTGATACGGGACCATGCACAGTAGAAAGGGGATAGTTGGGAGGAAAAGGTAAAGTGGGGTAGATCCAGTTTTTGATCTGGTGTGCCGTCTTCAACCCCACCTTCAAAAGGCCAGTTTGGGGCTGGAAGGTGGTTTGGGTTGGCCAGAGCCCTGGCCTGAGACCAGGTGCAGTCTTTTTCTGCTGTTCCTATTCCTGCTCCTGGAGCTGTCCTGTCAGTTCTGTTGGTAGAACCGCAGAGGAGGTTAAGGCCTGAAAGGCTTCCACTGCGTGGTGGGAGTGTGTAGGCCCAAGGATTTGAGGGCAGCTCTAGAGTCTTTTAGGCTGTGTAACCTTTTATCTGTCTTCTCCAAAAACAGAGTCATACCCGAAAAGGGGAGGTCCTGTATGTCTTCTGGACCTTGTAGAGGAGACCAGAGACCTGGAGCCAGGACCCCTTCCCATGGCCACCCCTGAAGCCATGTCTCTCATGGATGCATCAGCACTGTCCAGAGCAGCTTGGAGGGAAGCTTGGGAGATTGGCTTGCCCTCCTTAACCAAGGCCAAAAACTCGGCACGGGAGTCTAGGGGGAGCAGCTCTGCAAATTTTGCCATTGTAGTAGAGGTATTAAAAGAGTACTGACTGACAATGGCCTGTTGGTTGGAAATTACGGAGCTGCACTCCATCCATGGAATAGACCTTCCTCCTGAAAAGGTCGAGTTTTTTAGCCTCCCTGTTTTTGGGGGAGGGGCCTTGAATACCTTGCCATTCACGGTGGTTAGCAGCATCCACAACAAGAGAATCAGGTTGCGGGTGGGAATAAAGATGTTCATAACCCTTAGAGGGCACAAAATATCGCCATTCATTGCACTTGGCAGTGGGTGGCAATGAGGTTGGAGTCTGCCACAGGGTTTTGTTGGTGTCCGCGATAGTTTTTATGAGCAGTAGAGCAATACGGGAAGGTCCAGAGGGGGAGAGGATATCCACTATGGGATTGGAGTCCTCTACTACCTCCTCTGCCTTGATGCCCAGACCCTGGGCCACCCAGCACAGCAACTGCTGCAACACCCGATTGTCCTTGAGCGCCGGGGCTATGGTGGTACCAGCCAGTGCTTCGTCCAGCAACAACGAGGAGGAAGCCCCAAATAATGGCAGCTGCTCCCTGCCATAGGCATCCAAGCGATTCTGTGACTCTCAGAGGTCCCGCGCAGGAGCAGACACAGACGGTGCCATGCTCGGGGCTGGGGCTGCCGATATCAGCATCGGCGGTGCCGCTGGTGGTGCTGTAGGTGCCGGAGCCGCCATCGGTACCACTGTCGGTGCCGGTGTTGCTGTTGGTGGTGCTGAAACCGCTGTCGAAGCTGGTGCCAATGTCGGTGCCAAAGCTGCAGCTGGTGCCGAAGCTGGTCCCAAAGCTGGTGCCGGCGATGGTGCAACAGCTGATGGTGTCAACGTTGGTGGCGGTGGTTCAGTGGCTGGTCGCTCAGCCAGTGAGTGGGACCCTTGGCCACTGAGAGGGGTTCTGCCACAACAGTGGCCACGGTGCAGGGTAAGCCTGTCTGTCCCACTGCGACCTGGACCTCCTGTTCCTGCTCTTATCGGAGCAGTAGGAATCTGATTCCGACACCAAGATCTCTGAAAAGACCATGGAGGAGCCCTGCTTTGGGGCACTTAGTGTCGGGAGCTTGGGGACTGACTGGGTTCTCTCTCCGGAGGTGAGAGAGGGTGCCATGAAGAAGGAGAGCGCTCGGACATCATTGCCGGCTTCCCTCTTGATTGCACCTGGGGTCATGATGGTGCAGACGGGGCTGGAGCCACCTCTGTCCTAGGGGGCGAGAATGGTGCCGTGAGACGCAGCAAGTCTTGAGCCGCTTACAAAGCCTCCAGTTTCGAGGGGAGTGGCAGTTGCTGGCCAGTAGGGTCCAGTGATCGCGGTGAGCCCTGACTCAACTGCCTTGCCTGGGCAGGAGTCGAGGCGGCTCTGTTGTTGTGGCCTGACTGCGGTCTCACAGCTGTTAGCTCCTTAGACTTAGCCAGGGGAGAACGGTCCCTGTCTGGCTTTTTCTTCTGAGGCACCGGCGACTGAGACCAGTGCCTGACCGATTGGCCATGGAAGGATCCGTGTCGGCGCCGAGCGTCTCGGAAAGAGACCTTTTTTGGCACCGGTTTCTGGGATGACGTTGCTGGGGCACTCCACGCCAATGAAGACGTGCTGAGTGTGGGGGTCCGCCAACCCAGGGTCTGAGTGGGGGCAAAGACCTCCATTAGGAGAACCTTAAGCTGCTGTTCCCTTTCATTAATAGTTCTGGGACAGAACTCGCGGCAGATCCTACACCAGTCCTTTTGGTGACTTTCCCCTAGGTACCTTAGACAAGACGCATGGGGGTCATTCTTTGGCATGCACTTAGAACAGACATCACAGGTTTTGAACCTCCGCGGTTCTGGGGAGTCAGAAGTGGGGGGAAACCCCCAACTAACTACTATACCACTAACTAGAGAGAACTATATACAAAAAACTGAGATAAAGGCACTTGCTAAGCCAGGGCTATGGGACATTCCAGTTAGCCATCACTGGCAGCAAGAAAGAATTGAGGGGTGGTGGGTCAGCAAGACTCTATATTGAGTGCCATGGAGGTGCGACTCCAGGGGGCACCCTGGCCGACCCAAAGGAAGCTGATATGGGAAAAATCTTCCGGCTACCGTGCATGTGTGCGCGCACACGTCTGATTGGAATGGACATGAACAAGCCCTCAAAGAAACACTTTGCATTACCCCCGTGGTGCAAAGTTACCATGGAAGAGTTGACTCACTGCTGTTGTATCTCCCAGTGGCTGGACATGGTGTAGCAGCTTTTTCTTATCTAGCATGCCCTGCTGGCAGTTAATCCAATCCTGTGGTAGTATCTCTTCTCACCACTCAGCTCTCTGGCCAGGTCATAATTTAATCCCACCCTTTCTGAGCAAACAAAAGTACAACTAAATGTGCAAAAACATTCCAACACAAAAGATTCTTCTGGCCCCTCTTGGGCTATTCCTTAGCCCATCCATAAGGCTCAGTCTTCAACTTCACCCTGGGCTCAATAGCCCTTCTGTAAGGTGTATACCCCTTTCTTAAGGCTCATAGGAGAAACCAGCCCCACCCTCTGCTCTGGATTCCAGCCCATAACCATCTGCAGCAACATTACCCTCCACCCTGAAGCCTAATGTAATCTCTGAGTGTGGGGAGCTGCTCTAACAGCTCAGCCTGTAACTGCCATAAGGAACATGGCCAGGACATCCCCACATTGGTGTGATCCCCAACTGCAGGAACAGTCCCTTAGGGGAAGTCATAGTTCCAGGCTGCTCTAAGATACACTGAGTGGTACAGACTGGGGGCAGTTCAGCCTAGAATCATGGAGTGCAAAGGTGGCTTATAATCACCTTTGCACCCCCTTCCACCTCTTTCTTGGGTGCCACTCAGGAGTTGGGTCGGTAATTGTTACACTGTGAAGGTAAGAAGAAATGAAACGGGCTTGGGGGGAAACAAAGGGGAACGTAATTTCCACACTGTAGGATATACTACAGCAAAAACACGCTTGCCCACCAGCTGCAGCTGTAAGGGTGGGGATGAAGATAATTGTCAGCACAAAGGCTCAAGGAACACTGTTAAGACTTCTAAAATCCAGCAGCACCACGATAAACAACTAACATAAAGAATGCAAGGTGGGCATAACATGATCTCCGTAACTCAAACCAGTGAGCAATCCTGTGGCTCTTTTCAGAACAAGCTGCAGGAGATCAAGTAACCCTACAGAAAGCTTTCTGAAGAGGGAATTAGAATAACTGAGCCTTATATTCATAAGCATTTGGGTCACTGTTGTAGATCACCAATTAACTCATAAAGTCCCACCAATTAAAGAAAGATACAAGATTCACTAAAGGAGCAAAAAACGGCTCCTTTCTTCATGGAATGAGACAGTTGCCTGGTAGTTGAAAGCTGCCATTGTTGACATACCAGTCCTTGTCTCTGGCTTTTTTTCATTGTCCCAGACATGCAGGAAAAAAGACAAGATGCAAGTGATGTTGTTTAATTAGGCTGAAACTTTACTAACTTAACTCATCTGGGAACTATCCAGCAATACCTTGTACAGTGCAGGTCATGAGTCTTAATCTGTGCCACCTGGTGGAGGGCTGCCATCAGCATCCCACCCGTCCACAGCTGGTCTCAGCCTATTGTCCCCTCCTTGTATGAGAGTTAAGGGGCTAGGGAAAGGGGAGTTGTCTCCTTCCTATTCCAGACATTAGTACCCCCAAACCCGTTCATCAGCTTCTTTAGCAAATGCCTTTTCATAACTCCACTTCCAATTCTAGTTTATTTGGGAACCATACTTCTATGGAATGAGAATGTGCATAGGATACCTGACACAAAGCAATTCAGTTGGCTACCTTTCCCTTCACTCCCAGCACAGTAAGTGGCCCCTAGGGGAACTAGGAGGGCTGGCTGGGCTTTCCCCTAACCACAGAGTCATGAGTGAGTTCAGATCTTAAGCTGTAGGTGAAGAGTGCTTGGTAGGGGGAGGAGGGGATGCAAAGGTGGCTTTTAATCACCTTTGCACTCCATTTAACTTGTGTGGTAAATGACCAATAGTGGAACATCTGTGTCTTGTTGCATGTCACACCATAGGGAACAAACAATATAGTTGCCCCTTTGGCCTGGCGGGTTAGCCAGAATTCAGGGCCTTGAAGAGTTGTTTTTGGTAGGATGAGAAATCTGTAATATGAGTCATGTACATTCTTTGTGTAATCTATTTTATTTGCTCCCCTCCCCCCAAAAAAGTACACTAAGTTCATATCCCTTGCCACTGTAGAAACCAACAGAAATCCCCCAGTCTGCTTCTTCAATAAGCTCTGTATCTCAAGTATTCTATCCCCTCTCTTCTTCTCAGAGTCATGCTCAGACCTGCTTCTTTGGCTTTCTGCCTCCAGCACACACAGCCTGTGAATAATGTCCTAGCTCTTTGCTGCTCCAGTACAATTAAGGAGGCTCCCAGTACTTCAGTACAAGTAATGCACCCCTTAAACCCCAGCGCAAGTGAGGTCCCTGCTCCCAAATCATTTTAATGCTCCTCTCCCACACTCACCCTGCAATTAGTGCAGGTTTTCCATACATGTTATTTCCACTGTGTCCTGGTCCCAGAAGGCTCCCATCTGTTCCTTCTTAACTGGCAGCTCTGGGCCTGTCCAAGGGACAGAGCTGGCCACAAGAACTGTCAGTGTTTGGATAGGGGAGGAAGAAACAAGTAGCCCTTGCTTTGTTCAGACGAGTGTATAGAGGAGGGAATAGAAACAACTAGGCAGCTCAGAGCCAGCTCTACTCCTTCCTCTCCTCTCCTCTTGTGAACCCAGCCTGTGTCCGCCTTCACCCCCATCCAAAAATTTCCAGTAGACTTCTGGGAAGCTCTCCATTCCCTCACAGACTTCTCTTCTACTTGGAGGGGAGAAATAGACACAGGGGTAAGGGGCCAACAGCTGCCTGAATTGAGTCTTCTCCTTCCTTCACTACTGCCAAGGGGCTCTTCCTGTAGTTGCAAATCACCAGGGTATAGGGATGCCCCAGCCATGCCTCTTTCTCCACACTGCCCACTCTGCTATGGTGGCTATATGCCAACTAAGACTCCCCTACTTTGGCAGAATCCTTCAAAAGTTGCCTAAATCTGATTATAGGGAACCTTTGTGCCATCAGAGCAGTGGAAAAACACTCTAATGCAGGACAGGATCTTGGCCAAAGTGTTTGTCTGGTGATCGAGGAGGAGGGATAGCTCAGTGGTTTAAGCATGGGCTTGCTAAATCCAAGGTTATGAGTTCAATCCTTGAGGGGGCCATCTGGGGCAAAAATTAGGGATTAGTCCTACTTTGAGCAGGGGGTTGGACTAGATGGCTTCCTAAGGTCCCTTCCAACCCTGATATTCTATGATTAATCCCAACAAGCAGTTGCATACCTCTGTAACACATTTTCATTTTACTCGAGTTATAAACTATTCTTTCTATACCCAGCATAGCTTGTGGCTATTTATCTGTTTGGATCTGTCACTTAGAGCTGGTATTCCTCGGTGTATTCGAGGACTGTAATATATGCTGTACTAAAATAACTTTGTCTTACCAGATAGCTGGAACAAATCATTCCTCTCTGAGGATTTATAGAGTACAAGTCTCAGGGTATGTCTACACTATGAGAGTAGTTCGATTTTTCTTAAACCGAACTTGTGAAACCGATAGTACAAAGTCGAGCATGTGAATCCACACCAAGGACATTAATTCGAGTTTGTGAGTCCACACTAACGGGGCAAGCGTCGACATTGCAAGCGGTGCACTGTGGGTAGCTATCCCACAGTTCCCGCAGTCCCCGCTGCCCATTGGAATTCTGAGTCTAGCCCCCAATGCCTGCTGGGGCCAAAAATGTGTCGAGGGTGGTTTTGGGTAAATGTCATCATTCGACCCACACTCCTGCCCTCCCTCCGTGAAAGCGCCGGCAGGCAATTAATTCGCGCCCTTTTCTGGTGATTGACAGCGTGGACGCCACAGGACAGCGAGCATGGAGCCCTCTGCGATTATCGCTGCTGTTCTGTCCGTTGTCAACACCTCGCGCCTTATCATCCACCTTTTCCAGAGGCAGATGCTGAGAAATAGGGCGAGGAGGCAACGGAAGCGCCGTGAGGACATGAACTCTGAGAGGGGCACAGACCTCTCGCAAAGCACGGGACCCCGGCCCCTAGACATCATGGTGGCAATGGGTCACGTTGATCCTGTGGAACGGCGATTCTGGGCAAGGGAAACAAGCACTGACTGGTGGGACCGCATAGTGCTGCAGGTCTGGGATGAATCCCAGTGGCTGAGAAACTTTCGGATGCGTAAGGGCACTTTCCTGGAACTTTGTGAGTTGCTGTCCCCTGCCCTGAAGCGACAGAACACCCGGACGCGAGCAGCCCTGACTATCCAGAAGCGAGTGGCCATAGCCCTCTGAAAGCTTGCAACGCCTGACACCGGTCAGTCGCGAATCATTTTAGAGTGGGCAAATCTACCGTGGGGGTTGCTGTGATGCAAGTAGCCCATGCAATTGTTGACCTGCTGCTCTCAAAGGTAGTGACCCTGGGAGACGTGCAGGTGATCATAGATGGCTTTGCTGCTATGGGATTCCCAAACTGCGGTGGGGCTATTGATGGAACTCACATCCCTATCCTGGGACCGGACCACCAGGGCAGCCAGTACATTAACCAAAAGGGCTACTTTTCTATGGTGCTGCAAGCAGTGGTGGACCATAAAGGACGTTTTACCAACATCAACATCGGATGGCCAGGCAAGGTTCATGATGCTCGCGTTTTCAGGAACTCTGGTCTGTTTAGACGGCTGCAGGAAGGTATTTACTTCCCGGACCACAAAAGAACTGTTGGGGATGTGGAGATGCCTATAGTGATCCTCGGGGACCCAGCCTACCCGCTAATGCCCTGGCTCATGAAGCTGTACACAGGCGCCCTGGACACTGAAAAGGAGCTCTTCAACTACCGGCTGAGCAAGTGCAGAATGGTGGTGGAGTGTGCTTTTGGACGTCTCAAAGGGAGATGGAGAAGCTTACTTACTCGCTCTGATCTCAGCCAAACCAATATCCCCATTGTTATTGCAGCTTGCTGTGTGCTCCACAATCTCTGTGAGAGCAAGGGGGAGACGTTTATGGTGGGGTGGGAGGTTAAGGCAAATCGCCTGGCTGCCGATTACGCGCAGCCAGACACCCGGGCGATTAGAAGAGCCCAGCGGGACGCACTGCGCATCCGGGAAGCTTTGAAAGCTAGCTTCCAGAGCGAGCAGGGTAACCTGTGACTATTACCTTTCTGTAAGCAGAACCTGAATCTGCCTATGTTTCTTTACCCAGTTAATATTGCCTATCCTCCCCAATTTCCAAAACCCTTCCCCCCCTTCATACACTGCTTTAAAAAGAAAATAAAGGACTCATTGTTCATTAAAACTGTCTTGTTTATTAAGGATTTCTCGGTTAAGGGTTTAAACTGGGACGCCTACTGCGGTTGGGGAGCAGGTGCAGTGATGGAAAGGATGCTTCCAAACTCGGGGAATGACAGGCTCCTGCTCCTTGAGCAATCTGCAGTGGTGGACTGTTTGTTTCAACGGAGCCTGCCACCCCTCCTGTTCGCAACTCTGTGAGGGGGGGCCTGTGTGACTTTTTGGCCGTGGATTGCGGTCACAGATCCCCTGCTGCATGGCTCTGTCATGCAGGCTACTGACCGCTGCAAAAGATCTGCAGCCGCCATCCCCCACCAGAAAGTCACAGAGCCCCCGCCATAGAGAACATGAAAAACACCTCCCAGAATGGCAAGGGTGCCTAGTGAATGCAATGTGAGTGTGAGTTTCTGGTGAACCTGTCCCCCTGTCTCTACCCTGGTGCAGGCACCTATCGTCTCAAATTACAAACCCCCTTTCCCCCTCCCCCTAAAACATACCGTCCTGTAAAAGGAACTCAAGGAAACAGCACTTTACAGAACAAAATTTTTTATTAAGGAGAGCAAAGTTATGAGATGAAACTTGGACGGGGGCTAGGGTGGGGTGCGGTTGTAGGGAATGAAAGGACCCATCAAATCTTTGGGAATGAGCACCTTCTGCTACTGGAGCAGTCCGCAGGGGTGGAGTGATTATTTCCACGGCCCCTGCCACCCCTCGTTCTCGTGACTTTGGGTGAGGGGGGGATTGGACTTTGTGGCGTGGGAGGGCGGTTAGAAATCAAATACAGAGGGGGTCTTTCGTCCTGTCTCCGGTCCTGCAGAACATCTACAAGGCGCCGGAGCGTGTCCGTTTGCTCCCTCATTAGTCCAAGCAGCGTTTGAGTCGCCTGCTGGTCTTCCTGCCGCCACCTGTCCTCACGAGCTTCAGCCCTCTGCTCCCATTCGCTGGATGCTCGCTCGGACCTTGAGATGTCCTCTCTCCGCTGTGCCGCCTCATTTTGGGAACGGACCATCAATTCCGAGAACATGTCGTCCTGAGTTCTTTTTTTGCACCGCCTGATCTGCGCAAGCCTCTGGGATGGTGATGCACGGGTAGGGCGGGAGACACTCACAGCTGTTTGATGGGAGAAAGGGAGTGAATTCCTCAGAAAGAAACATTTTCCCCAACAATGCCTATACTCTTTCCCTGGGAAAAAGACCATGCACACTACCTATCACATGTGCACTCAGTACAAGGTCGAATATTCTGTCTTTATATCGAGTGCCTAGTTCTTGGTGTGCAGATCACACAAGTGGGGCTGGACACTGGAATTCGGCTCTCAGGACACCATGGACATGTTCACTTTGGACTGCTGAGAGCTTACTTCACAGCAGTGCTGTACTCCCATGTTTCAAGCACAGTTCCTAGCGGTGGCCAGTTCCTGCTGCTGCCAAAACCGCCCAGCTACAACGGTTCGCCTAACCACCACCCCCCCACCACACGGCTGGTCCCGGGAAATGTCCCTGCCCGCGAACCGCTGAGTTTGAACGGTTCGCGTCACCGTTCCCCCACCCCCACCCCCGCCGCATGGCCGGTCCCGGGAAATGTCCCTGCCTGTGAACCGCTGAGTTTGAATGGTTCGCGTCCCCGTTTCCCCCCCGAAGCATGGCTGGTCCCGGGAAATGTCCCTGCCTGCGCACCGCTAAGTTTCAATGGTTCGCCTCCCAGCTCCCGTCCCCCCGCATGGCTGGAAACCGCCGGGTAGCATCATTTAAAGGAAAAGTCAAGAAGTCACTATACTAAAAAAACCACTCATTCAAACCAGGGCACCATGACTGATATCACTCTGATGAGGATTACGGAGACAGACAAAGACTGCATGCTGCGTGAATGCCGGCAAACACCAGGGCCGTATGCCGCCATGCTCTGCAATGCAATGATACCAGAGTAACCTGCTGCTAGCATGGCGCGGAAAAGTTTCCTACCATGGAGGAGACAATAAGGCAGCTCTCCCCGGGAACCTGATGCAAAAGCTTTCACTGTACCTCCAGGAGAGCTTCGCGGAGATCTCCGATGGGGATTTCTCCTCTATCCCCATACATATTGACAGACTTTTCGAGTAGTTGCACTGAAAACGACTCAAAACTAAAGCGCCTATGGCAAAGTAAGCAATAAAAACCCATTGCTAACATACCATGCCTATTCTATTCAAAATAAATGTTTAAAACACTGACCTACTGATCCTTCGCCTGAATCCTGGTCCGGGTTACAGCCTTGGGAGGGTTCGTAGGGGATCTCAGTGAGGGTGATGAAGAGATCCTGGCTGTCGGGGAAATCAGCGTTGAAAGCTCTGTCGACTGCCTCGTCCTCCTCCTCTCCTTCCTCATCTTCACCGTCCGCAAAAACCTCCGACGACATGGCCGTAGATAAGACCCCGTCATCGGAATCCACGGACACTGGTGGGGTAGTGGTGGCGGCACCACCGAGCATAGCATGCAGTGCCTCGTAGAAACGGCATGTGTGGGGCTGGAATCCAGAGCGTCCGTTTGACTCTTTGGTTTTCTGGTAGGCTTGTCGCAGCTCCTTGATTTTCACGCGGCACTGTGTTGCAACCCGGCTGTATCCTCTCTCCGTCATTGCCTTGGATATTTGCTCATAAATTTTTGCATTCCGTCTTTTGGATCGCAGCTCCGAAAGCACGGACTCATCGCCCCACACAGCGATCAGATCAAAGACTTCTCGATCAGTCCATGCTGGGGCCCTCTTTCTATTCTGCGACTGCATGGTCACCACGGCTGGAGAGCTCTGCATTGTTGCCAGTGCTGCTGAGCTCGCCACGATGTCCAAACAGGAAATGAGATTCAAACTGGCCAGACAGGAAAAGGAATTCAAATTTTCCCGGGGCTCTTCCTCTGTGGCTGTTCAGAGCATCCGAGCTCGGACTGCTGTCCAGACTGTCCACAGAGTGGTGCACTGTGGGATAGCTCCCAGAGCTATTTGCGTCAAATTCCGTCCACAGTAACCCGAATTCGACATGGCCATGTCGAATTTAGCGTTACTCCCCTCATCGGGGAGGAGTACAGAAATCAAATTAAAGAGCCGTTTATGTTGAAATAAATAGCTTCGTAGTGTGGACGGGTGCAGGGTAAAATTGAGTTAACGCTGCTAAATTCGACATAAAGTCCTAGTGTAGACCAGGCCTCAGTTGTCCTCTACTTTTTAATTTGGTCCAAAGGAGGTTGCCACTTCAGCAGTTGTTGCAGCAAACTCCTTGCTTTGTCTACACCCCAAAAAGCAGATTGTTGTCCCACATGTCAGATTATCACTTTTGTTGGGTATAGTGATCTAGCCTCCAGTTAAACCTTCCCCGCCATCCCCGTCCACTAGAATTTAGGACCCCTGTTTAAACTATGTGGGTTTTGGTTGGTTGTGGGTTTTTTGTTTTTGTTTATTTTTGGTATAACATTTAGTTTTGCTTCATATATTTCTGTTTTCTTCCTGCCACAAAACTCTTTTCTTTGTCTCCAGGATCAGCGACTTAACATATTAATAACATATTATTAACATATTAATGCAATTGTCTGAGTTAAGGCACAGTTTTATCTATCCTCTAGCATCCAATATGCTTTCTGTCTGTTGTGTTTAAGAATATAGTACAAATGATTTTATTAGTATATTGCAAATGCTCAAATCTACAGTTCTATTTAAAATTAATTTTCTCTTTTGTCTGTAGTTGCATCTTGGAACACTTTCCTTATGCACTATAAAATGTTAATAGCAAAATTTAGTGTGACTTTATGACTGTCGTCTCATTTTTTTTTCCTCAGCTTGATCAGCTCTTTCAAATGGCATCATTATGATTAAAGTTGTTTACAGTAATAAAGCAAGAATAGTTTCAATAAAATAGTAGGTGCTTTTACACTTAAAGAGTATCTGGCATTTTAGAATGCAATAGCTACTCATTCTGTGGGTGCAGAATCATAAGTAAGTCCACAACATAATGGAGTTAATGCATGTAATCACAAGATTGCCCCCCCACAGGATCTAAAGGCATGGAAAAAGACAACAGAAAATACATTATTAAAATGAAGAAAGAGAGAAATTGTACAAATTGGTGATATAAGGAAAAATAACTGGTAACTGAAGCTTTGAGTTTTAGAGAAACTGAATTATTCTAATGCAACCTAATTCTTCTTTAGGAAACTTCTACAGATTATCAATTTCTAAGAAGAACATAGTGACACTTTAAGGTACATTTATAAACATTTTACTAATGATACATGATTAATAGCAATTACTTAAAATATAAATTATTGCAGAGGCACACTAACCTGGTGGGAACACATGGATGATTTTTCAAAATACATTAAAAATGATGTTCTAGCTACCAGTTACAAAGCATTAATAAACTGGAGCATATAATATTATTTAGCTACCATCGCACCCCACCAAATAGAGGAGATAGTATAGCAATAAGAAAAAAAAGCAATGGTGGGGCTTTACACCAACTTTACCCAGGTGAAAGGATAATTGACGGTACATAAAGGTGGTGAAACAGGCCCTTTCAATTTAAAGGGAATGCTCAGACCTTGCAGGATAAGGATCTTAATATGAATAGAGTGGTTACTGGCAAAGAGTTGGATGAAATTCAGGTTGCTGGGATTGTACTGAATAAGATGATCAGGGAAGTAACCAGAATCCATTTAACATAGGTGAGAAAAAAAGATTGATGATCCTTTGATTAAGACTCTGAGCTGAGACTCGGAGATCTGGGTTCAAATGTTGGCTCTGCCACAGATTTCTCTGTGATGTTGGGCAAGTCTCTTACGCCATGAATCAGGAAAGTGCTTGAATCCATCCCTGTTTGGGATGCATTGACTTTAGTGAGACTTAAGCACATGCTAACATGCTGTCCTGGACAGAGGTTTTCCTAAATCAGGGCCTTATTCTCTTCCTATCTGTTAAAAGGGGATAATAATACTTCCTTTCTCTAGTATCAGAGGGGTAGCCGTGTTAGTCTGGATCTGTAGACTTGCATCCGAAGAAGTGGGTATTCACCTCTGTTAGTCTATAAGGTGCCACAGGACCCTTTGTCGCTTCCTTTCTCTGTTCCTCTTTTCAGATTGTAAACTTTTCAGAGCAGGGAGTGTTTCTTACTACAGGTATGTGCAGTCCCAAGTACTGTGGAACTGTGCTCTCTCTTGGGGCATTACAATAACACAAAAAGTAAATAGTAAAAATAATAGAAAAACTCATGTCTTGAACTTCCTTGGCTGTCACAGGTGAAAAGTACCAACCAGCTACATTTGAACAAGGGTTGATCAAGTGGAAACTCTCTTACTTTGCTCATTACCTTGGTAATAATTTATTAGCAAACACTTCACCGAGGACGGGTACAGATAAATCCTAGACAAAATTTTGCTTACCTACAGGATGTACAATAAAATCTACTAATTCCCCTGTATCAGTTTGAAAGCTGTAGTTTAAGACTGCAGGTGTCTGACAGAAAACTGAAGACTTGATTGATTTATATGAAACTGTTTTAACAGAAAGTTCTATAAAATAAGTCAAAAACAGTTTGACATCTTGCAAGACAACCTTAGATTAAGAAATGTCAGGTTTGTGGAGCACAGAAAGAAGAGACCATGATATATATGTTCAATGAATAGCAAAGGTGGAGTGGGGGAGGGATCACTATAAACTTCCCCATCAATGTGTTGTAGCACATTGTATCCTTGGAAAAGCCAATCAAGTAACACATTATAGGGTACTTGTGCGATGTTGCAACTGTTGGAATGAGGAGAAAAAAATTGAAACTGGCACATAAATCCAAGTCAAGTTGTTAAGGTTGAAGAATTTTCTTTTATCTGGGTTACCCTGCTGTTCTTATGTGATGTTGAAAGGTGTTTATAACTGTTAAATCGGGAATGAAAAATATAAGCCAAGATAATGTGGTGCCACATTCACCTAGGATGAAAACTCATTGTGGAAATCAAACTTTTGTCTCTCTTGCACATGCTGGATAAGAAGTGTGGCAGAGCTCCGACCCTGTCCCGGTGGGTCCCGCACTTCTAGGCGGTTTATACTAGCCTCAGAGGCTCACTGCAATCCTCCACGTAGTCCTTCTCTCTCTAGGACCAGGGTTATAGTCTACTGAGCCCTTTTCATCATAAGCCAGCACAAGGTTGGTGAGAGAACTCCCACAGACACTGTTGTCCCTATGAGCTTATCTCAGAACAGATTAGCTTCCTGTCCTGATAGGGGCCTGTCTTCCCCTCCCAGGAGGTGTTTCTGTAGTGACAGGTTGGGGGGAACCCGGGCCCGCCCTCTACTCCGGGTTCCGGACCAGGGACCCTAGTGGTAGCAGCTGTTGGCAGCTGACCTTTCACTGCCAGAGTTGCTACATTTTCCCTGGGCCACTTCCCCACAGCTCTCCTGCTTCTCACTTCTTCACCCTTACCTTAGGGCTCCCTTACTGATGGTGCGAGCGTGTCCTCATTTACTCAGTCCTTCAGTAGCAACAGCACTTCCTCTCCTCTGGCTCCCTGGCTCTCCCCAGCCTGACTGGAGTGAGCCCTTTTATATGCTCAGAAGAGCCTTAATTAGAGTCAGGTGTTCACATCACCTTAATGGCCTCACCTGACTCTTTACAGGTTAATTAGAGTCAGGTGTCCTCATTAGCCTGGAGCAGTCCCTGCTCTGGTCAGTCAGGGAACAGAAAACTGGTAATCCAGTGGCCAGTATATCTGCATGCTGCTACTTTGTTGTACCCAACTGGCCTGGGTCTGTCACAGAAGGCAAACTGTTCCTGGAAAGTTAAAGATGTGAATTTGGAGGACATTGAAACATACAGTAGGAGACTCCTACCTTTTTAATACAAAGCATATCTTTCCTAAAAGTTAGTTTAATGATTCCTTTTTGTAAATTAATTTTTATTACATTTTATTATGTTACATTAAACAAACATTCGGCCTGATTCTCCTCTTGCAAGTTGTCTTGCAAGTCTTACCTAAGTGTAACTTCACTCTAATTTTAAGGCAGTGTTAAGTCTTGTAGCTCAGGCCTGGCCTGACATAAGTAATTAACACGTGGAGGGAGGCCTCATTACTTGAAGGATAGAATTAGGGAGGTAAACAGATTATTAGGCTGAAGTAAATGCCTCAGTAGCCTAAAAAGACAATGTCTGAGCCAGCTAAGATAAGAGGACCTGGGGACCCCACTTATTAACAATGAAGAAGATAAGTTAGGAATGTAAACAGGGGGTCAAGCATGGATAGAGCATGCAGCACAGGGACTGGTTCCTGCAGCATGACCAAGTCAATCCAAAAATGCATGATGTAAAGTATAGTAAATGCAATGAGATGTGTAAATATATATATGAAAGGAGAGGGTTTCTGTATAACTGTGAATGTGTGGTACACCCCCTATGCTTGAGTCTGATCAACTCAGAGTAGCTTTGCTGTATGCCAAATGAAGGACATCTGGGTGATAAAATCTGGTGTCAAACTGAGGTTTTTTTTGTATCCCAGAGAACTCGATGATATGTTCTTCCAGAACTGGACAAGATGTTTTGGATAAGCCAAGTGGAAAAGGTCTTGGAAGCGAGTCAGTCCCCCAGGGTACATAATACATAACAAATATATATTGTGACGGGGCAAGGCCAGAGGGCTATAGGAAAGTGGTAAGGAACCAGTATGTTAGCCCCAGGCTAAATAAATCCCTGATACCTTATGGCAGTTGCTCCAGGTTAATCAAGACACCTGGGGCCAATTAAGAACTTTCCAGAAGGCAGGGAGGTTGATTGAGACACCTGCAGCCAATCAGGGGCTGGCTGAAACTAGTCAAAAGCCTCCCAGTGAGTCAGGGAGGGGCGCATGTCAGGAGCTGTGGAAGGAGGTTGCGTGTGAGGAGCTGGGAGCAAGAGGCACTAGGAGCTGAGAGTGAGAAGGCATACTGCTGGAAGATCCTGTGGTGAGGATAAAGAAGGTGTTGGGAGGAGTCCATGGGGAAGTAGCCCAGGGAGTTGTAGCTGTTGTGCAGTTGTTCCAGGAGGCACTCTAAACAGCTGCAGTCCACAGGACCCTGGGCTGGAACCCGGAGTAGAGGGTGGGCCCGGGTTCCCCCCCAAACCTCCCAACTCCTGCTTAAGCACAGGAGGAGCTGATCTAGACTGTGGGTTCTACCAGAGGGTAAGATCTCTGAGGCAAACAAAAAAATCCGCCAATAAGCGCAGGACCCACCAAGGTAGAGGAGGAACCTTGTCACAACTGGTGTCAGGGGTGGGATTGGTGTGCACAGCGCAGCGGAAGAAGAGGGGTGTTTTTTTAAAAAAAAAAGGGAGCAGGTTTATTTTTTTTTCACCACAATGGAAGACGTAGTGCGGGCACTGATACAAGCCACAGCTGCCCAGCAGGAGGCTACCCGTGTCCAGGCAGCTGCCCAACAGGAGGCAGTGTGGCTGCAGCAGGAGACCAATCGCCTGTTGATGGACCAGGCTGCTCAAGACCGTACTATGTTGCGGGAACTGGTAAACCAAGTGAAGGCCCTTACAGAGATGAACGATGGCCATGATGGGACACGGCACATACGGCCAGCAATTGCTTACAGAAAATGACGGGGAACGATCACATAGAGGCATATCTCCTGGCCTTTGAGAGGACAAATTAGAGGATTGGGCCAAAAGAAATCTGATGAGGTTCAACAAGGACAAGTGCAGAGTCCTGCACTTAGGACGGAAGAATCCCATGCACTGCTACAGACTAGGGACCGAATGGCTGGGCAGCAGTTCTGCAGAAAAGGACCTAGGGGTTACGGTGGACGAAAAGCTGAATATGAGTCAACAGTGTGCCCTTGTTGCCAAGAAGGCTAACGGCATTTTGGGCTGTATAAGTAGGGGCATTTCCAGCAGATCGAGGGACGTGATTATTCCCCTCTATTCGGCACTGGTGAGGCCTCATTTGGAGTACTGTGTCCAGTTTTGGGCCCCACACTACAAGAAGGATGTGGATAAATTGGAAAGAGTCCAGGGGAGGGCAACACGAATGATTAGGGGGCTGGAGCACATGACTTATGAGGAGAGGCTGAGGGAACTGGGATTGTTTAGCCTGCAGAAGAGAAGAGTGAGGGGGGATTTGATAGCTGCTTTCAACTACCTAAAAGGGGGTTCCAAAGAGGATGGATCTCGACTGTTCTCAGTGGTAGAAGATGACAGAACAAGGAGTAATGGTCTCAAGTTGCAGAGGGGGAGGTTTAGGTTGGATATTAGGAAAAACTTTTTCACTAGTAGGGTGGTGAAGCACTGGAATGGGTTACCTAGGGAGGTGGTGGAATCTCCTTCCTTAGAGGTTTTTAAGGTCAGGCTTGACAAAGCCCTGGCTGGGATGATCTAGTTGGGGTTGGTCCTGCTTTGAGCAGGGGGTTGGACTAGATGACCTCCTGAGGTCCCTTCCAACCCTGAGATTCTATGATTCTATGATTCTATGACAGCGCTACGGGAGGCCTGGCCTCAAGATCAGTGGTCTGGCATCCTCGCCCCATTCCTGTGTGGGGAGGCCCAGAAGGCCTACTATGACCTGCCTGAAGAGGCTGCAGCAGACTACCCGCTGCTGAAAGCAGAGATCCTGGCCAGATCTGGGGTAACGACCGCAGTGCGGGCCCAGCGGTATCATGAGTGGAGGTACCAGGAAGACAAAACCCCACGGTCCCAATTATATGACCTCATCCATCTTGTACGAAAGTGGTTGCAAACTGAGTCCCGGAGTCCAGAAGAGATACTAGAGGTTCTGGTCATCGACCGATACATGAGGGGACTACCGCCAGACCTTCACGCATGGGTAAGCCAGAACAAACCCTCCACCTATGATGAGATTGTAGCAATGGTAGAGAGGCGAAGGACGGCAAGGGAGCTGACCCGACCAGTTAAGGAAACGGAACCCCAGGTTAAACTAGCAGCACCAAGCCCTAGATTTCGAGTGACTGGGCCACCAGGAGGGCCCAGGTGGAAAAAGAGAGGGGCTGAAGGCCCACCAGAGGACATAAAGAGTCGGAGCACTGAGGGGGAAGAAGATTGTGATGTTAGACTTCCCAAACCAAGAGACCGGGGAATGCCTAGGGTTCCATACAGATGTTATGCCTGCGGGGAGTGGGGACACATAGCTGCACAGTGTCCCAGCACCGAGGAGCCTATGCAATGTAACTTGGGGGATTGGGAGGTCCCGTGCTCCCTTATCCACCTTGCGGGTGTCGCATTAGCCCCGCATAACTACACCAGACTGGTGAAGATAAACAGAGTAGAGACTATAGCGCTTGTGGACTCTGGGAGTGCAATCACCCTCATATCAGGTTAACTGGTAAAAAGTAGCCAGCTGCTACAAGTCAAACGCGTAGCAGTGACGTGCGTGCATGGGGCCATGAGCCATTACCCCACCATCCCAGTGGAGATAGAGGTTATGGGGACGCCCATTGAGGTGACAGTGGGTGTAGTTCCTAAACTCCCGTATCCTGTAGTCATTGGGAGGGACTATCCAGGGTTTGATAATTTACTACCCCCGGAGAGGCTGGAGGGAGGTGGGGACCCTGAGGGCAGCGACTCGTCACCAGGGGAATGTCAACCCCTGATGTTCGCTGAGTTTTCTCAGGATCTGTTCTCAGCCCCCAAAAAGACCCAGAAGACAAAAAAAGAGAGGAAGGCTGCAAAAGCTTTGGGAACCCAGATCCTGACCCAGGGCCAGAAGATCGCCCTAGTAGGCAGATGGACACGAGCAGCCAGAGAAACTACCACCATGGAAGGTGAGCCGGAGGCTAGCCCCAGCCATGATGAAAATGAGCCATTGGAAGCAACAGAAGCCAGCCCCTGGGAGCTCGGGCAGGTTAGTCCCGGGAGAGAGACTTTCGGGCGGGACCAGGCACAGGACCCTAGATATGATAATGCCAGGAAAGAGGTGGCCGAGATAGATGGGATACCTGTGGATGGGAAGGTCCGGGGTCCAGGACCTTACTTTATAGTGAAGAAAGATCTCCTGTACCGTGTGGTGCAAATGCAGGAGCAAGAGATACATCAACTTCTGGTGCCACAAAAACATCAAAAAGCTATATTGAGCCTCACCCACAGCCACCTATTTGGAGGACACCTAGGGGTAGAGAAAACCCAGGCATGGATCCTGCGGAGGTTCTTCTGGCCAGGAGTGCATGAAGATGTCCGTCGATACTGCACCTCTTGTCCGGAGTGTCAGTTACATAGTCCTCGCCCGCACTTCCGGGCTCCTTTGATACCTCTTCCAATAATAGAGGTTCCGTTTGAACGCATAGCCATGGATCTGATAGGGCCTCTTGAGAAGACAGCTCAGGGCCACCAACATGTGCTTGTTGTACTGGATTATGCAACCTGCTACCCAGAAGCCGTTCCCCTACGCAACACAGCTTCCAAAACCATAGCTAAGGAGCTAGTACAGATCTTTGCCTGAGTTGGGCTACCCAAGGAGATATTGATGGATCAAGGGACACTTTTCATGTCCAAGTTGATGAAAGATCTCCGTTCATTACTCCATGTACAAGCCCTATGGACCTCCATATACCACCCACAAACAGATGGCCTTGTGGAAAGTTTCAATAGGACCCTCAAGGCCATGATCAGGAAGTGGTGAGTCGGGATGGAAAAGATTGGGATACCCTATTGCCTTACCTCATGTTTGCCATCCGGGAGGTTCCGCAAGCCTCCACAGGCTTCTCACCATTCGAACTATTATACGGGCGCCACCCCCGGGGCATATTGGATATAGCTAGAGAAGCCTGGGAAGAAGAGCCAAATCCAGGAAGGAACATAGTCGAGCATGTGCTGCAGATGAGGAATCGGATAGCTCGAGTTACGCCTATTGTACGAGAACACTTGGAGAAAGCACAAGAGACCCAACGAACCCATTATAACCACCAAGCAAAGCTTCGACGGTTCCAACCAGGGGATCGAGTGATGGTCCTGGTGCCCACAGCAGAAAGTAAACTGTTGGCCCAGTGGCAGGGACCCTACGAAGTGATCGAAGCCGTGGGAGAGGTGCACTATAAGGTGCGGCAGCCAGGCCGCAGGAAACCAGAGCAAATTTATCACATCAATCTTTTAAAACCTTGGCACGATCGAGAGGCATGCTTAGTCACCCAGGAGACCCTTCCCCAGGAGAAAAACTTACATGAGCAAGTAAGGATATCACCTGATTTGACGCTGACCCAAAAGATAGAGGCAAACGACATGATTAATTGCAACCGAGATGTGTTCTCTACAAAACCGGGGCGGACAACTGAGACCTATCACCATATCCGCACGATCCCCGGATCCAAGGTAACATTAAGACCCTACTGAATCCCAGCAGCCAAAAGAGAAGAAATCAAGGCTGAAGTAAAGAAAATGTTAGAATTAGGGGTTATTGAAGAATCTTACAGTCAGTGGTCCAGTCCAATCATTCTAGTGCCTAAACCTGATGGTACCACAAGATTCTGTAATGACTTTTGCCGACTGAATGAAGTATCCCAATTTGATGCATACCCCATACCACGCATCGACGAACTGGTTGACCGACTGGGTAGTGCCAGAATCTTGACTACACGGGATCTGACAAAAGGATATTGGCAGATTCCCCTGACCAAAGACGCTAAAGAAAAGACAGTGTTTTCCACCCCGGATGGGCTATTCCAGTATACAGTCCTTCCTTTCGGGTTACATGGGGCCCCGGCCACATTCCAGCGCCTCATGGATAAACTGCTGCGCCCCCATACTAGTTATGCAGCTGCGTACCTAGATGATGTCATTATCCATACGCCAGACTGGGGAACCCACTTGGAGAAAGTTGAGGCAGTACTGCGCACCTTAAGGCGGGCTGGCCTCACCGCTAATCCCGCTAAATGCGCCATGGGGCTAGCAGAGGCTAGGTACCTGGGCTATATTGTAGGAAGGGGCATAGTGAAGCCCCAAATGAATAAGCTAGAGGCAATTCAAAACTGGCCCCGGCCGATCCGAAAGAAGCAGGTCCGTGCATTCTTAGGCGT
Source organism: Macrochelys suwanniensis (assembly GCA_033296515.1). NCBI lineage: Eukaryota > Metazoa > Chordata > Testudines > Chelydridae > Macrochelys > Macrochelys suwanniensis. Next base: position 179,348,350 of record CM065777.1, on the reverse strand, counting down.
GGTAGGCTATTACCGACGTTTTATTCCCCACTTCACCACTAGGGCAAGTCCCCTAATGGACCTGGTGAAGGCCCGAGGTCCAGACATGGTGAAGTGGACTGATGCAGCGGAGAGGGCAGTCATAGACCTTCAGACGGCCCTCTCTAATGACCCCATACTTATAGCCCCAGACTTTAACAAAGAATTTATTTTACAAACAGATGCTTCCGAGGTGAGGTTGGGGGCGGTTCTGTCGCAAATGGTTGGAGAAGAAGAACACCCAATCCTCTACCTAAGCAGAAAGCTGCTCCCAAGAGAACAGAAGTACGCAGTAGTCGAAAGAGAATGCCTTGCTGTCAAATAGGCCATGGAGACACTGTGTTATTACCTCTTGGGCCGGCGATTTACTCTTGTGACGGACCATGCACCCCTCCAGTGGATGCAGCGGAATAAGGAAAAGAATGCAAGGGTCACCAGGTGGTTTTTATCCCTCCAACCGTTCCAGTTCCACATATGGCACAGGGCTAGATGCCACCATGGCAACGCTGATGGTCTGTCAAGAGCACACTGCCTGGCGTCCCAAGTTGCCCAACTCTATGGTGTTGAGCAGAGGCGGGGGATGTGTGACGGGGCAAGGCCAGAGGGCTATAGGAAAGTGGTAAGGAACCAGTATGTTAGCCCCAGGCTAAACAAATCCCTGATACCTTATGGCAGTTGCTCCAGGTTAATCAAGACACCTGGGGCCAATTAAGAACTTTCCAGAAGGCAGGGAGGTTGAGACACCTGCAGCCAATCAGGGGCTGGCTGAAACTAGTCAAAAGCCTCCCAGTGAGTCAGGGAGGGGCGCATGTCAGGAGCTGTGGAAGGAGGTTGCGTGTGAGGAGCTGGGAGCAAGAGGCACTAGGAGCTGAGAGTAAGAGGGTGTACTGCTGGAAGATCCTGTGGTGAGGATAAAGAAGGTGTTGGGAGGAGTCCATGGGGAAGTAGCCCAGGGAGTTGTAGCTGTTGTGCAGTTGTTCCAGGAGGCACTCTAAACAGCTGCAGTCCACAGGGCCCTGGGCTGGAACCCGGAGTAGAGGGTGGGCCCGGGTTCCCCCCCAAACCTCCCAACTCCTGCTCAAGCACAGGAGGAGTTGATCTAGACTGTGGGTTCTACCAGAGGGGAAGATCTCTGAGGCAAACAAAAAAATCCGCCAATAAGCGCAGGACCCACTGAGGTAGAGGAGGAACTTTGTCACAATATAAAATAAAATTGATAACACCATTTACTACCTAATATCCCAACCCTGCAAAGGGAATTAAGTGGATGGAGAAACTGTACACTCAAGCTAAGTCCTGCCAAAGTCAACGAGCCTATGCATCAGAGCAAAGATCTGCTCACAATTTTCTCTGCAGAAAATTCTCCAGGTGTCCTCTCTCCACCAGTGTCAGAAATGTCAGCTCCCTGCCATGCTGCCATTGTGTGGCAGCCAACACCTATACGCCTTGTTCACTTGCAATAGGGATCTCACACTGGGCAGGATGAGTTGAGACTAGCGCTGGTTGGGAATTTTTTGATAATATTTTTTGGTTAGAAAATGCCAGTTTGATTAAACCGTGGGGTTTTTTTCCCCATGGGAAAGGATTGTTTTTGATGAAACTTTCACTGGGAAGTTTTCTCAGGTCGAGGGTGGAATTTCTGGTCAGAGAGACTTTGACTTTTAAAACAGTTTTAATAAAATTAGTACAGAAACACAGTAAAAACAAGAACATAAATTAAAAATTCAAAAATAATTCCTATCCTGAACAGTACAAAGTGCATTTCCAATAGCAAACTGTTGAATCCCTAATCGCATCTTCCTAGACATTTCCTGATCTACTTACATATCTGGGGTTTAAATGAGTAGCTCTAGGTATGATCTGATGGTTTCCCATGCCTGGCTCAAAACTCTTACAGCATAGTCCCAGCCCTGTCTCTGCTCTGTCCCCTCTCTCCAGACAGACAGACAAAAGGGGAGTCTTGTTTCAATTTTAAAAAGTTCTAGCCTTCCCATTGGCTCTTTTGGCCACGTGCCTTTTACCTATGCTTGCAGTCAGACTTTTTAACCCTTTACAGGTAAATCAAGTAGAGAACAGCTACAAAGAGGGATTTTGTAGCTAACTGGCTGGCTGGGTGTCCATAAAAGGGAGCTAGCCCCTCCTTTGTTTAACCCTCCTCCCCTCTCCCCACCCCCCCCACCCCCCAAATCACAGACGGTGCTGGCCAGCCTGGTTCAGGTTGGGTCCACACCGGCTGGGATTTCTTCCTGAAGGTTTAGGAAAACAGAGTTAATAAGATACATGCACCTTTAATTTTACTAATAATTACATGAAGAACTAACCCGTATTTTTCAAGGACTGCAATGACTTAGAATACAGGGACATTTTTACCTGGCTTATTCTGGGAAACCTTCCCAGGAGAGTGCATCAAACACTTTGTTAGAGGCTCCTGAAAGGTGTTGTATTTTAAAATCAAAGTCTTGAAGAGCTAAACTCCACCAGATAAGTTTTTTGTTAGTTTCTTTGACTGTGTGAAGCCACTTCAATGCAGCATGGTCAGTCTGCAGGTGGAAATGCCATCCCCAAATGTATGGGCGTAGCTTCTTCAGATCATACACAATGGCATAACATTCTTAAAAAACCAATGAACATCGGAACCCCCAGTACTAAATAATTTACAGCATCTACTTTTAAAAATATCCATCTTTGCTTGACCTAAAATAAAGTTTTGCAAGACCTATTTGTAAACATATATTTACTAGTAAAAACAAATACACCATTACCAAGGAGCAGGTCTAATAGGAGGTGTTCCATTACCCCCCCAGTCAAAAAACATTTTCCAAACCTTCCCAAACCACATGGATTTTAGCTAGTGGTACAATGAATCTGCTTTCACCCACCCCCACAATCTTTGCCATTTGGCCAGGTAGTGAACTGGCCTTTGGGACCACACTCTGCTTAACCAGAGTGATCTGGGCCCCTGTATCCCTCTGCCCCAGGTACTCCCTGCCATTAATTTGGACAGCCTTAACATGTTCCATATCTGGTTCTGCAGAGGCTAACCTCACAGAACTAATATGATAGGTTTCAATTGCTTGGGGGGTTTCTGTGTTGAGGACAGCAGAACTAACATGAGCTATTGTTTGCCTGCTTCCTCCCAGCACAGGGGATTTATTTCTCAGGTGATCAGTGGAATTACACTGATAGCATCTTTTGGGCTCTTCTGCTTTTACAGGAGATTTGGGATGAGGGTTAGAGGAATGTTTTTGGGTAAGAGAATGTTTAGGCTTCCAACCCCCTTCTCTTTTCCCAGGGGCAAAATGGGATCTTCCTTCCCACCAGTTTTAAACCCCTCTTTCTGTGGCCTGCCCTGAATAGACACCTGATTCTGTTCGAAGGCATCAGCTAAAAAAGCCATCTCATCCACAGACTTTACCAAGGGCAAGTCATGCCTGACTAACCTAATTGCCTTCTATGACGAGATAACTGGCTCTGTGGATGAGGGGAAAGCAGTGGATGTGCTATTTCTTGACTTTAGCAAAGCTTTTGATACGGTCTCCCACAGTGTTCTTGCCAGCAAGTTAAAGAAGTATGGGCTGGATGAATGGATGGTAAGGTGGACAGAAAACTGGCTGGATGGTCGCGCTCAACGGGTAGTGATCAATGGCTCCATGTCTAGTTGGCAGCCGGTATCAAGTGGAGTGCCCCAAGGGTCGGGGCTGGGGCTGGTTTTGTTCAATATCTTCATCAACGATCTGGAGGATGGTGTGGACTGCACCCTTAGCAAGTTTGCAGATGACACTAAACTGGGAGGAGTGGTAGATACGATGGAGGGTAGAGATAGGATACAGAGGGACCTAGACAAATTAGAGGATTGCGCCAAAAGAAATATGATGAGGTTCAACAAGGACAAGTGCAGAGTCCTGCACTTAGGACAGAAGAATCCCATGCACTGCTACAGACTAGGGACTGAATGGCTGGGCAGCAGTTCTGCAGAAAAGGACCTAGGGGTTACAGTGGATGAAAAGCTGAATATGAGTCAGCAGTGTGCCCTTGTTGCCAAGAAGGCTAACGGCATTTTGGGCTGTATAAGTAGGAGCATTTCCATCAGATCGAGGGACGTGATTATTCCCCTCTATTCGGCACTGGTGAGGCCTCATTTGGAGTACTGTGTCCAGTTTTGGGCCCCACACTACAAGAAGGATGTGGATAAATTGGAAAGAGTCCAGCGGAGGGCAACAAAAATAATTAGGGGGCTGGAGCACATGACTTATGAGGAGAGGCTGAGGGAACTGGGATTGTTTAGTCTGCAGAAGAGAAGAATGAGGGGGGATTTGATAGCTGCTTTCAACTACCTAAAAGGGGGTTCCAAAGAGGATGGATCTAGACTGTTCTCAGTGGTAGAAGATGACAGAACAAGGAGTAATGGTCTCAAGTTGCAGAGGGGGAGGTTTAGGTTGGATATTAGGAAAAACTTTTTCACTAGTAGGGTGGTGAAGCACTGGAATGGGTTACCTAGGGAGGTGGTGGAATCTCCTTCCTTAGAGGTTTTTAAGGTCAGGCTTGACAAAGCCCTGGCTGGGATGATTTAGTTGGGGTTGGTCCTGCTTTGAGCAGGGGGTTGGACTAGATGACCTCCTGAGGTCCCTTCCAACCCTGAGATTCTATGATTCTATGATTCTATGACAGCCCTACGGGAGGCCTGGCCTCAAGATCAGTGGTCTGGCATCCTCGCCCCATTCCTGTGTGGGGAGGCCCAGAAGGCGTACTATGACCTGCCTGAAGAGGCTGCAAAGATTTACATCTTTGTCCCATAGACACTGCTTTGCATCAGCCTTTCATATGCTTAGGAAATGCTCTTGAGCAACAATATCCAACATTCCCTCAAAACTTGCCACCTCTTTACCCCTCACCCATTTTCCCAACAAATCTTTCATTTTGTTTACATATTCCCCATTTCTCATACCAATATCCTTCTTAAGATTCCTAAATTTAACGCTATATGTTTCAGGGGTAATCTGAAAATTTCATAAAATAGTATCTTTAAATTTACAATAGTCTAAAACATCTTCAATAGGCATTTCATTGAATACATTTTGAGCTTTACCAGTTAATTTTGCAATCAGGGTAGGAACTCTCTTATCATCAGGGATTTCATGTATTACACACAGCATTTTGAAGGTAGTCAGATATTCAGCAATATGATCCTGTTCACTCTATGCAGGACATAAGTGTTCCCACTTGTGGATTTTTAGAGTGATGGGAGTCACTCTAGAGTTGGGGGGTTCTGGTTCTGCTTCTCTAGCAAGTCCAGTTGGTGTTTTTGCTCTCTTTCTCTTTCTTCCCGCTTTTCCTTCCATGGCCCTTCTGTGTGCAGCCTCCTCTCTGGCTGACTCTTTTTCTTTTATCTCCAGTTCTTTCGTTGCAATAATCTCTGGTGTTTCCTCTCCTTTTCTGCAATCTGCAGCCTAAAAAGCTCCAACTTCGCAATCGCTTCACTGCTTTCACTCATTTTCCTGCTTTTCTATTCCTACGTCCCTTTCCCGAAATAAGCAAACAGAAAATTACAAAACTTTGACCTCCTCCTGACTGTTCTTAGCCACTGAGCTTAAGACTCACTTAAAATCACAAATATCAGTGCTTAAAGTGTGAACTTCACTTGGAGTAACAAGCCGTACATACACCCTGCTCTCTGCGCCACTGTGACGTTCCCCTCTGGTGTTATCTGGACTGGATATCTGCTTGGTCACTCCAATCCTTGACTCTGGGAGCCAGCCTTACCCTGCTCTGCTGTGAGAACCACTCCTAGGCTGTTCACACACAGCCTCTGGCATGTAAGCTGCTCCTTGGATTGTGCAACCAAATGAGACTAGCCAATACCTCCGGTCCCAGACACAACCCTAGGAACCTCCGTCTTGCAGTGCCCAGTTATGCCCGCTGGATGCTGCAAGCTTATATGAGTTTGTCAATTTAACAAAGAAATTGATATGCATGAGGCTTGTTATCCCAAGGAGAATCTCAGTCACGCTTCAAACCAAACATACTGCTTCAGGTAGAATAAACAAACAGATTAATGAACTATAAAGATAGATTTTAAGTGATTATAAGTCAAAACATAACAAGTCAGATTTGATCATATGAAATAAAAGCAAAACGCATTCTAAGCTTATCTTAACACTTACAATGCCCTTACAAACTTAGATGCTTCTCACCACAGGCTGGTTGGTTGCTCTTCAGCCAGGCTCTCCCCTTTTGATCAGTGCTTCAGTCACTTGGTGTGGCGTCTGTAGATATAGGTGGAAGAGAGAGGAAGAGCATGGCAAATGTCTCTCCCTTTTATCATGTCCTTCTTCCCTCTTGGCTTTGCCCCATCCCCCTTCAGAGTCAGGTGAGCATTACCTCATTGCAGTTCCAAACTGACCAAAGGAAGGGGGTGACTCCCTCAAGAGTCCAACAGATTCTTTTGTTGCTGCCTAGGCCAGTGTCCTTTGTTCCTGTGAGGCTGGGCTGGGTTTGTCCCATACATGAGTTTTTGCCTGGGCTTGCTTTAAGCCAGGAGGATACATTTTCAGCCTCATAACTACATACCTGAAACTATAACCTATAACATTACTATAATAATTACTATAACATCACTATAACAACCATGCTCAGTGCATCATGAGCCTTCAGAAGACACCCAACATGACAAACTTTGCATTGGATACCACACAACCATTTTATAAAGATGAACATGGAGGTGTAAGGTGTTCCCCCGAGGTACAGAGCGTCACACTGGTCCCAACATATTTCCCAGTTCCTTAAAGCCAATTCAACTTGACAGTAATGACCCCTGCTACCCCCCTGGCAAAGTGCAAGGGAAGGTGTGAGATCACCCAAGCCCCCAGCAGGAGTCACTCTTCCCCCAATTTATGCGAGCTGAGGAAGTCTGGTCAAAAGAGTGCTGACATTCAGTCAAAATCTGGACATCACAATCTCAGGTAATAAACACAGTAACATCATCAGCGTATGCAGAAACTTTCACCGAAGTACAAACTGGAACAGGGGCAGAAAGGCCAGAAGGTGCTTTTACAACATGCATAACAGAAGCTTGATAGAAAGAGCACACAAAACCCAGTCAGGGAACAACCTTCTCTGATTCGCCTATGGAATGGAAAGGGGGCTCTCAAAATACCATTCACCTTAGGTAGACTATATATATAGTCTAGGTTGGATATTAGGAAACACTATTTCACTAGGAGGATGGTGAAGCACTGGAAGGTACCTAGGGAGGTGATGGAATCTCCATCCTTAGAAGTTTTTAAGGCCCAGCTTGACAAAGCCTTGGCTGGGATGATTTAGCTGGTGTTGGTCCTGCTTTGAGCAGAGGATTGGACTAGATGACCTCTTGATATTCTATGATTCTATGATATATCCTTATACAATATCTGAATGCAGGAGAAAAACCTGGGCCCAAAACCAAAAGCACAAAGAGTACAAAATGAATATCAATGATCTACACAATCAAAAACATTCTTTTGATCAAGGGACAGCAATACAATATGGAAATCAAATATTTCTGAGGCTGAAATTACATCCTGCAATAAGAAAAGGTTATAAAAAATGGACCTGTTGGGAACATAATAGATCTGATCAGGGTGCACGACCGAATCAATCATAGTTTTCAATCTATTTGCCAGGGCTTTTGAAAAAAGTTTACAATAAGAGCAAAGCAAGGACACAGGTCTCCAATTCGTCAACTCCCCAGGGTCCCACTTCTGAGGCCAGGGCTGGCCTTACCATGAGGCAAACTGAGGCGGCCGCTTCAGGTGCCAGACTGGGGGGTGGGGGGCACTAAGACCCAGAGTGTAGAAAATTGTGTCTGCCGCTGGTGCATATGTATTCTCTCTGCTCTAGATGCACAGAGATGGTGGAGTGCTGTGCTGGAGGAAGGAGGGCACAAGAAACATAACAGGCAGGCAGGAGAAAAGTGAGAGGGAATAACAGAAAGCAGCAGGAGCTTCAGGGAGAGAGAGGAGGAGGAACCTCTTATGTACCTCTCTAGCACCCCCAGGAGCCTGGACTGATTAACACCAGCTTCTAAGGGAGCTTCCTGTTTCCTGCTGCTTCCCTGAACCCACTTAAGGAGAACAGGCAATCAACTGAAGTAGAAGGAGCCAGTTAGGCCCTTAAGACGCTGATATCGTCCCTCGCTCAGGCCCTGCTACCAGCCTGCTTATTTGTCCCCTTCAATGAAAGAAGAAAATGCCCCTCTGGGGCTGCATTCAGAAAAAGAAAGAAAGCAAAGGAAGCGTTTCTATCGAAGCAGGAAGGAGCTCTCCTGAGATACGTAGACACAAATGTTCACAGTGAACCTTCCGGCCCCACTGAGGATGTGAGTGGTGAGGAGATGCCTGATCTTCCAGTTAGCCAGAGTGAAGGTGACCTGGCAGCTACTGCAGCATCCATATCGCCATTTCAAATTGATGTAACCATGCACATTCCTGAGGAAAAGTGTAGATCAGAGAAGAGTGTGGAGGAGGCGCAAGAAACAGCTGCTGCTGAGTTTAGTTCCTTAAGTCTAGAGGATCCAGGACTGTGGATCCACTTGAGCAGTAGCCTGAGGGACTTCCTTGTACTCCATGGGCCACAGCAAGTGAAAAACTTCAATGACAAAGCAAGTGAAAAAGACAATGAAAATAGAAGTTTCCATCCAACACATTACTGGCGTGAAATCCCCAACGGTGACAAAGTGGAGAGGCCATGGCTTATGTACTGAAAAACCCAGAATGCTGCATACTGTTTTTGTTGCAAACTCTTCCAGTCTAATGTTCCAGCCACACTGGGTTCTACAGGAACAAAGGACTAGAAAAATCTGGCTAGAAATCTGGCATGCCATGAGAAGGCAGCAAATCACCAGAGAGCATTCCATAGGTGGAAAGAGCTTGAGATGAGACTAAGGTTAAAGGCCACCATAGATGATCAGCATCAAGAGAAGGTTGCATTAGAGTCTTTTTACTGGCAAAATGTTCTGAAAAGGCTCATTGCCATTGTGAAAATGCTTGCTACCCAAAACCTAGCACTGTGTGGCACTTCAGATCAGCTGTATGTGCCAAACAATAGAAACTTCCTTAAAATTATGGCGCTGATGGCTGAGTTTGATGCTGTACTCCAGGAGAATCTAAGAAGAGACACCACCCAAGAAATGTACACACACCACTACCTTGGAAAAACAATTCAAAATGAGATCATACAGTTACTGGCAACAAAAGTCAAAAAGAAGATTGTGGCAGATCTGAAGTCAGCAAGATACTACTCTGTTATTCTGGACTGCACACCTGACATCAGCCATATGGAACAAATGACTTTATTGGTGCGTTTTGTAAGCACAACAGAACCTAGTGAAAATGTCCTTGCAATGGTGACTGTCAGAGAGCATTTTCTAAAATTTATTGACATTGATGATACTACAGGAGCTGGTATGACAAATGTGCTTCTTAAAAAGCTGGAAGATACGGGAATTGCGATAGCTGACATGAGAGGTCAGGGCTACGATAATGGTGCCAACATGAGAGGAAAGAACAGAGGAATGTGGGCACAGATCCGAGAGATAAACCCTCGAGCTTTTTTTGTCCCAGGCAGTTCTCATTCATTGACGTTGGTGGTCAGTGATGCAGCATCAGCTTCTAGTGAGGCTGCTGAATTTTTTAATTTAATTCAAAGCACCTATGTATTTTTCTCTGCATCAACTCATTGGTGGCAAATTTTGAAGCAACATCTGGGAACATCCTCTCTGACACTGAAACCACTGAGTGCCACACGATGGGAAAGTCAAGTGGAGGCGATAAGCCTATCAAACACCAAATTAGGAAGATAGATGATGCCACAGTTGCCATTATGGAGGATAATGCTATGACAGGAACTGTTCGTGAGAGAACAGTGGCAAAGGGAAATGGAATCACCAGAAACATACATAACTTCAAATTTCTGTGTGGCTTAGTGTTGTGGCATGACATACTGTTTGAAATAAATGTTGTAAGCAAGAGACTCCAAGGTGTTGACCTTGATATAGCTGGAGCAATGGAACAACTGGACAAAGCAAAGTCATACCTACAGTCTTACCGGTCAAATGAGGGATTTCAAAACTGTCATAAATATGAAGGGAAGGGGGAGAGGGTCTGATGCAGTGCTATACAATCCTCTTTCCAGTAAAGGGTTAAGAAATGCAGGTAGCCAGGTCAGGTGTCAGTCTGGCTACCTGCATTTCTTAACCCTTTACTGGAAAGAGGATTTTATAGCACTGCATCAGACCCTCTCAGCCCCTAAACTTATTTTTACCAGCTTAGGTTAAACCCCCCAAGGTACAAAATTCCCTGCACCCCAAGAAACGCTTCTCGCTGCCACCATCAAATGTCTAACAGGAATCCAGGAAAGGAATCACTTGAACTTCCCTCCCCCCCAAAATATCCCCTCAAGCCGTACACCCCCTTTCCTGGGGAAGCTTGAGAACAATCTCCCAACCAATTGGCTACACAGTGATCTAAAAACCCACCCCCTGGGTTTTAACACCATAGAAAACAGTCAGCTTCTTAAAAGAAGGATTTTATTAAAAATAAAGAAGGTAAAATCATCTCTGTAAAATCAGGATGGTAACTATTTTACAGGACACTATTTCCAAACTCAGAGAGATTTCCCCCTCTGGACAAAACCTTAAAGTTCCAGAAAACCATGAATAACCCCCCCCCTTTTGCCCTTTCTAACACAGGGGATACACCAAGCAAAATAAACAGAAATCTATACGCTATGCTATCTAAACTTACTTCAGAAAAGGGAGGTTTGATTTTCTGTAGGTTCCTTCTGTCTTCCAAGATCACCCTCTCTCAGACAAAGACACACACTAAAAACTTCCCCCCTCCCAAAGTTTGAAAGTATCTTGTCCCCTTATTGGTCAGATGCCAGCCAGGTCAGGTGTCAGTCTGGCTACCTGCATTTCTTAACCCTTTACTGGAAAGAGGATTTTATAGCACTGCATCAGACCCTCTCCCCCTTCCCTTCATATTTATGACACGCCCCCCAAATCACCGATAGTGTGAAACACTGGCTGTGATTTCTTCCTGGAGCTCTAAAAGAAAACAAAGTAATAAGACACATGAATCTCCAAATATACTAATAACTGGATAAAGACTAAACAATATTGTCCACATTGCAAGGACGATTTTAACCAGTTGGTTCGGGGAAACTTTCACGGGAGAGTGCATCAGCCACTTTGTTAGAAGCTCCTGAAATGTGTTGTATTTCAAAATCAAAATCTTGGAGAGCCAAACTCCATCGAAGGAGTTTTTTGTTATTTCCCTTGGCGGTATTAAGCCACTGTAGTGCAGCATGGTCGGTTTGCAGGTGGAAACGCCGTCCCCAAATGTATGGGCGTAGCTTTTCCAGAGCGTAGACAATGGCGTAACATTCCTTCTCACTGATTGACCAGTGGTTTTCCCTCTCAGACAGCTTCTTGCTGAGAAACACGACAGGATGGAATTCTTGATCTGGTCCTTCCTGCATTAAGACTGCTCCCACACCACGCTCGGACGCATCTGTGGTTACTAGGAACGGTTTATCAAAGTCCGGGGCCCTTAGCACAGGGTCAGACATGAGTGTTGCTTTAAGCTGGTTAAAGGCCTTCCGACACTCATCAGTCCACTGAACCGCATTTGGCTGGCTCTTTCTGGTTAGGTCAGTTAGAGGGGCGGCGATTTGGCTGTAGTGCGGTACAAATCGTCGGTAATATCCGGCCAAGCCTAAGAAAGATTGGACCTGTTTCTTTGACTTTGGGACAGGCCACTTTTGGATAGCCTCCACCTTGGCCTGTAGGGGGTTAATAGTTCCTTGACCCACCTGGTGTCCAAGGTAAGTCACTCTGTTGAGGCCTATTTGACACTTTTTAGCCTTAACAGTTAGTCCTGCCTCTCGTATGCGCTCGAAGACCTTCTGGAGATGCTCCAGGTGTTCGGCCCATGAGTCAGAAAATATGGCCACATTGTCAAGATAGGCAACTGCCGATTCTCCCAATCCCGCTAGGAGACTATCTACCAGTTTCTGGAATGTGGCAGGTGCATTCCGCAGCCCGAAAGGGAGCACATTAAATTCATACAGCCCGACATGGGTGATGAAGGCTGACTTTTCCTTGGCGGATTCATCTAGCGGCACCTGCCAGTACCCCTTGGTTAAGTCTAAGGTGGAGATGAACTGGGCACGTCCCAGTTTCTCCAATAGTTCATCTGTGCGAGGCATTGGATAGTTGTCTGGGCAAGTCACAGCATTTAGCGTATGGTAGTCCACGCAAAAGCGTATTTCCCCATCTGGTTTGGGGACTAGAACCACGGGAGAGGCCCATGCACTGCTAGAGGGATGGATTATACCCATCTGTAGCATGTCTTGAACCTCCCGTTCTATAGCAGTTTTGGCGTGAGGAGCCACTCGGTAAGGGCGGGCTCTAATTGGGTGGGCATTACCCGTGTCAATGGAGTGGTATGCCCGTTCGGTCAGTCCTGGGGTGGCTGAGAACATCGGTGCAAATTTAGTGCACAGCTCCTGGATTTGCTGGCGCTGCATACGTCCGAGGGTCATTGAGAGGTTCACCTCTTCCACGCCACCGTCATTTTTCCCTTCATAGTAGACACCTTCAGGCGACTCAGCGTCTTCTGCTCCCTGGGCAGTAAACTGACAAACCTTCAATTCTCGGGGGAAAAAAGGCTTTAGAGAATTAACATGGTACACTTTAGGCTTGAGAGTTGTGGTGGGGAATGCTATGAGATAGTTCACAGCTCCCAGGCGTTCTTGGACCGTAAATGGCCCTTCCCATGACACTTCCATTTTATGGGCCTGGAGCGCCTTCAAGACCATGACTTGGTCCCCTACTTTAAAGGAACACTCTCTGGCATGTTTATCATACCAGGCCTTTTGCTCTTCCTGAGCCCCTTTTAGGTTTTCTCTAGCAAGGGCTAAAGAGTCTCGGAGGGTGTTTTGTAGGTTGCTTACAAAGTCCAGAATGTTAGTTCCCGAAGAAGGCGTAAACCCCTCCCATTGCTGTTTCACCAGCTGTAATGGCCCTTTAACCTCGCGGCCATACACAAGTTCAAAGGGTGAAAACCCTAAACTGGGATGTGGTACAGCCCTGTAGGCAAAGAGCAACTGCTGTAACACTAGGTCCCAATCGTTGGAGTGCTGGTTTACGAATTTACGTATCATGGCTCCCAAAGTTCCATTAAACTTCTCCACCAGACCATTTGTTTGATGGTGGTAAGGGGTGGCAACCAAGTGGTTCACCCCATGAGCTTCCCACAGGCTTTTCATGCTCCCTGCCAGGAAATTAGTTCCTGAATCAGTAAGGATGTCGGCGGGCCAACCTACCCTGGCAAAAATCTCTGTTAATGCCTGGCATACACTTTTATCCCGGGTGTTGCTCAGAGCTACTGCTTCTGGCCATCGGGTGGCAAAATCCATGAAAGTCAGTATGTACTGCTTTCCTCTGGGTGTCTTTTTCGGAAAAGGACCCAGAATATCCACAGCTACCCGCTGAAATGGAACTTCAATTATGGGGAGTGGCTGGAGAGGGGCTTTGACCTGGTCTTGGGGTTTTCCCACTCTTTGGCACACCTCACAAGACCGGACATAGGTAGAAACATCCTTGCCCATTCCCTCCCAGTGGAATGACCTCCCCAAACGGTCTTTGGTTCTGTTCACCCCAGCATGACCACTAGGATGATCATGGGCTAAGCTCAAGAGCTTTAGCCGGTACTTAGTCGGAACCACCAACTGTCTCTGAGGACGCCAGTCTTCCTGGTGTCCACCAGAAAGAGTCTCCTTATATAGAAGTCCTTTTTCTATAACAAACCGGGATCGATTAGAAGAGCTGAGAGGCAGTGGGGTGCTCCGTCCCACTGTCCAAGCTCTCTGTAGGCTTTCATCTGCTTCCTGCTCGGCTTGGAACTGTTCCCTAGATGCTGGAGACATCAGTTCCTCACTGGGTTGTGGACCTGGGCTGGGTCCCTCTGGAAGCGATGCAGGTGATGGGTTTGTTTCCGTCGACTGTGAACCGCTCTCCGCTGGTGCACAATGTGGTAATTCAGGCTCTGGCTGAGCCTCTTGTATTGAGTCATCGGTTGCTGCTGCCATTGCAGGCTCGGTGGTGCCCTCGGGTGTTGGCACTGTAGATGGGGTTGCAAGCGCTGGACTCAGTGCTGGCAATGGTTCTGGTGCTGGTTGCTTTGCCAGTTCCGGTTCCGAGACTGGCTTGGGTCGGGTTTCTGCGACTGGATCTATGACGGCTGTTGCAGTCGTTGGCAGGGTATCCGGTTCCACCACCTCTATCCGGGTCTCTGGTAGTACAGATGGGGTTCTGGTGGAAGTCTCAGGAACAGAGCTAGGTGTGACAGCTTGCTTAGCCTGGCTGCGGGTGACCATTCCCACCCTCTTGGCTAGCTTCACACAATTGGTCAAGTCTTCCCCCAGCAACATGGGAATGGGATAATCATCATAGACTGCAAAAGTCCAATTTCCTGACCAGCCCTTGTACTGGACAGGCAACACGGCTGTAGGTAAATCAAAAGAGTTGGACTTGAAGGGTTGAATTGTCACTTGCACCTCTGGGTTGATTAAGCTGGGGTCCACTAAGGATTTGTGGATAGCCGACACTTGTGCTCCGGTGTCGCTCCATGCTGTAACCTTTTTTCCTCCCACACTCACCGTTTCCCTTCGTTCCAAGGGTATCTGGGAGGCATCTGGGCCTGAGGACCTTTGGTGTGACCCCGGTGCAATGAACTGTATTCTGTTGGGGTTCTTGGGGCAGTTGGCCTTCACATGCCCCAATTCGTTACATTTGAAACATCGCCCAGCTGACTGGTCAGTGGGGCGAGGTGGGTTGCTGGAGAATGGGGTGGTGGGGCAATAAGGGGTCTGGGTTTTTCCTTGTGGGGCCTTGGGCTGCTCCTGGTGAGGGGGTGTGGTCTCGGGTTTTCCTTTCTGATATCTCCCCAAACTATGACCAGGGTTGTTCCTCTCTGCTTCCTGCACCCCTTGTGTGCCAAATTTCCTTGCCCCTCTGCTGATCTGGGACTGTTCGTATTGATCAGCATAAGCAGCAAGGCTGTCTGCTGAGTCCATTTTCTTATCCCATAAACACTGTCTTATATCATCCTTGGACATATTCAGGAATTGTTCCTGAGCCATCAAATCACACACTCCTTCAAAGCTAGTAACATTCCTTCCCTTGACCCATTTTTTTAACAGCTCCTTTATCCGGTTTACATAAGCTACATTACTTAGTCCAGGCCCTCGGATAAGGGTTCAAATTTTACTTGGTAAGTTTCAGGTGTAACTTGAAATTGTTTTAAAACCAAATCCTTGAATTTCTCATAGTCAGAAACCTCATCAATAGGCATGTCATTGAATATGTCCAGAGCACTTCCAGTCAACTTGGCTACCAATAGGGTCATTTTGTGATCATCAGGAATGTGATGGAGATTGCATAGTCTCTCAAAGGTGAGAAAATATTCAGCAATATCACAGGATTCATCATACGGTGGACATAGTCGCTCCCATTTGTGGGTTGTTGGGGAAGGATTATTAGTGTTATCCGGTAGATTCCGCTCCACCCTGGTCTTCTCCATCTCTAGGGCATGCTTCCTCTCTCTCTCCTTCTCCTCCTCAGCATGCTTCCTCTCCTCCTCAGCATGCTTCCTCTCTCTCTCCTTCTCCTCCTCAGCATGCTTCCTCTCCTCCTCAGCATGCTTCCTCTCTCTCTCCTTCTCCTCCTCAGCATGCTTCCTCTCCTCCTCAGCATGCTTCCTCTCTCTCTCCTTCTCCTCCTCAGCATGCTTCCTCTCTCTCTCCTTCTCCTCCATAGCATACTTCCTCTCTTCCTCAGCATGCTTCCTCTCTCTTTCTCTCTCTTCCATCTCCATCTGTTTAAGTTGTAGCAGTCTTGCATGTTTCTTCTCCTCCTCATCAGCTTGTAGCCGGGCTATCTCAAGTTTAATAGCTGCTTCACTGGCAGTCATTTTAGCCTTTGTTTTTAATCTGTCTTAACCCGATAGAGTTAGAAAAGAAAAAAAAACTTGCTTGGGTATTCCCTGTAGGGGTTAACTACCTGCTTTCATATGTAGATACTCTAGCTCCTAGCAGCTTAACCCCTCCCCCCTCCCTGCTTCCAGCAGCACAGGGAAGAGTCAGAGAGAAGAAAAAAAAATTTCTAAACTCCCTGTGTCTGGTTCAAAAAAAATCTCTGGTTCAATATATCCCACCGCTCTGCCACCATGTCATGGTTCCCTCCCCACTCTAAACTCTAGGGTAAAGACGTGGGGACCCGCATTCAGAGCCCCTAAACTTATTTTTACCAGCTTAGGTTAAACCCCCGAAGGTACAAAATTCCCTGCACCCCAAGAAACGCTTCTCGCTGCCACCATCAAATGTCTAACAGGAATCCAGGAAAGGAATCACTTGAACTTCCCTCCCCCCCAAAATATCCCCTCAAGCCGTACACCCCCTTTCCTGGGGAAGCTTGAGAACAATCTCCCAACCAATTGGCTACACAGTGATCTAAAAACCCACCCCCTGGGTTTTAACACCATAGAAAACAGTCAGCTTCTTAAAAGAAGGATTTTATTAAAAATAAAGAAGGTAAAATCATCTCTGTAAAATCAGGATGGTAACTATTTTACAGGACACTATTTCCAAACTCAGAGAGATTTCCCCCTCTGGACAAAACCTTAAAGTTCCAGAAAACCATGAATAACCCCCCCCCTTTTGCCCTTTCTAACACAGGGGATACACCAAGCAAAATAAACAGAAATCTATACGCTATGCTATCTAAACTTACTTCAGAAAAGGGAGGTTTGATTTTCTGTAGGTTCCTTCTGTCTTCCAAGATCACCCTCTCTCAGACAAAGACACACACTAAAAACTTCCCCCCTCCCAAAGTTTGAAAGTATCTTGTCCCCTTATTGGTCAGATGCCAGCCAGGTCAGGTGTCAGTCTGGCTACCTGCATTTCTTAACCCTTTACTGGAAAGAGGATTTTATAGCACTGCATCAGACCCTCTCCCCCTTCCCTTCATATTTATGACAAAAACGTTCTGAAGAGTGCACAGAAGTTGGCAGAGTAACTTCACACTGAAGCTATTTTCCCACCCATTCAAGAATACAAGAGTCACCAAAGAAGAAGAAGACATTTTGATTACGAGGCACGGGATAATCGTATAAGAGACCCCAAACAACAATTCAAAGTTGAATTCTTTAACCAGGTGCTAGATTGTGCAATACAGTCAGTTGAAGAACGTTTCATGCAGCCCAAGGAACACAGCAGTATATCTGGAATGTTGTATGATATTCCAAAACTCCTCACTATACCTGAAGAAGACCTACACCAGCAATGCAGGGCACTAGAGACAGTGTTGACACATGATGACATGCACGATATTGATACGAGTGATTTAGGTGATGAACTGAAAGCCCTTTCAAGATACATTTCAGCAGGATCAACTCAAAGGGCTGTTCTGGAATTTATGTGCACAAACAAGATGACCACCCTCTTTCCAAATGCTTTATTGCTCTGCGCATACTTCTAACATTTCCTGTAACTGTTGCCAGTGGAGAACGCAGCTTCTCCAAGCTGAAGTTAATAAAAACACATCTACGCTCCACAATGACACAGGAGAGGCTGTCAATAGAGCATGAGCTGGCCCAGATTGTGGACCTTCAGGAAGCAGTTCAAATCTTTGCAACCAAGAAGGTACGGAAAGTACCACTTTGATTATTCAAACAGATAAAAATGCCAGTGTTTACTATGCAGACAAGAAAAGTTAACTTTCAAATGCCTGAACAGCAAATGTAAGTGTTACTTACAATTTTTGAACAAGGCATTTTAAGTTGTTAGTTCTCCTTTATTGGGGTAGGTAGCAGAGCAGTACCATGAGAGGAGTAGAACAGGAAGAAGGCAGAATTGAGACCTTTGAAAGTTTTGGCCCAAGCAAGGAGGTATGGGGGCGTCATTTGAGCTCCCCGCCTCAGGTGCCAAAATGTTGTGGGCCGGACCTGTCTGAGGTAACCGTGTAAGAACAGCTCAATGACAACTGAGTGACAATATCTTCACTTTGACGCTCTCCTGAAAAACCTGAAGCAAGTCAGGCCCAAGAAGGGTCCAAGAGGTCTTATAAAACTCAATTGGCAAACCATCAATACCAGGTGCCTTCCTTGGAGCAAAAACATTTAGGGTGGAAGTCAATTCTAAGAGTGTCAGGTCCAATTCAAGTTTGTCCACATCAATGTTGAGATTCTAGGAAGATTCTCAAGGAGCTGCCAAGTCTCAGATGGACATGCAGGCTCTGTGGCATACAGCTCTGAGAAAAAATTCACAGTAATGTTCCTAATCCCCACAGGATAGAATCATAGAAATGTAGCACTGGAAGGGATCTCAATAAGTCATCTAATCCAGTCCCCAAAGATCTGAAAACACTTGTCCTGACAACATCTTGAAATTGCCAATCATCTGCACTACATGTTTCTTTTCCAAGCTGAAGAAAAACTGAGTAAGTGCATATTCCTGTGAGAGCAGCCCTGAAATCGAGCCCTAACCAGTGCACTCTGAACTTTGCTATCCAACAGGTCCCAGAAGAGCTGATTTTTATATTTTTATATTTCAAGCTCTCATGCAACCCAGCATCATTACTGCCATTAAAGGTTTTTTCAAGTTTCACAATCCCCAATTCTAATTCCTCCGTACTCCAGCAGAGGCCCAGAGTTGTCTTCTCCATGTTTTGTTGACAAAAAAACATATAATATTATGTCCTCCCCTTTACATTGTGCTTCCCCCCCCCCCGCCCCGCCCCTGCAGTATCACAAGGCATGAGTCATCTATGCTTGTTGGGACCCAGTCTCTGTCACAGCCACCTCACCCTGGGTTTTACTCCCAGAAACCCCCACATTACCAGGCACAGGGTCACCATCCCCATTCCAAAGTGTGTGTGCGTGTGTGTGCCTGCGTGTCTGAGCGCATGCAGTAGCTTGGTGCTTAGGGCTCTCATCTGGGATTTGGGAGACACAGGTTCAAGTGCCTGTTCTGAATTTCTCCTGTTGGAACTGTTCCACTTTGTATAAATAATTAAATATTGAGAGACTGGCTGTATAGCCTAGGGCACTCACGTGGGATGTGGGAGATACAGTGTCTCCCACAGTCCAAGGTAGTGTCTTAACCACCAGGCTAGTAACTATTCTGGAGTGGGCCTTTTTTTGTGAAAAAAATTCAAAGGGTCTTTGGTTTTGTTCTGATGTGGAACAGGGAAATTTTCTGAAATCTCAAAAAATTTGGTGGGACAGGAATCTATTTCCTACCCAGCTCTAAAAGAAACAGTATCAACTACTATGATATTTTAAACAGACTTAGAACTTGTACAGAGAACATGTTGCTTAGAGCAACTCTTCCCTTGCTCCTTCCTGCCATGTTCCCTGTTCTCCAATGTGGCCAATTGGGCCGCGCACGGTTTTTGCAGTGAGACTTGAAACAGCTCATGATTTGGTGAAACATTCTACATAGCTGCTTTTTCCATGAGATTTTTTTCTCCTCTCCATTGCACAGAGGGTGGAGCAAAGGGGCATATCTGATTAATCCTTTTCACACTTGAAAGCTGTACAAGTTTATTACAGGATGATACTATTATGAATAGCTCATGTTAAAAATACTCTTTGATATGAAGAAATATATTTAAAAGTTTGCCTGCAATACAGGGTAAGAGTAGAGCTAGAATATTTGAATGAGCCCTTTGAAGCCTGCAATTGCCTGAGTTCATTGTCATCCAAGGCTCTAGTTCAAGATGACTGGAGCTGCTCCAGGCTTTGCAAACTTATTTCAATCATAGGTGAGTTGCTATCATATTGAAGTGTCCATTAAAACTTCAAAGGATAAGCTTGATCTGAGTTTTACTTGTCACAATGTAGAATACTTATTACAGGGAGATTTATTAAACTTTTCTCATTTTATGGGCTGAATCCCATGTAAGGT
Source organism: Macrochelys suwanniensis (assembly GCA_033296515.1). Classification (NCBI taxonomy): domain Eukaryota; kingdom Metazoa; phylum Chordata; order Testudines; family Chelydridae; genus Macrochelys; species Macrochelys suwanniensis. Next base: position 179,328,328 of record CM065777.1, on the reverse strand, counting down.
CATGTACCATATTAAGGTTTTTGACCAGCAGTAAAGAGCTCAGATTTTCATATTTTACTATTAATGTCCTTGGGACTACATAAAATGGCAGCCGCCTTTAATTCAATCCAGTTGTACCTAAGCACAGCAGCACTTGTGCTCCACTGATGTTTCCATAGACAATAGGTACTTTGGGCTAAATCTAAGGCTGGTTTAGAATGTATTTTAGGAAGCTAGGCAATGTAACATTGGCACTGCTAGGCAGAACAGAGCAAGATGTATAAGCTAAGATGGTAAGGTATCTTATGGTACAATAAATGCAGTGGAAATAGCCTCATTGCACATGTGTGTGTGAGAAGTAGGAAGCATGGGCCTGATTTTCCTCTAACTCACACAGGAATAAACTAGTTAATGGAGATACACCAGTGTAAGTGAGAGGAGAATCAGGCCTCTTAAGACCAAAAAGGGGTATGCCAGTACAGACAAAGGAAATTCACCATGCAAAATAGACGTATTTACATCCTGCAGTTATGTAAGTGGGGAAAAGGGCATCTAAATCAGAGATGTAAATTTGAGTATCTCTCCCCCTTCCTAAAATAAGCTTGCTTCACGTGCACAGACGAGCAATGCAGCCTACCAACCCAACCTAATAGCAAAATCTTCATTAAAACAGTGAGGACTGGCAAAGTCCATGGATACCTCAGTTACTGTATTCCTAACTATGGTCAATGAGGTCACCTACTAGCACAGGCCCTCTGTGATTATGAGGCTAATAATAATAACAGATACTTTGCACTTATAAAGCACCTTCCCACTTAAGTATTCAAAACACTTTACAAACATTACTAATTAATTAAGCCTTATAACATTCTTGTGAAATATAATTATAATCCCCAATATACAAATGGGGAAACAGGTAGAAAGAGGTTAAGTGACTTGCCCAAATTCACACAGCTAATCAGCTGCAAAAGTGAGGTGGTTTTATTACAGTGCTGGGAGAGCTCTGTCCCAGACTGGAGCCTCGACTACATGGCAGCGCTTTATCGTAGGCTATGTAGACATACCCTATAACTCAGATCTCCTGGCTCCGAGTTGTGTACCATTACCAGAAAACTGTTCTGTTTTAAATAAGACATGTGCCTGATACAGTATGGTGCTAACATGGAAATGGCCAAGGGCAAAATATAACACTGAAGGGTCAACTATTCACCCTAGCCCAGCAGGTCACCAGGGAACAAAGTCAAAAGCTGAAGACTGGTAATCCGAACAAAGCCACAATACAGTGGACATCTGCCTCTGCCGGGAGAAGATGGCAATGGCAGGATTGCAAGGCGGCAAGAAAATTATATTTGGCCCTATGGAAATCAAACAAGTGCAACACCATTGCCCCGCCATCACATCTAAAGCATGACATTAGATTTCAGTGCTATCCTCCTGACAGTTGCCTTTGCAGTCTCTTGGTTACATTCTGCTGTCTGTTGTAGCAGTATAAATATGCAGTAACACCATCACGACATTGGAGACCAACATTATCAAAGACAGGATAGCCAACATTTTCAAACATTTCATTCCTAGTTTTGGATGCACAATTTGAGACAGTCAGGGCCTGGTTTTTACAGGTGATGCTGAGCTCCCACTGCTCCCATTGACTTCAGATGGAATTATTATTGTTCAGCATATCTGAAAACTACACCTCAGTTTCTCAAGCTGGGTATCCAAAAACTGAGGAACCCTAACCGGATGGACACTTTTTAAAATTTGAGCCTAAATACATAATCCAGTGGATGGAGTTACTCTTGATTTATACTCATCCAAAGGTCAAGTGAAGGGGGGCTGGGAATGGGCATCTGCCCTTTTTTGCTTTCTTTATGTTGTATAAAAACATGATTGAGAACATATATATAATTATTTGTTTGGCCTTTGACATCATCCTACAAGTATGCGGTCAGTCTGGTTAGTTAGCCCCTCTATTTGATTTGAGCCACCACTACACTCAGGGCAGTTTATTTTTACTTTATTGTAGGATCCGTCTTCCAATTTATATAATTTAGGGAGTCAAGTTTACACTAACTAAATTCTGCAGTGTAAAATCCGTGGATTTACAAGAGTGTAACTGAGAGCAGAATTACAGCAGTGCCTTTACTTACACCATTTTTACATGGGATTTTCAGGATTTTATCCATTCATAATTTGCTACTGGGTAAATATTTAGACACATGGACTTCCTCTATGTATCTATACAGAATTATTTTTTTAAATTTTTCACTGCTTGTACTACTGTACTTTCTTCTTTTTTGTAAAGAACAACCTTTTGCCTAGTGTCCTGAAGAATTTATTTGTTTTTGTGGGTTTGTTTCAACCATCAAGTCATTGTAATAGTTTTGTGTATTTAATATACACTGAGTGTTAATATCATGGGCAGTTTTATAACAACATTATAACATACACCATTCTCTCTAGATTTTTATGGACATCTAGGCATCTGCATTAAACTATTATAGCTTGTAGAATTTACAGCAGAATTTGAAAATGAAACCTCATGAAATGCCCTTTAAATTGTGTTGTATACATCCACTGTTGTATATTTCTTGCAAAAAGACTAAAATGTAGGGAACTCTTATGCGATAATTTCTAGCATCCTATCTAAACAAGAGCATAGTATTATCATTCCGCTAGACAAACCATAAAGGAGAAAAAATTGCAGTACAGTAGAAAATCTAAATCCATCTTTTTATTTGAAAGTCAAACAATTACTTGTTTTTCAGAAAAAAAGGTGAGAGACATGCATTGTTAGTTTAACAGAGGTAGCATTTCAGATTCTAATATAGACTAATACAGACCAGCTAGAAAAATAAAAGCTGAAGAGAGCCAGGAAAAACCCTTTCTTTCAATGCAGACCTATGCCAGAAAATAGAGCCAAGTGGTAGATAATTTTACCATCACAAAACAGCCTAATTAATCATTGTACACTGAAGACATGTAGAGAGTCTCAGATTGAGAATTAACATCATATTTTTAATGTCAGTTTAATGCAAGGGGCAGCATTTCTTGCTACATTTGTAACCAAACATTTTAAAAGCAGAAAAGTCTGGATTTGTCTTGTACCCTTAAAAACATACAGAATTTACACTGAAAAAAGTGATTTACAGAGATGACACAAGTTGTACTCCATGTTATCAGAAAATAACACCATTGTATCACAGAGAGCCAACTCAAGTTGTCATTTCTGGTTACTATTATTTCTTAGGTAATAAATGACTTCCAGTTATTGTGGGCTGATGTGACATGGCAGTGTAAAATCATATTCCAGGTTGTGTTGACCAAGATGATAACGTGTGTCACCACTATACTAAACCTGTGAAAATCCCTTGGAATTCTTATTTGTTAAACCCCACGTTCACCACAGTAGCCAGTGAAGAAGCCACGGCAAGATGCTATGTGCTATAAATTGCTATCGTGGCTTCATGCAACAGCAGTCTGCCTTAAACAAGCTAGTAAAAAACTTCACTTGAGGAAACACTAATGAGGATTTTTCAAAAATTCCAGTATGTAAAACCAAGCTTACAGGGGCTGCTCTGCAGTTGTGTGCCTTACATATTTGCTTATTACCAATTAAACAATGTAAACATTAGTTTCTTAAACACCTGCTGGCTCACACTAAAAGCACCCCTGTTAGAATGTGGGGTTTGGGAGCTATGCACGGTACCGCATTAACACGGCGGGGAGGGGGAGGAGGGAGGCGCATTACCATGGATCCCAATGTAAACCATTTATTTTGGGATCCATGCTCATCCCTGTGCTAATACCGAATTCGCGCTATAGTGGCGCGCGGTCTAGCAGGGGTCTCCTGTACATACTGGTATTGCTACATGACATTTGTATTAATATTTTGCATTTTCAATCTCTTTTCCATACCCCTACTCCTTTTGTCACTCATCCCTGAACTTCTTCTAATTTTGCAATATCCTTTTGGGATGGAGTGACCAATACAGCACCAGATGAGGGTGAACCATTGTTGTTGTTTTTTTATAAAGGCATTATAATGTTTTCTGTATTATTCTCCATCCCAATTCTCATGTATCCAAAAAACAATTGATCTCAGGTGCACATTGAGCAGAGGTCTTCATTGAGCTGTCAAAAATTGTGTCCTTTTCCTAAATTGATATAATTAATTTGGAACCCAGTAAGGTCTATAAATAGAGAAAAAATTTCTCTCTAAAGTGCATCAATTTGCATATATCAGCATTGAATTTCATCTTCCATGAAGTTGCTCATTCACTTAGCTTGTTTATTTCCTTCTGATGTTCCATATAACCCTCTCTGGACTTGATTAACCTGAATAATTTTGTGTCACCTGCATATTTTACTATATCAGTGTTCATCCCATTTTCCAGATCATTAATAAATAAATAATGCCAGTCTTACTACAGAACATGTGGCACATCAGAGTTGAACTTCTGCCAGGTTGAAAATTGATTATTTATTCTTAGTATTTGTTTTCTGTCTTTTAGCCAAAGTAATCTGTAACAATACTTGGATGAAATTCTTCCCCATTTGGGAGTTTTGCCAGGGGTCCACATCTCTCACCTCTTGGCTACTTAGTTTTTTTAGTATCCTCTTGTGGGAAACCTTGTCAAAGACAATATGGAGGTCTCAACTTTTGTCGAGTGATTCTACTTTATCACCCACTTTACTGATGTGTTCAATGAAGTCTAGTAGATAGAGAGGCATGATTTTTCTTTTGAGAAGCTACACTGATGTACCATATGTACTGTGATTTTATTTTGAATTGTTTTGACTTGCTTACCCAGTATATAGGTAAAGCTTACTGGTCTGATAATTCTTGTACAACTTTTGCCACTCTCTGATCCTCTGACAGAATAATTGCTTTTAACGGAACAATTTGCACCAGCACTTTTTTTGACACCTCAGTCTCTGAAAGCTCTTCATCTTTGTTCCAGAAAAGAGCAAGTCAGGGGTAGAAATCTCCACAACATCTTCTATACCAAAAAATCATTTAGCTTCTCAGCCATGTCCTTATCTTCCTAATTGCTCCCTTTAACTCCTGTTGATCGCAGACTTGCCAATTCTTTTGCAGGCTTCTTTTTTCTGATATACAGTACTTAAAGAATTTCTTGTTTGTTTTCATACCTTTAGCTATTTGCTCTTTGAAATCCATCTTAGCTCTTCTAATTTTCTTCTTACATGGTGCATGCTGCAGTTTATGCTTCTTTTATTGTCTTTACTAATTTAGATCCTGAAAGTTATTTATTTTTATTATAAGCATCCAAACTCTTGACCTGTTAAAAGTTTCCCTGCTAATAGTTTGCACGTAATTTGGCTGATTTGCTGTGTGCATTTACATGTAGTTTGGCTATTTCATATAGGAGGGGGTGTATGTTTTAAAATTTTGCTTCTCCGTTGGTCATAGTATATAAATTAGGAGAATCAGTTCTGCCTTAAGTACACTTTAGTGTTCTGATGGGGAAAAAGCTGGTTAATCTGCTACACAGATTAGCCACTGGTTAATCATGGCAACAATACCAACAACAATTATACTTCCAAATCTCTTCTTTAGCTCTGGATGCCCTAAATCTGAAGTCATATGGGCTTCATTCTTATTCAGATTAAGATCCTTAAGTAAGTAAGTTAAATCCATTTATTCATATAAATATAGCAGAATTTTTAGAAACCTTCTCAATTCATTGCTAGCTTCAAGCACACAGCAGCTAATCTCCCAGTTACATGCAGCACACCAGCTATCCATTTTCTTGCTGGTCATCCCATGCTACAATGACGCCCTGCCATTCCTTCTATAACAACTTTCTCAAGTGATATCTGTCTCTACATCTAATGTGACCAAAGTATGTAAACTTGAGTCTAGGTTCCTTAAACACTAAACTTAGGCTTAGTATAAATGAGAATCAGGTAATTATGACTCCAACTAGCATGTGCAAGACATACTAAAGAACCACGGTACTTCTGCATATATCCCTGCAAACTTCTATGTCCATCTGACCTGATGTGTTTATATGTGTATGAAGCTGTGTATATTATAAACATGTGTGAGTTTCTGTATACTGATCTTCTCTTTACAAGTCAAAATGCCACCATTATCTATTAGGGAATTTTCTCAGTAAATGGGCAAATTTGACTTCTGATCTAGATGTATCTGAAGAAGTGGGTTTTTTACCCACGAAAGCTTATGCCCAAATAAATCTGTGAGTCTTTAAGGTGCCACCGGACTCCTCGTTGATTTTATGGATACAGACTAACACGGCTACCCCTCTGATACTTGATCTAGATGTGAATTTTGAAAGCTGATACGTGCAAAGCTTTGGAGAGAATTTTTGCACACTTGACATTTTGTAACAAAGAAATGTTGATGTCTTGAAAATTATGCAAAATTAACTAGTGAATTGAAATTTTGCATGTTTTGTGTTATTTTAAAACAAGTTTTAATTACCCCAATTAGATAAAATACTTTATTTACATTCAAAAGGTCATTCCTCCTTTGTTACCTCCAAAATGTTGGCGATCTCTTTATATTTTATCAAACTAACCCCACTCACTTCAATTATTTTCTGTAAACACTGCATTTTCTTGAACTGTTGGAAACCATACTCAAATCTTGGACTCTGCCAAAACATATTTATTGTTTGTTTAGCTTCAGGGGTCAGTTAACTAACTAGAGCCTTGTCCGTTCCAGTGATTGTAGTTCTTCCCCAAAAGCAGTGATGTAAGAACCTCAAATGGTTCAGAATTCATATTCACTTTGAATGCTAATCTGAAGCTTAATTGAACCTTTGAGGTCTCCACTAGAACTGGTGACCCTACAGGCCATGACTTTCCCTGTCTGTTGTTTGTATTTGAGAGGAAACTCAGCAGATTGAAACCTTTTTCTAGCATTACTTCCTCATTTTTAGGGGTAACCAAGCAACCTGTTTCCCTCTGTGACATCAGATCGCTCCACAGAGTGGCATGGCAAATCTACTCACTGCAGTAATAGGGAGGCGAACTCTCTCGTTCTTATACACAGGGATCAGCATCCATTATTTCAAAATTTAAAAGTCTTTTACATTTTAAATTGGCAGTTCATGGAATTCAGATTACTTGGTCCATTGCACCAAATGAGATAGCAAGCCACATGGTTACCTCAGAAGATGCTTGAATGGACTGAAAAAAGGGGATCCATCAGGCTACGCCTGCATTCCAGGGAAATGTGTCTGGGTTACCTGACTGCCCTCTGAAGATGAGGCTCTGTTCTTGGAAAGACATCTAGGTTCCATTTCCTCTACATACAGTAAGAAGGGGGTGAAGGAAAAATGGTGGAAAAGTCTACGGACAACGTTGGAACCTCCCATATCTCCCTCTTTATCTGAACAAGGGGTTGGGGAGCTTAATCTTAATTTCCTAAAGCTCAAAGAAGGTTTGGTTTGAAGAATGAGAAAAGGTTGGTGGGGAATGGAGAGGGATTTTTCACTGAAATGTCAACATAAACACAAGAGTCTACATGACAGAGTTCCATGGGTACAATCAGTATGTGCAAAATATTACATACTACATTTTTTCCGTGTAGTATTAGTAACCCTAAATATAGTACTTCCTTATTCAGATCTCCTCCAATAGATATTAGGATAGTTTTTTGAGCTTTTTTTACAGAATACTAGATACCTAAGTTTTTGGTGGAGGAATGTACTCAGAAGCTATGAACATCTCCAAAATTACAGATTTCACTGATTTTTCCCCAATCAATCCTCCAAGTTAAATTTTAAATGTCATTTTTATAAAAGGAGTTTCTTACTTTTTCCCAGGAATAAAGTCTTTTACTATATGCAAGATCAATGTCACTGTCTGGTAATTATATATCATCCATATTACACAGTTTATAGAGGGTTTTCCTCATGCCTCAGTGATTTCTGAATCTTCAGAAAAGCTATGGAGAATTGCATCATGCTGAATCAAAATACTTTTACAGTGTGTCAGACATATAATGACTAGCTCTTTGGTGGACTACCTGTTTTTTTGCAAGTTCATTGATGAAAAATACTGATGAATTTATATCTCACATCAAGTTGAACCATTAATATTTCACTGTTTATAACCCTTAGCTTCTAAGCTAGATGAATTCAGACTGGAAATAAGGCTTACATTTTTAACAGTGAGAGTAATTAACCAAGAGTCATGGTGGATTTTCCATCACTGTCAATTGTTAAATCAAGATTGGATTTTTTAAAGATATGCTCTAGTTCAAAAGGAATTATTTTGGGGAAGTTCTATGGCCTGTGTTATACAGGAGATTGGACTAGATGATGACAATGGTGCTTCTGGCCTTGGAATTTATAACATTCCCTATTAAGCCAATATTAAACATCTCGTAAACAGTCTCAACACACTTAAGTTATGATAAACTTGAAAAATATTTTGGGCTAAATCCTACTCATTTTATTCATATGAGACTAGCTTTGGTAAATTCCAATTGGACTGTTCATAGGCTAGAAGATTCTCTTATTTACACTGATATGACCCTGAGTATCTTCACTGAATTCAGTTGAATTACTCTGGAGTTACATTAGTGTAACTGAGAGCACAATTTTCATACATAGAATCATAGAATATCAGAGTTGGAAGGGACCTTAGGAGGTCATCTAGTCCAACCCCCCTGCTCAAAGCAGGACCAATCCCCAATTGTTGCCCCAGATCCCTAAATGGCCCCCTCAAGGATTGAACTCACAACCCTGGGTTTAGCAGGCCAATGCTCAAACCACTGAGCTATCCCTCCTTCCCTCCCTTTACTTACATGTAAGTAAAGTGAGCAGGATTTAGAACAATGTGCTCCTAATCTCTGTCTTTATAGTTCTACTATCAGTAGGTGCAAATACTGTAGACTAAAGTTCAGAGTAGCAACAGTAACAATCTAAATTACTTCTGCAGTCAATTACCTACTCCACAAATTCAACTTAGCATATTTATGTATTTAAATATTAGTCTGCTATGATCACATAGAGGAAAATAACATTTTAAGGATTGCCATGAAATATGTTTCACAATGAAGAAACAACAATGAACAATTCTCTCAACTGCAGAGAGAAATTTTCCAAGATGTTACATGTGTACAACATAGGAATAGCCTCATTGATGCAACCGATGGCCCATCCAACTTAATATTCTGTCTGCAACAGGAGAAAATTAAAAACCTCTAGAATGCTTCTAACTTTGGGAAACATTTCTGATGATTGGCTTAAGCACTGAAGCATGAGGATCACTAACCCTTGTGATTTTACCAAAGCTAGTTTCATTTTGGAGAAAACATGAGTGTGTTTAAATATTTACACATCTTAACTATTCTTAAGCCTTATGATTTTATGTTGGTTAAAACAGAGAATGAGTAAATGTAAGTGAATGTGTATATAATATGTATGTTAAGGAAGAGAAGAAAAACAGATCTGAACATTTAAGACTCCAATAAACATTTGGAAGCTTGGTGATCTGAACTTTGACTATCTACTTCCTCAGTAACAGGTCAAAACAAAGTCGTTGGTCCAAATTTACTTATATGTTTGGAAAGTTTGGATTCAGATCCAATATTTACAGCTTGGTTCTCTTCCTTCTGTATATATTTGGACCCAGGGTTTTGGCTCAGCATATCACAGAGGGATGGGACAACTACAAAGTTTAGATGTGATGAAGTTTGGGAATTTTGGTGATCTATATATCTTACAAAGGAGAGAGAAAAGAAAATGTGGTCATTTTGTTGATACAGCTGAAGAAAGATTTCATTTTCTTGTCTCTATGTAGTTAAATTCCCAAGAATCCAATTTTGTTGGTGAGAACATGACAAATGGTTTAATAATGACTATTATTAAAGATAATTGGTAATGTCTGATTTATTTTTCTAGTAAATTCATTAAAATAAGTTATTAAAACCTTATGTTCTCTTGTAAAGACTGCCTTTGTCTGTAACACAAATATGTCATTTCCAAGAACAGCCAGATGAATATGTTGAAGTAGTGGTATTTAAAAATAATTTTGGAAGGAATTCTCAGCTCATTATTTAACATTAGATATGTTTTTCCCCTCATCTTCTGAATTACCAGTATTAAGAATAGAAAGACGAGACCTCTAGCTTCTATTTAAGCAACATGAGGGACACCTTGAAAATAGAACACAATCGAGAGAGGGGATGTTTATGAGTCAGAGAAGCATGTGCTACCAGAGCCAACATTAATAAGATGTATTAGATGCTTCTTGTAATGAAAACCTTTCTGTAAGATGAAATGAGCCATATTCCATTCCTTTTATTTCAAAGATAAGATGGAATTGTAAAACCTACCTGGCTCCTTGATGCAAGGGCTCACCACATGAGATAATCTCCAGCATATTACTGTTGGCAAGCAGATCTTTCACCCTTTTTTTCTCCAGGCATTACAGAAAATATTAGATCAGTTTGGTGTCCATACAAACTTTTGATCCTAGAAACAGCCTAGGGTACTATCATTATCTTCAGGAGAACCATTTGTAGATCTTCAGTAAGTAGTACTAATTTAATTTCTTTGCTAGAGAAAAAGTGACTGATTTTCTAGATCAATATTTGATTGAATATGTTTGAAATGTTGGCAGATAAAGGCCCCTTTTTCTGGTCCAAAGACTTTTTGAACCACAGAGGTATACCGTTCTAGCTCCCCTGGGATCTAAGTGGAAGGAGGTCTCAAAGATCTGTAAGAAACCTACCTGCTGTTCCTTGTGTTCTTCCAGCAAAACTTTCTAAAGGTTGAGATGAGAAGAAAAGAAGATCAAGAACCAAAATGTCTTTATATCAATTTTTAATCTTTTTTTGTGTCTTTCTCAACTAAAAATAATTGTTTATAACGCCAGTTTACAAAAACTCCTGTAATAATATCATGTGAAAGGAGAAAAAATGTGAAGGCTAGTCCTTCATATTTGCTTTAAGAAGATGCTCCAACAACTTTTGCAGAGCATTTGAGTGTTTTTTCCCCCCTTTCATGACACTAATTAAAGTGGCATGTCAATGTATCATCATGTTGAAAGAGATCCATTAAAGAGAGAGACTGAGGGTGGAAAAACTGGACATATACATTAAAACTTCAGAAGAAAAGTTGTCCAGTTATGCTAGAAAATCACAGAATTTTAAAATAATTATTTCACAGAAATAATTTAAGAATTCATTCTATGATTCTTAAACAGTAGCAAGACATATCAATTAAAAATACAGAGATGTGAGATATCAACCATCTTATATCATATTAAGACATACCGTACATACACTACATTGTAGCAGTGGTATTCTTGCTTTTCAAATTAAGGTTTCTTTAAATCTTTAGGAGTTTGATTAGCCATAAAGATTTTTAGACTGAGACTTGATATAAAATCCTGGATTGAAATTTGACATAGCACAAGAACAAATTATATTAAATTAGCTTAGAAGTTTTTATAATACACAATTAAAAAAATGCTTATTGGCTTTAAGATACTTTCATGTTGTCAACATGAATAAGGTTTAATTTTTTTTAAAATGAGAAATACTTGATCCATACTATTGTATTTAGAGTTTTATTTTTTTAAAGTATTTACAGTTTATTGGCTGATGTTTATGCACTGTTTTTCAACAAAAAATAATACAAAAGAACTTTTATTACTCAAATAGTGTGTGGTATCATATTAACTCCATAGACTACAGCAGCTCCCATGAAGCTACTAGAGCCTTTATAGTCAATTATCTGTCATCTTTGTAAGATCTACAGTGTTACATTGGATTACAATAAAAATCTGCTTTTTAAACGTGCCTTGATTTAAATTAGCCAATACTTGAGTAATGTAAGTAACCTGCTTATTTTTTTTACTTGAAAAGTAGTTAAAATGTACTTCCACGAGCCAAGTATGTGTAAGCCACTTAAATAGCTCCAAAGGAGAACAGTATTTTAGTTTTATACTTTGTTTTGTTTGTTGTTTCAGTGAACTTGAGAGAGATTTTAAAGGAACTGTGGCAAAGCAACCATATTCTTGCCTTGTTGATCTCATGGGAAACATAGAAAATCAAAACCACTCTTGTATTGACCATCTAATTTCAAGAGATGCTAGAATAACTTCAATGTCCATTCTTGTATATAAATTGAGTGTTGAATGCTTGTTAAATCTTGGGGGAAAAAGTTTTAGCAGTATGCCACCAACTATTTCTGCAACATGCATAATTGCTAGATTATTTCAGAAACATCTCATCCAGTTACTGTACCAGACACTACTAACTGAAACCATAAGCATCCAGCAGTGATGTTGGATAGGCAATAGACTCTGCAAGGATCAAAATAAGCCAAACAAAATCTATGTTTTGTACCTGCTTCCAATATGTTTGGGAAGCACTGTTAATGAAAAATGAGGTTGATGTACCCATCACACATTTTTGGATTACTGTTCAGCACCATTAAATCTGAAACCTAATGAAACTGAGACCACCTACAGTGGAGGGATATTGTGTCCATCTGACAAACTGCATCCAATTTACTAACTGATGGTATGACACAAGCTGCCACTGGTCATATGATTTTTCTGTTTCTGATTGGTCATACATTAAGCATTAGTAACAGGGCAGTGCCATTCCACTGTAGTTCTCTGGCAAGAATAATAGTATTGCACAGTACACTGTAATTATTTGACAGTGATAACATGTAATGTGCAGTTTTCCACCCACCATGGACACAAAATTGTAGGAATCTTGGCTTCTCAAGACTGTATTTATGGAATTCGAAAAGAATAATTTGCTGGCCATGGTGTATATTGAATCTTTTCAGTTCACTTTTGCGTAACTTTGTGAACATGTTTAGTGTATGTCACAACAAAACACTGCAGGAAGAGATAAAATAATACGTACATTACACAATGCACAACCTAGACTTCAACGTGTATTGCACAATGGGGGGTTTGAAAAGAAAAATGCTGACTCTCCAAGTGGAAGATGCTTTTGTTTTGGCTAGTAGCTGATCTTAGAGATTCCACTGCAGTATACACTTCTACTTTGTCAGTAGAAGCAAAATAGAGATAAATTATGATGGATATTAGTGATCTTCTTGTGATAGGTAGATATGATTATTGCATTTTCCTGCTTGGGCTCCCTCAGTGTACTCATAACAGAGTGCAGCTTATTAAAAAGCACTGCTATTAACATTTTACTGGCATAACTATCAGTGCTCACTTTATGGCTGTTCACAAGTCAATTCACTAGTCACCTGTCAGATTATGGTATAAATGTAGTTTTTTTAAAATTAATTTTAAGGTTATTCTTGGGTTTGCTCCATCACTTTGAACTTGTCCACTTGTATGTTCATACTCATACTCTATTTATACTTAGCAGGTGTTGGTCTGCTATGGGTTTCTAAATGTTGGCTTCATACTGTAAGGAGGGCTGGGAAGGCGGGAATGGGTTTATTATATTCTGTATATTGTTCCACAACTGTTAAATGGCTTTCCAGTTGACAGTCAATGTACTACTATGTGTTAAACCACAATCCCCCACCCCTATATTGGTAACCCCCACCCCTATATCTGGAAGTAAGGGTGAGGGAGTTGGGAGCACAGGTGGTGTTCTCTTCAATCCTTCCAGTCAAGGGTAGGGGCCCAGGCAGAGACAGATGCATCCTGGAGGTGAATGCCTGGCTGCTAAGATGGTGTTGCCAGAAGGGCTTTGGCTTCCTTGACCATGGGATGCTATTCCAGGAGAAGGACTGCTAAGCAGAGATGGGGTCCACCTATCGAGGAAGGGGAGGAGCATATTTGGATACAGACTGGCTAACCTAGTGAAGAGGGCTTTAAAATAAGTTTGAAGGGGGCAGGTGACCAAAGCCCACAGGTAAGTCAAAAACATGGAGACATGGGAGAAGGGTCAGAATTTGGGTGGAGCATGGGCTGTTATAGCAGGAATAAAGGAGAGAAAAGACAGAACTGGAAGGGGAGGAAATCAAATCAGTATCTTAGATGTCTGTATGGGGAATAAGCAGGAAGAACTCAAAATGCTAGTAAATAAACACAACTATGACATAGTTGGCATCACAGAGACTTGGTGGGGTAATATGCATGACTGGAATATTGGCATAGAAGGGTACAGCTTGTTCAGGAAGGACAGGCAGAGAAAAAAGGGAGGAGGTGTTGCCTTATATATTAAAAATGTATACACTTGGACTGAGACTGAGATGGAACTAGGAGACAGACTTGTTGCAAGTCTCTTGGTAAGGATAAAAGGGGTAAAAAACCAAGGGTGATGTCATGGTAGGGGTCTACAACAGACTAACCAGGAAGAAGAGGTTGTTGGGGCTTTTTTTTAAACAACTAACAAAATATCCAAAGCACAGGACTTGGTGGTGATGGGGGACTTCAACTACCCAAAATAGTTGGGAAAAATAACACAGCAGGATGCAGATTATCCAACAAACTCTTGAAATGTATTGGAGATATTTTTTTATTTCAGAAGGTGGAGAAAGCTACTAGGGGAGAGGCTGTTCTAGATTTGATTTTGACAAATAGGGAGGAACTGGTTGAGAATTTGAAAATGGAAGGCAGCTTGGGGGAAAGTAATCATGAAATAGTAGAGTTCATGATTCTAAGGAATGGTTGGAGGGAGAACAGCAAAATAAAGACAATGGATTTCAAGAAGTCAGACTTCAGCAAACTCAGGGAGTTGGTAGGTAAGCAAGTCTAAGGGGAAAAACAATTGAAAACAGTTGGCAGTTTTTCAAAGAGACATTATTAAGGGCACAAGAACAAACTATCCCTCTGCATAGGAAAGATAGGAAGTATGGCAAGAGACCACCCTGGTTTAACCAGGAGATCTTCAAAGATCTAAAAATCAAAAAATAGTTGTACAAAAAGTGAAAAGTAGGTCAAATTACAAAGGATGAATATAAACAAATAACACAAGCATGTAGGGACAAAATTAGAAAGGCCACGGCACAAAACGAGATCAAACTAGCTAGAGACATAAAGGGTAACAAGAAAACATTCTACAAATACATTAGAAGCAAGAGGAAAACCAAGAACAGGGTAGGCCTGTTACTCAACGAGGGGAAAACAATAATAGAAAATGTGGAAATGGCAGAGGTGCTTAATAACTTCTTTGTTTCGGTTTTCACCAAGAAGGTTGGTGGTGATTGGGCATCTAACATAGTGAACGCCAGTGAAAATGAGGTAGGCTTAGAGGCTAAAATAGGAAAAGCACAAGTTGAAGACATCTAATTTGTCTAAGTAATTTTTAAGTCACCAGAGCCTGATGAAATGCATTCTAGAATATTCAAGGACTGACTGAGGAGATCTCTGAGCCATTAGCGATTATCTTTGAAAAGTCATGGAAGATGGGAGAGATTCCAGAAGACTGGAAAAGGGCAAATATAATGCCCATCTATAAAAAGGGAAATAAGGACAATCTGGGGAATTAGAGACCAGTCAGCTTAACTTCTGTACTCAGAAAGATAATGGAGCAAATAATTAAGCAACCAATTTGCAAACATCTAGAAGATAATAAGGTGATAAGTATGGATTTGTCAAGAATAAATCGTGTCAAACCAACCTGATAGCTTTCTTTGACAGGGTAAAAAGTGCATGGGGGAAGCGGTAGAGGTCGTATATCTTAACTTTAGTAAAGCTTTTGATACCGTCTCGCATAACCTTCTCATAAAGAATCTAGGGAACTTCAACCTAGATGGAGCTACTATAAGGTGAGTGCAAAACTAGTTGGAAAACCGTTCCCAGAGAATAATCATCAGTGGTTCACAGTCATGCTGGAAGGGCATAACGAGTGGGATCAGTTCTGGGTCCGGTTCTGTTCAATATGTTCATCAATGATTTAGATAATGGCATAGAAAGTACACGTATAAAGTTTGCGGATGATACCAAGCTGGTGTTTCAGGTGCTTTGGAGGACAGGATTAAAATTCAAAATGATCTGGACAAACTGGAGAAATTGTCTGAAGTAAACAGGATGAAATTCAATAAGGACAAATGCAAAGTACTCTATTTAGGAAGGAACAATCAGTTGCACACATACAAAATGAGAAATGACTGCCTAGGAAGGAGAACTGTGGAAAGGGGTCTGGGTCCCCATAGTGGATCACAAGCTAAATATGAGTCAACAGTATAACACTGTTGCAAAAAAAGCAAAAATCATTCTGGGATGTATTAGCAGGAATGTTGTAAGCAAGACACGAGAAGTAATTCTTCTGCTCTACTCTGTGCTGATTAGACCTCAACTGGAGTATTGTGTCCAGTTCTGGGCGCCGCATTTCAGGAAAGATGTGGACAAATTGGAGGAAGTCCACATAAGAGCAACAAAAATGATTAAAGGTCTAGAAAACATGACCAATGAGGGAAGATTGAAAAAACTGGGTTTGTTTAGTCTGGAAAACAGAAAGTTGAGAGGGGACATGATAACAGTTTTCAAGTACATAAAAGGTTGTTACAAGGAGGAGGAAGAAGAATTGTTCTTCTTAACCTCTGAGGATAGGACAAGAAGCAATGGGCTTAAATTGCAGCAATGGAGGTTTAGGTTGGACATTAGGAAAAACTTCCCAACTGTCAGGGTGGTTAAGCACTGGAATAAATTGCGTAGCGAGATTGTGGAATCTCCATCATTTGGTATTTTTAAAAGCAGGTTAGACAAACACGTGTCAGGGATGGTCTAGATAATACTTAGTCCTGCCATGAGTTCAGGGGACTGGACTAGATGATCTATCGAGGCTCCTTCCAGTCCTATGATTCTATGAATATGCCAACTGATGCAAGGAAATTCACACTTAAGGATGATATTCCATTATTAACTCAATTGAGTTGTGCCTACGTATTGCAGTAGACATTATATTATGTATACCAAGAATCCTGCAATAGGTAAACAAAAGCAGGAAGCTTCAGCCTTCACTGTGAATGTCTTTTATGTTCTCTGAATTTGATCATTTGTGATTTTACTCTTTCCACTCTTAAAAAAATGTTGTTATAAATGTTCACTGAGAACATATGAATTGGTACTGAAATTCCTTCAGTGATCTCTTGTATAAATACACACAATTCTTGGAGAATTTGTAAAATTTGTGTTATTCACAGAATAAACTGCATTGATCTATCATGCAAATAGGTACTGCAAATTTTAAAATGCATATTATTTACCTAAGTATAAAAATTCTGTCAAAGTTATGGTTTGTGTTATAAATATGTATTTTCTCTATTTTTGTACATATTAACATGGTAAAGGATAAGCATTGCTGTGGACTGGTTATGATTTAATCACAATAGAGAGCCTGTGGACAATAGCGTATCAATGCAGAGTATAGGATATAATAATCAGCATATTTTCCCCCAGCCTGTTCTAGTTTCTGCTGCTTCTGCAATCTCCAGAGACATGATCCAAAGCTTACTGAAGTCAATGGAAAGATTCCAATTAACTTAAGTGGGCTTTGGATTAGGCTCCAGGTAGCCAAAATAGTGATTTTGGACTATACTGTGCAGTAGTGCCTAGGGAGAGAGGAAAGGAAAACAGCACAGTTCCCTAGCCGTCCTGGATTCTCCTGTTGGTTCTGTGCAGACACAGCAGGGGAAATGTGTGCAAGGAGCTGCCCTGCAGGAATCCAGGAGCTGCCTAGAAAGCAGTTAAAATGTATGACTTCACAAAAAATCCACACAATTTGAGTGGTCTGGATACCATTATATTCTGGTGACTGCATTTGTTAGTGTCACCAGCTTGTATCTTAAAAACCCATTTTAAGGTTTTCTATGATAACGCCCCTGCACTAAGCTTTGCTTCAGACTGAAGCTTGAATACCAAGTCAAAGCCCAAAGGCAAATTTGTTTTCAGATTTTTCCAAAAAAAGGTCAGATCAGCTGTTTCAAATATGTAAACATACCATTTAAGATGCTTTTTATGTTTGTGTAACTCATAAAAAACTAAGCTTTAATAAATAAAAAGTATTACTGACAATACTAGTCTAATCATTTCTGATAGTTTGAAAACCGTGTTTTTCAAAGGGGTGTTTTTATATCTGTCTCTCTCCTTTTTCCCCAGAAAGAGGTCTTACTTTGCCAATGACACAGTAATTTATTCACATCCTCAAACATCTTTCCATCTCTCATTTTTGGCATATTGTTTACTCAAGTATGGTGCTCATCTCTCCAATGCTGCTTGCTGTGCTTTTCCCTGATGTTTCCTGAAGCTAATTCTTATTACAGTCTCATATTGTCATTCATGCAAGGTCAGTATTTACTTTACTGGCATATTCTGTGGGCAAGTATTAGTGCTTTTTATGGTTCCTACCTGTCTATATTGTGACATTGGAGAGCAGTGACATGCTCTAAAATGGAAAGAAGCCACATTGCAGCTCTGTAAATAAATTCTGACCGAACAACTGACCACCCTGCACCTTTAAGTGTGTGTATAGTGTTGGCTGGCTGGCTGAATGAAGGGAACAGTGCTTTATGGCTGGGGAGAGAATACTGAAAACTGCTGCAAAAGGGTCAGTGTTGTCGCTGACTCATCCCCTGGGAATGAGGGGTTTAAAAGGGGCAGCCCTGTGCCCTAACTCTCCCTTTTGCATGGATCAGGCTCTTGGGACCCTAGGAGAAGCAATAATTTCACATCCTGGCATAGTATATGGGGCACCAGAGTTGTTTCGGGAGGATGGGGTTCACTTGTCAGACTTAGGTGCCGTCATGTTTTTGACCGATATAAAAGAGGGCATTAGGAGATGTCTGGGAATGCGACTGGGTTTGGGGAGGAGGCAGCCAAGCTAATGGTTGGCGCTCCTTGTGGCAGATGTCCAGTGCAGGTACTCCATAGGAAAGGCATACAGTGACTGGATAAATGGCTTGGAAAATGACTTGAGGTGTTCCGAAAAGGAGCGAATGGGGAGGTGGTTGGGGACTCCTATGATTGATAAGCAGGGAGCCAACCCCCATTATTATAGCCCACCTTAACCCTCCTACAAGGGGTGGGGGATGGTAAGGTCCTAGCAATGGATTTGCTGGAGGGACCTGAATGGAAAAAAGAGGGTAATTATGGAATAAACATGGGGTTACCTGCTCTGTACACTTTTATCTGCCAGGTAGTGCCAGACATCTAATAATAATGTTGCAGCCAGATTAAACCCTTGTCAGATGTCATCTGTCCTTCTTTCGGTATAGCCAGACAATGGCCTAATACTGCAACAACTTGCTATCTGTTACAGTGCTTACTACTCTGCATAATCAGTGGGTCTGATTCTTATCTCACTTACAGAGGAATAGCACTGGTGTAAAAGCAGTGATTCACTTTGAAATCAAAACCTGAAGTAGTATATTAACTCATGGTAGTAAGTACCGCACTTGACAGAGTTTGCAGGACTGGCCCCAATGCTTTAAACTTATTCAATTATTTTACCTTGAATATATTCTCACACCCCAAGAATCTGGGGGATATTGTTTACTCTTCAGCTATTCAGACAGTGTTTGGGCCACTGCATTCTGTGTGTAATTTTATTTATCATGTTACTTTCCTTATCATTGTGATACATACAAGAGCTGAGATTGGCTGTCATTTGCCAACAAGAGTTGTTACATTTGTTGTCAATGGCCTACATGCTGTTTTGACAATAACTATCCTGCTTGTCTTCTATGCTCACTCATAGCACATGATGGCTGATTTAAATGATCTTTTGAACAGTGCTACTTACCAGTATCTGTTAGCTGAATTTGATAAATACCTTACCCAAACTGGAGTTATTTATTTTAATTTTTACTACATTGTAATAAAAGAATACCAATTTAGTGCTCGGTGCTCCCATGACAACCTTCCAGTTACCCCAGGATGAAATGAAATAATCCAACAACATGAATATAACTGTCTCATCAGCTCAGTCCTATCTTAAAACTACAGCTGGCTGGAAAATAGTATTTTCTGTGAAAAATTTCAAAAGAAACAAAAATTGGGGAAGTCTCCAACTTTTTCATGACTCTTTGTTGGTAATGTTTTACTTCATAACAAAACAAAAATTGCTTTTAAAAACCAAAACTTTTTTCATTTCATTTTCAAAGACTGAAAAATATGGTGATGTGGTTTATAAAAAAATGGAAAGTTTTGAAATAAAAAATTAAAATTGAAGAGAGACCATTTATATTAAAAAATTATTTTTGAATGTAAAATGTTGACTACCTTTACTTTAAAACTCAGAAGTGGCTTCCTGTAAGATAAGCAGAGTTGTGTAGAGATATTAAAGACTTGTAAGTGTGGCACACCTAACTAGTTGCCTTCTTTTATTAGATGGTTCCAGGTCCATGTTAAACTTACTAAGTAATTTGAAAACTAAATATGAACTGCAAAACTCAATCCAGTAATATTATTTTAATATCAATTTTTATATAATTAGCTCCCATACTGTGACAATTAATCTCATGCACTTTGAGGGACAACACTAATTTCCCACTTAGCATCATTTAAAAAGAGAAGTGACTCAAATACCATAGGAAAAAGCCTCTCCCTCATGATCTGTGTGCATCATTACTGCAGACTTGTAGGGTTCTATTGCAATATATTACCAGAACCCAATTTTTACAAAAATACATGCAGATGCTGTTGGTGTCCCATGTTAGTGTTTTGGAACATTATGGGCCTGATTTGGCTATTTTTATAGCCATGTAAATTAGAAGAAAATCCACATAAGTGAATGGCCCAGATTGAACAACTATGTGTAAAATCAGGCTCTCTTCCACCCAACTCCCTTACATTTAGTAAAATTCCCTGATTCCTCCTTACAAGCATTTCACTGATGGGATGGGAGTCTATGCTAGTGTAGCTTACACTTTCTTCTGGGTCCTCAGTATGTAAGTTAAAGTTTTAGATATTGTAAAATTCCGGACGAGTCCCCAAATTGTCAGAGAAAAACAGAGTTCTCACTCTTTCTTTGGGTGCAACAAGGCAGATACACTTTATCAACTCAAGCAATTGCACAGAGGGAGAGAGTGCACTAGGACACAGGGTTTCCCCCTCCTAGGCAGGTATCTCAAAAGATAAAAACAAATTAAGGCAAGCATTTATACCTTTTGTTACATATAGTAATGATCAACAACTGCAGTTTGTTTATACATATTCTTTCTTGATATCTTGTTTTCCTCACCAGTTTCTGTTATGGTCTACATTCTGTTCTTATCTAATACAAGGTCACAGTTCTTTTCCCCCTCGCATCACTCAATCCCCGCTTCTACAAATCTCACGTTATCACAGCTAGAGTTTATATGAGCAAGAGTCAAGCTGAGGCCTGCATCTAAATTCCCTCTACCGATTTCCACACCTGAGTTGAAAGGCAGTGGTAAGAAATAATAAAAAACCATTCAAAGCTGCTAAAGCAAATTAAGGTTTACTAGTCCTTTGAAAGACAAATGATCCAAATGCTGTAATGTAGGGAGGGCAGTAAAAATGTTCCTGACATTTACTACATATTTAAAATATCAAATGTTCTAGGATGCCATATGTTGAACACACTTAATTCTCCTCCCCCCCCCCCCCCCGCCATTTCTGTTTAGGTGAGGGCTTTTTTATTTTTAAGAAAGGTCTTTAGCTATATTTAAGTTTTTGCAATATGAGAATTTCTAGATTACTGTAGAGAGGCTACTGGAGTCAGTGCATACTAACCCCTAACATTTAACATGTATATGTACCATGTAATCATGGCCTTTGTCATATGACTGGAGCCAGAAAATAAAAATCCATCTTTTTACCATCACTCTGGCATGTCTAGCTTTTATTTTATAGTATCAGAAGCCAAAAGAAAAGAAAGCAAACGAGGGCACCAGAATTACTCATAGCGGAAGGGAAAATGGCAGAGAACTAGAGGAGGCAGCAACGTTCCCAAGTTTTCTTGGAAGTATTCCAGAGAAATCAAAGAGGTGCATATACTCTGTACTGTCGCAGGCCCAGTGGCTTCAGATATCTGCTGTACCAGGTCTTCCACTGGGACCCTGAAAGGGACTGCGAATTGCAAGATAATCATTTAAAATGTCACGAATACTCTGACATGCACAAAAAGTCACTTGGGAAAGGCACAGGAAGCCAGCAAGGTGAGACCATTGACCATGACATAGATGTGTAACAAAAACTAAATCCTCTGGATCTGAATCTGAACAGACAGACCAATTAGTAGAGCTAGCCAAAATTTTCAAAATCGAAAGGATTTTCATCACAAAATGTTTTTTTTTAATTGATTATTTTTTGTGAAAAATTGACACCTTTTCTACAATTTTTTGTTTTTTAAATGTATTTTATTAGTGTATAGAAAATATTATGGAACTGGTTAAATTTCTCTTTTACTAAACAAAAATAAATTGTAAACAAAGATAGTAATTTCAATAACAATTAAAATTGGATAAAATTTGATTAAAATGTGAAAAAATTGAAAATGAAAAATGGGTGTGTTTTGAACCATATGACTTAAAAACAAATTAGACATTTCAAATATTTTTTAACCTGCTACACTAATTAGAGACTAAATAATATGTGGGGTAAGTAAAAACCAGCTCAAAGTAACCTTACTGGATTAAGTGGATTTGATGCGGCAAAGAACAGTGAATATTTGTAAGGCTAATGAAAAATGATTTGCAAATGAAAGGGTTAAAAAGCAGTGAAAGAACGGAATTGCAACTAAATAAAAATGCATACTACTGCATAGAGACAAAATTCATGGTTAAACAGAGGCCAGTTTTGTTTGTAACCGACGTGGAGGCAATCACAACATGATAGAAAGGTGTTGAGCACAAAGACTGCACAATATTGACAACCTCAAACATTCAAAAAAACATGAATAAGGCCAAAAAAAAAAAAATCATGAAACTGGCACAAAAATCAGATTTTAAAACTAATACATTTGGAGTTCTTTCTATTTATCCTCTAGTGTTGGAGATTTGGAATTAATGTTTTCAAGCTATTATACACAACCACGAAAGCTAGCAACTTACTATTTTTAATTAATGCTATGATTCTCGGATAATAACCTTGATTTCAACAGCTAGGCCTTTAAAAATACACCAAAGATCATAAGTCATAGTTGGCAACATTGGCTGGTAATATCATGCACGCAACGAAAGCAACCTCTTTTCAAAATTGTGTTGCTATGAGCAACAATTGCACAGACATACCCATGAATGTTGGTTTTGTATACAAGTAGAGGACAAAGCTATGATCATCGTGCAGAAACAGAGTTAGTTGTTCTGTTTCTAAATAAGTGTACAATGCAAGGCCCTGCAACAGAATGGTTGGTGACAATGGAAATAAATGAACAAAACACCAGTTTCACAATATATATTGGAGACAAGTACAATGTAATAATGAAAAACGTATACAGAAATATTACTGACTGTCCAGTGTTAAAATAGAAAACTAAGCTTGTTTCATACAATGGGCATATAAGCCTGGGAGGCGATGCCCCACTGGCATGTTTGGATAGACACCACTTGGTAGAGTTTGGAACAATGGAACAGGAAATTTCATTTGTGCTTGGGTCTAAGAGCAATCTACAAATGCAGATGATCAAACATTTTTGTTCACTGATATAGATGCAAAAGATGGTAGTGAATTTGATGATGTTTTTAAACAGATTGGGATGCATTAAGGATATTATACATCACACTGCTGTAGAAGGGAATGTGCTGTCAAAAGTATATGCACCACATAAAGTCCCATTAATACTAGAACATCGAACGTTGAACGTCACTAGAACGTTGAATGTCACTAGATGATAAAACTGGATGTTACTTGAGTGAATTCAGACAAAAACTGAATGGGGTAACGGTATGGTTACTACAAACAAGTTAAAAATTTGTATATCGGAAAGATATGAATAAGCCATTAATGAAAGCACTATCTCAGGAGAATAGTTAAGATGGTCTTGTCTAGACTTCAAAATGGAAGAGAGTTTTCAGTTTTGGATGTAAACCAAGGGTTTTGGCAGGTCCAGTTCTACAGAGAATGTGCAAAATGCTGCACCTTCAACTTGTTTTGGCAGATATGAGTAAAAGTGAGCATCTTTTGGGGATTCTCTCAGCACCTGAGTTTTAAGAACGCATCATTTCTCAGATATTTGAGGATCTGGACGGGATGGAAGTAATTGCTGCTGATCTGAAGTTATAATGATCAACTCCACAATTAGAAGAAATCTTATGTTCTCTATGCCAGCGAAAAGAACCTTAAATTGAACAGAAACAAATTCTAGATTTGGCTGAATGACTATTTATATTGGACACACAGTCAGTGACAAAGGAGTTTGACTTAACCTAATACATGAGAACTGTAATAATGGAAAGACATAGAACCAAGGAGCCCTTTCAGAAATTCATGGCAAGTGAACTTACCTAAACAAATTCATCCTTATTTTGTCATGGTTAAGTGCTCCTCTGAGAATGTAGTTTGAGAACAGTAAACAACAGCACTGACTTGACTGGCAAGAGAAAAACCTTTGGGAAATGAAAGAGCTGTTGATCACTATCCGCTGAGCCCGACAATCTAGCCAGCTTTCTATCCACCTTATAATCCATTAATCAAATCCATACTTTTTTAACTTGCTGGCAAGAATACTGTGGGAGACCATATCAAAAGCTTTGCTAAAATCAAGATATATCATGTCCACTGCTTGCCCCATATCCACAGAGCCAGTTATCTCATCATAGAAGGCAGTCAGGTTGGTCAGGCATGCCTTGCCATTGGTGAATCTATGATTCTATGATTCTATCCAAGTTTGAATTCAAGTTTGAATTCAATCTGGACCCATTAATTTGTGCATGTCCAGCTTTTCTAAATAGTCCTTAACCTGTTCTTTCACCACTGAGGGCTGCTCACTTTCTCCCCATACTGTGTTGCCTAGGACAGCAGTGTGGGAGCTGACCTGGTCTGTGAAGACCGAGGCAAAAAAAGCATTGAGTACTTCAGCTGTTTCCACATCATCTGTCACTAGGTTGCTTCCCCCATTCGTTAAGGGTCCCACACTTTCCCTGACCCTTTTCTTGTTGCTAACATACCTGTAGAAACCCTTCTTTTTACCCTTCGCATCCCTTGCTAGCTGCAAATCCAGTTGCATTTTGGCCTTCCTGATTACACCCCGGCATGCTTGAGCAATATTTTTATACTCCTCCCTTGTCATCTATGTTGACCAGGCTTCACCCAGGAGGTTCTGAGCTTCCAGTTATACAACAGTTCTAGGGCGCTATAGTTTGAAGTGTGAGACTTTAGAGATCAGTCCCAAACAAAGGTATTCCCATGTTGTTGCATTTTTAGCAGTATCTCCCCCTTTTCTTGGTCATTTTCATGATTTAGTGAGAAACATCTTTTTAAAAGGCTTATTTTACTATAGTAGTATCACATCTGCATTTTCAACAGTATGCTGTTTAATCACATTGGGTTATAAAGTGAAACTCTCAGTACTTACTGTAATAACTAGTGAAACCCATACATTTGGTCTTTTAGTGTCCCTGACTCATCAGCTTATATTCGTTCATCAACACTAACAGCCACTCTTAAAAATGTGATTTAGTGGGTAGTTCTCTAAACCCCATTTAGTTTTATTTCTTAAAAAAGTTTTCTCTGCATACGTCTTTCATTCTCTTATTGTTGCACCTGAAAATAATTCTCTACATTCAGACATACAGAAGCAAATCCTTAGCTGGTGTAAGGTCAACGTCAATGGAGCTGTCCCAATTTATAGGCCATAAATCTGACTCAATTTTTAAAAAATACTTAATTCATAGGTTTTTAAGATCCCAGGGACTATCAGATCTCTTAGTCTATTTTCCATCATATCATAGGGCATAAAATTCCACCCAGTTACCCCTGTATTGATCCCAGTAACTTTTGCTTTACTAAAGCATCTTCCAGTCTTGATTTGAAGCCATCAAGAGATGGAAAATTACTCCATTGGGAGTTTGTTCCAGTGGTTACTTATGCTCACTGATAAAAACTGGTGCCTTATTTCTAAGTGGAACAATGTTCTTAGATACCAGGACTATCCACCTTCATTTTCTATAGTTTCAGAGTTATCTGCCAATGATACTGTTTCAGTCACATCATGTATGTCACATAGCTACAGTATATTACCTGTAGCAAAAAGAAAAAAGCCTCGATCATCCAGAAACAACCATAGATAAGTTTGTGATAAGAACCAACAGATTACAAAAAGAGGTAATTGATGAAAAAATTGCCCAGTTTGTTTATGCAACAAACTCTCCTTTCTGTATGATTGAGAACCCACACTTCATTAACATGGTCCAGTCATTATGACCAGGATACAGTCCACCCAACAGAGCAGATGTCGCAGGCAAATTGCTGGATAAAGTGTATGAAAGAGAAATTGAGCAGTGTGCAAAAGGTCTAGAGGGTAAAATTGTCAACATGAGTTTGATGGGTGGAGCAATGTCCACAATGATCCTGTTGTATGTGCTTGTGTGACAACAGAAGAAGGTATCAGAGGGGTAGCCGTGTTAGTCTGGATCTGTTGAAGTGACAAAGAGTCCTGTGGCACCTTATAGACTAACAGATGTATTGGAGCATAAGCTTTCGTGGGTGATGCATCTGAAGAAGTGGGTATTCACCCACGAAAGCTTATGCTCCAATACATCTGGTAGTCTATAAGGTGCCACAGGACTCTTTGTTGCTTCAACAGAAGAAGGGAATGTCTTCCTTACAGAAACAATTGATACATCAGGAAATGCACACACAGCAGAATACTTACAAGAAGCAGTAAAAGCTATAACAAATTGTGGGGAAAAAATTCAAATGTCTAGTATGCAGCTTGGTAACAGACAATGCTCCAAAAGTATCCAAGAAATTTAGAAGAGACCGAAGAGTCCAAGCTAATAAAATACGGTTGCAATGCTCATTTGATGCACCTCCTAGCCAAAGACTTCAGTGTTCCAGAAATAAAGGCTAATGTTGAAACTGCAAAATACTTCTGTAACAACCACCTTACAGCAGCTGCTCTGAAAAAAGGGGAGGAAACAAGCTAACTCTCCCACAAGATGTGTGATGAAACTCAGTACTGGACTGTTTTGAGCACTATATCAAGAACTGGCCTAATCTGATAACAGCTTGTGAACAAAATCATGAAAAAAATAGATGGCACTGTCACAGCCAAAGTTCTCAATATTGGGCTTAAGAGAAATGTTGAACACATGCTGAGTATCCTGAAGCCTATTTCTGTAGCCTTGAACAAAAGGCAGGGAAATAGCTGTTTTATTGCTGATGCTGTTGAAATTTGGAAGGAACTGAGTGAGATCTTAAAAAGAGAAATATTTAATGACAGAGTTAAATTACAAGAATTAAAAAAACGAATGGGACTATCTCCCAGCTAATTTTCTTGCAAATATTCTCAATACTCAGTACCAGGGTCAAACCTTAACTGCTGAAGAAGAGGAGTTGACTATGACATGGACATCCAGAAATCACCCCTCCATAATGCCAACTATAATGAACTTCAGAGCTAAGGGTGAACCATTCAAGAAATATATGTTTGCTGATGTTTTAAAGAAAGTCATACCAGTGAACTGGTGGAAGTCACTTAAGCACTTGGATTCAGAGACTATTGAAGTGATCATCTCACTTTTAACAGCAGTAGCTTCTTCTGCCGGTGTAGAAAGAATATTTTCTTCCTTTGGACTAATTCATTCCAAATTGAGAAATCTTTTGGGACCTGAAAAAGCAGGAAAGTTTGTTCGTAATCTGGAAAAGGAAAAACAAACAGGAAAATGAAGGTGAAGATAACTGAGCTAGCTGCAGAAGCCAATATTTTAAGTTTCTCATGTTGATCTAGCTGACAGTC
This sequence comes from Macrochelys suwanniensis, assembly GCA_033296515.1. NCBI lineage: Eukaryota > Metazoa > Chordata > Testudines > Chelydridae > Macrochelys > Macrochelys suwanniensis. The sequence continues at coordinate 179,300,535 of CM065777.1, read as the reverse complement.
GATTTAATTTTATTTTTTTTAAATTTAACTATTTTAGTTAAAAACAATTTTAACAAAAAGAAACCTGGTTTTAAAAAACTTGAATGTTTAACTAAATTCAAAAATTCATATGCTTGTTTTGTTAGAATATTCTATGTTTGCTGTTGAAGAAAAAAATCCAGAATACATAACATTGTTTTAACAATTTAAATGTCTGTCTGGTGATGTTCTCCTATTACAGTATGGCAAGAAAATCCTCCAAATATTAACGATCAACCTGTTGAATTGGAGATCGTTCACCTCCCAATGACTTCATAAATATCTGCTTCAGTTACCAAAGATGAATGATTGGTTATTCCAGTTATTTTCTGATATAGCTGTAAAATGAATCTGAAAAGTTTTCAAAATAAATCACTTCAAAAATGTATAGTGTGTACCTTCTAAAAATTAAACCTACATCTATCTCTGAGTTGTGAAGAATACGTATTAAGGTTATAACAACCAACAAGAATGCACTTTTATGTAGAAATCCATGATTAAATTGAGTCTTCCTGACTAGTGATTTAAATCAAATCCACCCTGACTTTGGTTTATTTAATGTATATATTTTAATACACAGTGTGGAATCAGCATATCCGATTATACCAGATAACTAGTACTAAAGGCTCCTGGTTTCTATTCCTGGCTCTGCCGTTGACTTTCATAGAATATCAGGGTTGGAAGGGACCTTAGGAGGTCATCTAGTCCAACCCCCTGCTCAAAGCAGGACCAATCCCCAATTTTTGCCCCAGATCCCTAAATGGTCCCCTCAAGGATTAAGCTCACACCCCTGGGTTTAGCAGGCCAATGCTCAAACCACTGAGCTATCCCTCTCTGTGAACTCAGGCTAACTTCAGTTAGGAATCTATAGCCATATTTAGCTTCCTGAATAAGTGGTCTGATTTTCAAAGTTATTGAGCATCAGTAGCTGTTGAGGTTTGATTCATTTGATTTATTGATTCATTTAAGCAGATGCGTAACTTTGATTATGTAAGTCCATACCTATTCAGCAAAGCAGTTAACTACATGCTTAACTTTGCTAACAACAGGCCTGATCCAAAGCTCATTGAGGTCAATGGAGTCTCTGTTAACTTCAAGAGACTTTGAATCAGCTCATGGGCCCTGATTCAGGAAAGCACATAATTAAATGCAGCTGCAGTGGGATGGCTGTTTACTGATCACCCAGTTGTGGCCAGGGGTCCCTTTGCAGGCACCCTGCCCCTTTTAGCCTCTCTTGTAGTCCCTTAAGAATTGCACAGAGCTTTCACGGTGGATAACACCACCCCATAAACGATTTTTAGTAATCCTCAGGGTCACAAAATAAAGTCCATCACTACATAACAGCCCATACTTAGCTTTGATACAAAAGAAACAAAATACATTTTGAAGGGGAACCTTCCCTAAAGCAAGTTATTTAAAAAGAAACAAACACTAGGTGTAGCTTGTTCTTTTATTTAAGAACTGATTTTGGCTGACTATCCCTTTCCTTTGAGATGCAAAAGCAAGTAACTCAGCTGCATTTAGCAAAATGGTTTTAATGAACAGGAAAACGGCAGCATTTAATCTTTTTTGGTGCATCATGCATTTTACGAGTAAATTCTGTGGGAAACTGTGTAAATGGAGCATAGTTATTTTTAAAATAGAAGCCTTTGTTATTAGTTGCATAACTGTCATGTGAACATAAAGCACCCTGCTGTATAGACAAAAGACTGAAAAAGTTACCTGGAGAGTTTCTGCTCTTGAAAGAATGAAAATTGAAGCAGTGGGATGAACTTTTGGTTCACAGACTCAAATACTGAATGTTAAACCTGGCTGAGAGAAAATCACTTTAGTCTGATAACCGGATTACTTAGAACAAAAATAGAGAAAATTAAGAACTGAAGAGCAGAAAATTAAGGTGGAATGCAATTTAAAGACTAAGTAGATGATATAGGCTTTCATTTTCATCCCCCCCCCAGTGTCCAGCTAATTAAAGTTATAATCAAAATGAAAGACTCTACATTTGTAAATATCTTTAGCTAATGATTTTGTCTTTTTAATCATCTTCACATTCAAAGAAATTTTATTCATTTAGAGCTTTACAATAAAATAAAATTGTTTTTCTCTAGTAAAATCCTCCTCTTAATTTTTTTAATGTTTCCTTTTACATCATATCATGTATTTTTATTTTGTCTAATTTCTGCACAATTTTGTCTCTAGTCTTACAGTCTAAGCTCCTATTTACTTTCTTGAAACTATTATAAAGTTATATACAATAAGGTGCTTTAGTTTCAACCTTTTATTTAATATACAGTCATAATGCTGCATCTATTGGCTTTAAAATGTAGTGGCCACAAATGCTTTAGCCCCATTATAAAGATATATAAAATCATACTATACTACGAAGGCACTGGTCACATTCAACTCTGACGTTTACATTGAATGTTTCCACTTAAAGTAAAGTAAAGGCTGAAGTTTTTGAGTATTTTCAAATAAATCTGTTAAATAGTTTGTGAGTTTAATTTAAAAAAGCCCTTTAAAATACTGTCTCACCGTTTTTGTACTCCTTTGACTTAAAGATTCCCCATCTACAACCTGGGGCTCTTTCAGGTATCAGCCAATGTTCACATTTTAAAAATATAGCTGCCCTTATTTTTACTCCATCATGAAGTTCAGAAATTAATAAAGTCAGTCCCAAATGGATGCTCCAGAATCTAATTGGTTAGTATATGAGTTTCAAGCTCTCATAGGTGTGAAGAAAACCTTGAAAATGTGAACTAAGTGCTGCTCATTCCTATGGCCCTATGTCCTTGCTACATGCTGGTCATTCCTTTTGCTCATGCCAAACACAGTATTTTTACACGGTAATTTTTTATTACTTCGACAACATTGATTTACAATGGTTTAGCACTATAATTTCAAGATCATAACCTGGTTAATCACAGCATTGTATTTTAGCATAGTATTAGTAACATTTCTATATAGTAAAATTGCTTACTTCAATTTCATATTAATCTGTTTGACCATGAATCTGAATTGTGTAATATGATTTGTACTTGAGCTTTAAAGTGTAATACTATTAAGTTTCCAAAAAGAAGTCCTTTGATCCATATACTTTCTGCCAATACAAATGATATCTCTAACTCTGATTCAGTTGCATTGATTATATCCTGGACAAATGCAACTCAGTACTCCACCATGATTTTTGAACTTTCACAGACTCAATTACTTCTCCTTACCTGTAAAAACCCAGGAACCATCTATTGTCCTCTTATATATGGCTCTTTTCTTCCAATGACTATAAAATAGGGTCAAAAGTTTGGTAGTTATTGTAGATAAACTAATAAGCAATATCATCCACACTGCAATTGCCTTAAATTAAATGTTTAAATTTTAAAAAATTTGTATGCAAAAGTGCAAATGTAAAATACCCAATCCCTGTGCACACATAGGAGATGTGCATATGCATATACCTTTGCATAAAGGCAACTCCAACGTGTTTACACTGAACGTTTTGTGTGCATAACGTGTACAAAAGTCCATGTTCAATATAAGAATTTAGGTCATTGTAGCATTTATATTCTTTAAAACTATTTTAGGGTTTTATACTGCTACCCATCACCATAGCATCTGATTTTACTTTCCACATAAAATCAATTGGCAATAGAGAAGTCTCTAGTCGACTTCACATAGTATTTTGCTCTTCTCTTTCTTGGGTTATAAAAACTCTGCAAAGGATTTTGGTTTGTTTGCTTGACTTATGAGCTTGGGTTTGGTGTTTTTAGGGGTCAAGGATACAGAAGAAGTGGGTCTTAATGTGAGTGTACTTCTGTTATGGAGGAAAGGCTTTGTCAAAGAGGAAGGTTTTGTAGCATTTCCTAAATGTCATCAGACTCCAGATATGTCTAGTCTCCTCTAGTAGCTGTAGCAATATTTCCAGGCAAGTACAAAGATGTGTAACTGGTGCAATGTGATAATATATCATAGAATCATAGAATCTCAGGGTTGGAAGGGACCTCAGGAGGTCATCTAGTCCAACCCCCTGCTCAAAGCAGGACCAACCCCAACTAAATCATCCCAGCCAGGGCTTTGTCAAGCCTGACCTTAAAAACCTCTAAGGAAGGAGATTCCACCACCTCTCTAGATAACCCATTCCAGTTCTTCACCACCCTACTAGTGAAAAAGTTTTTCCTAATATCAACTGTGATACAGCATGGCCAGAAGGCAGCAGGAGAGTGATCTAGGATGAGGAGAAGCCTTATTCCCTGTAGATTAATTAAAAGCACCTGAAACCAATTAGAGCACCTGAAGCCAGTCACCTGATAAAATCACCCTGCTTCAATCAGCCAGAGGAGGAGTTGGAGCAGAGTGAGGAGGCGTTGGAGCAGTTTGGAGGAGCTAAAGGAGAGCAGTTTGGAGGAGTGAAGCAGAGTGGATTGGTGGTGGAACAAAGCAGTTTGGAGGAAAGCAGAGGAGAGTTTTGAGAAGTGCTGCGCTGGGCTAAGAAGACCAAGATCCTAGGTAAAGGGACATCTGGCTTGTGCAGAGGGAAGGCAGGAAGCCCCACAAGCTGAAGGTCAGGAGAGGGAAGTAGCCCAGGGGAAAGAATCACTGGTACAAGTGGTTCACCTGCTATCATAGGGCCCCTGGGCTGGGACCCAGAGTAGAGGGCGGGCCCGGGTCCCTCCCTCTCCACTCCCCTTCCCTGGGATACTAGTAGGATAGCTGTTACCCCAGTTCAGGGGCAAGAAATGGCACCCTGAAACCCCCCCCACAAGAAGAGAAAGTGCGGGACCCATCATAGTAGTGCCGGCAATTTGCCACACAACCTAAACCTCCCCCTCTGCAACTTGAGACCATTACTCCTTGTTCTGTCATCTTCTACCACTGAGAACAGTCTAGATCCATCCTCTTTGGAACCCCCTTTCAGGTAGTTGAAAGCAGCTATCAAATCCCCCCTCATTCTTCTCTTCTGCAGGCTAAACAATCCCAGTTCCCTCAGCCTCTCCTCATAAGTCATGTGCTCCAGCCCCCTAATCATTTTTGTTGCCCTCCGCTGGACTCTTTCCAATTTATCCACATCCTTCTTGTAGTGTGGGGCAGTATATATTGGAAAGGATTGAAGTATCTGGTATAGAATTATCATATTCATTTAGGTACCCATATGGACAAAACCACGGTGAATTCAGTAGGAGATCCAAAACACCCACTGATGACCCAATGTATGAGAATTTGATGTTTACACTGGTGTAAATCCAAAATATCTCCATTAAAATTAGCTGAAATAATCTGGCTTTACACTGGTGAGGGGTCAGATTTTGGCCTAATATTGTATCTTCCTTTGGAATCTCAGACCAACACATATCCACTGGTTCTGAAAGGCAACTTTCAGCTGGCAGTTTGGAAGATCTCCAAGAGTTTGTGCTCTATAATATTTGAAAGGGATTAACTGCATACTTGAGCCTTTAGAATCAATACAACGTATGTATGGGCGTGGTCTTCTTGAATTGCTAGTGTCTGTTAAGGGAATATTTATATAATTCAGGAAGATGTAAATTGGGCTTTAGAGCGCCTGTCTTCTTTATGTCAAGAAGCTAATTTGTGTAGATGCATCAATGTTCATACAGCAGTCACTTCAGTGTGTCATCTGCCAAATAGAAGGGATTTTTGGGTGCCCACATACTTTTGCATACACCTGCATAGACAAATGTAGGTTGGCAGAACCCTATAAACCAAAGTATTAAAAATTTTAAAATGCTAAAAAAGTTATTATGGTGAACTTTAGGACTAGATTGATGAATTAGTTGACAATGTGCTTGCTTTAGCTGCTGATATATATAACAAAAGAATCATTTAAAATCATTAGAACAAAGACATAACAGCAGTAGTGAAGTATTTGAAAACCTAGGGCCAGATTCTCTGGTCCACCAAGGCTACTTCGTGCCACATAAATGATGCAAACCGGCCTTAAAATAGGTGGAGATAAAGAATTCCCATTGTGTAAGGGAACTCCTCACCAGTGAAAAGCCATCCCCTGCACCAGTTGCCCTGCTATAAAAAGACTGGAGTGGGCTGGAGAAGTGTCAGTGGCATTCCAGTGGCAGGTCATGGGAGAGGGGGCCTGTAGTGGAACTGAGCTCCACTATGCCTGATCTTTCCCTGGAATAGGGTCAGGGTGAAAGTTAGAACAGGCCCCTTGCTGCTCTAACTTCTACCAGGACCAGATGGCGGAGGATCAAGGAGCTATACCTAGCTCCCTGAGACCTACTCTCTACTATGCTTGAGCTGTGCTCAGAAGTACTGGAGAATCAGGGCCAAAGAGAAGAAAATTGCTTACTTGTATTTAAACTGGGCTTATCTTTTTAAATTTTTTGTCTAAGTCCTAGAGAGAGAAAGTAGGTGATATTTTGTTGGAGTCCTCACCTCGTTTTGTTAACAAAGTTACAGTCTGTCCTGACCAAGCCTGCATATATTGTGGCTTTTGGGGATGATGTTCATAATTAAGTGACTCTCATTGGGCTTCATTTGAAAAAATCATTAAAACCACAGCATGCTCAAGGCATTCCTTCACTGTTATTTAATTACAGGCCATTTTAAAAAAAAGTTTTAGCCTCTTCAGACTTAACTAGGGTAGGAATTCTTAAACTGGTGCCATACAAAAAGCTGGCTGGTCACACGCTGCCATCTCTCTTCCTTGTTTATAGCTGTTATATTGCATTAAATACAGCTACAAAGAAAAATACACTTGGGAAAGATTAATAAGATGACAGTGAGTTCTGATGAAGATCAGAAGTAACAGTGTTTATCATTTTGCATGTTTTTAATTGATCATTCTATTTTCTGTTGTAACTTTATGTTGGAGATACCAATACAGGTGATTAATGTTATAGTATTTCTACTTTCCTGTTTTTCCATAAAATACTTTGATTACATTTTACTTCTATGTAGGCCTTTTTTGATTTGTAAACTTACTCATTCTTGGTAACTGTTCACTGAAAATTTTTGATGAATAATTCCCAACCTACTAGTTGTTTAAGAACTGTTCCTTTTGAGTATTTGGTCTTTATATTATGTACTTTGTCACCCAAGTCACAAAGTATTGTTTCTGCTCTTTAACTAGATGAATGAAAGATTTAAATGGGTAAATAATGAATAACAAACTTTTATAATACCTTTTCAGAGAATTTATTTGTGATTAAAATCTGTGAATTTTTTGTAGGAGTTAAACATCTGAGTGAAAATTGAATAGTTATAAATAACATAACCCTACAAGTCAAAGCAAACAGAACTGAATGTTTTGATTCTCAATCATATACATGCATAATTTTTTTTATTATTATTAGACTGGCTCTTCTTCAGACAAAGAGAGTTAAGAGTCTTTTTGCACTATGTTGCATCTTCTTACAATGTTGAGTCACAGACAAACATACTGTGTGACAGCAACACAAACAATCACTAAAACAAATCTTTTCACAGCAGCAATTACCTAAAGCACCGGTTCTCAAACTGTGGGGTGGGACCCCCTTTGAATGGGGTTGCCAGAGCTGGCTGAGACTTGCTGGGGCCTGGGGCTGAAGTCTGAGCCCCACTGCCCAGGGCCAAAGCCAAAGGGCTTCATCCCTGGGTGGCAGGGCTCAGGTTGCAGGCCCCCTGCCTGGGACTGAAGCTCTTGAGCTTCAACTTCAGTCCCCCCCTCTGGGGGTCGTCAAGTAATTTTTGTTGTCAGAAGGGAGTCACAGTGCAATGAAGTTTGAGAACCCCTAACCTAAAGGAAACCTTTAGGAGAATTAGATACACTGCAACCATCAAGCTCTTTGCTTCCCAGAGCTGGAGCCATTTTTGCAAAAATGAAGTAACTTTTGGTGTCTTGTTGAAGATTTTTAGAATTATAATAGTTAAATATGGAAAAGTTCATCTCCCTGACAATGAAGAAAAGATTTACTTATAGTATATTACTAATGTTTTGTTCAGTCTGGTTTTGAAACTCCCAAGTGATATTAGTCCTTATGTTAAATTCAATGGGTAATTTTTCCCCACGTTTGTTTGTCACAACTATTTTAACATTGTATAGTTCTTAAAGGTCTTGATTCACCAAAGCACTTAAGCATGTGCTAAACCAGGGGTAGGCAACCTATGGCACATGTGCCAAAGGCGGCACGCGAGCAGATTTTCAGTGGCACTCACACTGCCCGGGTCCTGGCCAGCAGTCCGCGGGGGGGGCTCTGCATTTTAATTTAACTTTAAATAAAGCTTCTTAAACATTTTAAAAACCTTATTTACTTTACATACAACAATAGTTTAGTTATATATTAAAGACTTATAGAAAGAGACCTTCTAAAAATGTTAATGTATTACTGGCACGCGAAACCTTACATTAGAGTGAATAAATGAAGACTTGGCACACCACTTCTGAAAGGTTGCCAACCCCTGTGCTAAACTATAAGCACATCCTAAAAACCTATTAATTTCAATGGGACTTAATCAAATACTTAACTTTACTGCATTGTGCCCATAGAGCAGTGGTTCTCAAACTTTGGTACTGGTGACCCCTTTCCTATAGCAAGTCTCTGAGTGTGACCCACCCTAATAAATTAAAAACACTTTTTAATATATTTACCACCATTATAAATGCTGGAGGCAAAGCGGGGTTTGGGGTGGAGGCTGAAAGCTCACAACCCCTGAGGTAATAACCTCACGACCCCCTGAGGAGTCCCGACCCCCAGTTTGAGAACCCCTGCCATAGAGCATAAATTAAACTATTTGATTATAAATTTAGTAGGGGAAAGTACGATATCCCAAAAATTTCAGTATTGGAAATGAGAGATGTTGCTATGGGACAGTGAAACAACTGTGGAAATTGCTACTTATTCAGTGAGTTATTTTCAGTGGCTGCGCTTTCTTTTCAAGAGTAGAGCATCATGGACTGTGGTCTGAGCAGTTTTGGGTAAGCTGGGTGGTCACTCAGGCTTTTCATGATCTTAATTCATGAGAATATTTAATTGGATCAAAGGGTGACCTATGGTTGTGAGATTGGCTCCCGATACCTATTTTGCTGTAAGAACCGTCTTCTTTAGTACCATTGTTGGTTTATTTAATGGAAATTGAGTCCTTAATGCCAAATCAACCAGCATGATGTGAGATATCCTTATTCAGCATGTTCCAAACAAGCACACGAAAAATAAACTGTATTTTTGTATCAAGAAACTTAAAACTGTAAGGAGTATATAAACAAATTATGTTTATAATAATGTTCGCCAGGTAGAGTATAAATAATTTCTTAGAAAGCTATTCATTTAAGTTTCTTACTATTAGAGTACTGTTTTTATTTGTGAGTTTTACACAGTAACGATACACAATTAGAGACACATGAATTGACGTCTGCTGTAATACTGGAGACTAAAACAACATGGCCAAAAGGAAGGATGGTGCTTCTTTAGTTTTGCATGAGAGGCTATTAAGGCTAATACCAACTTTGATAAGGTACACAGGAACCAAGTAATTAAATAAGGCAATTATTGGTATAAGGTACACTTTGAGAGAAAATAGTTTAAGAGAATAAATGTTTTGATCCAAAGCACATTTTATTTATTAATTAAGGATGCAATTTACTGCGAAGCATCAGATTAACTGTTTGAGGTGAAACGTTGCATAATGAGATGCTCATAAACAGATGCAATAAAAAGCATCTGGCAAAGATAAGTTAAAGACAATATTACATCAATCTGTGGGGATCAGAAGGCAAAATATTGCTTGAAATGGTAAGTAAAATCTCACATTTTCAAGGATCCTCTGAGGCAGGGGTTCCCAAACTTGGTTCGCGGCTTATTCAGGGTAAGCGGTAAGTCAGGGTAAGTCATGGGCCGGGCCACCGCTTCCCACAGCTCCCATTGGCCGGGAATGGCAAACCGTAGCCACTGGGAGTGGCCGTACCTGCGAACACTCAGGCAAACAAAGCATCTCGCAGCCCGCCAGGGACTTACCCTGAACAAGCTGCGAACCAAGTTTGGGAACCCCTCCTCTGAGGTAAGGAAACTGAATAATCTAAAGCAAATAAGCACCATCTGTAGAGACGTCAACTGCTACTACTGTTCATACTCAGTATCACCGATAAACTGAAGGTCTGGTGATCTCCAATGACTTACCTATTTGCATGTCAAAAAACATTAACCAGCACCAAGAATATAGGAAATAATAAACTGTTGTGACCACCTATTCTTGTAGAAGCTACCATAGGATCTTATAACAAGTCTTAGGACATTGGTATTACCTCTCATTTGAAGTTCACCTAATATCCTGCTGGGGTGCTGCTTCAATATTCCCTCAATGAGTTCGTGGCAGAATGGGAACAACACACCAGAACCATGGCATGGAGTCCCCAGATCAAACTAGTAGACTAGCTCTGTGCATTGGCCAGAGTGCAGGTGTCCCCATATTTGTTGTGGAGGGGAAAGGCTGGGTTTGTTGTTAAGGCACTAGACTGAGTGAAGAGATAGGTTCAATTCCTGGCTTTGCAACAGCCCTCCTGAGTGACCTTGAGAAAATCACTTAATCTCTGTCCTAATGCTAAAACTGTGCCTCAATTCGCCATTAGAAAAATGGGACTACTACTACTTCCCCCCCCACACACTCTTTGATTCTTTTGTCTATTTATATTGTAATTTCTTGGAGACAGTGACTTCTTCATTGGTACAGTACCTAGCACAATGGAGCCTCAAGGAGTGACTGTAATAACTAATCAAAAAACGTAAGGAGATATCCTTTCCTACTCTTTGACGAAAAGCTGAATATGAGTTGTGACGGTGTACCCCATAAGACTTTATGGGGAGATGCTTATAAATGTATATATGTAACTGGAATGTTTTATGCTACAAGTGCCATGTAACATAGCTTTGTGAAAGTTATGACCTACTGAATTTATTCCTCCGGTTTGTATGCATGTATCATTGTTGTAGCTGAAGTTATGAATATTGGTTTTATATTTGCTGGTTTTATACATAGCCTTTGTAAGAGCATGGGATCAGGTCTGGAAAAAAGAATGTGCAAGTTAAGTGCAAACACTTAACAGACAAAAGAAGGTGCAGACCCCAATCCACATCTGGGCCTGGTCAGGAATGCAACTGGTTGGACTGGTTAGGGTGCATGGACAGGTGACTTGCCCATGTGATCCCAAAACTCCAGGGCAACACGATGCTACACAGGGAGTGGGGGAAAGGCTATAAAAGCCCTTGGAAGGCCCTTCCATTTTGTCTTCAGCTGGCTAAAGAGAGAGGCTCTCCACCCCCCCAAAGGACATACCTGAGAGAGACTGAACAAAGGACAAAGACAATAGGGGCTGTGAGCGATTGCTGGACCCAGGCTAGTTCTACAGCCTGTAAAAGGAAAACTGGTGAGGCTTTTATCTGTGTTGAGTTGAATTAGTCCTAGATGTGCGTGTTTTATTTTATTTTACTTAGTAATTCACTTTGTTCTGTCTGTCACTACTTGGATTCACTTAAATCTTACTTTCTGTACTTATTAAAATCACTTTTTACTTATTAAGTTACCTGGAGTGCGAGTTGGTACCTGGGGGGGCAAACAGCTGTGCATACCTTTCTATCTTTGAAATAGAAGGCGAACTATTTATGAGTTACCCTGTATAAGCTTTATACAGGGTAAAACGGATTTATTAAGGGTTTGAACCTCCTTGGGAGTTGGGCACCTGGGTGTCAAAGGCAAGAGCGCTTCCAGGAGCCTTACAGTTGTTAGGGGACTTGGTTCGGACCTGGGTCTGTGTTTGCAGCAGATCAGCAGAATCTGGCTCAAAGCAGACAGGATTTGGGAGTCCCAAGCTGGAAAAGGCCGAGAAGCAGAGGCAGAAGTAGCCTTGGCACACCAAGTGACAGCACTAAGCAGGTTTCTGCGATCCCAACCCGTCACGAGTCAACAGTGTGGCCTTGTTGCCAAGAAGGGTAACGGCATTTTGGGTTGTATAAGTAGGGGCATTTCCAGCAGATCGAGGGACATGATCATTCCCCTCTATTCGGCACTGGTGAGGCCTCATTTGGAGTACTGCAGGTCTGCACAACTCGTAAAGCGGCGAGGGCCATATTACTCCAAAGAAAACCGCGGCGGGCTGAAACACGCCCCCCAGTGCCGCCCGCCCCGCAGAAACAACCCCTTCTTCCCCAGCACTGGGGTGTGGAAGCTTGTAGAGGGCCCCAACATCACCCCCCGAGGGGGTCACTATATTACTGCACACAACAGTCAATCAATGCAGTTGTAGATAAATCTCTGCATTATGCATTTTTGTATAACTTTGATATGACTTTGTATTGAACCTTGGCAATATGTTATAGGGGGCCCCTAAGGTAGTATAATTATTTTTCTTTTACCTTGTCTTTTTGCTAGAAGTAGAATAAGATCTTCCCCCCACTTTGTATTCAATTGCCCTGTTGAATGAATGAGGTGTGAATGAGGAAGGCATGGAAGACAGGCACCTCCAGACAGCTGCAACCTTTGGAGAGGGGATGGGAACCAGACCAAGGACAATCAAACTTGTCAAGTGGGCTGACTAGAGAAGAGCAGACATACTGATGGCCTCGGGGGTTAGAAGCAAGCATCTTCCTTTGGGAACACCCTCTTTGCAGCATTGGGACAACCCCCAGCCCAGAAACAAGCAGGAAAAAGGACCAACGGACACAGTCCCAGATTTTGGGCTGCAGTGAGTCCACCTACTCACCCCCTCACGGGCCACACAGTGAGCCCACATGGGCCGCATGTTGTGCATGCCTGGAGTAGTGTGTCCAGTTTTGGGCCCCACACTACAAGAAGGATGTGGATAAATTGGAAAGCGTCCAGTGGAGGGCAACAAAAATGATTAGGGGGCTGGAGCACATGACTTATGAGGAGAGGCTGAGGGAACTGGGATTGTTCAGCCTGCAGAAGAGAAGAATGAGGGGGGATTTGATAGCTGCTTTCAACTACCTTAAAGGGGGTTCCAAAGCGGATGGATCTAGACTGTTCTCAGTGGTAGAAGATGACAGAACAAGGAGTAATGGCCTCAAGATGCAGAGGGGGAGGTTTAGGTTGGATATTAGGAAAAACTTTTTCACTAGTAGGGTGGTGAAGCACTGGAATGGGTTACCTAGGGAGGTGGTGGAATCTCCTTCCTTAGAGGTTTTTAAGGTCAGGCTTGACAAAGCCCTGGCTGGGATGATTTAGTTGGGATTGGTCCTGCTTTGAGCAGGGGGTTGGACTAGATGACCTCCTGAGGTCCCTTCCAACCCTGAGATGCTATGATTCTATGATCCCCCACCTAGGCGCCAGGAACAACTGCATTTCCACTGCTCGCACAAGTTCACTGACTGGCTCCTTTCTAGCTACCCCTGCGTACTAATGGTACCAACGAGGTAGTGAGGACTTAGCAAGCGCCTGTCTGGCCCAGCCAGCAGAGCTCAACTGCACGGGGCGGGGGAGACAGCCCTGGCTCTGCAGTCAACGTGCGCCTCCGGCCATGCACTCCTGCCGAGCCGCTGCCTAAAATGGGTGAGTTGCACTGCCTTGGGCCAGGGCTCTCCCGCTCACCCTTCCCAGCTCGGATAAACCCACTCCAGCTGAGGCGCCCCTCCCATGGGAGGGACCTGAGGACATTGGCTCCGCAGGCAGCAGCGCAGGGGCACGCACAAGCCGCCCAGGAAAAAGCTCCGAACTCCTGGCAGGCTGGCCTGGATCTTACCCGCGGGGCGAGGATCCGGCCTAAAGCCCAACACAGCTGGCGGCACTTCCCACTGCCTCGCATCAGGGCTCAGCCCTACAGTGTGATCCCGGGCAGCAGCAGCATGACGCGCCACGTTCCAGCCTCGCGCGAATTTATAACCCGCCCCGGAACACAGCCACGTCCTCTACCCGCCCCTACTTTCCTCAAGCGCCGCACGCGCCACTTTGCGTAGCCAGAGCCCGCCTGCTCCCCGGGGCAGAGGCAGGGAGCATGCGCGTAACCCGTAAAGAGGCGGGTTTTGGTGGTGGCGCGTGGGATTCGATTCGAACAGGAGAGGAGCCCGCGCGCGGGGCGGGAGATGGCTGGCTCTGGGGCGCTGCTGCGCCAGTGCCCGCTGCTCCTGCCTCAGAACCGCGAGGGGAGCGTCTACGAGGGGTTTGTCACTGTGCAGGTACCGGCAGCGCCGCCCTAAGGGAGTGTCGTCCCCCACTAGCGAGTGGGGCTTGTGAGGGAGTCTCCCCTCCTCCCCCCGTGAGCGGGGCGGGGTCAGTGCCCTGCAATAGGCATCATTAGAAAATCTGGTCGCTTTTTCTTTGCAGGTCTCTTACTTGACATGAGTAAACACAGCTATGTGAAACGGACTACATACAAAATCCTGTAAATGCATAAAGAAAAGAAACACCATGTCCCGTCCCTTCCTCCCACTTCCTCCGCCCCCTCGCCCCCAATATCTTTTCTATTTGAATAACCTAAGTAGGGGGTTATATTTCTGGAATACGTGAAATCTTTAGCCAGAAATGTGATTTCCAAATTGACCATGTCGCTTTTAAAGTTAGTTACTCCTTGCTACCTTTCTGTACTTTAATGAAACAGTGAATCTTAGTTATCTGACCTTTGAAAAGGGCAGAATTACATTTGCTTTTTTCTTGGGGGGAAAAAAAGGACGGTTAAATGTAATAAAATTCAGAGGTGTAAAATATGAAAGTAAAGGTTATGGGGTACATTTTATTGTTCCTCTATTTTTGAAACCACTATAAGGCAGTGTCTTTGGGATGTCCATTCATTGGAGTAAAATTCGTGTATATAATTTTTAAAAAACATTTGGGCATGTTTTTTCCCCAAACATTATTTGTATCTTGGTTGATGTTATGGCTGACCTGCTGGTGGCTTAAACAAGCTTCTCTAATTGCTTATCTACCATAGAAACTGCACTAGTTTAACTGACGGAATGATGCAACTCTTTATTCAAACCAGAATTGTAGAAATGAGCTTACATTAGGACTTTGCCTTGAATTCTCCAAGTAGCAAGGGGAAAGGAGACATTCAGCATGGAGGTGTGTGGGTTTTTTGTTTTGTTTTGTTTTAATCTTGGCTTTGTTCCAGAAAATCAGTGATGTCATAACTACATCACTGCAGTTTTCTAGGTAGTTGCTTTCTTTCAAATGTATATCATTGTTTATAAAGTAGGGGTTTTTTTAATGTTTAAAGCCTGATATTTCAAAGAGTACTACTGTGTTTAACCTCAGTCACACTGAAGTCACTAGGACTACTTACATGCATAAAACTAAACCTGACACTGTAAGTCTTTATAGGATGGGCTTCTACAGTTTGCAAAACTGTGTATTTACACACACACACTCTTGTGCGCACACAAACGATTCTCTACAAACTGGTTCAATTTTCCCTTGAATCTGTGTGTTAGCTGGGATATCTCAGAGTGCAGCAGCTATTAGTTCATAACTGTGGAGGATCTAAAACAAAAATAAAAGCTACAATTTTTTAAAAAATAGCTTGCATGCTAGATGCCTTTCATTTTTTTACTGTTTGGAGTCTTTGGTGTGTAACTAATTGTAGAATTTACTTAAGAGTTGTAGGTTGCTTTTAAAAACAAAAATAAGGCGTCCTGTAAGAATTTTGTAAGAGTTTGCATGTCTCTTAGTGTACACTGAATACTACAGTGCAGTTTTACAGCCCCGCAGCCTGAGCCCCAGGATCCTGAGTCAGCTAACCTTAGCAAACCACAGTGTTTAATTGCAGTGAAGACCTACCTTAAAAGTTTTCACTCTGGTGAACTGAGAAAGTTTCAAAGATCTCTTGCCTAGAGATTTTCTTCCTCTATCAATTTTGTTTCTTCCGCTATCAATTTTGTTTAATCATACTGTACTGTATGATTAAAAAAAGAATGTTTGGAATAATGCAGTCTCTGATGCAGAAAAATTTCCATATAAGTTTATCCATCCATTTTTCTCATAGCAGCTTCTCTTCATGAGTTGTTCCTGTATTTTCTCTTTGATACCTCTGCAAACTTGCATTTTAACTAAACGCTTATTTTCCAGGATAGAGACTTCCATATAAGGATACTGTTACCATCAGATTTTCAGCTTAAAAATGCAAGGTGAGGTAATATTTCATGATAAATACACTTACATTTGTTCTGACTCACTGTGGGGAGGTATGAGTACGTGTACGTGTACGTATATGAATACTAGTGTAACAGAGTAGCTGGCCTCAGGCTTCTTTTGCTCATTGTCTGATAACTATGTGAAATTTCTATCCAAAGAATACTGCTTTTATTGAGTTGCAAGTACCTCAAAACAAGTGTGTTTAAGAATGGTGGTGATTTAATATTCATATTATTGTAGTGTCCAGGAGCCCAATTAGGTTGCATGCCCATTGTCCTGGGAGTTATACAAATATATCCAAGTAATAGACCCAAAGAGCATTCAGTGTAAGATGAAAAGTCTTTTCAACCATGTTGCTTTGATTAATGTTGCAGTTAATATTCTTCTCTGAAGATTAGTAAAATAAGAAAAATTAACTTTCATGAGATTACAATACAGTAACTAATTAGCTCTTGTAAGCTATTAATGCTTATTTTTTATATATATACTTTTGTCGTCGTCTTCAATATCCCAGCTGGAATGTGTGGCAGTTAACTCTGACATTTTCAGGATATATTTTTTTTAATTCTAGTATCTGTTATGAAGCCATATTAACTTGTAAGAATTATGTTGTTGTTTTCAACCTAGAATAGAGACTGGCTTATAGGTAAATGTCTGCTTATTAATTTTTAAAGAACTGTGGCTAGAGAAAGTGACATTTAAAAATATAAGAAACTAATCTTAGTATAAAAAATTCAAAGTTGGAAATTTTTTCTTGTTTTTCTGGGAGGTGGGCATGACAGAACTTTGTAAATTTTGTTTCATATGCTGTTTCCTTGTTTAAAGATCACTTGAATCAAGTTAAAACTATGAAAACTGTATTTCTAGGATACAGTGTAGCTGGCGTCTAAAGAAGGTATTGGATGGATATCACCAGATTGTGAAACAGGTATATTCTTCTTATAAAACCATTGTGAGCTTGGAAAATATGAATATTAAATTTGAAAAGCTTTTACTCATCCACAGCATCCTAAAAGTATTTAAGAAAAAATTCCATTAACTGTACTGTAAAGATGTATTGTTTTATGGTGTTTGGGGAATTACAACTTACCCCAAAGAGAGATAAGTAAAGTCTTATAAATAACTTGTTCATTTTCCTGCTAACTTCAGTCTTTGAAGACTGTTAAGATGTTCCAATGCTTTATATAAAAGCAGCTGACATCTTATGGGAAACTATTTTTTAAAAAGCCCATAACTGAAAACAATTATGCTGTTGTCTTTTTCCTTTTGTTTTTCTCCTATTCTTTATTACTAATACAGTGGAGTCGCAGCATATGCGCATTTAACTTGCGCAAATTCAACTATACGTGTTCCGTCAAAAAAACAAAACAAAAAACCCCAGACTGCTGACGGTCTGGGGTTTCGGCTGCTGGCCCCACTCAGCCTCCTGCCGGCTGA
Organism: Macrochelys suwanniensis; assembly: GCA_033296515.1. Taxonomy (NCBI): domain Eukaryota; kingdom Metazoa; phylum Chordata; order Testudines; family Chelydridae; genus Macrochelys; species Macrochelys suwanniensis. Next base: position 179,283,003 of record CM065777.1, on the reverse strand, counting down.
GTGATTGGAACCCCAGGCCGGCAACAGGCTGAGCCGCTTAGCCCACTGCCAGTCTGGGATACCAGCCGCCGGCCCCGCTCATCCTGCTGCTGGCCTGGGGTTCCGTTCACTCAGCTGGCAGGAGGCTGAGTGGCTCAGTTTGCTGCCAGTCTGGGGTCCCGGCCGCCAGCTCCTGGTAGCCAGGATCCCGCTAATTTTGACTGTACGCAATTTTCATTTTACGCGGTGACCTTAGAACCTAACCCCTGCGTAAGATGTGACTCCACTATAGTACTTAATACAAAAAGAGAGTTTAAAAGAACTGTCAGTGATAGGAGGGTGTTAGCTTAATTTTGTTATATAGTTGCTTGTGTAGTCTGAACTTACTCTTATGAGCCCTATCGGGAAGAATAGTGGGCAGTCCACAGAAATTCTTTGGGGACCACCCTGGCTACAAAATTGTGATGGCTACTTTCATTTCCAAGAAGGTATTACCCATTCAGTTATGGTCAAAAAAGCTAGTCTACGGCTATATCTAAACTATGGACCTTACAGTGGTATAGCTGTACCGCTACAGCTGCAGTGCTGTGTAGCTGTTCTATGCCCATGGGAAAGAGCTCTCCTGCCGGCATAATTAAACCAACCCCAACAAGAAGCACTAGCTATGTTGGTGGGAGACACACTCCCACTGCAATAGTGCTGTCCAAAACAGAGCTTTTGACAGTGAAACTTTTGTCGATCAAGGGATGTTTTTTTCCACACCCCTTGCAGACAAAAGATTTGCCGAAAAAAGTGCTAGTATAGACATAGCGTCAACTAGCTTACATAACTTCCTATTACAGCCTGCTTTTTAAGAGGAGAGTTTGACTTATCACCAAGAAGAATGAAAATGGGGACTTAAAAGTAGAAATGCACTGACACACCCAAATGTGGGAAGGTGGGATTAAAATTTAATTTTAGTCAACAAGGGAAGATTTTTAAATGGGCTCTGAATCACGAAGACTACTTGTTCTCATTGGCTGTCAGCTTCAGTTAAATTATGAAAAAAGTAATTTATTCAGTAAAATTTCTGACATTGAAATTGGTTTGTTCTATTTTTTAACTGAAATATAGTTTAAATCTGTTGCATTTTCCCCCTATTTTACATTCTTTGATTTATTACAATATCAGAACATGGATAATGAAACTAAAATTGTTACTAAAACATACTGGATGGAGGAAATTAATTGATAACATTTTCTCCCCAGAGGCTGCAACACTGTTCTGATCTGGTCAGTTTTATGGTGGAGCTTAAAACTATTTTGGTGAGTAATCCCAAGGGGATGTTCAAGTAGTCTTAATTTTCACTTTCTCATTACTTGCCTTTTTTTTAGAAAGCTATGAATTAATTCGTTAGCTTTTTAAAGTTTAAAATGAACCTTATTAGAATATTACAGTTTTGGACTACAGACAGCTAGTTGCTATTTATTTAACAATTATAATATCTGGCATTAGTTCTTACTCATTGGACTACTTGGAGTGTTCCAGAAGTAATAACCCAGCACTCCAGCAAGTGGCCCTGTTATAATAAGCATCATATAGAAGATACTTCCCTGATTGTGTTTTTACCTCAGGTTTTGGTTTGTGTGGATGATACCTATCTTATAACCATGTAAAGGGATCATTCTCTTGATCTCGTCTTCACAGGGGTTTTTCTACATTTAAAAACAAACAAACAAAACCCCCCATCATACTGGAGTATTGTGTTCCGTGTAGTGTGATTTGGAAACACAATTCAAAATACAGTTCCGTCCTGTCTGAGGTAGGACTGAACCATGTTTAACTAAATATTAAACAAGTCTGCTGACTGACTGTTATGGGTTTTTTTTACAGTGTAGATACACCCTTTGGGAGAGTTGGCAGGTGTCTACACTACACTATTTTTTTTCTCCCCCCAGAATCTTCCCATTGTTGCTGCTACTAAGGCCTTGTCTGCACTACGCAGTTTTGTCTGCAAAAGGCAGATTTTGCTGACAAAACAGTGGAGATGTACGCACATCTGGGGCCAGGAGCCAGGGGCTGGTGCAGAATGGGGAGTGGAGAGTGATTGAGTGGTGCTCCGTTCCCCACCTCCCTGGGGGGGGGGGGCTGGCCCAGGCCTGGCCATGTGCCCCCAATGCTCCTCCTTTCAGCTTGGAAAAGAGGTGACTACTGGTAGGTTTACACTACCCGCCCGATTCGGCGGGTAGAGATCGATCTTCTGGGATCGATTTATCGTGTCTCATCTGGACGCGATAAATCGATCCCAGAAGCGCTCCCCGTCGACTCCGGAACTCCTGCTCGGCGAGAGGAGGAAGCGCAGTCGACGGGGGAGCCTGCCTGCGCCGCGTGGACCCGCAGTAAGTAAAATTTATTTCGATCTAGGAAGCGTCGACTTCAGCTACGCTATTCTCATAGCTGAAGTTGTGTATCCTAGATCGATCCTCCGCCCCAGTGTGGACCAGCCCTAAGGGGGGATATGATAAAGGTCTATAAAATCATGAGTGGTATAGAGAAAGTAAATAAGGAAATGTTATTTACTCCTTCTCATAATACAAGAACAAGGGGCCACCAAATGAAACTAATAGGTAGCAGGTTTAAAACAAACACAAGAAAGTATTCTTTCACGCAATGCACTGTCACCCTCTGGAACTCCTTGCTAGAGGGTGTTGTGAAGGCCAGTACTATAACGGAGTTCTGAATGGAGCTAGATAGATTCATGGAAGATAGGTCCATCAATGGCTATTAGCCAGGATGAGCAGGAATGGTGTCCCTAGCCTCTGTTTGCCAGAAGCTAGGATTGGGTGACAGGGCATGGATCACTTGATGATAACCTGTCTGTTCATTCTCTTTGGGGCACCTGCCATTGGCCACTGTCAGAGGACAGGATACTGGGCTTGATGGACCTTTGGTCTGACGTGTTATGGCCATTCTTATGTTCTCTGTGCCCCACACTTTGGGGACCTCTGCCCTACACACACTCTGTCTGTCTCTGTCTCTCTCTCACACTCATTCACTCCCTATCTCTCACACACTTCAGTATTTCCCCCCACACTTCTGTGGGCTTCTTGTGTTAGTGTTCAGCAATGTAAATTTGGTCATATTACCGAGTGCTACTTTAAAAATTGATTTAAAATGTGTTACTTTTCAGGCATACACAGCAGTCATTGCAAGATTCATAGCACGGTGGAAACAACAATGCCAGGCTCAGCATACTACAGCAACACACATTTCAGTGGCTCAGTATTAATATGCTCCTTCAAGGCAACCCCCAACCAGATTAGCCACCCCCTCCACCCCCGATTGGGATCCTCTTATAGCCTGTGTTCATAACGCATAGCACAATACTGAAGAGCAGTGCAGGATCCATGCTTTCTGACAGATGGCTAGGTTGCAGGTTACCAGGGCAGTTGAAAAGCGGCTGGCAATGTAGTAGGATGCCCATGGAACGATGGGCTTGAGAAACCTTCATCATGTGACCCTGTACCTGCCCCTGTGAAGCATTGCAAACCCTTCCCAAAGCACCCTGCAGCCAGTTGCACAGTGGGATAGCTACTCACAGTGCACTGCTCTCTGTGTCAATGCAAAAGTTGCTATTGTTGATGTGCACTGCCAACACAAGGAGCATAGGGTGGACATGCAACAGCGGTTTAATTACAGGGGTGGCTGTACGTTGGTGTAACTAGCAGCAGTGGAAATATTACTGTAGATGGGGTGCAAGCAATTTAACAACAGTGTTGTGGCTGATCAGATGACATGGAGGTTTAAAGATGCTGGTGACTACTGGCACCTTGTTTACACCAGGGGATGAAGTTGAGGAAGAGCTGGTCAAGTGCTTGTCCCCAATGTCCTAGTAAGCGATCTCCCCTGACAACCAAGTCTAGGGCCATAGAAAAATCAGATCATATGTTCCATATTGTGTTCATGCACAGCGATACTGATTTCCTAGAAGCACGTTTAAAATAACGTTAAATTATTTTAAAGAAAAATAAAATTGGAGGTATATTTCCAATCTAGAACCACTGATCGGAGGTGTTTATTGACTCTCCTCTCAGGAAGACTGGTAGTCCCACTCACAAAGTATGAAAGTAGTCAGGGGCTGAAATGAGAATCCAGGAAAGGGGTAAGGGGGGAAAAGGTGGGGATTGCTATATAAAGCCTTATGTACTAAGTTGTAAAGAAGACAGGGAGGATTTCCTAAAGAAGTAAGGACTTGCCTTTGTGGCTGTGGAGCCCAGGAGGCAGCTGTGCGCTTAACAGAACCTTTTACTTTTGAAGTGAAGCGTTCTTTCAATCAAGATGCTGGACTTCAAATTTATTAACTTTTTAAAAAAGCACACTTGATATTTACATGTGAAGATTACAGTGTTAACATCTGTTAAAAAATGTTTTGATCATCATTATCTGAAGCACTTTACCAAACTGCTTCTTTGTCTGCTTCATCTGGAGGCTAAAACAAAAGCAAATGTAATGTACAGTTAATTTTACTTAAACGTAATATTTTTGAATGAATTTTAAAATGGTATAACTGAATAGATGCAAAAATACTGAAATTGTGGGCCATTTATAATGGTGTATTTTAATATTCTTCTAAACAGGAAGCTGCTTTAAAGAATGCACAAGAGCTGCATGCACCCCCACCTCCAGAATACTACTCGTACCTTGTCAGAGATATAGAAACATTGGGTTGGAATAAGTATGTTTGTTTTTCATTACTTAATAGAGGTTATCTTTATAATATCTGTGCTACAAAGTATTTTTGGTCAGTTAATTTAGTCTGTACAGGTCAAACAGTTTGGTAGTGAGAACATCAGTCTACTGCTTTTGCTTTTCTGAAACTATTATATGAACCAAAAGACCTATCACACTATTTAAAAAAAATGACCTGAAGGGTAAGATGCTACATATTACTACAGAAAAATCAATTTTTGTGTGTGCTATAAACTGTCAGCATAGACAATATTTTTAATACAACTTCTTCTTTCTCCTTTTCTCTCCTGCTTTTTCCCTGAATTGTATATCATTTGATTGTGACACTTTTCATTAAATAGTGAAAGATAAGTGATGTCACCATATCTGAGTTACATGTAGTAGGTAAAGCTATTGTTGCACTAGCAAATGGGTTTATCCTTTCATAAAAGTGTAGATGACTCACAGTTGTTCTAACAAACTAGGACATAAAAGTACATTACACTGTCTGTCTCCTCCTTTGCAGCCATAAGGCAGGGAGGCATTGTGGCTCCACTCTGTAAAAGAGGTTGTGTGTGGATTTAGGGAGCCTGCTCGGGGCTGCAAACTGTCTGGGTCCATTCCAGCTCTTTCTGAGCACTGTGTTTGTGGCAGATGTTCATATTGCTGTGACAATATGGCAGCTCATCGGCAGGAATGGTGGGGAACTCATAGAAGAGAATCAACACCAGGGAATTTGGTCTCTCCATGAACAACTATTGCACATCAGTTCTCTGGAGATGAGGTTGGTCAAGTAGTATCCTATAAGGTCTTCATTCAGCTGGCGATCAAGCCACCATTTTTTATAACATATTTTTAATGTAACTATACCGGACAGGGAGACAGCTGGGTATGCTTTCTGTGAAGAAAGCTCTCCAGGTGGGCTCTAACCCATGAGATGTTCCTGCTTACTGGATATCTAGGAACAAAGATGAAATGACACAAGAACAGATAGATATAAACTGGCAATCAACAAGTTTAGCTTGAAATTAGACAAAGGTTTATAATCATCAGAAGAGTAAAGTCCTGGAACAGCCTTCCAAGGGGAGCAGTGGGGGTTAAAAACCTAACTGGCTTCAAGACTAAGCTTGGTAAATATATGGAGGGGAGTGTCTGCTGAGACTGCCTACAATGGCATGTGGCCCATCTGTGCTAGAAGCAAATATATCCAACGGCTGGAGATAGGACACTAGATGGGGGAGGGCTCTGAGTTACTATGATGATTTTTTCCCAGGTGTGTGTCTGGTGGGTCTTGCTGACATGCTCAGGGTCCAAATGATCGTCATACTTGGAGTCGGGAAGAAATTTCCTCCCAGGTCGGATTGGCAGAAACCCTGGAGTTTTTTCACCTTCCTCTGCAGTGAGCGGCATGGGTCAGTTTCAGGTTTAAACTAGAGTAAATGATGGATTCTTTGTAACTTGAAGTCCTTAAATCATAATTTGAGGACTTCAGTAATGCAGCCAGAGGTTATGGGTCTATTGCAGGAGTGGGTGGGTGGGTGAGGGTCCGTGACCTGCAGTGTGCAGGAGATCAGACTAGATGATCATGATGGTCTCTTCTGGCCTTAAAGTCTATGAATCAAATAGCATGTAGACCACTTTAGATCTCAGGGCTCTCAAGTTTATAAGGAAATCAATATTCCAGGTGGAAATACTGAAGTCCATCATTACAGCATTATCTTCCCAAAATTTCAGAATATGAAAATAAATTTCCTGAAAATCTATGGATGATATGGTTGGGGAGAGTCGTGCAGAGATTTTAGTTTCTGCTACACTGAGAAGTACATGCTATACAAAGTACTGTCCTCTTGTACTTGTAACTTACACATGGGTATTCACAAATTCCATTCATCCCTCTGCTGTCTGCTTGGGCCTAAGTTTTAGGCCCTAACCAGACCCAAACCTAAGAAGATTGAGTCGTTTTCCAACTCGATTCCAACCCTTCCCACCAAACTTGACTCAGTGCTGCCAGCTCCTGCCCATGGGATCAATGCGGTGGCGGCTGCATGTGCCAGTGGCTGTGCCCTGCTGTTGCTGTCCACTGCGTCCTTCTGTGGACTCAGGGGCACTGCAACTCATTGACATACTCACTCTGCATCGTGCACAGCCCAGCAAGCTGGCAGCGGTCAGCAGGAGCAAAGCATACCACTGTACCAGTGTCATTGGCAGGAGGAGAGCTGAGCTAACCCAAGCCTGAAAGTATCTGGTTGTTTTCCCACTCAGCATTTGTAATCGGTTCCCATCAGGTTTGAGTCAGGTTGCAGGGCTCCACATCCCTCCCTTCAAATGGAAAGGAGACGTGTATCCGTGTCTGGTTACCTTCTCCATGTGGTTATGCAGGCCTGGGATGTATATCTAAAAACCTTCAGAAGCATGGCTCTGAGTGAACAACTGGAAAGACCAATTACAGCTTTCACAAAAGTCCAAGTTATTATCCAAGACAACTTTTATTTTAGAGGAGAGATGAAAAAAGATAGCGTTTTATTTGCCAAACATTACATACCTCTCCTAAGATAAAATCTGACTCAGTTCCTGGGATAATGGTCTTTGGTAGATACCTAGCAAAATTATTGCTTCACTTCCAGCCAGGAATGGCAGCAAATCAGTATTTAAAGATCTTGGGCCAGATACAGAACTAGTATCTCTCAGTGAATCATTCGTAATATTATTTATCAGCTAACTGATGTCCGGTCTAGAGATACTGGTCATCAGTGTAGATACTGGATCCCATATATGGGAACATATTTTAACTCCTATAAGACTTGAAGGCAATGTTATCCAAGGAGGAGATATGGAGCATAACCTGTCTCATGTTATGGCCCGTCAAGTTCGTTAGTTAATTCAAGCAAATACTTTTGCAGAAAAATGGAGTATATATAATTTCTAAAAGGCAGAAAACATTCAGCATTGCTTAGAGAAGTACCCTTGTTAATGTTCTGGACAGAAGTGCTCACTGTATTCCTTAGGGTTCTACACTAAGAAGGAAAATCAGTTTTGGCTGTTTCAGGAAGACACATTAAGAACTAAGGGAATGCAGTCTAGACAATTTAGCCTTTCAGTGCATCATAGGTCAGAGTGGAAGCTTATTGATGAACCTATCTGCATTCAAGTCCACTTGGAAAACCAAAAGAAGTACTATGTGAGGGTGAGACACTCATATGCAAAGATTGTGGCATCCTTATCTCAGAAGTGGGCTAAATGGCTTCCTTTATTTCTTTCACCCCTCAGCCGCTGAGAGTAAAGATTGTGAAGGAACAGGCCATAGTGATTACAATTATCTTCTCATTGAGCTTTAGGTCTTTTGTTCTCAAACCTGATTTAAATGGATCTGGAACCTCCTCTCCAACTCCTGCTCACATACAACCCCACTCCACATAGTGTAATCAGGGGCCTATCCTAATCCATATCCAGCGCTCCCTGGCTCATCGTCATCTGGGATGCTGAGAGGAAGGAACTACCGTTACTTACTCTAAGAAGGTGACAAACATCTTCTTGCCATGTTGGAGGAAATTCACAAATGATGTCTATGTATTGCTTTAAGTTTAGAGATTGGTATTACAAGGGACACACATCAGGGCAAAGTCAGCTGTAGCAAAGGATATTCTAGTGTCTACAAGAGGTCTTGACAATGAGGCTCAAGGCCAATGTTTCTGGGAAAGATGAGTCAGCAACTGCAAATGTATTGCACTTCAGAAAACCCATGAGAAACTCTCATCACCATCATATAAAACTCCTGAGGATCACCAATCTTATCAGTCCTCTGGCAATATGCAGATTCCTGTCATGATTTTGATCTGTGTGCTATGAGTCCTAATACCATCTCTCAGCTTCACATTTGGTAGATCTCTTCGTCTTTTAACTGAAAGTATCTTTCCTATTCACCGTCTCTTGGTGCTTGGTATGCTCTCAATGAAACATCAGTTACATGTTCTAACAAACCTGGTGGTTCTGTAAAATTAAAGGGCTTCCATTCCCCAGCATCACCATGATGGGGTGTATTAACCCCACAATAGTGAGGCAAGGGTTAAGGAGGTGCTCTGTAGGCATGAAGCCATACCCCCCTTGCCTCTGCTGGGCATGCTTCCAGTGGTGGGAGCATTCAGAAGGGAACAGTTTAGCTCAGTCTGGGCTGACCAACGAGGAGAGCAGTTGGGTGCAGCCGCATCCTGCTGGGACTCCAGACAGTTGGGACCGAGCCTCCTAGCCAAGCCACTGGAATCTTAACCACAGGAACTGAGGATGACGACTTGCTGTCACCAGGGAGAAGGTGCTCTGGAGACAAACCGGGGAGGAAGCCAGGAGGACGGATCCCAAGAGTGATTCACGATGCCAACGGAGGTACAGGGAACAGGGATAGGAAGTGACTTGGGGGCATGAGTAAGGGTACTAGACCCTAGGCCATCTATATGGTCTACTGCTTTGCAGGGTCCTCTGTTGGAACCCAGTGGAATAGGGTGGGCCCGGGTTGTCTCCCTCCCCACCGCCACCTCCCCATTGGGACTATAGCTGTTATGCAGAGTGTTCCTTGATTCTCACCATTGGGTGATGCTACTGTGGACCATAGCCAATAGGCAGAGTGGCCTCTGATTCTCAGCATTGGCGACGCTACTCTGAACTACAGCTGCCAGGCAGAGTGGCCTTGGACACTCATCACTAGGTAGTACTGCTAGCCTGAGGCACCCAGGCAGCTCCCAACAGTCACCATACTCCTCATATGATAGGAAGTGGTGTTATTGTCTTTCTGTATGAATCCAAATATACCGAGAAAGTAAAATGTATGTGAGATGTTTACAGAACCTACAAAGGAACAAAGGTGTATTTAGGAGAGGCGTTCAAAACCTCAGGTACAACTCCTCTTACTAATATGCACTATATGAAAAGAGCAGTGATTTTTGTGGGTGAAGAAATAACACACATCTTATGAGGAGGTCTCTAAGGCTGCTACAGTGCCTTTCATCTACACTTCTCAAACACTATATAATAAAACCTAAGAGTTGCGAACACTAAAGTTACAAACTGACCAGTCAATCACACCTCATTTGGAATCAAAAGTATGTAATCCGGCGGCAGCAGCAGAGACCAAAACCAAACCAAACCAAATGTGGTACAGTACTATGTTAAACATAAACTACTTACCAAAAAAAAAAAAAAAAAAAAAAGATTTAACCAAGTAAGGAAACTGTTTCTGTGCTTTTCATTTTAATTAAGATGGTTAAAAGTTGCATTTTCTTCTACATAGTAAAGTTTCAAAGTTGTATTAAGCCAATGTTCAGTTGTAAACTTTTGAAAGAACAACCAAAACGTTTTCAGAGTTATGAACATTTCAGAGTTACGAACAACCTTCATTCCCGAGGTGTTCGTCACTCTGAGGTTCTACTGTAGAATCAATATCCTCACTCTTACTGATGCAGTGTTTGGTAGAAGGATGTTGTCAAACAGAGTTCCTAGCAATACCTAAGTTCCTTGTCCTTTTCAATTCTACAAGGCTAAGTTGAATCCTCTTTCTTCTCCTAGGGATGAATTACTGTTTTTTTCATCCCATTTTGAAGACTGCCTGACATAGAGAACACTGAGAGGGAAAATTTTACCTTTATGTGGATTTTCGTTCTAGGACACTCCATGTCAGACACTACTGTTTTTAATGTTACTGATGCCGGGCCCTTTGTAGCAGCCGCTTTAGAGCACCTCTGCCACCTAGCGGAGGGCCTTTGTTAATAGCAGGGGGATTCCTGGCTCTGGTCCTGGCTCACCTCCTTACGGGGATGGACGGCGTACTTGGTGCAGGGCCTTTGCCTTGGCCTTCTTTGCTTTTTGGGCCTTTTTGTGTGTGGCCTGTGTGGCCGTTGCTGTTGTTTTTGCTGCCCCGTGCTGGCCCCCTCGGGGTCTATATGGCCGCTGACGTCGCTCAAGAAAGCGAGGGGAGGAATGTAGGGTACCACGGAAGATTGTGTTACGGCATAGCAAGGGTGTTTTCGCTTTCTCACTTTTTCTCAGCGGCTGGTTACTGTTGGTCAAGGCCTGCCAGCTGCAGCTTGTTATGAATTAGTTAGAGCTGCTTTGTATGGCCTTGAGCCAGGAGGCGGACACGGCCTGTGAAAAGCCCCTGCTTACTTATGTATGAGATGCTTGTATATAGTTGCATGAGCCTGGCCCTGCTTTGGACTCTGTACCAGGCTGAACTTCGGTGAGCTGGGTTCCCCGCTTCCGTGACAGCAACGCCAGGAGTCCCCGTTGCGGATGTGTCACTTTGCCTTCAATAAAGCCAATAACACACAGTGTGTGTGGGCCTCGTTCTTGCAGAGCACCCTGGGTAGGCCTGCAGCCTCCCAAGAACGTAACAGTGGGTTATATATTTTTTTCTACTACTGATAAGACAGTATTGTTCAAGATACTGACAAGACAGTCATGTGTTACATCAACAAACAAGGTGTTCAGTCCCAACAGCTTTGCGAGGGCACGGCTGTGTGGAACTGATGCCTAGCTCATCAAGTGCATCTTATGTCTGTATCTGGCAAGCACAGGTAATGCGCTTACAGAGAACACTGTGGGCACAGACTTCAGAGACAACATGACTAGTGATGCATTTACGTTACGGAGACTATACCAGCATAGTTATGTCAGCGTAAGTATGCTGGCTTAACCTTATAGTGTAGATACAACCTATGCTAACGGAAGGGTTTTTTCCATCAGTGTAGGAACACCAACTCCCTAAATCAAGTTAGCTACATCAGTGGAAGCATCCTTCCATCAACATAGCTGTTTCTATGCCTACGTTGACCAAACTTTTAAGTTTAGACCAAAGTTTGAGTCTGGGATCAACTGTGATAGATCTCCTATTCAAGAAAAGGAGCCATTTGCCATCAGACCTCTTTGACAAGTGTGCTGTGTCCTCATTTCTGCTCCAGAGCAGGGCTGGATACAGACAGGTAAGTTAAAGGCTCCACAGCCCCCCATCTCCTCACTAATCCTTTACACTTTTCCACTGATCCCATTGGTGAGCAAAAATATGCCAGAAGCGTGCATGGGTCATAGTAATTGCTCCAGCATCTAGACCAGGGTTCTCAATCCACAGCCCTCTTCTGGCCCAATCAGTGCACAGCTGCGGCCATTGTGACATCCTCAGGGCCATAAAGGTAGTATATATGTTGTAGCCAGCATTGCAAGGTATTTACGTGCCAAATATGCTAAACATTCATATGCCCCTTCATGCTTAGGCCACTATTCCAGAGGACATGCTTTGATGCTGATGACACTTATTAAAAAAAGAATGCGTTAATTAAATTTGCGATTGAATTCCTTGGGGGAGAATAGTATATCTCCTGCTCTGATTTACCTGCATTCTGTCACATATTTCATGTAATAGCAGTCTCGGATGATGACGCAGCACATGCTGTTTGTTTTAAGAACACTTTCGCTGCAGATTTGACAAAACGCAAATAAGGTACCAATGTGAGATTTCTAAAGATAGCTACAGCACTCGACCAAAGGTTTAAGAATCTGAAGTGCCTTCCAAAATCTGAGAGGGAAGAGGTATGGAGCATGCTTTCAGAAGTCTTAAAAGAGCAACACGCTGATGCGGAAACTACAGAACTCGAACCAATAAAAAAAGAAAATCAATCTTCTGCTGGTGGCATCTGACTCATATGATGAAAGTGAACATGCATCAGTCTGCACTGCTTTGGATTGGTATCTAGCAGATCCCCTCATTAGCATGGATGCATATCCTTTGGAATGGGAAGCATGAAAGGGACATATGAATCTTTAATGCATCTGGCACGTAAATATCTTGTGGCACCGGCTACAACAGTGCCATGTGAATACCTGTTCTCACTTTCATGTGACATTGTAAACAAGAAGTGGGCAGCATTATCTCCTGCAAATGTAAACAGACTTGTTTGTCCGAGTGACTGACTGAACAAGAAGTAGGACTTATGGGGGGAGGGATAGTTCAGTGGTTTGAGCCTGCTAAACCCAGGGTTGTGAGTTCAATCTTTGAGGGGGCCATTTAGGGATCTGGGGCAAAAATCTGTCAGGGGACAGTACTTGGTCCTTCTAGTGAAGGCAGGGGACTGGACTCGATGACCTTTCAAGGTCCTTCCAGTTCTATGAGAGAGGCATATCTCCATTTAAAAAAAAAAAAGACTGAATGAACTTGTAGGTTCTAAAGCAGTGGTGTCCAATACATTCGCCACTAGCCACATGTGGCGAATAGGCTATTGAATTGTGGCTAATGCATGAGCAATGCGTTGGTGTATTGAAGACAGTAGTACTGGAAGACAGGTTGCATGCTTTGATATTCAGCTTAACGTGGCTAGGATATAGTAGTTTTGTGTTAGTAGTACCTATTATTTTTTTTTTGTAATATCTACTTATTTTTGATATTTGAAATGTCGTTTGTAGTATTTTTTAATCCTTTTTTATAATGTGGCAAATAATAAAAATTAAAAACCACACGTGTGGTTAATAATAAAAATTAAAAACCACAAGTGTGGCTAGCATCAAATTTCTATTGGACACTGCTGCCCTAAAGTTTTACATTGTTTGTTTTATTTTTGAATGCAGTTTTTTGTACATAATTCTACATTTGTAAGTTCAACTTTAATGATAAAGAAATTGTATTACAATACTTGTATTAGGTGAATTGAAAAATACTATTTCTTTTGTTTTTATAGCACAAATATTTGTAGTACAAATAAATGTGAGCACTCTACACTATGTTCTGTGTTGTCATTGAAATTAATGTATTTGAAAATGTAGAAAACATCCAAGATATTTAAATAAATGGTATTCTTCCATTATTTAACAGTGCAATTAATCGTGATTCATTTTTTTAATTGCTTGATAGCACTAGTTTTCACTAGGTAATGTATAATAACTTGCCTCCAAGCTCTGCTTCTCTGTTATGGATTACTTAATATTAAAGTCTTAGCTTCTCTTTATCTCTAATCAAGGTGTATCTGTGTACTCTTTCAGTCTGTCATCCACCAGTGGAGAGTTCTAGAGTTCATTATTTCCCCCTTCCCAAGCTGTAAGGGGTAAGGATTTTCAGATTGGCTTTAAGTTCAATAGTACATCATTGAGGATTTGCGTGTGTGTTTTCCTGAGGATCTTTTCCAACATTTCAAACTGTTAAGATGACAATTTAAATTTTTTTAAAACAACTTTTTGCAGATATATTGTCAATAAATTCTAGAACAAAAAAGTATGTGTGGAAAAGTGGGAGATAGGAGTTGTACATAGGTATATTATTGCACAAATACACATGATTTGCTCTATCATAGCACCCTTTCTGAAGACTTTTCAAAATTTGGTAGTTTTTGCACTGTGCCTAGTTTCCAACATCCATGAAATTGACTGGAGGGTCTTTCCAAGCTAAGGTCTTGAATGTGATTATGCTGCTGGCATGATGATACTATTTATTTAGAATAGTTTTATATGTATTTTTTTTAATTTTTAAAGGAACACTAAGGGTTGTTGGGTCTTTACAATTGCCCTAATTTGATAGTAACCATTTTTTGGACTTACCGTAAGGATTCCAGTATTTTTAAATAAAACTTTGTCACCCCACTAAAGACTTGTTTCTTTTGTAACAAGTGTGTTCGAGATAGAATATGTCCATCAGTTTCCAATGAACAGTAACCAGTTTTGGATCTTGTTCTGAAATATACAGGGCAACTGTCAAGGTAGGTTAATCTTCAATCCTAACAACCTTGACAGCGTCTCTTTAATTTTTTTCCTCTACTTTTTTGCTATCTCATCTGGTGATGCTTTGTGACAGGCAACAGTTATGCTACATATTAGGCATGACACTATACATTTTTCTCTAGTATCCATTTCTTGGTTTAACTATATGAAATCATGTTTTGTTTTTCTCAGCAACTATAAGTGAAGGATGGATTTAGACTTAATCCTCACTTTATAAAAACTTGCTATGGGGATCTGGTGCAAGGTTTTTGAAAAAGATGGGATTAATGATTTTCTGATTTAAAATGGAGATGTAGACTAGAGCCAAATTTATACTGGGTTTAAATGAATGCAGGTCAATTCATTTCAGCTTCATTAAACCTTATCATGTAAGTCCTGAATTCAACTCTTAAATTTTCTAGGGAAAATGATATTAGTGTCAAATTACCCAAAAGAACTTTGAGTTATTTGATATTGTACATGAAAATTAGATGACATTAATTAATGCATCCTTTTTCATATCCCCAGCGTCTACCAATTTTTCTATTTTTTCCCCCCAATGCCTGCATATTTGATGCTGTGTGCTGTGGAGTACAAATGTTTTCCTTATTTTCTTCTTTTCACTATTTTCTTCTGCTTCTAATCCAAGAGCATGCATATCCTTCAGTTCAGACCTATTTTTTTCTGCTTTAATAAGGCTTCCTCTGCCCAGCTTCTCCTGAAAGAGAGCCATTTTCCCGGTTTGCTGACTCCAGTGACTGGACTAGTATGTAATGGTTTTTATTTAAAAAACTGCTAGGCAGGTCAGCAGGCAGAAGCTAGTTTTGAACTCTAATGGGCCTTGTCATCAGTATAGGTGATAAGTTGTGCAATACGCTTAGACTGCTTTTTATCTTTACAAGAGAATGGTATTGTAAAAGTGTCAAAATATCCACATGCCCAGTTCACTAGTAAATATAGAGCTAAGTTAGAACCTCTTTGGCAATAGTTTAAACTACTCAGGGGACCTTTAATTCCAAAGAATGGTGTATTTTAAAATGTACTGGTAGTAGGAAACTTAAATCTGTGGCATCTTAAAACTGTATTTGTTACATGTTTAAAATCTTAGCAACCTTCAGTATGCACTTAACACTTGCTTGGGTACATGTATACTGTATAAAACTGTCATAACATGGAAGAAAAGTATTGTAAATGACTTTATACCTGTTTTAATACTGTATTTTCTTTAGAAAATTGATTTGAGTTTATAAACCAATACCAACTGAATTTTCTAAAATAACAGTATTGATGATAATAAAAGAGAAGTTCATTGAGGAGAAAAGAAAATAGAGAATATAAAAGTCTTCTACTGTAAGAAACTGCAGAAATGGATTAAGGAATTTGACAGAAAGTTTAATGTGTACATAAGTAGAGGCTGACAGGAACATGCTGTGTGTGTCAAAGGTTCCAGTGATGGAAAACTGAAACATAGTGCTTACTGACCACAGCATGAGCCTTGACACACATTGTAAATAACCCAGAGATATATGACTGCATTAAGCAGTAGACTGATGTATTAACAGCAGTAAATCTACAACAGCAGAAATGGCTGGCATGCAGAACTTCCACTGATTAATATTTGTAACAGACTAATTAGGAATATAGGAAAGATTGAGTTATAATTCCCTCTTGTACTACCAGAGTTTTCTTTTCCTTTCAGAGTCGTATATGTAGATACTGGCCTTAATACCATCAAGCTAAAAGGAGAAGATTCTTGTGGTCGACAGCATCTAATCACGCTGAAGTTAAATGCAAAGGTGAATTTATTTGTGGGGAAAATACTTTAAGAAAATAAGACCAAAAAGAATGGATTCCTCTCTTTTTTGTCTTTTATACTGAAGTTAGTGAACTGGTTTCTTTCCAAAAGGTCTTGCGTGCTTGTCCTTTATCTTCACATGGTTTGAACAATGATTAAACCGGTGAATGTTGTTCTGAAGACTTTTTTTTTTAAGACCAGTTTAAAACTCACACTGTATAATAGTAATCTATAAGCATCTTTTGATATAAAGTTGTACACCACTTGCAAAAACCTTCTGTTACAGGTTAGCATCCAGTGCCATTTCGGAAACCTTCATTCTTCGAGTGCTTGCTCATGTTCATTCCAATGTAGGTGTGCATGTGCTGCATGCACTGCCGCTGGAAAGTTTTTTTCCCCTCAGTGGTATCTGTCGGCTCAGCTCTGGTGCCCCCTGGAGTCATGCCTTCATGGTGCAGTGTATATAGGGGCCTGCTGCCCCGCTGCTCCCTCAGTTCTTTTTTACCGCCCGTGACAGTTGCTGGAATGTACTCATCTCTTGCGTCTTGCAAGCGTTGCTCTCAGTGGACTTTATCTGTAAATAAATTGTAAATAGTTATCATTCAATTACGCACTGGGCACCGGGATATGCTTCGGTCTCAGGAAGTGTGTGGTGTACCACAAAATGATGCCAGTGAGTGACCTGCATGATAATTATCTTAAGTGCCTGGGAGAGGCCCACGTTCAAGAATGGTGCAAGAGCTGTACGGGTTTCAAACCCAGGACTAAAAAGGACAGGGACAACAGACTTAAGTTCCTCCTGATGGAGGCGGCTCTTCGTCCCACCTTGGAGGCTCAGGCGGAATCAGGACCGAGCACTTCGATGTTGGTCAGAAGTGGCCCGGCGGCCTTCACAAGAGGTATAGTGCCATTCTTCCTCGCCGGCACCGTGAAAGGATTGCATGCTGGCGGCCCGGGACTCCTGGCACAGACATTCATCCCTAGTTCGCAGGAAACTAGCACCAGCCTTTTGGCACTACCCATCATCACCGGTGCCAAAGAAAAAATACAGGAAGACAGACCAGGGGTGCTTCCTGACCCTGAGACCTGTGAGGAATAGGGGCTCAAAAAGAGTGTAACCCATGGTGGGCCACTCCGAGGCACTAACAGGGCATGTGGCTCCATCGACTTTTGGCCCTGGAAAGGGTGCTGTTACTACAGAGAACTTTTTCCTGGGTGTCTGGCTGGTGAGTCTTGCCCACATGCTTGGGGTTCAGCTGATCGCCATATTTGGGGTCGGGAAGGAATTTTCCTCCAGGGTAGATTGGCAGAGGCCCTGGAGGTTTTTTGCCTTCCTCTGCAGCATGGGGCATGGGTCACTTACTGGAGGATTCTCTGCATCTTGAAGTCTTTAAACCATGATTTGAGGACTTCAATAGCTGAGACATAGGTGAGAGGATTATTCCAGGAGTGGGTGGGTGAGACTAGATGATCATAATGGTCCCTTCTGACCTTAAAGTCTATGAGTCTATGAGTCTGAGTCCAGTGCCAATGGATTTCCCCACCCAGGAATAGCCACTGTGGCGTGTTGGCCCTGTCTTTTCCATCAATGCCAGAGACCTTTGAGGCTGTGTGGAACCTTTTTTCACTCACGATGCCACAATCCCTGGCTGGTCGTGAACTGTCTGTTACAGGTCCGGATCCACGGGACACCAGGTGCCTTTGAAAGCAAGCCTGCAATGATGGCATGGCACTGCTCTCCGGTGCCGGTCAGCACTGCACCACCGTGGTCGCCCAGGAGTGAGTCCTCCGGCTTGGTTTTCGAGGCAGAATCCTGCACCTCGCCCAGGAGCAGACGGTTGCTCTGACCAGAGACGCCCAGCACTGGACATGGGACAGGGTTTAGCCATAGGAGAAACGGGCTACAAGAGAAGCCCCCATCTCAACCCTCATTTGCCCAGATATCTGCCTCCTTGAGACACTTGGCAGGGTCCAAATAGACCGTTTGAGGGTACATATCAGGATGGTGTACCAGGACAGACTCTGGATCCTATTTCCCCAACGTTTGTGGACCGGTTGTCCCGCTTCTACCGGGCATAGACCTGCATTACCATGGGCTATGGAAGTGGGATATACCCTGCAATTCAGTTGTTCCCTCCCTATCCCTTTTCAGGGACCCTTCTCACAAGAGACTTTTAGCCTAGAAGGTGCAGTCGCTCGTAAGGGTGGGAGCAGTGAAAGAGGTTCCAACGGAACTAAGGGGATGATGGTTCTACTCTTGTTACTTTATGATCCTAAAAGCCAACGGTGACCTCAGACTGATCTTGGATCTGCGAAACCTCAACGAATTCATGAAGAAGCTGAAGTTCCGCATGGTGTCTCTGGCTTTGATTATCCCCTCTCTGGACCCAGGGGACTGGTATGCCACCCTTGACTTAATGCGTATTTTCACATTGCTATCTCTCCAGGTCTCAGAAGATGTATAAGATTTATGGTAGACCACAAGCATTATCAGTTCATAGTGCTACCCTTTAGTCTGTCAGCAGCTCCTTGGGTGTTCACGAAGTGCATGGCATACCTCTACCTGGACGACTGGCTGATCAAAGGTTGATCCAGAGACCAGGTGGAGGCGCATGTCAGATTGATACAGTCAACTTTCCAGGATCTGGGACTATTGATAAACATGCAAAAATCAACACTTTCTCCACTTCAGAGAATTGAATTCATAGGGGCAGTCCCTGACTTGAAGTGGGCCAGAGCATTTCTCCTGGAGAGCTGATTTATAGCTGTAGAGGCACTCATACGAAGTCTAAGGAGTCACCTCATCACAACAGCGAGGAACTGCTTGAAGCTTCTGGGACACATGGCATCCTGTACCTATATGGTGCAACATGCACATCTAAATCCCCTTCAGTCTTGGCTGGTGTTGATATATACATACTAGACCGACACCATCTGGACAAGGTGGTCTGTCTTCCACCGTCTGTGATTGCCGCCCTCCTGTGGTGGTGGCTGGATCTGGAGATGTTGTGTGCAGGCATTCCCTTCTCAAGACCCGAACCTGCAAAGTCCGTGGTCACGGATGCTTCGAACATGGGATGGGGGAGCCCACTTGGGGACCCTCAGGACCCAGCGTCTCTGGTCATTGGAGGAGCTAGAGTTACACATCAGTGTGAGAGAGTTAAGGGCAGTGCGTGTAGCCTCCCAAGTGTTCTGACCCCACCTGGAGGGCAACTGTGTAGTGGTCCTCACAGACAACACAACAGTCAGGTTTGTGTCAGGGGTCTCAAACACGCGGCCCGCGGGGTTATTTTCTGCGGCCCGTGAGCTCCCCACTGCCCCCGCCGCCCCTCCCAGTGTTTACCTAGAGTGGCTCCAACCCAACGCTCACCGGGGTCAGGGCAGGCTTCCTGCCTGCCTGCTCGCCCTGCCCCCGCGCTGCTCTGGCAAGCGGCTGGAACTTAGGGGAGGGGGGTACAGGGGTCTGTGTGTTGCTGTTGCTTCCAGGCACCGCCCCCAGCAGCTCCCATTGGCCGCAGTTCCCTGTTCCCGGCCAATGGGAGCTGCTGGGGGTGGTGCCTGGAAGCAACAGCAACACACAGACCCCTGTGCCCCTCCTCCCCCAGGTTCCAGCCCCTTGCTGGAGTGGCGCAGGGGCAGGGCAGTGCAGGGCAGGCAGACAGGGAGCCTGCCCTGCCTCCGGTGCGTGCCGGGCCAGAGCCAGTCCCTCGAAACCCTCCTGCACCCCGACCCCCTGCCCTGAGCCCCCTGCTGCACCCTGCCCCCCGACCCCCTGCCCTGAGCCCCCTGCCGCACCCCTCATCCCTCCTGCACCCCACACCCCAACTCCCTGTCCTGAGTTCCCACCACACCCTTCCTGCTTCCCCTCGGGGCAGGGAGGGGGTAGAGTTGGGGTGTGGATTTTGGGGAAGGGGTTGGAATGGGGGCTGGGAAGAGGTGGGGCCTCATGGAAGGGGTGGAGTGGGGGCGGGGCTGAGGGCAGCGGGGGGGAGGTGTCAGTAATGCGGTCCTCGGGCCAATGTACTAGTTCTCATGTGGCCCTCATGGTCATTTGGGTTTGAGACTCCCGGTTTATGTTATGTTAGGAGGCTCTGCACTTATAGGACTTCTGTATGGTCCATTCCTTCCCTGGATGGGATGGCTCTTCTATGCATTCCCTTCCACTCCTCTCATTCACAAGGTCCTGTTCAAAGTCAGAAGGGATGGAATGTGACTGATCCTTGTAGCTCCGGCCTGGCCACACCAGCACTGGTTCACCACTCTGCTGGACCTCTCGGCCTCTGGCCTGCCACTGTTCCCAGACTTGATCTCTCGGGATCATGGTCACCTGTTCTACCCAAACCTCAAATTGCTTCACCTGACAGTTTGGAAGCTCCATGGTTGAACCCAGCAGAACAGTCTGTTCAGCATAGGTTCGTGAGGTGCTCTTGGGGAGCAGAAAACTGTTTGACTAGAGCCACTTACCTGGCAAAATGGAAGAGATTATTGATCTGGTTGATGCGTAAAGGTGTTTCACCTACTGAGTCCTCACTGCACTTTAATTTGGATTACCTGCTTCATTTAAAGCAGGAAGGCCCAATTGTGTCTTCCATAAGAGTCCATCTAGCTGCGATCTCTGCATTTCACCCCTGGGTGGGCGGCCAGTCAGTATTCTGAAACTCAATCTCTGGCCGCTTTCTGAAGGGGTTGGAATGACTCTATTTGCAGTACATCAATCCCACCTCCTTGGGATCTTAACTTGGTTCTGATGAGGTTGATGGAGGCCCCCGTTTGAGCCACTGGCAACATGCTCATTGGTCTATTTGTCCTGAAAAGTGGCCTTTATTGCCATCACCTTGGCTAGATGGGTTTCAGAGAACCAGACCCTTACTTCTGAGCTGCCATACACAGTTTTTTTTCAAGGACAAGGTGCAGCTGCAGCCACAACTGTCCTTTCTTCCGAAGGTGGTCTCACAATTTCATAGTAATCAGGACATCTTCCTCACAGTTTTCTATCCTAAGTTGCATTCAAGCAGGGAAGAACAGAGGCTCCACTGGCTGGATGTGAGACGTGCACTTGCTTTCTATATAGAGAGAATCAAGCCCTTTAGAAAGACCATTAAACTGTTTTTTGTTTTTTGTTTTGTTTTTATTGTGTACGGGATGAAAGCAGTCCAGTCTCAGCCCAGGAATCTCATCCTGGATCACGTTGTGTATCCTCACTTGTTATGACCTGGCAAGAGTCCCAGCTCCTTGTTTGAAGGCTTACTCTGAGAGTGCAGGTGTCATTGGCAATGTTTGTGATGCAGGTTCCAATTGAGGATATCTGCAGAGCGGCGACCTGGTCTTCAGTCCACACGTTTGTGTCACACTATGCCATCACCCAACAAGCCGGAGATGATGCAGGCTTTGGCTGAGTGGTGCTGCAATCAGCATATCCATGAACTCCAAAACCCCCACCTGGTTAACTGCTTGGGAGTCACCTACTTTGGAATGGACATAAGCAAGCACTTGAGGAAGAAAAAACGGTAACTAACCTTTCCATAATTGTTGTTTTTCGAGATGTCTTGCTCATGTCCATTCTGAAACCTGCCCACCTACCCCTCTGTCAGAGCTGCTGGCAAGAAGGAACTAAGGTTGGCAGGTCATTATATACTGCTATGAGGGCGCAATGCCAGGGGGCACCAGATCTTACCGGACAAATACTACTGAGGAAAAAACTTTCCGCCTGCGGTGCACACAGCATGCGCATACCTACACTGGAATAGACATGAGAGAAATGATCTTGAAGAACAAGTTATGGAAAGGTTAGTAACCGTTTTTCATGATCACTCAGTCAGAAGACTAAGCCTGTAACAGGTGTTAAAGAATGTTAGGTTGCTTCTTTAGCCACTTACTGTGTAATGTGTGGAGATGAAGAGTAGGTATGGGAGACTACAGTGGGGTCTTTGGGTATAAAAAAAACTTTCAGCGTTTCTAGGCTAAATAATTTGCCTGTTTTCATAGCATTCCCTTCTACATGTTCTTACCTTCAGTAATTTATCCTTGTATCTTGTATTTGAGTGGTGAAAATTTCTGGCTCCGACTGAATTTCATTATTTGAACATTTTTGCAGAACAGTTCAGCTATTTCTTAGAACGAGATTGGGGGAAAGACTGTTCCTTCTTTCTGTTTAAAAACAGAACAACAATTTAGGAATTTTGAAGAGAAATTTTCAAATCTGAGAAGGCAGAATAGCTGTTAAATTCTACATAAATAGCATACAAGATTTTTGAGTTGGTGCAAAAACTGTTTATTTGAAAGACCAGAAGAAGATGCACGACCTAGAAAACTCAGTTATCCAGGTAGATCAAGTTCCTATCGTGCTCTGGTTCACCCCGTTCCATTTGCCACCAGAGTGTTGCCACCTTCTTTCTAGGAAGCAGTGCTTCACTAAAGCTGATGATAAACAATATTTCTCACCTACCTTTTCTAGGCAGAAACCTTTTTGTCACCATAACTTATCTCAAATGTTCTGTCTTCTGCGCTTGTGAAATACTCCTGCCTTAATATTTATAGAGGGATTGCTCCATGAATCTCATCAAGTTAGAGACCGAGATTTTGCATTTGGATAAGAGACTACTTTTCGTACCTGTAAATGAGGGTTGGGCAGACTACGGCCTGAGGGCCACATCTGGCCCGTCAGACATTTTATTCAGGCCCTCAAGCTCCAGCTGGGCAGTGGGGTCGGGGGCTTGCCCCACTCCGTGTGGCTCCCGGAAGCAGTGGCATGTCTCCCATCCGGGTCCTATGCGTAGGGGCAGCCAGGGAGTTCCCCAAATGCCAGCTCTGCAGGTCCCATAGGCTGGGAACCGTGGCCAATGGGAGCTGCAGGGGCGGTGCTTGCGAACGGAGGCAGTGTGCAGAGCCCCCTGGCTGCCCCTCCGCATAGGAGCTGAAGCGGGGACATGCCACTGCTTCCAGGAGCTGCTTGAGGTAAGCACCGCCTAGAGCCTGTGCCCCGACCACCTCCCGTGCCCCAACCTCCTGCCCCAGCCCGGAGCCCTTCCCACACCCTGAACCCCTCATTTCTGGCCCTACTTGGAACTCGCACCCCCAGGCCAGAGCCTGTACCCCCTCCCAGACCCCGAACCCCCTGCCTCATCCCGGAGCCCCCTCCCATACGCCAAACGTCTCTGCTCCACCCCCAGCCTGGAGCCCCCTTCCGCACTCTGAACTCCTCATTTCTGGCCCCACCCCAGAGCCCGCACCCCCCAACCCGAGCCCTCACCCTCTCCCACACCCCAACCCCCAATCAGAGCAGAGAATGCATGGGAGTCCAATCCTGCATCAGTGAGCATAGCTAAGCATCTAGCAAGTTGCTCCTGTTGAGCAGATTAGGTACACACACTCCCTTCTTTGGTATTATCTAAGTATCGCATTTGGTTACTGAAGACCACGTTTTAACCTGTACTGTATGATTAAGGATCAAGGCCATCATGTTAATTGCACTGCTGAGTATCTGATTACTTTTATATACTCTTTTTAGTAGAGTAGTTTAAAAATCTCTGAGACTTCTAGTAGGAAAAGTAAGTTTTAGTATTTCAGTAGTTTCATATGCTAACAGCTGAGAACATAGTGCAATCACACCAGATTGTAATTCATAGTCATCAATCAACTCTTTTTCAGAAGATTATAGTGGTGAAATGATCAGTTGTGTTTGTCCTTTTTAAAAATGTGTCTGACATTTAAACTTGCCACAAAAGGAAATTAATATATAAAACATGGTTGGTGACATAGGAATTTAGATTTTTCACTAGTACACATATTAAACACATTGAAAGAATGCTCATTACGTTTTAAGGAAAGCTTTGTGATAGTCATTCATATCATCTTCCTTGAGAAATATCTTCTGCTTAATTTTTGCTGTGTTGTTTCTATTGATAACATCAGTACTTGTGTTAAAAGCTTTTTACCTTTGTATTTGTTCCCTAAGCACATACTGCCCGTTCTCTCTTATGATCTATCTAAGTGTTCAGTTGTCCAATCTTGTCTTCTTCAGATGCCATATAGAGAAATGGGTTTGTGTACTCCTTTTGTGCACACCCCCATCAAATATTGGTTATGTAAATAACTGAATTAACTTACACTTCATACAATTTCTTCTTCAACATGGTAAGATGAAAATCTTCCAACACTTTTGTCTGGTCATTGCCTTTTTTTCTTGGATTTCTTGCTATTTGTTCCGCATGGTATGCTTCATCTGCACAAACTTTAATTCAAGTAGCAGTCTCTCTTTATACTCCATTCCCCTGCTACTGATTTGTTTTGCTGCTTATGTTGCTAAGTATGATGAAGTTCTAGCATTGACCACATTGTCAACATTCTTTGGGCTTGTCTACGCATAAATGCTACCGCTGTGCTGCTGTGGCACTTCAGTGTATAAACTACCTACGGTAATGGGAGGGGTTCTCCTGTCAGTGTAGGCAATTCACCTCCCCAAGAGGCAGAAGCTAGGTTGATGGAAGAATTCTTTTGTCAATGTAGCGCTGTGTGCAAGGAAGCTTAGGTCGCCTTAACTACTCCGGTCAGCGAGGTGGATTTTTCACACCCCTGATGGACTTAGTCAAACTGACCTAATTTTTTAGACCAGGCCTTATACTTTTTCAGGTTCAGATACTCATAGACTTTAAGGTCAGAAGGGACCATTATGGTCATCTAATCTGACCTCCTGCACAATGCAGGCCACAGAATCTCACCCACCCTCTCATGCAATAATCCTCTCACCTATGTCTCAGCTATTGAAGTCCTCAAAAGAAAGAGAATTGGTTTTGAGGGATGGTCGAAGGTAGGCAGGGAAATTAGGAAACAACAATTTATTTTCCTTTTTGTAGAGCGAAAGGAGAAAGGCAGAATGCAAATGAAACCAGACTTTTGCTGGTAAGAAGAATGATTTATTAAGAGTTGGAGGGCTTAGTTTAATTCAGCTTTAAAGACTGAAAGTAGTTGCCAGTATGTGTTGGTTTCTTGTGTGGAGGTTTGGGCTCAGGAGGGTCAGCAACAGATATAGACCAGGGTATTTAGAGAACTGTTCTCCTTCATCAATTGTAAGTTGATACCTAAATAATAGATTTTAAACAGGCAGGAGAAAAGAAATTTCAGAAAACCAGGAGTACATACTTACATTAATATTCAGTACTTGGGTGGTTTTTTGTTTTGATTGGCATATAAGTCACACAAGACTGAGGTGGATTGCTTTTTTTAATAGTCTTCAAGAGAACTAGAAATTATACAATTTTGTGTCTAGTATTCTTGAATTGGATGTTTACTTTCAGATTAGAAGAGTGAAATTTTCAGGGGACAAGTTCTATTCTAGATGAATGAAGTACTGTGTTGTGTTAAATGTTTTTTCATAAGGTTACCAAGTGCCTTAGAAGAAATCCCTAAATATTTTCTTGTCCATCTGTTTTACAGTTTGGAAAAGTCCTCAAAATGCATCCATATCTCATTATCAGATAAACTGATGATTTCTAAATATTGTATCCTCTCCTCAAGAGGCATTTTTTTAGTTAATCAGCTAGTTTATTGTAGATGTTAAGTCATATATTTACTTATTTATCCTATGAACTAGCTAGTCACTTATGTGGTTGAAAGAGGTGGAATGTTGTGAGAGTAGTGTATAAAGACACTAGAATTAAACCCGAGATTGCTATTTGGAAGACAGAGTGTAGTTCAGTCAAAAACAAAGAACTCTGCACCAAAACTTGTAACAAATATTTGGTGTATGTCAAGGGTGGGCAAACTTGTTGGCCTGAGGGCCACATCTGGGATCGAGGGGTTTGGAGGGAAGGAGGGGGATCAGGACTGGGGCAGGAGATTGGGGTGCAGGGGGAGGTTCTGGGGTGCAGGCTCCAGGTGACGCTTACCTCAAGCGGCTCCCGGAAGCAGCGGCATGTCCCTTCTCCAGCTCCTATGTGGAGGTGCGGTCAGGCAGCTCTGTGTGCTGTCTCATCTGCAGGCACTGCCTCTGCAGCTCCCATTGGTCATGGTTCCCAGCCAATGGGAGATGTGGGGGTGGCACTGGGGATGGGGGCAGCATGCAGAGCGGAGCCCTCTGGCTTCCCCTACGTGTAGGAGCCAGAGGGGGGCCATGCCACTGCTGCCGGAAGTCGTGTGGAGCAGCCCCCGACCCTGCTCCCCAGCTGGAGCACCAGAGGGGGGCCATGCCACTGCTTCCAGGAGCCGTGTGGAGCAGCCCCCGATCCTACTCCCCAGCTGAGCACTGGAGTGGGGCAAACCCCAGACCCCACTCCCCAGTGGGAGCTTCAGGGCCGGATTAAAACAGCTGGTGGGCCGGATGCTGCCCGCAGGCTGTAGTTTGCCCAAACCCTGGTGTATGCTATATCCCTTTTCCCACCCCTTATCTCTATCTTTTTTTAGGTTGCACATCCCTGGCACATGTTGAGGATCACTGAAAACTGAAGCAAAATTAGAAGGATTCAGTAATGCAGAGCTAGATGCTAAATCTTGTGTTATGGAACTTGATCTGGTTCTGTTGAAATGATAGGCCTTCTGTCTCTCATTTAGCTTTTAGAGGGTTGGGTACATTGAGGTTCTAGATAACTATTCTACAAAATGTAATCAGACCAGTCTTTTTCTTCTGAAAATACTTCCTTTAGTTCATCTTACTCAAAACTTACTTATTTGCATATTTAATTCGTATTTCAGTGGAGAAGATGCTTTTCTGAGTACAAAACACACCTTAGTCAATGAATAAAACATTTAAAAAATTGGTTTGATTTCCGTCAGTATTTATTTTCTATTCTGTGATGGGCTGTTGTCTGGATAACAGGAAGTAAATCAGCTACTTGAAGTTGCACATCTTGTGAAGTTTTGAGGTGATAACAGCAAAAATTGTATCTTTACAGCAGGCACTTGTGAGGATAAAAATGAAGATTCTTCTGACAGTAGTTTGTGGTAGGTTGTTTGTGTCTCCAAATACATTTTTTATATATAAATTGTTAGGCAAATACTCAAATATTCAATTAAAGTTTTTCTAAATTGGTAATTTAATTTGACTTGTAATACAAGGTGGTAGAGCTGTCAAACGATTACAAAAATTAATCGTGAGATTAAAAAAATAATTGCAATTAATCACCATTGTAATGGCATTGTTAAACAATAGAATAACAATTATTTAAATATTTTTGGATGTTTTCTACATTTTCAAATCTATTGATTTAAATTACTACACAGAATATAAAGTGTACAGTGCACACTTTATTATTTTTATTACAAATATTTGCACTTAATAAAGATAAACAAACAAAAAAATATTTTCCAGTTCACCTTATACAAGTATTGTAGTGCAATCTCTTTATTGTGCAAGTGCATTATAGGGTAGGCAATTACAGGTAGGACCCCATAAATGTAAACAAACTTGTTTCTCTTAGCAATTGGCTGAAAATAAGTAGGACTGAATGGGCTTGTACGCTCTAAAGTTTTACATTTTTATTTTTTATTTTTGAATGCATGTATGTAACAAAAACTAATCTACATTTGTAAGTTTCACTTTCACGATAAAGAGATTACAGTACAGTACTTATATTAGGTGAATTGAAAAATACTATTTTTATCTTTATTACAGTGCAAATATTTGCAACAAAAATAATATAAAGTGAGCACTGTACACTGTATTCTGTTGTAAATGAAATCAATATATTTGAAAATGTAGAAAACATCCAAAAATATAATAAATTTAAATTGGTATTCTATTATTGTTTAACACTGCAATTAATCACAGTTAATTTGTTTTGAGTTAATTGCAATTGACAGCCCTACAATGTGGTGATCTCTAACTTGTATTACTATTTATAAATTTAACTTAAAGTGTGATTGAATTTGTGTTCTTTATCATTTTGACAAGGTCTGTGCCCTCTGTAAAGTAAATTATCCTTATAATTTACTTTTATATAGAGCCTCATACTGAAAGATACCAACATGCTTTCCTAAACGATGTGCAGTGGAAACAATGGTTCTGTTTAGTAGAAGTGTATAAGGTAGAGGCTGATGATTAGCTGGTGCACAAAATACAGCATGATACTGTGAGGTGACAGAAGTTTGGGCCAAGACATTTAGGGCAAAAAGTGGCATAGGAATTTTTTTAGTTTGCATAAAGCAAGTAGGAACCCAGTTTTCACCGTCGCATCTGAAAGATCCCCAAAAAATGCATAGAATTCATTTTACGTACCTATAAAAGACTAAGGGATCAATTGACTAACACTGCTGGGATTTTAACTTGTGGTCCCAAGATTGATGCTGGTCCCTAGCATGGAAAACTTGTGTTGGCTTAGTTTGTTCATAATGTCAGGCATTGTGATCAAATTTCTTACACTTTTAGGAGAGCAAGTATACCTTTATGCAAGCAATGAAATAGTTAATGAAAAATGTAATGCCAAATTGCTAGGATAAATGGCAAAATATATTGCTTCTGCAGGTGAAAGAACCATGTAAATGTTTCTTGCCCAGTTGTTTGTTTCCTTTCCCCGTGTTCATTTTTTAACTTGTCTGCAAGTCATGACTGTGACTGAAACCAGTGTGATTAAAGTGGGAAAAGGCAAAAGCTTATTCAAGCGATGTTTCCTTTAAAAAGTGGAAATCCAGCAAGGAACTTACCTTACCTGACTTAATGTAACAGTTAGAAGGGCTAAGTGGACATTTAAACAGCAAATGAATATATACTTGTTTATTTTTTAAATAAAAAATATAGCATGCATCAGTCAGTAGTCCAATAGACTAAAAGGGAGTCAGGAGAATGGTCGAAGAGGATATGGATATTGCAGAGAAACAAAGTTTCTATACACTATTCTTTACTATAGAGGATAATGGGAAGCTACCTGGAGCAGATCTAAAATTTGCAGATAATAAAGATGAGGTTTTCTGTCAAACCTCATGTCAAAAAAGGGGTTCTAACAAACTGATGATCAAAATTTCAGTAAGTCACCAGGACTAGTGATGAATTTATGTGGAAGATGGGAGGAGACTTGTATCATCTTTATAAGGCTGAACTACTTTTTAACCGGTTAATTAGGGTCTCACTTTTTAAAGAAAAGTCTTATAAAATTAATACACCATTTTATTAATGAGGAAAACAGTTGTCCTCTTCTTTTGGTCTCTGCCCCTATTCCTCCCTCATTCATACCTTCTGTTTCCTTTTCAACTAAGCATTGTCCTTTCTCCTAAAATGCTGAGGAGCTATCCTCATACCTCTAGTAGTTTCTGATGCTGCCTGTTCTTCCTGTAGCATATAATGGGACTTGGGTAGGGGTAAGGTGAAGGAGGAGAAACATGCTGATTTGGGGTCATTGCTACATTGGATGCAGTGGTAGAAGCATTCAGACCAACAATCACATACCTCATGTGGGCTCTGGTAGGCGCCAGAGTATTGTCCTCTCAAGAAAAAGCCCCCCACTTGCTTATCATGAGGGGATACATTTTTTTGTATGTGTCATACTTGTATATTCTCTGAAGAATAGGGTCAGTTGGTGGACCTGGAAAAGCTGTATTGGGTTGAGCCATGTAACTTTTTAGGTCACAAAGGTCATGACGTTTTTCATAGTGGGTGCCTTTGAAATGGGCATATTTCTATGAAATTATTTTTTTCCTTGTATTTGTGTAGAGAAACTAGGGATCTCCATTTTCTTTCACAGATTTCATACAAAAAGCAATAGACTGGGCTAGTGTAAAGAATGATCAAGTAAAGAATTAAACTTTGAAATTGAATCAGATTTCATATTTGTATATAGCCTGTTGATTTTTGTTCTGGCTATTTTTTTCTTCCCTTGTCATTCTTTCTTTTAATGTCAGATTATTTAAAAAAAACACAGAATATGTTAATCACATGCCCAAATTTATCAGTTTTTGAAGAAGCGGTACACAGTTGCAATTCAGTTTCATTACTGGATGGTTCTGAACATTTGATAAGACGGTTACTCACTGTAGTAACTGTTGTTCTTCGAGATGTTGCTCATATCTATTCCAATTAGGTGTGCGTGCGCGGCGTGCACGATCGTCGGAAGATTTTTACCCTAGCAACACTCGGTGGGCCGGCTGGCGCCCCCTGGAGTGGCGCCGTTACGGTGCCTGATATATACCCCAGCCAGCCCAGCGCCCTCTCAGTTCCTTCTTGCCGGCTACTCCGACAGTGGGGATGGAGGGCGGGTTTGGAATAGATATGAGCAACACATCTCGAAGAACAACAGTTACTACGGTGAGTAACCGTCTTTTCTTCTTCAAGTGATTGCTCATATGTATTCCAATTAGGTGACTCCCAAGCCTTTCCTAGGAGGTGGGGTCGGATTGTGCTACTGCAGAGCGTAGGACCGCTGAAACAAATGCAGCGTCCTCCCTGGAATGCTGAACTTTGGCATAGTGAGAGGCGAAGGTGTGCACCGATGACCAGGTTGCTGCCCTACATATCTCCTGTATAGGTATGTGCGCTAGGAAGGCGGAGGACAAGGCTTGAGCTCGGGTGGAGTGGGCAGTAGGGTGCATGGTGGGAACACCTGCCAAGTCATAGCATGTCCGTATGCATGATGAGATCCAGGACGAAATGCGTTGGGAAGAGACCGGGAGGCCCTTCATCCAGTCCGCCAAGGTGACGAACAGCTGAGTCGTTTTCCGAAAGGGCTTCGTCCGCTCGATGTAGAAGGCAAGGGCCCTACGGACATCCAAGGAATGGAGTTGCTGCTCCCTTGGAGAGGCATGCGGCTTCGGGAAGAAGACCGGTAGAAAAATGTCCTGGTTGATATGAAAGGCCGACACTACCTTGGGCAGGAAGGCCAGGTGTGGTTGCAACTGTACCTTGTCCTTGTGGAACACCGTGTAGGGGGGTTCCGAAGTAAGCGCTCTGAGTTCAGAGACGCGCCTTGCCGAGGTGATGGCTACGAGGAAGGCCGTCTCCCAGGAGAGGTACAGAAGCGAGCAGGTGGCCATAGGCTCGAATGGGGCCCCCATGAGTCTGGTGATGACGAGGTTGAGGTCCCAGGTGGGGACCGGGCGGCGAACCAACAGGTGCAGGCGTTCTAACCCCTTGAGGAACCTGCTAACCATGGGGTTGGAAAAAATCGAATGCCCACTCTCGCCAGGGTGAAAGGCCGAGATTGCCGCCAGGTGGACTTTTAACGACGAAAGGGCCAGACCTTGCTCCTTTAGGGACAGGAGGTAGTCCAGAATGGTATGTACTGGCACCTGCCAGGGGTTAAGACCCCGAGGGCCGCACCAACAGGAAAACCGTTTCCACTTAGCCGAGTAGGTGGACCTGGTAGAGTGCTTCCTGCTGCTCAGTAAAACTTGTTGGACCGGGCTGGAACAACAGAGCTCGGACGGGTTCAGCCATGCAGCAGCCACGCTGTGAGATGAAGAGACTGTAGGTCAGGATGATATAGCGTGCCGTGCTGCTGTGTAATCAGGTCCGGCCACAACGGTAGAGTGATCGGGGCGGACACCGAGAGCTCTAGGAGGGTGGTGTACCAGTGCTGCCTGGGCCACGCCGGGGCAATCAGGATTAGGCGGGCCCCGTCCCTGCGTAATTTGAGCAGGACTTTGTGGACCAGCGGCACTGGTGGGAAGGCGTAGGACAGGTGGTCTGTCCAAGGCAGGAGAAAAGCGTCCGTCAGGGAGCCTGGGGAGCGTCCCTGGAGCGAGCAGAACGCGTGGCACTTCCGATTCTCGCGAGTCGCGAACAGGTCTATGTGGGGAAATCCCCACTTCCGGAAGACAGAGTGGATAACATCCGGGCGAATGGACCACTCGTGTGCCTGAAAGGACCTGCTCAGACGGTCCGCCAAGGTGTTCTGGACCCCTGGGAGGAAGGAGGCTACCAGGTGAATGGAGTGGGCTATGCAAAAGTCCCACAGGTGTATTGCTTCTCGGCAGAGCGGGGAGGAGCGTGCCCCTCCTTGCCTGTTGATGTAATACATGGCCGTCGTGTTGTCTGTGAGGATGGCGACACAATGACCCTGTAAGTGCTGGGCGAAGGCTTGGCAGGCAAGGCGTACTGCTCGCAGTTCCCTGACGTTGATGTGCATGGTCAATTCCTGCTCCGACCACAGGCCCTGTGTTTGGAGGCCCTTTAAATGGGCTCCCCAGCCGAGCGATGACGCATCCGTGGTTAAGGCTAGGGATGGCTATGGTGGATGGAATGGTACACCTTCCAGCACCTTCTTGGGGTCTAGCCACCAGTTCAGGGAGGCTAGGACCTGCGATGGTACCGTCAGAATCAAGTCCAAGCTGTCTCTGCGTGGCTGGTATACCGAGGAAAGCCATGCTTGGAGCGGTCGGAGACATAACCTGGCATGAGCTGTCACGAACGTGCAGGACGCCATGTGACTGAGGAGACTGAGGCAGCAGCGAGCCGTCGACGTTGGGAAGTTCTGAAGGCCGTGTATGATGGCTATAAGGGCCTGAAAGCGAGCCTCTGGAAGAAATGCTCGGGCAAGGGTGGAGTCCAGTACTGCCCCTATAAAGTCTAACCTCTGGGTTGGCTCCAAAGTGGACTTTTCTACGTTCAGGAGGAGGCCGAGCTGATTGAACATGCTCAAGGCCGTCCGAATGTGCAACTGGACTTGGCTGTTGGAGTTGCCGCGGATAAGCCAGTCATCGAGGTAGGGGAACACCTGAACTCTCTGTCGACGAAGGGCGGCTGCCACCACTGCCATGCACTTCGTAAATACCCTCGGTGCCGTAGAGAGGCCGAAGGGTAGAACCATAAACTGAAAATGTCTCTGGCCCACCACGAAGCGGAGGAAGCGTCTGTGTGGCGGGTAGATTGTAATATGAAAATACGCGTCCTTCATGTCGAGGGCGGCGTACCAGTCGCCAGGATCCATGGAGGGGATAATGGTGCCCAGGGAGAGCATACGGAACTTCAACTTCACCATAAATTTGTTGAGTCCCCGCAAGTCCAAGATAGGACGTAGCCCCCCTTTTGATTTGGGGATTAGGAAATAATGGGAGTAAAAACCCCTGCCCGTGAGCTCCCTTGGAACCTCCTCTGTAGTTCCTGTGGAGAGGAGCGATTGCACCTCCTGAATTAGGTGTTGCTCGTGAGAAGGGTCCCTGAAGAGGGACAGGTTGGGAGGGAGGGGGGGAGACAAACTGTAAGTGGTATCCGCTTTCCACCGTGCGTAGGATCCAGCGGTCCGTGGTGATATTCGACCACGCACGGAAGAAATGGGAAAGGCGGTCTCGGAACGGGGGGAGAGGATCGACTGAAACTGGTACTCCGCCCTCGAGCGTCCCTTCAAAAATTTTGTTTGGGCCCCGACGATGGTTTGTGGGGGCCTTGTCTCTGACCAGTCTGTTGACCGGATTGCCTCCTGCCACCTCAGCCACGCGGTCTCCTTGAGAAGTCCTGCTGAGGTGCGGGCGCAGAGTAGGGACGTTGCACGAAGGGCCGGAAGGATCTGCGCTGTGTAGCCGGGGTATGCATCCCCAGCGTACGGATAATGGTTCGACCATCTTTTAGGGTCTGCAGCCTCGGGTCAGTTTTATCTGAGAACAGACCCCGGCCTTCGAACGGTAGGTCCTGGATGGTGTGTTGGACCTCCGTAGGGAGGGTGGAGGACCGGAGCCGGGAGATACGCCGCATGGCGACTCCTGAGGCTACTGTTCTGGAGGCTGTGTCGGCGATGTCCAAGGAGGCTCGCAACGACGTCCTGGCCACCTTCTTACCCTCCTCGACAAACGCTTTGTACTCCTGCCTGGACTCCTGAGGTGTAAGCTCTTTGAATTTCTCCATGGAGACCCAGGAGACCCAGGTTCGCCGCTCTGAGCTGCAGGCCCCCTCCTGAGTAGATCTTTCTTCCAAATAAGTCCAGGCGCTTGGCGTCCTTGGACTTAGGGGCGGGAGCCTGTTGGCCATTCCTTTCCCTCTCATTCACCGACTGTACGACCAAGGAGCACGGAGGGGGGTGAGTACAGAGGTACTGAAAGTCTTTTGGAGGTGCCATATATTTCCTCCCCACAGCCCTGGCAGTGGGGGGTATCGAGGCTGGGGACTGCCAGATCGAAGTGGCGTTGGCCAATATAGTGCGGACAAATGGGAGAGCTACCCTGGTGGGGGCGTCAGCTGTCAGGATGTCCACCACCGGGTCCTCAAGCTCTGCCACCTCCTCGACCTGCAGATTCATGTTAAGAGCTAATCTGCGTAGCAGGTCTTGGTGGTCCCGGAGATCGATAGGAGGCTCCCGCCACTGCCTTGTCCGGAGAGGAGGAGGACGATAGACCCTGGACTATAGGGTCCTGGGATAGGTCCTGATGAGGAACCCCTGAAGCCTCCAAGCCCGAGGTCTCCGGGTCTGGGATCATGACCGATGTCTGGGCTGGAGGGTCTGAGACTTCCGGGGGAGGACGGGACACCGTTGCCTCTGGTGCCCTGGACTCGGAATGAGCCGAATGGGAGGCTCTGGAGGGGACCCCTTGGGCTTGATGGTATGCCATCGGGGTCCAGAAGGGGCACTGCGCTGGGGCTTGGGACAGCTCCTGCCCGGCATCTGGCCAGTGGCCCTGGTCTCCAACCACGTGGTCCTCCGCGTAGAAGTCGCTACCAGCCCTGGATGAGCGGGAGGCCAAGCGGGAGGGCCAAGGCGGTGCAGAGTAGCCTTGAAGGGCGGTCTGCGTGGCCATGGTGTGTCGAGGTGCCGGGGATCGGTACCGAGATCTGGATCGGTACCGGGACCTGGAACGGTACCGACGGTTGTCTTGGTACCGGGAACCCGACCTGGATCGCGAACGTCTCGACGAACGGTAGCGATGTCGATCATCCGGAGATCTACGCTGCCGCGGGACCGGGAGCGGTACCGGGAGTCGCCATACCGTTGCCTGGATGTTGACCTGGATCGGTACCGCGAGTACAACCGGCGCCGGGATGGTGACCGGTGACGGGACTGCGAGCGGCGTCGAGGAGAATCCGACTGATGCTGGCTGGTCTCCGTATGCGGCACCGAGTGTAGTATGGTCGGTTTGCCACGGGACGTGAGGATCCGCAACGGTGGTACCGAGGATGGAGTCGGTGCCAGATCAGTCATAGCAATCAGGTCCCGTGCCGCCGAGAAGGTGTCTGGAGTGGACGGCAGCATAAGCTCTACCACGGTGTGTACCGGGGAGCCGGCGGTCACCGAGCTCGACGGACCTTGCGGGACCGGAGTCATCGGTGCCGGAGCCTTAACAGGCTGTCCTGCGCTCAACGGTCTCTGGGGTAGCGGAGTCAGTAGGGTTGGCGCCGGCATTGGCGGCGGCGTCAGACTCGACAGCCCTTGCGGAGCCGGAGTAGGTGGCATGGGTATCTTAGCCACAGGCACCGAGCTCGACGGTCCTTGTGGTACCGGAGTCAGCGGTGCTGGTGCCGTACCGGGCTTGGCGCGGTCTTGAACAGGCTGCGGGTGCAGCGGCACCAGGGTCGGTGCTGGCCAGGACCCGATTTCCTCACTCTCGGCGATAGGGAGCGACGCCTCTGAGGAGACCCGGCCTGAGTTGTTCGGTGCCGGGGTTCTTTATCGGAACTTGGGCGTTCTGGTGCCGTCGATGACGAGCTTGCCGGGGTCGACATTGGGCTAAGCGAGGCCTCCAAGAGGTGCTGCTTCAAACGAAAGTCCCGCTCCTTCTTGGTCCGCGGCTTGAAAGCCTTACAGATTCGGCACTTGTCCGGAAGATGGGACTCCCCGAGGCACTTTAAACAGAAGTCATGGGGATCCCCCGTGGGCATCGGCTTCTGGCAGGCCGAGCACGGCTTGAACCCCGGAGAGCCAGGGATTGGCCCGGTGGCGGGGGGGGGACAGGGGAGAAGCCCCTTATCACCCACTACTTTTACACTAATTATACAAACAAATCTATCGCAAACTATTCACAACTACTAAAGAGTACTTAAACTATTAACAAGATAAAGGAGTGCTAAGTATGCTAGGGAGGTGGAGATCAGCGAAGCTGCTCTCCACAGTTCCAACGACCATCACGGGCGGTAAGAAGGAACTGAGAGGGCGCTGGGCCGGCTGGGGTATATATCAGGCACCGTAACGGCGCCACTCCAGGGGGCGCCAGCTGGCCCACCGAGTGTTGCTAGGGTAAAAATCTTCCGACGATCGCGCACACCTAATTGGAATACATATGAGCAATCACTCGAAGAAGAATACTGCTTTTCATATATTGGTGAGTATCACAGCAAATTGGAATTTGAATCCTAAGCTTGGGAAGAGTTGTTAAACATTTCTAAACCTGGAAAAATAACTTAGGAATGCAAATGTAGGTTCTTCCATTCATTGGTCTTATATTAATATGAAAAGTATTAGCCTTTCTTTAAACAGGATGAAGAAAAGATGGGAATAAATATCCTTCCTCCATCTTGAATTCTCCGTTTGTCTTTTTAAAAAAAGTATGTATGTTTGAAAACACTGTACACTTTACAAACTGATAGCTCTTTGGCATCAATAAAATCTGCTATACTGAAATTTTTCTTTCATTTAAAGTTTCTTGTTTAAATGATAACTGCTAACATTTTATTACTGTCTGGGGGAATAGTTTACATATTTTCATTGGTATTCAAGGTATTTGAGGCTCTCAAATTTCATTATCAAATTCTCTCATCTGATATCAAGTTTTACCCAACAATGCAGCAGCTTCGCTGGCAAATCACATAAAAGAGCAAAAAATGATTAAAGTATTTTTTTCCCACAGTATCCTGCAGAACCACCAGATTGCTTTGTAGACTTCCCTGTTGAATTTGCTATCTCTTGGATTCCACAGGTAAAATCCATACTATGTCCTTTTCTAATAACTAAGATTATATTTATTTACCAGCTTAAAGATATATTTACACTGTTTCTGATATGACAGGTGTGTGGTAGTGTTGTATTTAAAAAGAAAGACAGGTTTGACTATTTTTAACCCTCTTCCCATTTGTTTTCTTTGGTATTTTTTCTTTCACACATGCTTGGGAAAATGCTATATTTAGTGCATTTAATTCTCCAACATTCACAGTTTTAAATTAATTTGCTTTCATCGGTTTTTCATTTTTTTTTAAATGTTTCCTCAACCTTGTAGACATACTCTGTGTCAGCACTAAATCCCCACCCCATCTCTTACATACTGAACTGCTGAGACTCCAAATATTTATGAATGATACTGGGAAGTATATGCATGAGAGAGTAATTATTGATAACAGAGGAAAAAGCTCCCTCTAAACCTTGATGAATATTTTCTAAAACACTGAATAACAACAAACTGCAATCCTTTATAATGTATGTATAAGAGCACTTGAGTGTTATACGGTATCGTAAGATTAATGATTTGTTCTAATTAAGAACCAAATGCCATTGCTTTCCTTTTTTGTGGAAGGCCTGATGTTTCTCATACGTTATTTCTTGCATCTCTCCCTTCAATAGCAGTGCATGTTCTTGGTAACGGATTTACAGATAAATTAACTGGAACACACTGTAGAAAATAATATTTGATGTTTGTTCCTGAATTAAATAAAACTAAACATCGTTTTTTGTAAATATTACATATTTAAAAAATCTTGTCCTTGTCAGATTGTTAGGGTTTCCACCTATTAATAAAAAGTGTGCAAGTGTATGTAATACATTAATTTTTTGTGGTGTGGCATAAAGATTGTATCAGGATGAGTTTGGAATGGCTGCATAACTTCCGAGTGGCAAAACTCTGAGTCTTGTCACTTTCAGGATGACACACTTCTTGCATTGGGAGTTTGATAAGGAACAACTGCAGATCTGAGCAAGAATATATTTAGGAAATAATACATATATGTTGACATTTCACAGTTTCGTTTTCACTTTCAGAGCTTTGGTTGATTCCATACATGTTTTGGAACAACTTACATGCATATTGTTTGTTCTGTAAATTGTAGTGGCTTTGTTGCTCTTGTTGTAAATACTGACTTTTATATTGTGTATGCATATATCACTTTCAAAACCCTTTTTAAAGTCACTTATAGGCTGTGTAAATTCATGTTTGTTTAACTTTTTTGAAAATATTTGAGTTTATTTTTTTGATTGACAGACTGAAAAATACAAGCTGACTTAAGTTGAAAGCATCACAAATATCCTCAGTACATTTCAGCTCTGATAGTTTGCTGCTGATAACCTTAAGAACTACCATCTGGAGTAACTTAAAAAAAAAAGTGGTTTTAAACAAACCTCCCAAGAATCAACCTTGTTTGACAAGTTAAAATTGATAATGTTTACATTCATGTTGCAAGCAGGTGAAAGTCTGGCATTGTCAATGTGACCTACAAAATCTTAAAGTGGAAAAATTTATTGAGATTAGAATTAGGTACTGAATATTCCAAGCAACTGGGATAAGAGAGACTATTCACAGTGTAATTATCTAGAGACTTATCCTTTTTCTGTCTTTGCAAATTCATTCCAACTGCAGATAGTCTGCTCTAATTCTGAATGAAGCTTCCAACATACTGTGCAGTATGCTGGTACATTTGCATCAATTGTAGAACCCTACTGGAGAATGGAGTCTGCTTATATCAATCAGAGTGGGAATTTTTTTCAAAAATGTGTTTGGGGGTTGGAAACAGGATATAACACTTCTTAGAAAAATATTTTTTTCAGAATGTATGGAATTAACCCTTGTAGGCCTAATTCAGGCCTCAGCAAGTTGGTGATTTAGCATAGGACTTGTTGGGATATTGCCTGGAGAATTATCCAGCAATTCCTGGTATGACTGAATATTTTGGTACCTAAGAAGACTAAAAAGGAAGACATATACAGAATGTGACTCTTGCCCTGCTCTAGATATTTTGGGGATTCAACATGCAATTCTAATCCTGATAGGTTTTTAATTTTAACATGTGTAGGTCACCTTTAATGGAAACACTGACAAGACCCTTAACTGAAGCAGTGGAAATGTCACTGTTATAATACAAAGACAAACTCCTGTTAAAGGGAATATAAATAGATTTCAGGTAATTGTTTTTTTTTCTCTTCTATCTGCTTTTCCCTATTTCAAGTTCTGTTTTAGTGCTTATGGACTTGAAACTTGGAAGATCTTTATTTTCCTTTTTTTGAATAATAATAGACATGGCTTTATGGCGTCCATATTAAAAATGGGTAATTTTCCTTATGGTCCCTGTCTTCCTGCTGGGTTGATAATGTTTTGATGTATTTTTCTTTCTCTCTGATGAGAGGTCTGCTGCTGCTGCTTTGACATATTCATTTGGATGAATAATTATAACTTGCACAATGTCAAGCTGAAGATGGTAGGGTTTTGTGCATCATGACAAGCCTAGTAGCCAGTGCAGGTGTCTCACAGCATGATCAGCAACAGCCAGTGTATTCTGGCTCAGAGGAGACATTTTAGACTAGTCAGAAATCAGCACCAAGGGCAAGCTACTGCTGCTACTACTGTTATATGTGCCAAATAAATGCAAAGTGCTTCTCAATGACAAGTGCAAGAACATCTATTTATTTCAGTTATATACTTTTTCTAATTAACCAGATAAATTTACTGTCTACACATTTTAGCATACACTATAAGAATGGTTCTATAGTTATTAGGTATCTGGATTCTTGAGCCCTCACATTAGATTACTATCCCTATATTGACCACTACCCACCTGGATTCGTTCATGAAGGTCATGAAAATGGAAATTAATGACTAATGAGGTCATGCAGCTAACAGTGAAACATAATACAAGATCTGGGAAGGTATATTGGTGTGAATGGCATTATTCTTTAGAATTCTGAAGAAAATAGTTCACCATATTAAAAGAATACTGATCATCATTGTGGTATTTCTAGTATAGGAGCTTTACAGAACTCAACTTTCTACATATCCATGAGGTAGTGAATCTCTAACATAACACGAAAGACTGGAATGATTGACAACATTTTTCTACAGATATTAGCATGTTCTCTCAGTTTTAGATTTAGTTCGGGTGGGTGGGTGTGTGTGTGTGTGTGTGTGCAGGAGGGAGGTATTCAGCCTCAGTAAATGACATGGAATAACAAATTACAGACGAAAAAGGTCATCTAATCCCTTCCATTACCGGTCCAGAATTGTTTGTTAAATTTTCTTGTGTTTAGTCCTACCTAAAACACTGGGAAGACTGTTCCACAGATATTGTGTTTTCTCTGGTATTCAGCTGAAACATTTTCTTGATATTAATCTTTTGGTGGAGTGTTGAGTATACTGCCTTCTAGTTTCACAACTGAGACTTGCACCTGGGCACTGAAACTCTTGAAGCCATCTAGAAAGCAGTGAATGTTTGGTGAAAGCATACAGCAGTAGTTGTGTCTCCAAACATTTTGATTTCATTCTGCCATTTGAAATACCATGTGTGGATCCTACAGAGTTAATGTAACATTCTTTTCTTAACTGAGAAATGTTTTTGTGGAATTTCACTCCTGGGAGACTCAGCTCTCTGGTGGAGGGTTGAATATTTTAATACTGAAAGAACTGCTCTCAAAACAAGTACCTGACTAGGCTCTTGTGTTGAAAGAGAGGTGAGAAGTAAGTACAAGTTTCAATAGATCTTTATGTGGCAGCTCTACATATTTCAGAGATGGAGAAGTTACTCAAGCATGCCTCAGCCCTAGACAAGTGGCCTGGTGGGATCTGGTACTGGAGTACTCATTTGGTCATACCAGGAGTGAATATTGTAATCTATTCTGACAGTGTGAATAAACTAATTAATCCCTTGGATTTGTCCCTCAATGTCACATTCTTAGAAATCTTTGAAGGGTTTTCATTTTATCCAAGCAATAACTCATTACTTTTTAAAACCTAACAAATGCAGTTTAGCCTCCACTTGTACATTATGGCATTTTGGGGATGAGATGTTTAAGGGAATTCCTGAATTCTATCTCAGAGAGGAGACCAGGGTGTGGATGCAGCCACCCACTTCTTTTAGTGAAACATTGTGAAAGGAAGATCAGCCATGCATTTCTTCAGATTTACTAATACTATTTTACTAACACAAACTAGCTGTGAAATACAGAGAAGAAGAGAGACAAATGACCCCACTATTCTAGAGGTAGTAAAGGAACAGAGAATCTAGGTAGGCTAATGCTTAATACTTTAGCACTACTGTTTGAATGTGTAAGAGACAAGCAGTCATGGTTTTCAGGTGCCTCTGAACTCATAGGATGAAAACCTGGCCCCCCTGAAATCAATGTGTTTTTTTTCCATTGACTTCATTGGAGCTAGGATACTGCCAGTGGTGTTTAGATTTTTAATCCCCAGTGTAAGGTTCTGCCCGAGCAAGTCACTCTGGATAAATGTATACCTCATCATATCACCTATGTAGTTCTTCTTTCCTTGTGTTTTGAACCATTCATATACTTTAGACTGCTAAGAAGTTCTTTAACACATATTCCAGCTTGTCTACATGAACAGTTTACACCCTGGCTTGCTGGGTATTATCTCATGATCTGTGCCTCTTTTAAAACCATATCGAGAAAGAACAGAGAAATCACGTTTAGGCTCCTGATGATGGAGAAGGCTCTGTGACCAACCTCAGCTCGGGCCCTTCCCCCGCCACTGGACATCAGTCTCCAAGCGCTCTGTTTCCTGTTTGACCTCTGCTTCTTGGTCTCCAAAGATCCTTATCAGAGAAGAGTATAGGAGATATCAACAAGCCTTCTAAGAAAATTTCTGGTTGTAGTAGCGCTGTCATTTAAAAAAAAAAAGAAAAGAAAAAGAGCCTGATCACTTCAGAGACACTGTGGTCCTGAGACCTTAGGTCCCAAAGGGAGTTCCGTGGAGGCTCCAAGCTGCTCCTGTATTAGGAGCCCTTTAATGTTCTTCAAAACACCATGGGCACTATTTATATTTCAGTACTGAAACCAACCCAAATACTGTTAAAGCATGACAAACTTAGCAGAGACTCCAAACATTATTTAATGGAAGCCTTTGCCATCTTCAGACTCCTTGGTGCTGGTATGTGAGTAGCCAGACATTTGCAACAACAGAGGCTATCCACATCCTCAGTAATGGAGTCATCTAACAGACCTGCGTCTCAACTACCTTTTGGACCTGCCTTTGGTGCCTTTGGACCTGCCCCATTTTCCAGATGGGACCACCAAAGTAGACCGTTCCCTTGTGTAACAGGGTCCCTGCAGGGCCCTCCTGGCTCCTGCCCCGACTGGGCTGAGAGAGTCACACAGAGACCTTGGTGCAGTGCTCACCTGGTGCTTTTATTTACAGGCTGTGCTCCCACCACTTTTCCACCATACACATAGTCCCCTTCTTACAGGCCACCAGCAGGAGAGAGGGGGCAAGCTATCTCTCTCTGCTTCCCCTCACTGCCTTTCCTCTACTGCAGCTTTCCTCTTTTCAGCTCCTCTCCTGGCTTCTTCCCCCTAGGGCAGGGATCTCCAAACTTTGAGACGAGGGCCATATTAGATTTTTGAAGGGGCTTCGTGGGCCGAAGTGACTGCGCTGCCAGCCTGGGTTCCTTCACCCAGGGCTGGCTTTAGGGAGTGCGTAAACTAAAAATCGGGGTTGGGGTTTTTTTGCGTAATGGTCGGAGATACGTCTCCGACTTATGCAAATTACGAGTTACGCAAGGTGTTCCGGAACGGAACGCTTGTGTATGTCGGGGAGCATCTGTACCTCCTAACTTTCCAGTACCAACTGCATGGGACAGGCTGTTGCATTTGTCTCGGGTATCTGCTCCACCTTTCGACTATGTTGAGGATGTCCTCAAACTCCCAGATCTTTGTACAGTGGATCCCCTAACAATGCTACATCTTTCTGTTCTGAAAGGGAATCTTAAAAGACAGTCTCATGCTGGCATGACCAGCATTGGATGCCCCCTCCTTTGCCTTATGGTTCACCTCAGTGGCCA
This sequence comes from Macrochelys suwanniensis, assembly GCA_033296515.1. Taxonomy (NCBI): domain Eukaryota; kingdom Metazoa; phylum Chordata; order Testudines; family Chelydridae; genus Macrochelys; species Macrochelys suwanniensis. Next base: position 179,239,969 of record CM065777.1, on the reverse strand, counting down.
TACTGGGACTCTCAGGCTGCCTACCACCAGTCCTTCTCAAAGCCTCCCAGTTTCTCCTGTGGCGATCATTGAGGGATACGCTCCCCATCTCATATCTCCCCCCTCAACAGCTTCAGAGGGAGACTTTGGAAGACCAGGAAGATTGTGCAGACAGTAAGGTGACGCCACAAACTAATATGTTATCATTCACACCAGATGAGGCCATAACACTGCCTCCATCGTCCCTTGCTGATGACTAAGCGGTTTCAGGAATTGATTAAACATATTACTGAATCATTACAGCGTTTGCTAGTAGGGGTCCAGGAGTCCCAGCATAAGATTTTGGATGTTTTACCTACATCATCTTAGAGCAGAATGGCTCTCCCAGTGAATGAAGCCATACTAGATCCTGCCAAAACCATTTGGCAAACTCAGTTACTACACTGCCTACTTGAAAATGGGCAGACAAAAATATTTTATATACCAGAGAAAAATTCAGAATTTTTATTCTTTCACTCTCCACCAAATTCTTTGGTTATGGAAGCTGCCAATGAGCGAGGTAGACAACATCAGACCAAGTGGGCATCCTATGTTAAGTACCAAAAGCATTTCAGTCTATTTTAACACACGAGCTATTCATCAGCGACTCTACAATTTTGAATTGCTAATTACCAAGCCCTGATGGCAAAATGCAACCACATCAATTATGATAAATTCAATAATTTTATATCATTTCCTAGTGGAACATCAGGAGCAGTTCAAAGCCATCCTCAATGAGGCTCTTTGGTAAGACACTCTCTACAAGCTTTCCTAGTGTCAACTGACATGGCAGCCCGTTTCATCTCTGTTGCTATGCATAGAATATCTTGGCTACAACTGTCTGGCTATTCTAGGGAAGTCCAAAATACCGTAAAGGACTTTTCTTTTGATGGGCTGAAATTCTTCTCTGAGTCCACGGACAAATCTCTTTACACTTGAAAAAAAAATTCTAGGCCCACACTCAGGTCCCTCAGCATTTATACTCCTGAAAATATGAGAACATTTAGCATGTTGTGCACAATACAGAGATGTTGTCCAGTTCAGTACTCTTCCTACCATCAGTCTACTCAACCACTCAATAAGAAACCTAAATATCAAAAGAAGATGCTGTTCACCACCACCACCTAGCCTCTGTCATCTCCAAAGGGAAGATGTGGATAGGATAGTGTAGCTGAAGATTGCTATTTTGGGGATGTTCTGAGCCCTTGACTGACCCTCCCATTTACTCCAATATGGTAGCAAATCACATCTAACAAATGGGTTTTTGGAGGCCATAATATTGGGTTAATCCATTCGATACACTTCCATCCCCCTCCCCTCCTTCCCATGAACACTTGCTGAGCCAAAAAGTCATCTCTCTTCTACATATAGGGGTCATAGAAGTAATTCCAGTCCAGCACAGAGGGGGAAGGGTACTCTACCAAGTATTTTCTGGTCCCAAAAAAGAATGGAGACCGTTATTCGATCTCAGTTCCTGAATAGCTTTGTAAAGTCACAAAAATTCAGGATGGTGACTTTCTCTGCTATAATTCAATCGTTAGATTCCGGGGATTAGTTTTCAGCCCTTGACCTTCAGGACACATACTTTCATGTCACAATCCACCCCTTCCACAAGAGCTTTCTTTGCTTCATGGCTGGCCAGGATCACTTTCAGTATCCCTTTCAGTCTTTCCTTTGCACCAAGAATATTCTCAAAGATCATGGTGGTGGTAGCTTCTCATTTGTGTTCTCTGGGAATAATTGTTTTCCCATACCAAGATAATTGGATGCTGAAGGGATAGTCATACAATGAAACTCTCTATGCCATCCCGATGATAATATCTCTCTTCCACAGATTAGGGAATCTTCGAACATTAGGACTTCAGCTCAATGTTGAGACAGTTTGCCTTCTGGGGGACAGGTTTATAACTCTAACAAATTTCATTTCTAGGATTCAGATAAATCCCCTGACTTACGTAAGAAATTGTCTTTAACTGCTAGGTCATATGGCAGCATGTACTTGACATAAACTCAACATGCCAAGTTACACCTTCGCTGCTTTGAAGGATGGCCTATAAACAGCCTGTATCCCAAACAAACACAATGTAGACAAGCTACTATCAGTCTGTCATGTATTGGACTCACTCAAGTGATTGGAAGGACCCCTCTAAAGTCTGTGCAGGAGTCCTGTTCTCCCAGCTTCCTCTCATTAATAGTACAACATTGCACACACACCTTGTGGGATGGGGAGCACACCTAGGGTCTTACCACCCAGGGCAAGTGGTCTGCCCAAGAATCTCTTCTACACATCAATTTGAGAGTAGTCAGGAACTCCTGTATCCACCTCCTTCCTCTAATCAGGGACAAGCTGAACAAAATCATGACAGACAAAAATTATGACCTGCACATTTTATGTCAATAATCAGTAGGAAGCCAGGTCCCTTTTTCTTTGTGCAGAAGCCATAAAACTATGGAACCGGTGCATATACAATCAAATTCTGATCTCAGCCTCTTACATATCAGGAATACAAAACACCAAAGTCAACAATTTCAGCAGGAATTTCTCCTAAGATTATGAGTGGGAACTGGACTCAAGAATTTTCCATTGCATTTTTCTAACCTGGGGGTTCTTAGAAGTGGACCTCTTTGCTATCATCATCAACAAAGTGCAGGAACTGGGCCCTCATTCCTTAGGGCAGGCCTGCACAACATGCGGCCCTCATGGGCTCACTGTGCGGCCCGCAGTGGGGTGAGTAGGTGGGCTCACTGTGCGGCCTGTGGGGGGTGAGTAGGCAAGCGGCAGGGTGGGGCAAGCCAACGGCCGGCTGGCCAGCCGGTGAGCAGGGTGGTAAAGAGGCCAGTGGCAGGCTGGGGAGTAAGGGTGAGCCAGCGGCGGGGGCAGCAGCAGAAGGTAAGAGGCCAGCAGCGGGCAGGCAGGTGATCTGGTCACCCTATGCGCACTGTTTCTTTCCCCCTCTACAGGCTTCCACATCCTAGCGCTGGGGAAGGAAGGATTGTTTCTGCAGGGCCAGGCGGCACTGGGCGGGGGTTGTTTCGGTGGGGCCGGGGGGTTTCGGCCCTCAGCTGTTTTCTTTGGAGTAATATGGCCCTCGCCACTTTATGAGTTGTGCAGGCCTGCCTTAGGGCATGCCTTTCTCAATTTGTGGATGAAAGGCCTTATCTATCTTCTGACACCATTGCTCCTGAGAGTGCTGATCAATATCAAGCAAGAAAAAGCCAGAGTCGCTTTAGTTGTACCAACTTGGCCCAGGCAAGTCGGGTTCCTTGTCCACCTTTAATGCTTCCACTCATTTCCTTTCTGCTGTCATAGGTTTCTGACCACACTATTTATGCCAACCTGGGAGTTGAGTCAGGGCTTGACTCAGGAACGGAAACTTCATGTTTGATAGAAGTACAACAGGTATTGTTAAACAGCAGAAAGACTTCTATGCAAAACACTTACCTTCAGAAATGGAAGAGATTTCAAAACTGGTGTGTTCAAGGATCACCTGTTCACTCTTCCTTTTCATCTGCTTTCAGCTACCTGTTAGAAATGTCAGGCCCTGCTATGAGCTCTGTCAAGGTTCACTTGGCAGCTATCACAGCCTTCGATTTGTTCTTGCAAGGTTTTTCATTTTTTTTCTCGCCATATGACAGCAAGATTCCTCAAAGTATGATGCATTTCTTTATGCAGATTAAGAAGCCCATCCTGGTATGGGATTTGGATGTGGTGTTTAACTGTTTTATGAAAATCCCTTTTGAACCACTGGCTACTTGTTCATTACGCTACCTGTCTGCGAAGACTGCCTTCCTGGTGGCCATTGCTCCTGTCCAAAGAGTCAGAGAAATGGGGACTCAGATGGCAGACCCTTCTTTAATAGTGTTCTTTGGGAACAAAGTTTAATTACAGCCACATCTTAGGTTTCTACCTAAAGTTTCATCTAAATTCCATAGTAATCAGGTTATTCACTCCTCTCCCAGGACGGGGGCCGCCTCCTCCATCCCAGCCTAGCTGCGCTTCACCTGACAACATGGTTGCTCAGTGACTAGACGAGGAGGAGGGGAGGTGCTCAGAATATGTCAGACGCATCCTACTGGAAAGTAGGAAGCCATCCACGTGACGGACGTACCTGGCCAAGTGGTCCAGGTTCTACAGATGGGCGGGGAAGCGAGGAATCTCCCCATCGTCTGCACCGCTCCAACTCATTCTCAAGTACCTCCTGTCCCTTAGGACCCAAGGGTTAGCTTCCGCCTCTGTCAGTACATTTGGCAACCATATCGGCCTTCCACCCATCGGTGCAGGGCCAGTCAGTCTTTTTCCCATTCTATGACTTCCTGTTTTCTGAAAGGAGTAGACCGGTCATTCCCATATGCTAGGTCCCCCGTTCCGCAATGGGACCTAAACCTCATATTGTCCCATCTCATGGGACCTCCCTTCGAGCCCCTGGCCACATGTTCCTGGTCTCATCTCTCATGGAAGGTAGTATTCCTCGTAGCAATCATGTTGGCCCGACGTGTCTTGGAGCTCAGGGCCTTGACCTCGGAACCCCCATATACGGTCTTCCACAAGGATAAGGTCCAGCTTCGCCCACACCCCGCATTCCTTCCGAAGGTGGTTTCCGCCTTCCATATGGAACAGGACCTTTTCCTTCTGGTGCTCTGTCCTAAGCCCCATTCCTCCAACGAGGAACGCCGCCTTCACACGCTCCATGTGTGTAGAGCTCTGGCCTTCTATCTAGACTGGACCAAGCCACTCCGGCGATCCTCGCAACTGTTTGTTGCTTTGGCCAAGCGTATGAAGGGGCAACCTATTTCCACCCAGCGCCTTTCTTACGGGATTACCTCGTGCATATGCACGTGTTATGATCTGGCAGGGGTTCCCCGCCACCTATCATCAGGGCGCACTCAACGAGGGCCCAGGCCTCGTCGGCTGCCTATGCAGTCCACGTCCCTATACAAGACATCTGTAGGGCTGCCACGTGGTCCTCTGTCCACACGTTTACTTCGCACTATGCAATCGTCTCCCAAACTAGGGATGATGCCAGGTTCGGTAGGGTGATACTGCGTCCCAGAAACCCTTAAACTCCTACCCACCTCCATCAGATATAGCTTGGAGTCACCTACTGTGGAATACACATGAGCAATCACTTGAAGAAGAAAGGACAGTTACCTGTTCCGTAACTGGCGTTCTTCGAGATGTATTGCTCAGGTGTATTCCACATCCCGCCCTCCTTCCCTTCTGTCGGAGTTGTCCGGCAAGACGGAACCAAGGGTGGGGTGAGTGTGCAGCGGTGCTCCCCCAGTATGGGTACTGCTAAGGGAAAAACTTCCGACACCGATGCACATGGCGAGCACGCACACCTACTTTGGAATGCCCCTGAGCAACCCATCCCGAAGAACACCAGTTACGGAACAGGTAACTGTCCTTTTCCCTTCCTCCCTTCCCGAGCCTCTATAACATCAGACCAGTGGGTCCTCAGCACAGTAGCAAGGGGATATACCTTCCAATTCATTTCCTTCACTGGATCCTGGAGACTGGTGTGCCGCCCTCAATTTAAAGGGCTCTTACTTTCACATATATTCCCCAGACACAGAAGGTTCATAGAATCATAGAATCTCAGGGTTGGAAGGGACCTCAGGAGGTCATCTAGTCCAACCCCCTGCTCAAAGCAGGACCAAACCCAATTAGATCATCCCAGCCAGGGCTTTGTCAAGCCTGACCTTAAAAACATCTAAGGAAGGAGATTCCACCACCTCCCTAGATAACCCATTCCAGTGCTTCACCACCCTACTAGTGAAAAAGTTTTTCCTAATATCCAACCTAAACCTCCCCCTCTGCAACTTGAGACCATTACTCCTTGTTCTGTCATCTTCTACCACTGAGAACAGTCTAGATCCATCCTCTTTGGAACCCCCTTTCAGGTAGTTGAAAGCAGCTATCAAATCCCCCCTCATTCTTCTCTTCTGCAGGCTAAACAATCCCAGTTCTCTCAGCCTCTCCTCATAAGTCATGTGCTCCAGCCCCCTAATCATTTTTGTTGCCCTCCGTTGGACTCTTTCCAATTTATCCACATCCTTCTTGTAGCGTGGGGCCCAAAACTGGACACAGTACTCCAAATGAGGCCTCACCAGTGCCGAATAGAGGGGAATAATCACGTCCCTCGATCTGCTGGAAATGCCCCTACTTATACAGCCCAAAATGCCGTTAGCCTTCTTGGCAACAAGGGCACACTGTTGACTCATATTCAGCTTTTCGTCCACCGTAACCCCTAGGTCCTTTTCTGCAGAACTGCTGCCCAGCCATTCGGTCCCTAGTCTGTAGCAGTGCATGGGATTCTTCCGTCCTAAGTGCAGGACTCTGCACTTGTCCTTGTTGAACCTCATCAGATTTCTTTTGGCCCAATCCTCTAATTTGTCTAGGTCCCTCTGTATCCTGTCCCTACCCTCCAGCGTATCAACCACTCCTCCCAGTTTAGTGTCATCTGCAAACTTGCTAAGGGTGCAGTCCACACCATCCTCCAGATCGTTGATGAAGATATTGAACAAAACCGGCCCCAGCACCGACCCTTGGGGCACTCCACTTGATACCGGCTGCCAACTAGACATGGAGCCATTGATCACTACCCGTTGAGCACGACCATCCAGCCAGTTTTCTATCCACCTTACCGTCCATTCATCCAGCCCATACTTCCTTAACTTGCTGGCAAGAACACTGTGGGAGACTGTATCAAAAGCTTTGCTAAAGTCAAGAAATAGCACATCCACTGCTTTCCCCTCATCCACAGAGCCAGTTATCTCATCATAGAAGGCAATTAGGTTAGTCAGGCATGACTTGCCCTTGGTGAATCCATGCTGACTGTTCCTGATCACTTTCCCCTCCTTTAAGTGGTTCAGAATTGATTCCTTGAGGACCTGTTCCATGATTTTTCCAGGGACTGAGGTGAGACTGACTGGCCTGTAGTTCCCCGGATCTTCCTTCTTCCCTTTTTTTATTCCTTTGATTCCTGGTCAGGACCGTGCACTATCAATTCACAGTGCTCCCCTTTGGCCTAGCAGTGGCAGCAAGTGTGATTACAAAAGTGCATGTCAGTAGTGGCGGCCTACCTCAGATATCTGAGTATCGAGATCTACCCATACCTCAACAACTGGCTCATAAAGGGCGCTCCAGAGTTCAGGTCCAGTGCAGCATCGAGACATTGTAAGCTACCTGTCAAGCTCTGAGCCTGTTGATAAAAGAACAAAAATCAACATTGGTTCCTGTTGAAAGGATAGAGTTTATTGGAGCGGTCTTCGACTATCTGAGCCAGAGCCTTCCTGCCAGAGGTCAGGTTCAGGGCAATGTTAGATCTGATTGCCAGCATCACTGCCCACCTGCTCACCATCAGGTCTTCCTGATATCAGATGCATCCAACCTTGAATGGGGAGCACATCTCGGTACACTGCAAATGCATAGGCTATGGTCTAGAGAGGCGCTTACGCTTAATTTAAAAGTCAGGGAGCTCAGACCCATCTAGCTTGTGCGGTGTTCTTTTCCCACTTATGCGGGCGGGTAGTGCAGCTGTTGACAGACAACATGGCCTCCATGTTCTATGTCAACAGGTGGGGGTGGGGGAGGGCGGGAGCTCGTTTGTCAGCTCTGTGCCAGGAAGCCCTTCACTTGTGGGACTTCTGCATCTGACATGTGATCCACCTGGAAGCCTCACACCTCCCCGGCATCCAGAATACACTAGTGGATCACCTCAGCAGGTCCTTCTCTCACCACGAGTAGTCCCTCCACTCGGAGGTTATCAGGATGCTCTTCCGGAAATGGGGAGCTCCTCGAGTGGACTTGTTCACCACCAGACAGAATAGAAAGTGTCGTCAGTTCTGCTTCCTGCAAGGCCTCAGCAGAGGCTCACTTTCTGATGCCTTTCTCCTGCCTTGGTCAGGAGACTTGATGTATATCTTCCTGCCAATCCCGCTCATCAGAAAAGTCCTCTTAAAAATCAAGAGGAACAAGGCACGGGACATTGATTTGCCCAAGCATGGCCTTGCCAGCATTGGTTTGGCATGCTCATGGACCTGGATGTAGCAGCCCACTGGGCACTTCCCAGCCACCCAGACCTGCTCTCACAGGATCACGGTCAGCTGCTGCACCCAAACCTAACTTCACTCAACCTCACAGCTTGGATGCTGCATGGTTGAATCCAGAGGAGCAAGCCTGCTCTAGTCAGGTACAGCAGGTTCTCTTGGAGAGCAGGAAGCCCTCCACCAGAGCAATTTACCCTGCTCCACTGTCCAGCAGGAGAAATGCTTCCACTTTGCCAGGTATCTCCATAAACCAGTCATCTCTGCAGTCCATTCTGGATTACCTGCTTCATTTAAAGCACCAGGGCCTCACCTTCTCTTTGATCAAGTTTTACCTAGCGGTTATATCAGCCTTTCACCCTCGTCTCCAGGGTAGATCAATATTCTCACATAACATGACTATTAGGTTCCTTGAAAGACTCTCTTTCAGGTGGTCCGGGACAGGGACCTCAATCTGGTCCTCTCCAGGCTCACGAGCCCACCTTTGAGCATTTGGCTTCTTGTTACTTTTCCCACATGTTGTGGAAGGTCGCATTCCTTGAGGCTATTACCTCAGTGAGACAAGTGTCTGAGATTAGAGCTCTTACTTTGGAGCCCCCGTATACCATGTTCTACGAGGACAAGGTTCAGCTGCAGCCCCACCTGACCTTTCTGCCAAAGGTGGTATCACACTTCCATGTCAACCAGGATATTTTTCTTCCAGTGTTCTGTCCAAAGCCTCACTCGACCAGCGAGGAGAGGTTTCTGCATACTCTAGATGTCAGGCATTACACTGGCTTTCTACTTAAAGCGCACCAACCCCTTCCGTAGATTAACTCAGCTCTTTATTGTGATAGCCGACAGGATGAAGGGTCTCCTGGTGTCCTCACAGAGGATTTCAATCTGGATCACCACGTGCATCCATATCTGTTATGAGATAGAGTAGACTGTGCCTCCTCCGATAGCAAAGGCTCATTTGAGAAGGGCGTAAGCTTCTTCGGCTGCTTTCCTGGCGCAAGTCCCTATCCAGGACATATGCAGAGCTGCAAGGTGGTCCTCGTTGCACACGTTCACGTTTCATTATGCCATCAGTCAGAAGGCTAGAGATGACGCTGGCTTCGGCAGAGTTGTGTTGCTATCAACACTTCCATGAACTCCTATCTGCCTCCGGTGGTACTGCTTGGGAGTCACCTACAAAGTAATGGACATGAGCAAGGACTCAAAGTAGAAAAGACGGTTACCCTCCGTAACTGTTATTCTTCAAGATGTGTTGCTCATTTCTATTCCCTGACCTGCCCTCCTTCCCCTCTGTCGGAGTTCTGTCAAGAAGTAACTGAGGGAGTAGGGAGCCGGCCGCGCCCCTTATACAAGTGCATATGTGCACCACTCCAGAGGGCACCAGAGCTGGTCCCCTATGAATACCAGTGCATTTGACAAACACACATGCCTACAATGGAATGGACAAGAACAACACATCTCAAAGAACAACAGTTACGGAAGGTAATTGTCTTTTATTTGACCCCATGAGCAAGTACCTTGCTGGCACAGCCCAAAATAGCATCAGTAGCACTGTTTTAAAAGAACAGTGGTCAGCAGTGGTCAAAAATAAACTGGTTAATGAAGTATAAAGGAATGATACATTTTTCATGGTTGCATGACAAAGTAGTATGATGGATTTAAATAGATATAGTTGTAGATAGGCATACAGAAAAAGCCAGTTGGCAACATCAACGAAGCATGCAAATAAGATCAAATGAACAGAGCATTTAAAAAAAAAAAAAAAAAAAAAAACCAAAGGGGAGGAATTTAACTATCTTTTTAAGGAACATCATTGAACAATTACAATTAGTATTAAAATTAATTGGATTTTAAAATTTATCTGTGGGTTGTAATCCCTTGATGTTTCTTTTTTCTATTGAAATCGTTTGAATTCCCCAAAGATAAAGATAGCAATGATTATTAGAGGATTTATCTGTGTATGATGTAGGAAAATGTAAAAAAAAAATAAAAAAAAAAATGGAAAGCAACTGTTGCAAGTACCAGAAAATTATGCTATTAATTTAAGTGTCATCAGAGCACAAAAGATCACATTCCAGGACTGAATTAAAATACTGGAAATAATAGTACTTAAGATGAAGATATTATACTCTAAGATCTGGTTAAGTGACTGACATTATTATATCACTTCAGGTATTATAAAAGTAACAAAATGCTTTTAAAGATAATAAGCGTTACATTTTGAGATTGGCAGTATTCACACTTTTGTGCTTAAGTGCTTTCCTACTTTTAATATAATTTAATAACAGCAAAAACCCCACATTTTATTTCCAACCTATACCTTTTCTTTTTACAATATTTTCTCAGATACAAAAAACAAATACCATGCTCCAAGAAAAAATTCAGCAACCCCCATCATTTTGCTTCCTTTTGTCCAGTTGACAGAGGAAAAAATGGTAGATAAAGGTTACAATAAACAGATTTTCTATATAATATATTCCTAAAAGGAATACTTTTGTAAATAGTTATCACTATTTATTTGTTAATTTGATTTTTTTCAGTGAGACCCCAAGAACTTCCAGGCCAAAATGATATGTGAGGTTTAAAATCATGTGGCCTTTGTTGCATATTATTGTCTTCCAAAATACATAATGGCTCCTCATCCTCCATCTAGGGACACCTTTAGCATCACTGTTCTTTTCTCCATTTACTCCTCTTCCTTCTCTTTTTCCCCCATCCACTTCTATTGTTTCAATAACCACCCAATCCAGATGATTCCCAAATCTGCCTCCAAATGATTGCCCTCTCTTCAGTCTCAAAAGTGCCACTGCCTCTCTAAATTTGAGGTGACAGCAGGGTATCCCAGAGAAGTAAGTCTCTACAACTGAACTCTATGGGTATCTCTACACAGCAAAGAAAACCTGTGGCTGGCCTGTGCCAGCTGACTCGGGCTCACAGGGCTCGGGCTGTGGGGCTGTTTCATTACTGTGTAGACTTCCGGGCTTGGGCTGGAGTCTGGGCTCTGGGATCATCCCACCCCGCAGGTTCATAGAGCCTGGGCTCAAGCTCAAGCTCGGAAGTCTACACAGCAATGTGTAGCTCACAGCCCAAGGTCCATGAGCCCAAGTCTGCTGGCACGAGCCAGTCATGGGTTTTTCTTTGCTGTGTAAACATACCCTATATATCTTTCCACCTGATCCCTTTCCAGTAGTCTCTCTAATTTCTTTCACAATAATTTTGCTATTTTTCCTGTCTCCTAGGCTTGCAAGCTCATTATCATCTTTGACTCTTCCCCCGCCCCACTTCTTTCCCCATATCCAGTCACCATCTAGGTTTCTTTGCTTCCTCTTTTAATATAGACAAAGTACATCTCTTACTCTCGATCGCTACTCCAAAATTTTTGTCCATGCCTTAATTCTCTCATATGGACTTTTGCAAACTTCTACTCTCGGACTTGCTTAACTCTTTCCCTTCTTCCCTCTTTGTATTACATGCCAGTCATCTTAGTGGGTAAGCCAAAGTGGAGATACAGTGACCAGCTTTTGCATTTATCTAGTATGTGTTGTATATAATTTCACAAGATAAATACTTTAATTCGAATGATTGCAGTTCGAGATGTAAAAAAACAAAATTCTGCATTTTGTGTCTGAAATCATACCCAGACTGGAAATAGAAGAGCCATTCTTTTAAACTATTTAATTAAAATTCGCTAAATAATTAATCTACAAAGGTTTTTTTTCCTAATGGACTGTTGATCAACATTATTAAATCATTATGAAGAAATAGTTCTTTTCAGAGCCAAATTTATTTTTATAAACTTGTCTAGGATCAAAACTACTATAGCAGTATCTATTTGACAGAAACAATGAAATATAAAAAAATGTGTTGAAAATGCATATGCTATGTTGGAAATGCAGTTGTATAATAATTGTAATTTATTAATGAGAAGAGTTTAAGGGTGTAATTCTCTTAAAATCAACTGGAATTACAAACTCAGATCTGTACATTTAATTTTTTATCAATCTCATGAAATTAAATATTTAAACGTTTACATTCTCATTGATCGGAGGGGTAGCCGTGTTAGTCTGGATTTGTAGAAGCGACAAAGGGTCCTGTGGCACCTTACAGACTAACAGAGGTATTGGAGCATAAGCTTTCGTGGGTGAATACCCACTTCTTCGGATCTCATTGAAGGGATTGAGGGCTGAATTCTCTGGTCTGTTAAGCAGTGGAAATTGAATCTGCTATGCCTCTTCTGCAACTTTAATTTCCCCAGGACTAGATAACTAAGCATCACTCCCTTTCTCACAGACACAAACAGTGGAGAATTGAGTCCTGAAACCATACTAGCAGGTCAGACTTTTTAAAAGTAAATGATTCCTTCTAGAAATCACATTCTGGGATTGAAATAAGCAATTTTCTGGCCATACAATTGTTTTTGAGATGCAGAGGATGCCTTTTATATTAAATCCATCTACAAAAGACTCTGACTACTATTTGACTCTGAATAAAATCTTTTGAAAAGTTTAGTTTGGAGTGGGAATCGCTGCATAGGAGTCAAGAAGGCAAACTCATAAATTAACAGCAGATTATGCTGAATTTTACTCACTCCTTACTTAGAATGCAGCTGTTATGAATATGTAATAAAAGTATTTCCAGGTCTTAACATTGATTTCTGAAATTAATATTCGGTTTGAGAATGGCTACCAACTTCAAGAATGCTGTACTTTAGATGCATCAGAATATAACAAAAATGTGTTAGAAAATTTAACAGTACTTTTTGAGTACATTAAAGTTATCGGTAGTTAATATTTGTGTGGTCCATTAACAAATCAAAAAAGCATTTTGAGTACTAACAGGAAAAATGTTGACCCTAGCACACTGCAGTATATTTTACAGCAGGATGTGTGCTAGATTTAAAAACGTTGAAATGCTGTCATTTAAAAAAAAAATCATTCTATATTGCTATTGGTAGAGTGCCATGTAACTTGTTAAAATTTCCTCTTTTCTTAGAGCTCCTTAATAGACATTTATAATCAGTTCTTGGCAGCATTAGAATCACTGAAAGAATTCTGGAATGCTATGGATGAAATTGATGAGAAGACTTGGGTACTTGAGCCAGAAAACCCCACACGGAGTGCCACAATGAGAAGAATTGCAATAGGTAGGAAAACAGGAGTAGGAATCAAGTATTTTTTTTAAACAGAAGAAAAAAAGGTTACACTTAAAAAAAGCCAAACTATTACTTGTTCGTTATTGTACAAAACTAACCTGAGGCAGAATATTGAATTTTTTTGGGGAGAAAGTATAATCTTGTATTTTTAGTTTTACATTTAAAGTTCTGATATAAATATTTATAGATTACAAACACAAGTGTTGATGAATTCAAAACTGAGGACACATTTATGATAATCCTATATAAGAAGTATTTCATTATAGGATTTTAAAATAGATTGTGTATAAAATGGATGTCTATTATAGACTAGAAGAAAAACTAGTTTACTTTTTAAAAATTATTCAGTACTAATTGTAATGAGAAACCCCTGTCAGAAAACTAAATTTTGTAATACATTTAAGGTTATACTGTAAATATTTTTTTAGTATGAAACTGTTTTTTGAAGGATCTAAGAACTGGAAATGCAGCTGTGGGAGAGGGGACGAGGATAACATATGTAGGTAAAAAGGACAAAAACAGAAGGTGGAGAGAAGATAAAAGGCATGGAATAAACTATAACTATATTAAATAATACAAAATATACCTGAATTAAGTCTAAAGCACTCTGTAGCTCATCATCAGAATACATGGAATTACAACCTTAATATGTAAAGAGTACCTTACTTATTTGAAAAGTAGGCACTTTCCACTGTCTGCTGTCAAAAATAGAGAAAAAAATGTATCTTCGGAATGAGGACTCAAATTTTTAGCTTAGCATTTGTATAATTATATACTGCGATATTGCTCAACTTCAGTCACAAACGCCAGAAGTCTGATGGTTCATGATAGAACAAAAATAAAACAAATTTAAGTTCCTGAAAGTTGGAGGAATATTAACTAGCTGCAAAATAGGGAAACAACAGAAGTAGGCAGTACCCACTCTGAGACTGCAGCTTTATGCAAACAACTGTTGAGCTGATGGCTGAATTGACAGGTCACTCTTTCCCCTACTTGACAGCCCAGAGACTGCAGTGAGTCTCCTTTTGTGCAGCCAGCTCATCTCCCTTCCAGTCCAGTTGGGCCCTCTCCCCTGCCTTTTCCTGATTCCTGAGGGTATGTCTATGCTGCAGTAAAACACCTGCAGCTGGCCTGTGTCAACTGACTTGGGCTTCAGAGCTATAAACTTCAGGGCAGTGTAAATGTTTGGGCTCTAGCTGGAGCTGGGACTCTGGCACCCTCCCCACTTACGGTTTATCAGGGGACTTTAACTCACTGCCTAGATAAAACTTGTTCATGCTGAACTGAAATTTGGCTTAGAATTATGAACAGACTACAAATAGTTTACTTTAGCCGTCTAAAAGTTGTAACGATGTTCATAAAACTACAGGTGTGCTCAAAACAACTCATTTGAAAAACATAAGTACTTTCTCTATTTGCAGTTATCAAGGAAAGCTTTACACCTTCCATTTAAAATGCATTCTCTCTCATTTCAGGAAACAATGTTTCCATAAACTTAGAAGTAGATCCCAGGCATCCAACTATGCTTCCTGAGTGTTACTTTCTTGGAGCAGACCATGGTAAGGTCTTTCCTATACAGAATTTCATATACAAACTCATTTCTCAATCTTAGAAGCTGGGTCTGTTGTGACTTGCACCAGTAACTGCTTACAAGCTTTTAAGGTAAACTTAATTTAGTGGTTTCAGGCTCCACCTATTTAAGCAAAGTTTAAAATGTCAGTATCTCTTGCATATACTTACACAAAACAATACAAGAGTGAATGCATGGCATGCTATTGTGCGCTGTTAACGTGTTAACGTGTTAAAGTCTGGCAAATTAATATACCACAAATTGAAGAATACTTTAAAACACAGTTATGAGAAAAGTGACTAACTAGTGACAACTTATTTTACTCCTGAAGGCACTGTGGAAATCATGCAGCTGTAGGAGAGTAGCTAGATTGAGTTTTAGCTACTATACAGTCAATAGAATTGTTAACTACCTTCTAGGTACAAGGTCACATCCTGTCCTGACTTTTCCCACATTATATATGGGGATGATACACAAGCTGGGGAAAAAACAGCTTGACTGTCAGATGCCAGGCTGATGCCAGGCTGAGTTTGCAAGGATAACAAAAACACAAAACACCTCCTTTTAAGTGCTGATTGAGCAAATTTATTCTGCAAGTTACTGAGAGAAAGTATTTTTTAAAATCCTTTTCCAGCAGAATCACAAATCAGGAGATGCCGTGTCCTCTAGAGAATTATTCCGAAAGATAATTATCTGACCACATCTATGATTATTTTGCCTGGTTTTTTTGTTTGTCATAAATAATCCATTGCAAATTCCCTAATGTCTTTCCCTCGATTTTCTATAGCTCTTGGCCATGTCTTGAGGGAAGATCATACCTTTGGTGTACAATGTCCCAAAACTTAGCGCAATTATCATTATATATGGCTTTTCAAATATGGTAACTGTAGGCCAGATTTGTAAATGTATTAAAATGCCTAGTGGGATCTCAAATGCATTGGCACCTATATGCATATTTAGGTGTCTAAATATCTTTAAAAAATCTAGTTGTAAGTGCTGGAATGTGGGGGGAAGTCTCTTCCTGTGAGTAATGTAAATATCTATGTATAACTTTGTAGTGGTAAATCCTTTGAGAACTAAGCTGAACAACAACATGCACTTGTGGTAAGTGTTTTCACAATACAATTTTAGTTTAAAATCTGCATTTTGCAGTTCCATGTGTTGAAGTCTATTTCCTCTACTTGCAGGGATCCAGATATCACCCTATTACAAAATTTGAAAGAAGTTTTAGAAATGGATTTTCCTTCTCGTGCTGTGCTAGAAAAGACTGTAAGTGTTGCTTTGTGTTGATGCTCACTCTTTATTTCTGAATACTATAGACTGATGAAAATGAAATTGTCACCTTATAACTGCCAGCAAAAATAAGAGTCAGGATGTAATTGGATTAATAATTTGTAAAAAAAACAAAAAAACAAAACAAAAAAAAACTTCTGAACATCAAGCAACAATTGTTAGTTTATTAACAAATTGTTATAAGTGCACACTTTCCTATTGTTTCCACAGCATTAAGGTGATTCATTACAGGCATCAACATTAAAAGGGGAGGTGAGGCAGAAGTTCCATAGTACTAATAAGGTGGAAAATCCAAACATTCTGTTATGGATATTGATGATTTAGAACTCTAATTATGTAGGTAGATCTGCTTAGAGGGGCAAGAGGCCATCCAAATACTGGTGCTGCATCTTCGAGTAGTGTCCCTGTGGGTGCTTGTGTCCCTGTGCTGCTGATTGGAGAACTTTGGTAGCAGTCAGTTTCACCCGTGGATGCACTGCTCCCCACCTGCCACCAGGCTAGCCAGCATGCGTGGGCAGTGGCTCTTCAGTTCCTTCTCAATCGTCCCTGGCTAGAGACAGAACTAGAGCTTGTTAT
This sequence comes from Macrochelys suwanniensis, assembly GCA_033296515.1. Classification (NCBI taxonomy): domain Eukaryota; kingdom Metazoa; phylum Chordata; order Testudines; family Chelydridae; genus Macrochelys; species Macrochelys suwanniensis. The sequence goes on along the minus strand of CM065777.1, from coordinate 179,223,317 downwards.
CTCTCTTAGAATTGCTAATTTTAGCTTCTTTTGAAGCCCTTTTTCTTTCTTCATTACATTTTATTTTGGCCATTGCCTAGAACAGGCCTGCCCAACTCGTAAAGCGGCGAGGGCCATATTACTCCAAAGAAAACAGCTGAGGGCCGAAACCACCCGGCCCGCCGAAACAACCCCCTGCCCAGTGCCGCCCGGCCCCGCCGAAACAACGCCCCCCGCCCCAGTACCGCCCGCCCAACGGAAACAACCCCTCTTTCTTAAGCACTGGGATGTGGAAGCCTGTAGAGGGGGAAAGAAACAGTGCGCATAGGGTGACCAGATTACAGCAGTAAAATAGGACCTGCCCCCTCCCTGCTCAGCCCCACCATCACCCCTCCTCCTCTCTCCCCCAAGGGGTCTCTATATTATTGCACACAGCAGTCAATCAATGCAGTTGTAGATAAATCTCTGCATTATGCATTTTTGTATAACTTTTATATGACTTTGTATTGAACCTTGGTAATATGTTATAGCGGGCCCTTAAGGTAGTATAATTAAGGTAAAAGAAAAATGTCTTTTTGCTAGAAGTAGATTAAGATCTTCCCCCCCACTTTGTATTCAATTGCCCTGTTGAATGAATGAGGTGTGAATGAAGAAGGCGTGGAAGACAGGCACCTCCAGACAGCTGCAACCCTTGGAGAGGGGATGGGAGCCAGACCAAGGACAATCAAACTTGTCAAGAGGGCTGACTAGAGAAGAGCAGACATACTGACGGCCTCGGGGTTAGAAGCAAGCACCTTCCTTTGGGAACACCCTCTTTGCAGCATTGGGACAACCCCCAGCCCAGAGACAAGCAGCAAAAAGGACCAACGGACATAGTCCCAGATTTTGAATCTGGGAGATTTGCCCCCCTCCAGCCACCGACTCGCCGCTTGCCCCCCCCCCCCCCCCCCCCCAGTATAAAGCCTCGCCGCCACTGCCTGCCCACTCGGCTCGTCATCCCCCCATGCCCTCTGGCTCGCCTCCTCACCGCCTGCTCGCCTCCTCATCCCCTCCTGCCCCCACCGCCGGTTCACCTGCCGCCCTGCCACTGCCCGCCTGCTCGGCTCATCATCCCCCACCCCACCCGGCTCGCCTACTCACCGCCCGCTCGCCTCCTCAGCCCCTCCCACCCCGCCGCCAGCTCACCTGCCTGTCCGCTGCTGGCCTCTTACTTTCTGCCGCTGGCTCACCCTCACTCCCCAGCCTGCCACTGGCCTCTTCACCACCCTGCCCACCGGCCAGCCAGCCGGCCGTTGGCTTGCCCCACCCTGCCGCTTGCCTACTCACCCCCCCCGTGGGCTGCACAGTGAGCCCACGCGGGCTGCATGTTGTGCAGGCCTGGCCTAGAAGAAAAGGACTTTGTCTCCTGTTGACCCCCTGTCGGGGGTGGGGAGGGGGGCTGGATAAGTATATGCCTGGTTCACTGGGCTTCAAAAAGTGCCTCATTTACAAGGGATCTATCCCAGTTACCGATGGACACTGGCAGTTTATTTGCTGTCTGAGGAGAGAAACACATTCCACAGAAGGGTGCAGCAACTGATGCCTAAGTCCAGGAAGGACAGAGAACTGAGGCTCAAACTCCTACTCATGGAGTCAGTCCTTTAACCTCTGGAGTCTTGGTGGGAACCCTTACTGCAACCCTCTACTTAGAAGGGAGGTGAGCTGAGAGAGAGCCCTGCGAGCCACTCATTTTATTTATATAGAACACCACTCATGTAAGGCCTCTTAGAAAAGGTCCATGAGTCCCCATAGCGAGTCCCGATCGAGCCAAAAATTATCCCTGTCTTGGTCAGTATCATCAGTATCGATGGCACCAAATCTGTCTAAATCTAGTACCCACAGCCTGCATGATACTGAACCGACAGGGCAACTCGGAATGCCTAGAGACTCAATGGGTGCAGGCAAAGAAGTATCAGTACCGTGGGGGCATGAGAAACATAGAAGATCCGCCCCAGGGAAGGCTATGTCAGTACGGTCATCAGTATCCATACTGCCACAATACCGAGTTCACCCAGAGCCCTGGGCTCACCAATGATCTCCTGCCTCGCACCGCCCTTTTCGTTGTCTGAATCAGAAAGTGAGCAAGAGGACCTAGCTTCCCAACGCCTTTCTCACTGGCCATACAGAGCCGTTTCACTATGGACACTGGGCATACCACCCTTCTGACCCACAGCATCCCTGGTATGGGCAACCATGGTACCAACCACTGCGCCCCTTCCCATCACAGTGGCCATACTGGGACCCCGGCAGGCCCAAAGGCAACAGGCCTCCATCACTGCTAGTATGGCATACCAACAGCCGAGGAAGTACCCTCATTCAGCCGCTGCCTCAAGGGCCTCTGAACTCCCTGAGCCGGCAAGGGAGGAACTGGAGGCCAAAGTCAAAGAGGAAGTCACTCCTCCAGCCCACTTCTCATCATTATCACCAGATGAGACTGGGATGCTCCCTCCGCCATCTATGGCAGATGACTTTAAGCTGTTCCAGTACTTGGCACAGAAGGTGGCAGAGGCCTTTACAAGAGGTGTCTGAGTTGCACCACTAGCTGGTGGACATTCTGCGTTCCTCCACCTCCTCCAGAGTGCCCCCTCTCTATTAACGAGGCTCTACTCGATTCTGCCAAGGTGATATGGCAGGCCTCTGCATCCATCCCACCAACTTGTAAGAGGGCAGAAAAGAAATATTATGTGTCAGCAAAGGACACAGAATTCCTGTTCTCACACTTGCCTTCAAATTCGGTCATTGTGGATGCAGTTAACTCTAAAGGCTGCCAACACCACTTTAAGTCCACCCCTTATACCAAGACTGGGAGTGCCTGGACCTGTTTGGCAGAAAGGCCTACTCCTCAGCCACCCTTCAATTCAAAGAGTGAACTATCAAGCTTTGTGGGCTAAATATGCCTCTCAGAACTATGTGAAATTTAGTTCTTTTATTGAACAGCTCCCCCATTCTCATAGGGACCAATTTAAGGTCTTGGTTAACGAGGGCCAGCTGGTTGCAAAGTGTCGCTCCAGTATGCATTTGACGGCGGCACGTTCTATTTTGACTGTGTGTGATGAGACCGGCCTCGTGGCTTCATCTTTCTGTCTTCCCCAAGGAGGTCTAAATGACGGTGGAGGATTTCCCCTTTTAGGGACAAAATTATTTGCTGAAAAGACACATGCCTCCCTCCACATGTTAAAAGATTTGAGGGCCACTCTTGGATCCCTCGGGATCTGTACACCTGGGTACAAAAGACAGTACAGCTCTCAGCCACGGTTCAAGCCTTGCTCACAATACTCATCTCAGTAGTCACACTATCCATTTCAGGTTCTCCAGACAGAAGATGTTAGGATCTCAGCAAACTTCTCAGCCCTCCACCTCGAAGAAACAGTTTTGACGGGTTGATTGAGGTGCCTGTAGAACACTCTCCTCATTTCATGATGGAAAACACCCATCCCTTTGGAGATCATCTCGCCCCGTTCCACAGAACGGATAACCTCCAACCAATGTTCGCTCTAATTTTTGACAGGCTGTGTGCGCAAAAAATTTCTTCTGTGCAAATTGTCGTGCTTCTGTGCAAATTTTTGTGTGCGTGGTGTTTAGGATCTGTGTGCGCGCGCACAGCTTAGAGGGAACAGTGCCTCCAACAAATGGGTGTTGGAGATCATGTGAAATGGCTACTCCACCCATTTCTCCTCCTTCTTTCCCTCCCAAACACCCTTCCCCATCCCTCTTCAGGGACTCTTCTCATAAGAGCTTGCTATGTCAGGAGATAAAGCATCTCCTCGGTGCAGGAGCCATAGTGCAAGTATCCACACATGTAAGGAGCAGAGGCTTCTAATGATGTTACTTCCTGGAGACCCATACTGGACCTCAGAGCGCTCAAAAAGTTTATGAAGGGAATTTAACAGCAAGGCTAAGAAATTCAAAATGGTCACGTTATCTATCATCATTCGTTATCATTAGAAAAAGGAGACTGGTTCTCGGCCCTTAACCTCCAAGATGCTTATTTTCACATCTTGGTCATATCGAGCCACAGACGTTACCTCAGGTTCATGCTAGGTCAAGACCACTACCAATACAGAGTACTCCCTTCCGGCCTTTCATTGGCCCCCAGAGTATTCTTCAAGGTCCTTTTGGTAGTAGTGGCCCACTTATGCTCTCAAGGCATCATGATTTATCCTTCCCTGGACTACCTTCTCAGGGTATGGTCCTTTGCAGAGTCCCAACAAGTCACTGAGACCACACTGGACCTATTTTAGAATCTGGGCCTACAGACAGATAAACAAAAATCTACATTAACACCGGTAGAGAGACTAGAATTCATAGGAACTGACCTCGACTCCATTCCTCCCACATCACATATTTCTCAGTCTCTCCTCGTTGATAGAGACAGTATAATCCAGACCCCAAATTTTGGCCAAACATTGCCTCCAGCCACATGGCCAGGGGCACATCGGTTATTGCTCATTCCAGACTATGCATGAGATATCTTCAAGCCTGCCTTTGGTTCAGTTTACAGGCCGAACAAAGACAACATAAGCAAACTACTATCAGGGCCCACCAGGGTCAAGCAATCCTTGGATTGGTGGAAGGATCCAGTAAACGTCCGTACGGGAATCCTGTTTGTTCAGTCTTCCCCATTTCTACTCCTAACCGCACGTATCTCAATGGTCGCGCAATACAGGACAAATGGTCTCCAGGCGAGAGATGCCTCCACATCAACATGTGCACTTGCTTCCTCCTGCTGATCAAAGATATGCACAAAAGGATCATGACGGCTAATATGGCCTGCACGTATTACATAAACCATCAGGAAGGTGCCAGGTCTCATTCCCTGTGCGTAGAAGCACTAAAACTATGGAACTGGTGCATCTCCCACAGTATCTTAATATCAGCTGCCTACTTACCAGGAATACACAACATGACGGCAGACAGTCTCAGCCGCAAATTCCCACATGACCACGAGTGGTAGGTAGATTCGGTGGTACTCCACAACATATTCTGACAACAGGGGATACTGGTAATAAACCTGTTCACTACTTACCAGAGCAAGCAGTGTCCACAGTACTGCTCTAGAGTGGGGGATTGGATGACATTCCATGGAAGATACCCTCCTCCTTCTATGGGACAAAGGCCTTCTTTACGCTTTTCCCCCATTCCCTCTAATATTGAAAGTTCTGTTGAAAGTGAAGAGAGAGCAAACATACTGATTTCTCCCACCTGGCCCAGACAGACATGGTACCCTTACCTGTCACTGCTGGCATTATGTCCACCGATGATTCTTCCAATCACTTCTTATCTTCTGTTGCTGAAAGAGAGATGCACTCTCCATCCCAACCTGTGGATTCTGTCTCGAAGTCCGGCTCCTTCATAGTTCCAGCACATAGAGACATCTTGCTCTGAGGAAGTATAGGACGTGTTATTGCACAGTAGGAAAGGAGCTACTTGCCGTACCTATCTACAAAAATGAAAGAGATTCCAGATCTGGTTCCATCCCAAAAATGTCATCCCTAATACATCCACCCTACCAGTGATCCTAGACTACCTGTTGACTCTCAAGAAATCAGGACTCTCTTAGTTCACATAGCAGCAATTGCAGCCTTCCCTCAGCAGACAGAAGGATATTCAATCTTCTCCCATCTGAGTATGAAGAAGTTTATCAAATGCATAGCAAACTTCTTCCCCCAACCCAGACTTCCCATGGCTCAAAAGGATTGCATCCTACTATTAAAAGGTCCGACTAGACCACCATTTGAACCCGTGGCCACTTGTTTGTTAAATCACCTTACCATGAAGATGGTGTTTCTCATCACCATCACCTCTGCAAGAAGGATTGGGGAAATAGCAGCTCCGATAACGCATTCCCCTTTCACTGGATTCTTCCCTGACAAGGTCACGCTTGGACCACATCTGAAATTCACTCCCAATGTGACTTTTGCATTTCACATAAATTAGCTTATTCAGCTTCCAGCCTTTTATCCCAAACCTCATCAGGATAATAGGGAAGCCATCCTCTATTCGCTCGATGTGAGAAGAGCCTTCAGAAAATGTTCAAAACTCCTCTCCATTGCAGATAAGTCAAAAGGCACAATGATTTCATCTCACTGACTCTCTAAGCGGGTCTTGGACAGTATTAAATTCTGTTACCAATTGCATAATGTAACCCCCCCCCCCCCCCGTCTTCAATACACATGCTGTGACGGTGTACCCCATAAGGCTTTATGGGGAGATGCTTATAAATGTATATATGATATAACTGGAATATGTTTTATGCTACATGTGCCATGTAACATATCTTTCTAAAAGTTATAATCTACTGAATCTATTCCTCCTGTTTGTATGCATGTATCATTTTTGTAGTTGAAGTTATGAATATTGGTTGTATATTTGCTGGTTTTATACACAGCCTTAGTAAGAGCATTTGATCAATGTCTGGAGAAAGGAATGTGCAGGTTCTTCTTCGAGTGATTGCTCATGTCTGTTCCACAGTAGGTGTGCGTGCTCGCCACGTGCATCGGTGCCGGAAGTTTTTCCCTTAGCAGTATCGGTAGGGGGGAGCGCCGCTGCGACCCCTGGAGTGGCGCCACTATAGCGTGCTATATAGGGGGCTGCGCGCTCCCCCCACCCTGAGTTCCTTCTTGCCGCCAGTGTAGGTGCGTCGGAATTTCTGCTCCAGCTTCATTGCTGCAGCCTTTTTTCCTAGAACTCTGTTCGTGTTCGTTGTTAGTGGTATCTTTAGTTAGTTGTAAGTTAGTTTAGAATAGTTAGTGTCCGGGCCGGGGCATGCCCCGGGCTTCAAATCGTGCGAGTCCTGCAGGCATTCTATGCCCAGAAGCGACCCGCACTAGGATTGTCTCCGCTGCCTGAGTGAGTCCCACATCAGCGTACGCTGCAAAATCTGCAGGTCCTTTAAGCCAAGAACTAAAAAGGACAGAGACATTCGACTCTGGGCCGTCCTCATGGAGTCCGCGTTGGCTCCTACCCCGGTGTGCCGAGTGGAATCGGCACCCGGTACCTTGTCCTCGGTGCGCGGCGATCCCCCGGCGCCTTCGAGTGGCAGGCACCGCTCACCGTCGCATAAGCAGAGGAAGGCACCGTCTTCGCATCGTTGTCGAGACAAGGATAAGGGAGAGGCTAGTTGGGCAGCTCTAATTCTCCACCGGGCCCTAGCGCTCTGACTCACGCTGAGTGGAGCAGCCCGGTTTCGTCGACGCAGGCCCCTCCGGACACCTGAATGCCATCGACGCTGGAGGCCTTCCAGGCAGCCAAGGACTTGCTGACGCTCCAGGTACCAGCAGTCCCGGCAGCAGGAGTCCGCCCGAGAGGCAAGCCGCCATTGGACTCCAGGCCGTTGACTCTGACTGGGCGCAGATCCCGGTCAAGGGACCGCTCCCGGGGCCGCTCGCCCCTCAGCGCCCTGTCCGACCGTAGCCCACAGCCTGCACCGTCGCCGCTGGTGAGGCTCTCGGGCAAGGTGCTGTCGGATCAGAGCTCCGGGCACCGCTCCAGACAGAGCAGGGAGTTGCGACACAGCAGGCACCAGCGCCGTAGACGCTCCCGGTCGAGTCGGAGCTACCGCAGCCGTTCCCGTCACGGCCGCCGATGCTCTTGCTCCAGCTTCCTTTCCTCAAGGTACCAGACCCACGACTCCCATAAGAGGTCGCCGATTCCGCACCGTCGTGGACATAGGCGTCGCAGTGTCTCAAGGAGCAGTAGTTCGAGACGATACCGCTCCTCGTCGTTGGAGTCCCGGTCCCGAGGTAGATGTCATAGTCAGCTCCGTAGATCTTACCGCTCCCACGGCACCAACTGGACGACGTTCACGCCAGCGGTGAGCCACACAAAGGCCACCGTGTTCCAACCTGACCAGCTGGTGCCGCCGGTGCCACAGCAAGGTCAATGGCAAGGACAGTGGTGCCAGTGGACTCCTTGGCCCCCGGGACAAGCCCAGCTGGATACTCGATCGGTCGCAGGGGCGTCCGAGGCTCCCTCGGCCACTATATCCAGGGCTCCAAGAGATCGATCTGCGGACCAAAGGTCCTCGGCACCGCACGTGGACTCCAAGCAAGGCGTCGAGCCCGCGGTGCCAGCAGATGTACAAAGCTCCGTACCGGCGTCCTCTCCCATACCGGAGGACAAGGTCGCGGCCCCGCCAACCTCCGTACTGCAGGAGGACTTCAGGGCCCCCCAGGAGCTATTAAAGCGAGTCGCCTCAAACCTCCGGCTCCAAGCTGAGGAGATGGAAGGGACTTCAGACTTGCTCTTCAATGTCCTTTCGTCTTCGGCACCGGGCACAGTGCCGCTCCCGCTACACGAAGGGGTTGCCAATATTATGAAAGCCCTTTGGCATACGCTGGCCTCACTTGCGCCCATATCCAAAAAAGCAGAGTGCAAGTATTTTGTACCTACGAAAGGACACTAATTTTTGTACACCCACCCGGCGCCCAACTCCTTGGTCGTGGAATCTGTAAACCACAGGGAGCATCAGGGTCAACCGGGTCCTACTCCTAAGAATAAGGACTCAAAAAGGCTGGACTCATTTGGAAGGAAGTTTTATTCGTCCTTGAGTTTCCAGCTCAGGGTGGCAAATCACCAGGCCCTCCTCAGTCGCTACGACTTTAACCTGTGTGGGTGCCTACAAAAATTCGAGCCCTCCCTCCCAGAGCGCGACCGGAAAGAGTTCAAGGCGCTGGCGGAGGAGGGGACTGCCGCTGCAAAGGCTGCTCTGCCTCGGCGGTGTCCATGCGCAGGGCGTCATGGCTCCTCCTGTCGGGGCTGTCCTCGGAAGTGCAATCCGTGATACAGGATCTCCCGTTCGATGGCAAGGACTGTTCGCGGAGCAAACGGACGTGAGACTTCATGGCATGAAGGACTCCCGTACCACCCTGCAGACACTCGGGCTCTACGTCCCACCGGGTAAGGAAAAGCCTAAGCCGCAGGCTCCTGCCCAGGCGCCCCAACCACGCTACGAGCCAGCCCACAAGAGGTTTTGACGGGGCAGGAGGGTACCCGGGTGAACCCCGAGAGAACCCTCCGACAAATAAAGTTGGCCTTCAGCAACCGCTTGCATCCGTTCCTTTTGCAATGGTCCCATATAACTTCGGACTGGTGTGTCCTGAGTACCATTGCCCGGGGCTACACGCTCCAGTTCGTGTCACCCCCGACCTCCCACCCCCCTCCTGGGTACGGCATGGTAGACCCATCACATCTACCCCTGCTGCAGCAGGAGGTGGGCCGGCTCCTCAGTCTCGGAGCCATAGAGGGAGTCCCAAGGGAATTCCAAGGAAAAGGGTTCTACTCCCGTTACTTCCTATCCCAAAATGAAAAGGGGGCCTCAGGCCTATCTTAGACTTGCGCGGTCTCAATCAGTTCATGGTCAAATGCCGATTCCACATGGTTTCCCTGGTAAAGATTATACCCATCTTGGACCCGGGCGACTGGTATGCGGCCCTGGACCTCCAGAACGCATACTTCCACATCCACATATTTGAAGGACACAGTCGTTTCCTTCGCTTCCTGGTTGGGCAGGACCACTACCAGTTTACGGTCCTCCTCTTTGGCCTGTCCACTGCACCTCAGGTATTCACAAAGTGTATGGCGGTTGTGGCGGCCTTTCTCAGATGCCGAGGGGTCCAACTATTCCCGTACTTCAAAGACTGGCTGCTCAAGGGCAACTCGAGGTCACAGGTGCAGAACCACCTGGAGCTGCTCTTGGCTACCTGTGCCAACTTGGGCCTTCTGGTAAACGAAGCCAAGTCAACGTTGGTGCCGGTCCAGCGCATAGAGTTCATAGGTGCTCTACTGGACGCTTCCAAGGCCAGGGCCTCTCTTCCCCCGGGCAGATTCCAGACCCTCAAAGGGCTCCTAGCCACAGTCACGGAGTTCCCCGTGACTACGGCCAGGACCTGCCTACAGCTCCTGGGCCACATGGCGGCGTGCACATACGTGGTACGCCACACCAGGCTTCGAATGAGGCTTCTCCAGCTCTGGCTGGCCTCAGAATTCTCCCAGGCTTGGGACGGTATGGACAAGGTCCTCACGGTACCCGGTCAGGTGCTAACCTCCCTTCAGTGGTGGACCGTTCCGACCAATGTGTTGCAAGGGATCCCCTTCCGGGAACCGCCTCCGTTGCTAGACCTGGTGTCGGACGCATCGGACTTGGGCTGGGGAGCCCACGTAGGGAATTCCCAAACCCAGGGACTATGGTTGGCCACAGAGCTATTCCTACACATAAATGTCAAGGAGCTCAGGGCAGTCCGCTTCGCCTGTGTGGCGTTCAGCTCGCGGCTGAGCGGCAGGACGATCAGGGTCCTTAGGGACAACACAGCCGCGATGTTTTACATCAACAGGCGGAGGGGCGGGGGACGAGATCCTCGGCTCTCTGCCAGGAAGCCCTCAGCCTATGGGAGTTCTGTATAGCCCACGACATCTCCCTCAGGGCTTTCCACCTGCTGGGCATCAACAACTCCCAGGCCGATCGCCTGAGCAGGGTCTTCTCCTCCCAACACGAGTGGTCACTCCACCTGGAGGTCACAGGTCAGCTCTTCCGAGCCTGGGGCACTCCCCAAGTAGACCTGTTTGCGACCTGACAGAACAGACGTTGCCACCAGTTCTGCTCCAGGGGGGCGCTGGGGAAGGATGCACTCTCGGATGCCTTCCTCCTGTCATGGTCGGGCCAGCTCCTCTATGCGTTCCCTCCCTTTCCCCTCATAGACAAGGTCCTGGAAAAGGTAAAGAGGGATAAGGCCCGCATCCTCCTAATCGCCCCAGCTTGGGCAAGACAGCACTGGTACGGGACCCTCCTAGGGTTATTGGCGGCCCCTCCGCGTCCGCTGCTGCTCCGACCGGATCTCTTGTCCCAAGACCGGGGCCGCCTCCTTCACCCCAACCTAGCCTCCCTTCACTTGACAGCGTGGCTGCTCAGTGGTTAGACGCGGAGGAGACTGTGTTCGGAAGGACTCAGGAGCATCCTCCTGGAAAGTAGGCAACTTTCCACTCGCCGGGCCTACCTGGCAAAGTGGGCCAGGTTCCCTAGGTGGGCAGGCAAGCAGGGTACCTCCCCGAGGGGCGCTCCAGGTTATCCTCGAATACCTCCTCCACCTTAGAACGCAAGGTCTAGCTCCCTCCTCCGTCAGGGTGCACCTGGCGGCTATATCAGCGTTCCACCCGCCGGTCCAGGGCCGCTCGGTCTTGTCGCATGCCATGACCGGGCGCATCCTCAAGGGACTAGACCAGTCCTTCCCGTATGCCAGGACCCCTGTTCCTCAGTGGGACCTGAACTTGGTGTTATCCTGCCTCACGGGGCCCCCGTTCGAGCCCCTGGCCACATGCTCCTGGTCTCACCTCTCCTGGAAGGTAGCATTTCTCGTGGCCGTTACGTCAGCCCGACGATTGTCGAAGCTCAGGGCCTTGACCTCAGACCCCCCCCTTTACAGTCTTCTACAAGGACAAAGTCCAGCTCCGACCACACCCAGCTTTCCTTCCTAAAGTGGTCTCCGCTTTTCACATGAACCAGGATATTTTCCTCCCTGTCCTCTGCCCAAATCCGCATGCCTCGGGCGTGGAGCGCCGCCTCCATACGTTGGACGTGCGCAGGGCTCTGGCTTTCTACTTGGATCGGACTAAGCCGTTCCGTAGGTCCCCGCAACTCTTTGTTGCATCAGCCGAGCGTATAAGGGATCAGCCAATCTCTACCCAGAGGCTTTCCCGGTGGATCACTTCGTGCATACACACATGCTACGAGTTAGCGAAAGTCCCTTCACCGCCTATCATGAGGGTGCACTTGACCAGGGCGCAAGCCTCATCGCCTGCCTTTGTAGCCCATGTCCCTATCCAGGACATCTGTAGGGCCGCTACCTGGTCCTCGGTTCACACGTTCACCTCGCATTACGTGATCGTCTCCCATGCTAGGGATGACGCTGGCTTCGGTAGAGCTGTGCTCCAGCCAGACAGGGTGTGAACTCCTACCCACCTCCATGCCGTATTGCTTGGAATCACCTACTGTGGAATAGACATGAGCAATCACTTGAAGAAGAAAGGACAGTTACCTGTTCTGTAACTGGCGTTCTTTGAGATGTGTTGCTCAGGTCTATTCCACATCCCGCCCTCCTTCCCCTCTGTCGGAGTTGGTCCGGCAAGAAGGAACTGAGGGTGGGGGCTGCGCGCTATAGCGGCGCCACTCCAGGGGTCGCAGTGGCGCTCCCCCCTACGCATACTGCTAAGGGAAAAGCTTCCGGCACCGATGCACGTGGCGAGCACGCACACCTACTGTGGAATAGACCTGAGCAACACATCTCAAAGAACACATCTCAAAGAAAGGAGTCGAGGAAAGCTGGCTGTATTTTAAAGAATCCTTATTGAGGTTGCAGGAACAAACCATCCCGATGTGTAGAAAGAAAAGTAAATATGGCAGGCGACCAGCTTGGCTTAACAGTGAAATCCTTGCTCGCCTTAAACACAAAAAAGCAGCTTACAAGAAGTGGAAGATTGGACAAATGACCAGGGAGGAGTATATAAATATTGTTCAGGCATGCAGGAGTGTAATTAGGAAGGCCAAATCACACTTGGAGTTGCAGCTAGCCGGAGATGTTAGGAGTAACAAGAAGGGTTTCTTCAGGTATGTGAGCAACAAGAAGAAAGTGAAGGAAAGTGTGGGCCCCTTGCTGAATGAGGGAGGGAACCTAGTGACAGAGGATGTGGAGAAAGCTAGTGTACTCAATGCTTTTTTTGCCTCTGTCTTCACAGACAAGGTCAGCTCCCAGGCGGCTGCACTCCGCAGCACGGTATGGGGAGGAGGTGACCAGCCCTCTGTGGAGAAAGAAGTAGTTCGGGACTATTTAGAAAAGCTGGACGAACACAAGTCCATGGGGCCGGATGCACTGCATCCGAGGGTGCTAAAGGAGTTGGCCGATGTGATTGCAGAGCCATTGGCCATTATCTTGGACAAATCATGGCAATCGGGGGAGGTCCCGGATGACTGGAAAAAAGCTAATGTAGTGCCCATCTTTAAAAAAGGGAAGAAGGAAGATCCGGGGAACTACAGGCCAGTCAGTCTCACCTCAGTCCCTGGAAAAATCATGGAACAGGTCCTCAAGGAATCAATTCTGAACCACTTAAAGGAGGGGAAAGTGATCAGGAACAGTCAGCATGAATTCACCAAGGGCAAGTCATGCCTGACTAACCTAATTGCCTTCTATGATGAGATAACTGGCTCTGTGGATGAGGGGAAAGCAGTGGAGGTGCTATTTCTTGACTTTAGCAAAGCTTTTGATACAGTCTCCCACAGTGTTCTTGCCAGCAAGTTAAGGAAGTATGGGCTGGATGAATGGACTGTGGGGTGGATAGAAAACTGGCTGGATGGTCGTGCTCAACGGGTAGTGATCAATGGCTCCATGTCTAGTTGGCAGCCGGTATCAAGTGGAGTGCCCCAAGGGTCGGTGCTGGGGCCGGTTTTGTTCAATATCTTCATCAACGATCTGGAGGATGGTGTGGACTGCACCCTTAGCACGTTTGCAGATGACACTAAACTGGGAGGAGTGGTTGATACGCTGGAGGGTAGGGACAGGATACAGAGGGACCTAGACAAATTAGAGGATTGGGCCAAAAGAAATCTGATGAGGTTCAACAAGGACAAGTGCAGAGTCCTGCACTTAGGACAGAAGAATCCCATGCACTGCTACAGACTAGGGACCGAATGGCTGGGCAGCAGTTCTGCAGAAAAGGACCTAGGGGTTACGGGGGACGAAAAGCTGAATATGAGTCAACAGTGTGCCCTTGTTGCCAAGAAGGCTAACGGCATTTTGGGCTGTATAAGTAGGGGCATTTCCAGCAGATGGAGGGACGTGATTATTCCCCTCTATTCGGCACTGGTGAGGCCTCATTTGGAGTACTGTGTCCAGTTTTGGGCCCCACGCTACAAGAAGGATGTGGATAAATTGGAAAGAGTCCAGGGGAGGGCAACAAAAATGATTAGGGGGCTGGAGCACATGACTTATGAGGAGAGGCTGAGGGAACTGGGATTGTTTAGCCTGCAGAAGAGAAGAATGAGGGGGGATTTGATAGCTGCTTTCAACTACCTAAAAGGGGGTTCCAAAGAGGATGGATCTAGACTGTTCTCAGTGGTAGAAGATGACAGAACAAGGAGTAATGGTCTCAAGTTGCAGAGGGGGAGGTTTAGGTTGGATATTAGGAAAAACTTTTTCACTAGTAGGGTGGTGAAGCACTGGAATGGGTTACCTAGGGAGGTGGTGGAATCTCCTTCCTTGGAGGTTTTTAAGGTCAGGCTTGACAAAGCCCTGGCTGGGATGATCTAATTGGGTTTGGTCCTGCTTTGAGCAGGGGGTTGAACTAGATGACCTCCTGAGGTCCCTTCCAACCCTGAGATTCTTTGATTCTATGATCTCGAACGCCAGTTACGGAACAGGTAACTGTCCTTCAACAATTGTGATACAGCATGGCCATAAGGCAGCAGGAGAGTGATCTAGGATGAGGAGAAGCCTTATTCCCTGTAGATTAATTAAAAGCACCTGAAACCAATTAGAGCACCTGAAGCCAGTCACCTGATAAAATCGCCCTGCTTCAATCAGCCAGAGGAGGAGTTGGAGCAGAGTGAGGAGGAGTTTGGAGCAGTTTGGAGGAGCTAAAGGAGAGTGATTTGGTGGTGGAGCAGAGAGAAGTTTGGAGGAAAGCGGAGGAGAGTTTTGAGAAGTGCTGCAGTGGGCTAAGAAGACCAAGATCCTAGGTAAAGGGACACCTGGCTTCTGCAGAGGGAAGGCAGGAAGCCCCTCAAGCTGTAGGTCAGGAGAGGGAAGTAGCCCAGGGGAAAGAATCACTGGTACAAGTGGTTCATCTGCTATCATAGGGCCCCTGGGCTGGGACCCAGAGTAGAGGGTGGGCCCGGGTCCCTCCCTCTCCACTCCCCTTCCCTGGGATACTAGTAGGATAGCTGTTAGCCCAGTTCAGGGGCAAGAAATGGCACCCTGAAACCCCCCCACAAGAAGAGAGAGTGCGGGACCCATCATAGTAGTGCCGGCAATTTGCCACACAATCAAGAAACACTTAACAGACAATAGAACTTGGAGACACCAATCTACATCTGAGCTTTGCTAGGAATGTGGCTTCCCTGGTAAGGAACTGTGTTGTGCATGGACATGTGACTTGCCCATGTGACCCCAAAACTCCATTTTGTAACTGGATGCTACACAGGGAGAGAGAGGGGTGTCCACCCAGAGGAGAGAGTCTATTTAAACCCCTGGGAGACCCCTCCATTTTGTCTTCAGCTTGCTAAAGAAAGAGCCTCTGCCCCCGCCTCCCCCAGGATATACCTGAAAGAAACAGGAAGAAAGGACAGTAGCTATAGGGGGTGTGAGTAATTGCTGGACCCAGGCTAGGAGGACCATATCCTGCAAAAGGAAGTTTACTGGAACTAGTGAGGTTTTTATCTATATTCAGTGTGATTAGACATAGAGTTGCATGTTTTATTTTATTTTACTTGGTAATTCACTTTATTCTGTCTGTTACTACTGGGAACCACTTAAATCCTACTTTCTGTACTTCTTAAAATAACTTTTTAATTATTAAGTAACCTGGAGTATGTGTTAGTACCTGGAGGGGGGCAAACAGCTGTGCATATCTCTCTATCTGTGAAATAGAGGGCAAACAATTTGAGTTTACCCTGTATAAGCTTTATACAGGGTAAAACTGATTTATTCAGGGTTTGAACCCCATTGGGAGTTGGGCATCTGGGTGTCAAAAGCAAGAACACTTCCTAAGCTGCTTCCAGGCAAGCCTACAGCTGTTAGGGGACATGGATCAGACCTGGGTCTGGGTTTGCAGCAGGCTAGCAGGTCTGGCTCAAACCAGACAGGATTCTGGAGTCCCAAGATGGAAAAGGCAGGAAAGCAGGGGCAGAAGTAGTCTTGGCACATCAGGTGGCAGCCCCAAGGGGGTTTCTGTGATACCAACCTGTCACACACGCATTCTACAAGGTCGGTCTCCTCATCCTTCGCCCAGGGTATCCCTATATCAGAAATCTGCAGAGAAGTTACCTGGGCACCTGTACATACTGTGATAAAGGAGGGCCAGGGAGCAGCAGTAGTAGAGTGTGAGAGGGGAAATATATAAGCCCTAGGCTAATTAAGGCGTGGTTCCCTGGAGACTAGGGAAGGTGGCTACAGGTTAATTGGAGCACCTGCAGTCAATGAAGGCCTCTCAGGAACCTAATAAAACCCCCTGCTTCAGGCAGACAGGAGGAGGAGGAAGGAGTTGGAGCAGAGTGGTTTGGTGGTGGAGCAGAGAGCAGTTTGGAGGAAAGCAGAGGAGAGTTTGGAGAAATGCTGTGGCGGGCTAAGAAGACCAAGACCCTAGGTAAAGGGACACCTGGCTTGTGCAGAGGGAAGGCAGGAAGCCCCACAAGCAGGAGAGGGAAGGAGCCCAGGGGAAAGTATCATTAGTACAAGTGGTTTACCCACTAACCTAGGGCCCCTGGGCTGGGACCCGGAGTAGAGGGCGGGCCTGGGTCCCTCCCTCTCCATTCCCCTTCTCTTGGATACTAGTGGGACAGCTGATACCCAGTTCAGGGGCAAGAAATGGCACCCTGAAAACCCCCCACAAGAAGAGAAAGTGCGGGACCCTCATAGTAGTAGTGCCAGCAATTTGCCACAATACCTTTACAGAACACTATGGCATCCTGGGGATTTGGGTTTAGACTCCAAATTTGGTGCCACAGTATTATCATCCACATCAGACTCGACTCTGAAGTCACAATCTCCAGTGCTGGGTACTGCTCAGGAGTCACCTACAGTGGAGCCACCCATAGGGACACCACTCAAAGAAAAAGTTACTCACCATGTGCAATAATGATGGTTCTTCAAGATGTGTGCCCCAAGGGGAGCTCCATGATCCACCTTCCTCCCCTCTACTTTGGAGTCCTGGTAGTTGACTCTGCGGTAGCGAAGTAACTGAGGAGGGATTGCCCGCGCATGCTGGCTAGCCTAGTGGCAGGCAGGGAGCAACACGTGTGCGGGTGGGACAGATTGCTACCAAAGCTCTCTGATCAGCAGTGCAGGGACACAGACAGCCTACAGTGGAGCATCCATATAAGGACACATCTCAAGAAACCAACATTACTTCACAAGGTGAGTACCTTCTTTATTGGAATTAACTTTTTCACAATACAGTAACTCCTCACTAAATGTTGTAGTTATGTTCCTGAAAAATGCAACTTTAAGGGAAACGATGTTAAGCGAATCCAATTTCCCGATAAAAATTAATAGGGGGAGTTACGGAAAAAAACGTTTGCCAGACAAAAGGCATTATATACGTTGTGACAAGATGGCCGATATTAATATGGTGTGTTCTGTGCTTTTCTTGGTGGGGGGCTAAGATGCCACCCCTTGCCCCTGCGTTTGGGGTGCCGAGGGCCCTCCTAGCGGCCCAGGGAGGTGGTAAAGTAGGGAAGCGGGGGAGGGGTCTGGGTTTGCTCCTCACTCTGAGTCCCAGCCCCTCTCGACCCCTGTGGGTTCTTGCCCTCTTCCTCCATGGGTGAGGTACCTTCAGTCCTTAGACGCTGGGGAAGGGAGTCTCCCTCCTGTGCTGGGGCCGGGTCTCCCTTACTTCAGTTCTCTGGTATCTCAAGTGTCACAGCACACCTCCAAACTCCAGTCCTCTCTCCTTCCTCCTTCTCCCTGTCTGCCTGAAGCAGGGGGTTTTATTAGGTTCCAGAGAGGGCCTTAATTGACTGCAGGTGCTCCAATTAACCTGTAGTCATCCTCCCTGGTCTTGATGGAACCACGCCTTAATTAGCCTAGGGCTTATATATTTCCCCTCACACTCTGCTACTGCTCCCTGGCCCTGCTGTATCACATATCCCGCTCCCCTGCTCAACACCACGGGGTTGGGCTACTTGGGACAAGAGACAGTGTTGTCGTGACAGGCTGTCCGCGTTGTCGTGTTGGCTTCCGGCTCTATGCTGTATCCGGAAGTGGAAAGGTTGTAGGGATAGAAACCATCTAGTCACTCGTGCATTTCTTTCCTTGTTTGTGTGCATCCATTGGAGTGGGGCGTGCTCTGTCACAAGGGTAAACTTCCGCCCAAGCAAGTAGTACCGTAGAATCTCCATGGCCCTTTTAACCTCTAGGCATTTTTTTTCTACTAGGGCATACCGTTGCTCCCTGGGCAGGAGCTTTCGATTAAGGTAAAGGATTGGGTGCTCCTCATCCCCCAACATCTGTGAAAGGACGTCCCCAGGTCCTACCTCTGAGGCATCTGTTTGTAGGATGAATTCCTTTTTGAAATCTGGGGCTATGAGCACCGGATGGCTGCAAAGGGCTGTCCTTAGGTCTGTGAAAGCTTCCTCTGCAGCCTCGGTCCATTTAACTATCTCCGGGCCCCGAGCTCTTATCAGGTCTGTCAGAGGCGCTGCCCTTGTGGCAAAGTGAGGGATGAACCGGCGATAGTACCCCACTATCCCTAAGAAGGCTCTGAGTTGCTTCTTGCGGATCGGGCGAGGCCATTCCTGTATTGCCTTCACTTTGTTCCATTGGGGCTTCACCAGGCCCCTTTCGACTACATACCCGAGGTATCTGGCCTCGGCTAGCCCTATTGCACATTTGGATGGGTTAGCGGTGAGGCCAGCCTGCCTAAGAGCATCCAGTACTGCTTCCACTTTCCCCAGGTGCGTCTCCCAGTCAGGACTATGGATTACCACATCATCTAAATTGGCGGCAGCATACTTGGCATGGGGTCGAAATAATCTGTCCATTAATCGTTGCAAAGTCGCGGGGGCCCCATGGAGCCCAAAAGGAAGGACGGTATATTGGAAGAGGCCATCGGATGTAGAGAGAGCTGCTTTTTCCTTGGCGTTCTCAGCCAGTGGGGTCTGCCAGTAGCCTTTTGTCAAGTCCAAGGTGGTCAAGTATCGGGCCTTGCCTAACTGATCCACCAGCTCATCAATACGTGGTATTGGGTAGGCATCGAATTGGGATATCTCGTTTAACTTCCGGAAGTCATTACAAAATCTCAGGCTGCCATCAGGCTTTGGGACCAATACAATAGGGCTGGACCACTGGCGGTGTGATTCCTCAATCACCCCAAGTTCCAGCATCTTCCTTACTTGTGCGCTAATTTCTTCTCTTTTTGCCTCTGGTATACGATACGGTTTTATCGTCACTCTTGCTCCAGGACAGGTGACGATGTGTTGGATCAGCGTCGTATGGCCTGGTTGTATAGAGAACGCATCTTGGTTCCGCTGGATCATTTCAACAACCTCTGTTCGTTGTTCTGGGGCTAATTCGGGGGATATCTTTACCTGCCCTTGTGGACCATCTGTCTGGGATGAAGCCGGCAGGCCGGCCAGGCATGTCTCCCAATCGAGCCAGGGTTTCAGTAAGTTTACATGATATATCTGCTCTGGCCTTCGGTGGTCTGGCTGCTTCACCTTATAATTCACCTCCCCAACGGCTTCCACAATCTCATAGGGTCCACGCCAACTGGCCAGGAGCTTACTTTCTATTGTTGGTACCAGCACCCGCTCTCCTGGTTGAAATTTCCGTGTTTTTGCCCAACGATTGTAGTAGGTTTGTTGGGCCTCTTGTGCTTTCTGTAAATGCTCTCGTACTATGGGGGTCACTTGGGCTATTCGTTCTCTCATGTGGGCTACATGTGCAATGACGTTCTTCCCTGGGTTGGGTTGTTCCTCCCGTTCCTCCTTCGCGATGTCTAATATGCCATGTGGGTGGTGTCCATATAGTAGGTCGAAGGGGGAGAAACCAGTAGATGCTTGGGGAACCTCTCTTACTGCAAACATCAGGTATGGTAGGAGGGTATCCCAATCTTTTCCATCTTGGGCCACCAACTTTCGGATTACACTCTTGAGAGTGCGGTTAAATCGCTCAACCAGACCATCTGTTTGCGGATGATAGACCGAGGTCGGCAAGGCTTGGATGTGGAGAAGGGTACATAAGTTTTTCATTATCCTCAACATAAAGGGAGTCCCTTGGTCTGTCAGGATCTCCTTAGGGATGCCTACCCTAGCAAAAACCTGCACCAGTTCTTTTGCAATTGCCTTGGAGGTGGGGTTTCTTAAAGGAATGGCTTCGGGGTACCGTGTAGCGTAGTCCAGAATTACAAGTATTCTTCGGTGGCCCCGAGCCATTCTTTCTAGTGGGCCCACTAGATCCATTGCTATCCTTTCAAAAGGGACTTCAGTTATAGGCAAGGGTACCAACGGGGCCCTTAACTGAGGTCAGGGGCTATGCAGCTGGCACTCTGGGCAAGAGGTGCAATAGCGCTGGACTTCTGCCCATATTCCCGGCCAGTAGAACCTCCTTAGGACTCTATCCAGGGTCTTGTCTGCTCCTAAATGTCCCCCAAACAGATGACTGTGAGCTAATTCTAATACAGCCCTTGTGTGCTTCCGTGGCACCAAGAGTTGTTCTACTATTTCCCCCTGTATTGGCACTAACCGGTACAACAGATCCTGCTTGAGTATATAGTATGGCCCTGGGCCTTTGGTTTTCCCTTCTACTGGCACACCATTTACCTCTCCTACCTCGTCTCTCCTGTTCACATACAGTGGGTCATCGGCTTGGTCCGGCCCAAAACATTCGCGTGTGGGACCGATCTGGCCTAATTCTATTGGATTGGGCTCTCCTCCTTCTCTAGGGGTGCTTCTGCTCATGCTGGGGGCCGTCTCTGGGTCTCCATGGGGCCTCCTCCCAACCAGGGCAGCTCTCAGGTTTGCCACCAAAATCCTGGTTCCTAATCTTTTGTCTGCTCTCCTTTCCTGTTTGGATTTCCGGGACTTCCCAGGGCTTGAAAATAACTTTGGGGAAAACCCAACAAAAATTGTGGTAGGGTCATCCATGGGCACCTCAAACTCTACTCGGCGTTTACTTCCCTCCCCTAACCTGACGGGAGGGAGTAGTCTCTCGAACCCAGGAAAGTCCCTGCCAATTAAGACCTTGTAGGGGAGCTTTGGGACCACCCCTGCAGTCATCTTGGTAGTGTTTCCCTGGATCTCAATCCATATGGGAATTGTGGGGGAGAAATGTACTGTGCCGTGGACATGTCACTCCGGTACTCTTGGCCTGGCTCAGTTGGTCTTGCCCCACTAACTTCCCTGAGACTAATGTGACAGCACTCCCAGAGTCCACCAAAGCTATGGTCTGGATGCCATTCATCTTTACCGGCCTGGTGCACTCATGTTGGTCCATCACAACCCCCACCAGGCTGATTAGGCCACATTGGTCCCCGGGTTCCCCCAGATTACATTGCATGGGCTCCTCTCTTTTGGGGCATGGGCTGCTATATGCCCCAACTCCCCACACTCATAACTGCGATATCTGATTCCGGAGGTTGCCCTCTGTCTTGGGCCCTCTGACTCGCTCTCCCAACCCTCTCCCCCAGGACCCACAGGTCCCTTTGGGGCCTCAGGCCGCTCCTTGGTGCCTATTCTTCCAGCTATGGCTTTCCTGAAGTTCTCGATGATCCGGGTTCTCGGGGTTGGGACTGGTTTCCTGAAACGCCGTGTTCCATCTCCCGGGGTTTCAGACAGTTCACGGGCTGCCAGTTGTCTCTCCACAAGGGTGACTAGTTCATCATAAGTGGAGGGGTCATTCTGGCCTATCCAGGCTCGGAGGCCCGAGGGTAGTGCCCTTGTATAGTGGTCCAGTACCAGGAGCTCCATCATTTTCTCCAAGCTGAGAGCCTCCGGGCGTAACCACTTCTGGGCTAGGTGGATTAGGTCAAATAGTTGTGATCGTGGTGTCTTGTCTTCACAGAACTGCCAATCATGGAACCTCCGGGCTCGCAAGGCCGTCGTTACCCCTGCCCTGGCCAGAATCTCCGCCTTCAGTCGGGTAATCTGCTGCCTTCTCTGCGGTCATATAGTAGGCCTTCTGAGCCTCCCTGCACAGAAATGGGGCGAGGATGCCTGACCACTGATCTCGGGGGCCAGGCCTCCCGCAGGACTATCCTCTTGAAGGCCAGGAGATATGCCTCCACATCATCCTCCCGGGTCATTTTCTGCAGACAGTAGCTGGCCCGTATGGTCCGTGTCCCGTCATACCCATGGCTCAGCTTCACCTGGGTCACTAGTTCCTGCAGCATGGCCCGATCTTGGGTAGCCTGGGTCATCAGCAGGCGATTGTTCTCTTGCTGCAGCTGCATGGCCTCCTGTTGCGTAGCTGCCTGGACTCAGGTAGCCGCCTACTGTGCGGCAGTGGCTTGCAACAGTGCTTTAATCACTTCCTCCATCTTGAGACAGGGTGGTTGTGACCCACCCTGGATTAAGTTCACGGCGCAGAGATCCCATTCCTGACACCACGCGTGACAAGATGGCCGATATTAATATGGTGGGCTCTGCGCATTTCTTGGTGGGGGGGCTAAGATGCAACCCCTTGCCCCTGCTCTTGGGGTGCCAAGGGCCCTGCTAGCGGCCCAGGAAGGTGGTAAAGTAGGGAAGCGGGGGTGGGGTCTGGGTTTGCTCCTCACTCTGAGTCCCAGCCCCTCTCAACCCCTGTGGGTTCTTGCCCTCTTCCTCCTTGGGTGAGGTACCTTCAGTCCTTAGACGCTGGGGAAGGGAGTCTCCCTCCCCCTGGTGGGGCAGGGTCTCCATTACTTCAGTTCTCTGATATCTCAAGTGTCACAGCACACCTCCAAACTCCAGTCCTCTCTCCTTCCTCCTTCTCCCTGTCTGCCTTAAGCAGGGGGTTTTATTAGGTTCCTGGGAAGGGCCCTAATTGACTGCAGGTGCTCCAATTAACCTGTAGCCACCTCAGTTGTAGGCATAGCTCGGAAGCGTCTGTATGGAAGGGATACAGTGATCAGATAAATGGATTGGTAAAGAATTCAAAGGAGGTATTTGTTAAAAGACTGGAAACTGAGAAGTTCGGGGCTCCTATGTCGACATGGCAGGAAGCCAATCACCCCTCTTAGAGCCCACCTTAACCCACATGGGGGACGGGGGAGGGAAGAGACGGTAAGGTCCCAGCAGTAGGTGGGCTGGGGACTAGGATGGGAAAGAGGGTTGGCTGATGGAAGCCCCCCCTGGTATATATTGAAATGATCATTCCATTACCAGCACTATACTCTTTTATCTGTGGGGAGCTCCCAGTTAATTAAAAAAATGGAGGCCTAATTAAACCACATGCAGTGTCTCCTGTCCTTCCGGCATAGCTGGACGATGAGATTCAAAGGGAATGAGGATGGTATTGGAACGCCATTTGTAAAGAATGACATGGGGAGGCTGTTAGTAACACATGAACAAGCAAAGGAGAGGTGGAAATAGTAGTTCGAGGGGCAAAACCACCTTTTTGGCAGAGTTGCCGACATGTGAGCCTAATGTCGGATCTGAGTCTGACATGGAGAATAAGATGAGAAAATGTAGTCCAGATAATGAAGAATGATAAGGCAGTGGGACCTGATAAAATGATGGCACACCTGGTGAAAATCGTGGGCAAGAGAGGTATAAAGTGGATGAGCAGAGTAGTTAAAGCCATAGTGTGAATGAAGAGAATTCCTGAAGACTGATGAGAGTCTATTTTGGCATCAATACATAAGGGAAGCATCCATGACACTATCAAGGGATAAAGTTACCAGAACACACATTGGATGCTAGGATTGGGAGGATGGTCGACAGGACAAGTGAACAAGAACAGTTCTGCTTTAGGAAATGCCAAGGAACCACAGATTCCTTGTTCATAATTCGGCAAGTAATAGAGAAGCAGCTAGAATATCAACAGGATGGTTTCTGGGGTTTCATAGACTCTAGAAAAAGCATATGTTAAAATGAACAGAAGGATGCTCACACCAGTGCTGAAATATTTTCTGAGAATTTAATAACTATGGGGAATCATAGAATCATAGAATATCAGGGTTGGAAGGGACCTTAGGAGGTCATCTAGTCCAACCCCCTGCTCAAAGCAGGACCAATCCCCAATTTTTGCCCCAGATTCCCAAATGGCCCCCTCAAGGATTGAACTCAGTATATATATCTAAATATATGCAGTATATATATCTAAAACAATGATCTGAATGTGTTTTGGAACAGCAAGCCCCTTGCAATCTGATTTCCAATTCCATCATGGGTCGGCCCTCAATCCATTGCTGTTTATCATATTTATAGACTACGTCAGCAGGAAGGTCACAATGGGAAAAGGTCAGAAGCTACAATATTGAGATGAAATAGCAATAAGGGCATCCTCAAAAGAAGACTTGGAGAAAATAGTAAACCAATGGTATGACCAGCTAAGCAGCCATGGGATGACAATGAACATGGCTAAGACAGAGGTCACGTGACACGGTAGTGGTGCCACAGGGAAACTGGGTATAGAGATTAATAGAGTACAACTATCAGACTGACTGGTTCATTTACCTGAGTGGCTGGATTATGAAGGACTGTTTGAACATGAGCCAAAAGCTAGATTTGAGAGCTGGAAGTGTGTAGAATAACATCCCCGATGTTGCACATCACAAGTGTATGCTACTGAGACTGAAAGCCCAATTATATAGAACGATGGTGCATCCTGTAACGGTGGCAGACCAGTGAGCTAGAATGTATTCACTTGTGTATTAGTATAGATCAAAATGAGTATGAATGTAAGAGTGTATTCAGGAATTTAAACTTCATGAAAACTAGTGGAATGTTACTTGTATTGTTTTCACTTATCAGTTTGTTATAATGTAATAGCAAACATTTACATTGTGCATAATCCTGTAACTAAATAACCCATCAAAGAAATCTTGTGAAATGCTAATAAAGGACTTTGCTTTAAAATTAGCATTTTCTGTTAAGTAGCCATTATGTATGATGGTCAGACATATATTCATAGATTCTAGGGCTGGAAGGGACCTCGAGAGGTCATCGAGTCCAGCCCCCTGCCCTCATGGCAGGACCAATTACTGTCTAGACCATCCCTGATAGACATTTATCTAACCTACTCTTAAATATCTCCAGAGATGGAGATTCCACAACCACTCTGGGCAGTTTATTCCAGTGTTTAACCACCCTGACAGGAACTTTTTCCTAATGTCCAACCTAAACCTCCCTTGCTGCAGTTTAAGCCCATTGCTTCTTGTTCTAGCCTCAGATGCTAAGATGAACAAGTTTTCTCCCTCCTCCTTATGACACCCTTTTAGATACCTGAAGACTGCTATCATGTCCCCTCTGTCTTCTCTTTTCCAAACTAAACAAACCCAATTCCTTCAGCCTTCCTTCATAGGTCATGTTCTCTAGACCCTTAATCATTCTTGTTGCTCTTCTCTGGACCCTCTCCAATTTCTCCACATCTTTCTTGAAATGCGGTGCCCAGAACTGGACACAATACTCCAGTTGAGGCCTAACCAGCGCAGAGTAGAGTGGAAGAATGACTTCTCGTGTCTTGCTCACAACACACCTGTTAATGCAGCCCAGAATCAAGTTTGCTTTTTTTGCAACAGCATCACACTGTTGACTCATATTTAGCTTGTGGTCCACTATAACCCCTAGATCCCTTTCTGCCGTACTCCTTCCTAGACAGTCTCCTCCCATTCTGTATGTGTGAAACTGATTGATTGTTCCTATTAAAGTTCATCCTGTTTACCTCTGACCATTTCTCCAATTTGTCCAGATCATGTTGAATTATGACCCTATCCTCCAAAGCAGTTGCAATCCCTCCCAGTTTGGTATCATCTGCAAACTTAATAAGCGTACTTTCTATGCCAATATCCAAGTCGTTGATGAAGATATTGAACAGAGTCAGTCCCAAAACAGACCCTTGTGGAACCCCACTCGTTATACCTTTCCAGCAGGATTGGGAACCATTAATAACTACTCTGAGTACGGTTATCCAGCCAGTTGCGCACCCACCTTAACATCAAAAGGCTAAGTGCATTCCTCACTCACCAGCATCAAAGGAAAAGCCCACGTGGGTAGAAAGACTGTCAGCTTGCTTTCTGTCACAAGAAAAATATAAATATGGATTCTCAGAAAGATCCTTCATTTCTGAACTGTTTAAACTCCCCTCAGTTCCCAGAAAAAGCATGGAGCAGATCCTCAAGGATTCCATTTTGAAGCACTTGGAGGAGAGGAAGTGATCAGGAACAGTCAACATGGATTCACCAAGGGCAAGTCATGCCTGACCTACCTGATTGCCTTCTATGATGAGATAACTGGCTCTGTGGATATGGGGAAAGCAGTAGACGCAATAAACCTTGACTTTAGCAAAGCTTTTGATATAGTCTCCCACAGTATTCGTGCCAGCAAGTTAGTATGAATTGGATGAATGGACTATAAAGGGGATAGAAAGCTGGCTAGATCGTCGGCCTCAACAGGTAGTGATCAATAGCTCGATATCTAGTTGGCAGCTGGTATCAAGCAGAGTGCTCCAAGGGTCAGTTCTGTTCAACATCTTCATTAATGATCTGGATGATGGGATGGATTGCACCCTCAGCAGATAACACTAAGCTGGGGGGAGAGGTAGATACGCTGCAGGGTAGGGATAGGGTCCAGAGTGACCTAGACAAATTGGAGAATTGGGCCAAAAAAAAATCTGAGGTCCAACAAGTGCAGAGTCCTGCACTAAGGGTGGAAAAATCCCATGCACGGCTACAGGCTGGGGACCAACTGGCTAAGCGGCAGTTCTGAAAAAAAAAGACATGGGGATTATAGTCTATGAGAATCTGGATATGAGTCAAGAAGGCTAACGGCATATTGGGTTGCATTAGGAGCACTGCCAGCAGATCGAGGGAAGGGATTATTCCCCTCAATTCAGCACTGGTAAGGCCACATCTGGAGTACTGCATCCAGTTTTGGGCCCCCAACTTCTGAAAGGATGTGGACAAATTGGAGAGTCCAGCGGAGGGCAATGAAAATGATTAGAGGCCTGGGGCACATGATTTATAAGGAGAGGCTGAGGGAACTGAGTTTATTTAGTCTGCAGAGAAGAGTGAAGGGGGGATTTGATAGCAGCCTTCAACTACCCTGAACGGGGTTCCAAAGAGGATGGCGCTAGGGTGTTCTCAGTGGTGGCAGATGACAGAACAAGGAGCAATGGTCTCAAGTTGCAGTGGGGGAGGTTTAGGTTGGATATTAGGAAAAACTTTTTCACTGGGAGGGTGGTAAAGCACTGGAATGGGTTACCTAGTGCAGTGGTGGAACCTCCATCCTTAGAGGTTATTAAGGCCTGGTTTGACAAAGCCCTGGCTGGGATGATTTAGTGGGGGTTGGTTCTGCTTTGAGCAGGGGGTTGGACTAAATGACCTCCTGAGGTCTCTTCCAACCCTAATCTTCTATAATCCTATGACTCTTGCAAGGAAGTATACCAGATGCAAAGCAGAGATCCCCAGAGACAATCTGTATACCTGAAAAACTTCTGTGAAACTGGCAATTTATTACATTACTGCTACAAACTGACTCACTTGTTAATATATTTTATCTGCTTTAACCTCTCAATAACTCTTATTTCTTTGCTAATAAACCTTTAGTTAGTTTACTATAGAATTGGCTGCCAGTATTGTCTTTGGCATAAGATCTGGAATACCAAGGGATCTGGGGTAAGTGAAACCTGATTCGGTGTGATTTTGGGTTTAAGTGACCATTATCACAAAGTCCAGTTTGTCGGGGTAGCAAGATAGGCTGGAGAGTCTAAGGGGATTCCATGGGAAGACTGGTATAGTGATCCAGGAGTTCACATTTGCTGGCATGGTGAAATCTAATTATAGAACGTACCCCAAACTAGTGGTATCGTCCCTTGTTTTCTGACAGTCTGCCCTGAAGTAGGCACTCTATTGTTAGCCACTCCAGACAGCATGACACACTTCATAATTTGATATGGTGCAGAAGCCTGGGTGTTAGAGACTCAAGTTCAGTGCTTACAGGTGTTTGAAACAAGATGTGGAGAGTCACAGAGGATGTGACTCTAGTGACAGAGGATGTGGAGAAAGCTAGTGTACTCAATGCTTTTTTTGCCTCTGTCTTCACAGACCAGGTCAGCTCCCAGGCGGCTGCACTCCGCAGCACGGTATGGGGAGGAGGTGACCAGCCCTCTGTGGAGAAAGAAGTAGTTCGGGACTATTTAGAAAAGCTGGACGAACACAAGTCCATGGGGCCGGATGCACTGCATCCGAGGGTGCTAAAGGAGTTGGCCGATGTGATTGCAGAGCCATTGGCCATTATCTTTGACAAATCATGGCAATCAGGGGAGGTCCCGAATGACTGGAAAAAAGCTAATGTAGTGCCCATCTTTAAAAAAGGGAAGAAGGAAGATCCGGGGAACTACAGGCCAGTCAGTCGCACCTCAGTCCCTGGAAAAAGCATGGAACAGATCCTCAAGGAATCAATTCTGAACCACTTAAAGGAGGGGAAAGTGATCAGGAACAGTCAGCATGGATTCACCAAGGGCAAGTCATGCCTGACTAACCTAATTGCCTTCTATGATGAGATAACTGGCTCTGTGGATGAGGGGAAAGCAGTGGAGGTGCTATTTCTTGACTTTAGCAAAGCTTTTGATACAGTCTCCCACAGTATTCTTGCCAGCAAGTTAAAGAAGTATGGGCTGGATGAATGGACGGTAAGGTGGATAGAAAACTGGCTGGATGGTCGTGCTCAACGGGTAGTGATCAATGGCTCCATGTCTAGTTGGCAGCCGGTATCAAGTGGAGTGCCCCAAGGGTCGGTGCTGGGCCGGTTTTGTTCAATATCTTCATTAATGATCTGGAGGATGTGTGGACTGCACCCTTAGCAAGTTTGCAGATGACACTAAATTGGGAGGAGTGGTTGATACACT
The DNA here is from genome assembly GCA_033296515.1 of Macrochelys suwanniensis. Classification (NCBI taxonomy): domain Eukaryota; kingdom Metazoa; phylum Chordata; order Testudines; family Chelydridae; genus Macrochelys; species Macrochelys suwanniensis. The sequence goes on along the minus strand of CM065777.1, from coordinate 179,194,554 downwards.
GGAGGGTAGGGATAGGATACAGAGGGACCTAGACAAATTAGAGGATTAGGCCAAAAGAAATCTGATAAGGTTCAACAAGGACAAGTGCAGAGTCCTGCACTTAGGATGGAAGAATCCCATGCACTGCTACAGACTAGGGACCGAATGGCTGGGCAGCAGTTCTGCAGAAAAGGACCTAGGGGTTACGGTGGACGAAAAGCTGAATGAGTGAACAGTGTGCCCTTGTTGCTAAGAAGGCTAACGGCATTTTGGGCTGTATAAGTAGGGGCATTTCCAGCAGATCGAGGGACGTGATTATTCCCCTCTATTCGGCACTGGTGAGGCCTCATTTGGAGTACTGTGTCCAGTTTTGGGCCCCACACTACAAGAAGTGTGTGGATAAATTGGAAAGAGTCCAGGGGAGGGCAACAAAAATGATTAGGGGGCTGGAGCACATGACTTATGAGGAGAGGCTGAGGGAACTGGGATTATTTTAGCCTACAGAAGAGAAGAGTGAGGGGGGATTTGATAGCTGCTTTCAACTACCTAAAAGGGGGTTCCAAAGAGGATGGATCTAGACTGTTCTCAGTGGTAGAAGATGACAGAACAAGGAGTAATGGTCTCAAGTTGCAGAGGGGGAGGTTTAGGTTGGATATTAGGAAAAACTTTTTCACTAGGAGGGTGGTGAAGCACTGGAATGGGTTACCTAGGGAGGTGGTGGAATCTCCTTCCTTAGAGGTTTTTAAGGTCAGGCTTGACAAAGCCCTGGCTGGGATGATCTAGTTGGGGTTTGTCCTGCTTTGAGCAGGGGGTTGGACTAGATGACCTCCTGAGGTCCCTTCCAACCCTGAGATTCTATGATTCTATGATGTCTGCACAATAAAGGTTACCAAAAGGGACAGATAGTGAAATGAAAGCATTTAGATGGAAGTCAGTTTGTGATGTGACTGACAAAATCCAGGAAGCGCAACTTTGCTGGTTTGGATACATACAGAGGATGAACAAAGAGGACCTGGTGAAGATAGCATGGAGAGTATGGTAGGAAAGAGATCCTAAGGAAGCAATGGATGGATTGCATCAAAGATGGTATGCAGGTGGACCTTAGTTTTGCTTTGGACAGACAAAGATGATGAATGCTTGTACAACATGACCGGGTGTAGGTGGGGAGAAGATGATCACACCTATTGGCTGTAAATAGAACTAGTTCCAGTATTGGAACAGGTGAAACGGACTTTTAAAGGAAGAAATACACTAATTAAAAAGTGATGTACTTTATTTCTTCCTCATTTCCACCCTGAGATATATTAATGTACAAAAAAGTTAACTTGTCTGAAATAGCTTTTGTTTTGTATTTTTAAGGACTTCACTATGGACTGTGGTATCTGTTATGCTTACCGACTTGATGGTGCTATTCCAGACCAAGTATGTGGTGATTCCCGATGTGGACAACCTTTCCATCAGGCTTGCTTGTTTGAGGTAAAATTTTTATTAATGTAACAAATTGTTACAATTTTATTAATGTAATGAGGAGGGATAGCTCAGTGGTTTCCCTGCTAAACCCAGGGTTGTGAGTTCAATCCTTGAGGGCGCCATTTAGGGATCTGGGGCAAAAATCAGTCAGGGACAATACTTGGTCCTGCTAGTGAAGGCAGGGGACTGGACTTGATGACCTTTGAAGGTCCTTCCAGTTCTATGAGATAGGTATATCTCCAGATAAATCCACTTGGCTCCAATTCATGGATCCCTGATATGGGCTTCTGTATGAGAATATTATGGAAGCAGTAGAAATTGCTAGTTAGGTGACAGGTAAAGGACTGGTGAGAGAGAACTTTATCAGCAATGAAGCAGAACCACTAAGCCGCCTTAATTACATGTTCTTATTGCTGCTTCCTTAATGTTCTCTCCCATCACTCACTTATGTCTTATAACGTCTTGGGGGCAAGGAACTTGCCTTACTGTGTGTGTACAGGCCAAGATCTAATCCAGACAGGAGCTTCTAGGTCAGGGGTGGGCAAACTTTTTGGCCCGGGGGCCACATCCAGTTTGCAAAACTGTATGGAGGGCCGGGTAGGGAAGGCTGTGCCTCCCCAAACAGCCTGGCCCCTGCCCCCTATCTGCCTCCTTCCACTTCCTGCCCCCTAACTGTCCCCCTTAGAATTCCCGACCCATCCAACCTCCCCGCTCCTTGTCCCCTGACCGCTGCCCCCCAAAACTCCCCCTGACCCTAATCACCCCCCAGGACCCAACCCCCTATCCAACCCCTCTGCTCCCTGTCCTCTGACTGCCCGGCCCTCTGACAGGGCCCACGGGACTCCCACGCTTATCCAACCACCCCCCATTCCCTGTCCCTTGACTGCCCCCCAGGACTCTCTGCCCCTTATCCAACCCCCCCACCCCGGCCCTGGCCCCCTTACCAAGCCGTTCAGAGCAGCGTGTCTGGCAGCTGCGCGGTCCGGTCGGAGCGCGCAGCCGCGCTCCCCAGCCATGAGCTCAGGGGCCGGGCAAGATGGTCCCGCAGGCCGTAGTTTGCCCTCCCCTGTTCTAGGTGCTACAAAAGTAGAACTATTTAGTAATACTGCTCTGAAAAGGGAGTATGGGGGAAGTCAGAGAGGATCACTTTAGAGTACTTTCAGTATGTGAAACCAATGAATCATTATAGGTAGATTGTACAGAAAACTAATCCAGCAAAATTGCATGCTCCTAATCCAGTGTGAAAACACTACAAATCAGGGATTTATCAGATACTATGGTGAAGAGCACTGTTTATAAGAACTTTAGACTCATTCCTAAATTGGGCATAAAATAACTATTAAGTTTTCATTATCTTATCTTGCAGTGGTTACAAGGTCTTCCTTCTAGCAGACAAAGTTTTAATGTCATCTTTGGTGAATGTCCATATTGTAACAAGGTAAGGAAATATTTTAGGAAGTCTAATGGAAATGTATAACTGAATAAAGTACAGTACTGGAGCTTAGGAAAAGTGGGGAAAAAATAAGAGCAGCAGCCAGTTAATGTTAATTTGATAAACACTTGTAGATTTTATATTTTATTCCACTGTAAAAATTATAGCATGGAGTCACTAATTTCACGCACCAGTATTTAAAACTATTTGTTGAAACGAGAGTAACAATGTCTATATATCAAACATATACCAGAGTCCTTTATCATGAAAGACACACAAGATTTAATTCTTCTACAATTTTTAGTATTGCTCTATGAAAGGACTATTTCTGGGAAGCATGCCTAATGTTCAGAATAGAAACAACTAAATAAAAATAGTTTAACACACATGTAGCCTTATACACTGAAGAGGTTAAAAGGTATCTATTTACAGCATGTTACTTCACAAATCTTTTTCAAGCCAATCTCAGTGAAAATGTCTATGAAGAAACTCTGAAAAAAGAACTTATACAGCTCTGGGTGAATGACACTGCACATAAACTCAAGACATTCTAAATGGTGACATCAAAGAAAATACAACAAAAGGAATATTAATATCAGAAGTACAAGTATGGTCATAGTGTATCGGTACCTCTCTTCAGTAAATGCAAGCTTAAAAATATTCGATACAGAAGGACTAGTAAAATCTCTATTGGGTTCTTGCAAAGATACTGGAGAATATGTAACGCTGTTTTGGTGTTGTTTCTTTTTAACTTCCCAGAGAACTGTTTGGGGATAGTGCCTGTGTAGTTGTCTTACGGTGTTTTCCTGCAAGGGGGAAAAAAATATTCAAATGTTTCCAAGCATTAAATCGAGTGGAAATCTGAATTAAAAGAACAAAGATTAAAATATTCTGTTGCACTGCTTTCTGGGGGAAACTTACATGCAAATGCCAAAGAACTACAGTGAAAGAACAAATTCTGACAAGCTTTTAGCAAGATTAGATAGTAACATTTGCTGAGCTACTAGGAGTAGAGATTTAACCCCTCTAGATTTTGTGAACATTATGTCAGATGCAGCTAGCAAGCTTTTTAAATGTACAAATACAGCAGTGTTCATATCTACAAATTAATGTGGGGTTTGGTTTTATAACATGTAGACTAAATGCTTTGCAAAAAGAAATATTTAGAATTTCATTTTTAAAAGCAACATCTAAAGGGCTCTAATACCTTTATCTTTGTCCTCAAAATTGTGAAAATCTGTAACATTTACAATATTCTTGCTAATAAAGTTATTATATACACATTCTAAACTTCTGATTGTCAAAGTTGCTGTTCCTATTTATTTAGATTTCATTTTATATCTCCACAGTACAGCAAAACTTAGAATCATAGAATATCAGGGTTGGAAGGGACCTTAGGAGATCATCTAATCCAACCCCCTGCTCAAAGCAGGACCACTCCCCAATTTTTGCCCCAGATCCCTAAATGGCTCCCTCAAGGATTAAACTCACAACCCTGGGTTTAGCAGGCCAATGCTCAAACCACTGAGCTAGCCCTTCCCCTTGTCATGATTCCTCACAGGTGTAGGTGGTTTTTAATTTCCAGAAGCATCAACTTTATGGCTCCTTTGTCCTGCTTTGATCTTCACCTCTGAACTGACTCCTGCACCCACAACCCCTATCACAAAACTTCATTCAAAGCACAGTTGTGTTTCTTGTATTTCAGTTCTGAAGTTTCTTTTGACAATCACCTCTTCCTTTAATGTTGCTACCTTCCCATCCCACCTTCCTTCTGCAAACTCCTGTCCGTAATATCCTGTTCTGACTTCCAATTTCCGCCTCTCTTTCCTGATGCCTGTTCTGACTATAGTTTTCATATTCCATCCCACTATCATCCACACTAGTTTCTTTTGCTGAATCTATCCAACTTATCCTCTCTCCTGGCATTGTAGTCCTTTGGAGGAAAAATTTGTAGTGGAGAAAGTCAACATGGACCCTGAATTATCTACCATTTGCCTTGCCAACTGATTCTCCTTTCTAATCAGATCAGGCCTGCACAACTCGTAAAGTGGTGAGGGCCATATTACTCCAAAGAAAACAACAGAGGGCCGAACCCCCGCAGAGGAAACAACCCCTCTTTCCCCAGCGCTGGGGTGTGGAAGCCTGTAGAGGGGGAAAGAAACAGCACGCATAGGGTGACCAGATCACAGCAGTAAAATAGGACCTGTCCCCTCCCCACTCGGCCCCACCATCACACCCCTCTTCACCCCCCTAGGGGTCACTATATTACTGCACACAACAGTCAATCAATGCAGTTGTAGATAAATCTCTGCATTATGCATTTTTGCATCACTTTTATGACTTTGTATTGAACCTTGGTAATATGTTATAGGGGGCCCCTAAGGTAGTATAAGGTAAAAGAAAAAATGTCTTTTTGCTAGAAGTAGACTAAGATCTTCCCCCCACTTTGTATTCAATTGCCCTGTTGAATGAATGAGGTGTGAATGAGGAAGGCGTGGAAGGCAGGCACCTCCAGACAGCTGCAACCCTTGGAGAGGGGATGGGAACCAGACCAAGGACAATCAAACTTGTCAAGTGGGCTGACTAGAGAAGAGCAGACATACTGAAGGCCTCGGGGGTTAGAAGCAAGCACCTTCCTTTGGGAACACCCTCTTTGTAGCATTGGGACAACCCTCACTCCCCAGCCTGCCACTGGCCCCTTCACCAGCTTGCCCACCCGCCAGCCAGCCAGCTGGCCACTGGCTTGCCCCACCCCGCCACTTGCCTACTCACCCCCCCTTGCAGGTCGCACAGTGAGCCCACGTACTCACACACACACACCCCCGCGGGCCACACAGCCCACACGGGCCGCATGTTGTTCAAGCCTGAATTAGATATAGAAGTTGTTCTTTGACACTTAATCTTAGTTCAGTTTTCACCACAAAAAGATGAGCATTACCTCATGAATGATTGTTCTCTATGGTCTCCAATACAGGCAGTGTTCTACTCTGATCCGCTGTCATTTGCCTTCATGCCTACTCTCATGCTCTTCCATCCCCAGCTGGTGTTTTTTTCTCTGCCTTCACACATACCACATTTCCTGTACCCTAAAAGCCCTGCCTCTCCAACTATCACCCATTTCACTTCCGAGTACTTGAGCAAGCTTTGAACTCTGGTTTTCTTGTCAGTTCACTCTCCTCGACTCTTCTCCAATCTATTCACTATTTTCCAAGTGACTAATGACACCGTTCTTGCATCTCTTCTCCATACGCATTCAATAGTCTGTTACACTGCTGACCACACCATCCTTTTACACCCCCTACCACTATAGTCTCCTTCAACTGTTCTACTTCCCTCCACTCTTTGCAGGGTTCTGTTCTTGTTCCCCTTTTCTTCCTTCTTTTCCTGAGGTTAAGGTCATATCTGCATTCAAGGCTACCAAATTACACATACCACTCCTAATTCTACTATTTCTACCCCTGATCAGTGGCATAGAGGTATGGCATTTTCCTGATGTATTGCCTCCAAAAAACAGATCTCTCTCTACTTATTCTGCATCCTAGCGTTGGGGTTGCAGTGTCATAAATGACTCCACCTCTCACAATTAGGCAGCTACTTAATTCTGTAACAACCTCAATGTTTTCCAGTATATGTCACTTTCTCTCCATAACTACTGCTACAACTCTTCTCCTGCCTCAATCAGTTGATGACTAGACTCCTGCAAACTCCTTTGTTCTGTCAAACTCCGTTTCCATCTTCCAGTCCATTCAAAATGCCACCATCAAACTCATCTTCCTTTCCTGCTGTTATAACCATGTCATATACTGAGTCCATTCTTTGACTCTTCATCATATTCAGCTTCCTCATCATCATAGCTGTGCCTAGACTAGAATAAGGGTATATAAAATCTTGCCTTTCCAACATTCTGTTGTTTGGACCATGCAGCCTTTGTTTCATTTTATCTATGCCTGAAATACCCTTCCTAATTTCTTTCCTACTGATAACAGTTCCTTTCAATTAATTAGCCTTTTACAGTTGGTATGGTTACTTCCACCTTTTCATGTTTCTCTGAATGTATAAATATCGTCCCACTGTATGTTCCATTCTATGCATCCGACGAAGCGGACTGATGAAGTGAGCTGTAGCTCACGAAAGCTTATGCTGAAATAAATTTGTTAGTCTCTAAGGTGCCACAAGTATTCCTTTCTTTCTTTTTTTTTTTTTTTGCTGACACGGACTAACACGGCTACTACACTGAAACCTTCCTAATGTTGTACATCACAACCTCTCTCTCAAATACACCCAAACCCACTTCGGTAATCTCAATATAACTCTCCTACATCAACTTTCCAAATCAGTTAAATAAAAGGAATTAGCAGGAAGCATGCCATCCAGCACAATATTCCCTGGGCTCATTTTGTATATTCCTTTTCCAACTTCCCTCCCCTTTAATTCTTCATCTGAATTTTTTAACATGCTGACATCCATATTTAACTTAATTCTCTTGTTAGTGATAATGTGCCGTGAGTACCAAGGAACAACTATAATGGAATAGCCAGATTAATAGACATATTTCCCAATTACTTTTTCCTCCTAGGGAAGAATAGCTCAAAAAATACTAATGCCAACCAAATATTATACAAAAGACTGGTTTAGACCATTCTTGTTCTTGACACCTGATCCTTCTCACTGGTTGCTGCTTCTATTGCTTGTTCCCTCTTTCAGTCACCCAGGTACACATATTCCACTACTCCTCCCCTCCAACTATACTAAATGTACCCTTGCCTTCCAGCTAAGTGCAGCTTCTGATATCACCACAAAGCAGGGGGGAAAAGAGCACAAATCCCCATACTCCTTCACACCACCATGATTTACTTTGAAGATAGCACCACTGTCACTGGCAGTTTCTGCTAATACACGTGATCAATGTCAGGGTCCAGTCTCTATCATTCACAACCCAGGTGATGGACTACCTGGCTGGAGAACCAAAAGCTGCTGCTTTCAGGTAAGAGGCAGGTGCACAGGGGGCTGAGGGTCTGTGGAAGAGGAGGGATTTGGAGGGAAGCAGGTTGGGGGTGGTCCAATTGGCTATTTATATTCTAGCATCCAAAATAGAATTTCTGCATAAAAATAGCATCTTAATTGCTACTTCAAACTCCTCCTCTGCAGTCCCTCCTTAACAGGGAAGGTGATGTACAAAATTCAGGGCTGTTTCGGCAGGACTCTGGAGCCTTTTTTAATCTAACCCTTTTCCTATTAGCTGTGACCCTCTATCCGCATTGTTCTGCTCACCACTTGCCTGACTGAAGCCCTGGGGCAGTTTTGCTGTTTCTTCTTCACTTTGCTGCCTTGTACTGGAGTCTCTATGCAGCAGACTGCTTGAAGTAAAGATTTTTTTAATAAAGCTGCTATTAAAGTCTCGTTCTGATGCTTCATAAATGAGTTTGATTTCCTTATCCAGTAAGAAGGGCACAAACTGAGTAAACAGTTATTGTTAATTAACTTAAAACCAAACATAAGAACATGAGAGGCCGTACTGGGTCAGACCAAAGGTCCATCCAGCCCAGTATTCTGTCCACTGACAGTGGCCAATGCCAGGTGACCCAGAGTGAGTGGACCCAACAGGTAATGATCAAGTGATCTCTCTCCTGCCATCCATCACCCCCCTCTGACAAACAGACACCATTTCTTACCCATTCTGGCTAATAGCCATTAATGGATGTAACCTCCATGAATTTATCCAGTTCAAAGGGGAGGGGGAGAGAGAGGTTTCTCTTGCTAAGATGCCTTCTGAACTATTCTTACTCACAAATAGCACTGAAGCCTTTACAGAATGATTTTTTGCATTCTAGAAGTGTGAAGCTGAGCAGTATACAAGTTGAAGTTAATGAGGGCATTCAAATCTTGTATATAATAGAATAGCCAATGTTACTGAGCTTTGATCAGTTAAATTCTGACTCTTCAAGGCCTGAAACCAAGATTTTATTATGGGTTAATATTAAATGCCGTTATTGAAGACCCAACGGTTACCAAACAGTTGCTATCAGAGCAGTTTCCCCGCTGTAAATTAGAAGAGGAAACTATTATTGACTTGCAAATGTTTACTTTAATGATGACAACATTCTTGTGTAGTGGTTATGGGTATCATACCTAATACCTATGACTGTAGAGCTAATGTTAAAGGTACTACTGGATGTGCAGCACTATTTTTGCACCTAATTCACAGTGATGACAGAACATTTTTTGAACTTCATTATATTTTTGGAATAATGTTATCCAATGGTGTCTAAGCATATACCAAATTCTGGTGTTACTGTGACTAATATCTTGCCTGTTGTTTGCACACATCTATTGTGCCAATCTTTCAGTAGAAGGAACAGAACTATTAAAGCAGAACTTTTTTCAGGCTTTCACATATACCGTGTATGTTCTACTGTAATGTCAAAAATCTCACCAGCAGTGGTTCATTATGCTGACATATCTTGTTCAATCCAACTGGTTTCTCTTGTTTTTGTAATTGCCTGTGTGTTACCTGAATACCAGCTTTTCTCAGACAGTTACGTTCTTTATCATCCAGCTTGCTTTCTTTTTGTTTAAACTGTTTTGGTGTAGGCTTTGGTAAATCACCCTGTTAACATAGAGTTAATAACATGATATAATGAAAATATTCAACAATTCAGAAAGAAAAAGTGCTTAAATACAGTACTAAGAATACAAAAAAGGCAAACTTCAAAAAAAGTCAGAGGATACTAAAAGTATGTAGAAAATAGTTGTCCTGTTTGTAGGAAAGATTTGACAAGATTAGTGCTACTATTATGCTGTCATTAGCTACTACGTTACTGAAAGGCATTTTTATGGAAAATTATTTCAATAATTTAAGCTATATATACACACTTAACCTTTACTGGGAATGGAAACACTTAAATTCTTCAATAAGTTTTCTATCATGGCATTGAGCCTAATTAATGTTATGGTCTCAAATAAGATAATTATTACTCCTTTATTCAGTTAACCTAACCTTGGAGTGAAAAAGTTTATCTCCTCTTATAGTTTGCTAATACGTACTGGGAATAATGTTCTCTAATTTTTCCCATGCATCTGTGGAATGAATTTTGTTATGTGCACCAATATGGAGGTGATATGTGACAGGTATCTGCCAGGGGGTTCGGAGTGTGGAGAGGGCTGGGGTGAGGGGTTTGGGCTGCAAGCTTCCCCAGAGCTGCAGCGGGGAGAGAGGACTTCCCCCAGCCCTTTCTCTCCACAGCAGCATCTGGGCTGAGGGTGAGAGGCCCCTCTCCCCGGCAGCTCTAGAGCTGGGGGAGATTCCCCGCAACAGCCCTGAGCACTTGCGTAACCCTTGATAGGTTGTTACGCAGCTGAGAGGGAACTTAGACTGGGAGCTATACTCAGGAGTTCATGCAATTTGTTTTGCAGTCTTATACCCACTCTAAATGTCAAATGATGTCTGCTTTTGGCATTTGTAACTCTTAAGGTAAATGTAGCCAAAACACAGCCTGTAGGCCACGTGCTGCCCTTCAGTACTTCTGGCACACTAAACAACTCTGCAGTAGTAATAGTCACGTGTGGCCCTCTGCACAGCAGTTCTTCCTGAGTATAGCACTTACAAATTAAATCTGCTTCCTTTTGGTGGTGTTGATTAAGTAGTTCAAGAATGGGAATTACACAAAGAAATAATAAAGGAGAGTATTGTACCAAAGTGGATTATAAGAGCTACTCCATCAGCCGCCAAGCAAGAGTTGAAACACAAAACCTCTAACTATTGCAGGTCTAATTCCAAAAAATTAACAAGTGTAATTTTCAAAAGTGCCTACAGTCTAGTTTTTGAAAGGTGGTTAGGTGCTGAAAGATGCAGCTAGGCACCTAGTGTGATTTTTTTCAAAGATAATTATCTAAATACTTTAAAATCTGATGCTTAGATTCTCTCTCTCTCTCTGAAATTCAAAAGGAGTTCTGCTCCCAAGTGCCCAATCCACTTTTCAAATGGGACTTAATTTCTGAAAAACTTTACCCTACACCTGTTATCTCTCCCCACTTAAATGAAGTGTATCATGTTTTGTGCATGTCAAAAAAAAAAAGTAGTATATTACTTGAAATCTATCAGATAGGATCTCTGGTTATGCTTGGACTATTCAACCATAACCCTAGCATCCCAGGTGCATATGAGAAAGCTAAAAATATTTATCTGATGCCCAGAAGTATAGAAAGCAAATAGACATGGCTTCTGTCCCTATTATCCATTCTAAGATGATAGAGATGGAAGGAAATGGGAGGACAAGATTAACATTAATAAGAGTAAGGAGGCATGGAGTGCAGTATTCTCAGTCAGCTGATGACACTGTACGTCTCTCATCTGACTTAGACAAGTCAGTGTATAGATGAGAGCAATCTGGCTGAAGCTCAACCCAGACAAGATTGAGGTGAGGGTGGTGTGGAGCAAGCAGCTGGAGATGGCAGATACAATATCAGTTCCTCTGAGCATGTACATCCACCATTAGGTATTAGGGAGTGCAAGTTAGGGGGTGACTTTAGATCCCTCCCTGCCTTTGACAATCTTTACAGCAGTAAGCCAATCATCTTACCACCAGCTGCATCTGGCTAGGAGAGTGTGATCTTTTAGATGCAAACAGTTCCACTTTTATCCATGCTTGTTACCTCAAGATTAGTCTACTGAAATGTGCTCTCCCTTAAAACTATTCAGAGACTACAGCTGGTGCAGAATATAGCTGCTCACTTATTGAGAATAGGGCACCTTGCTGGGAGCTCATGACACCAGCGCTCTGGCCTCTGCACTGGCTGCCTATGGATCTCTAGGGAGAGTTTAAATGGTTGGTTATCACCTATTGTGACAGAATACATCCCCGTATTCACCCTATAGTCTATTGTAATAATCTTTGTACAAAGTATGCCTCATAAGCTATCACTTAAACTCATAATTTGCTGGTCAGTATTGTCCTGGTAAAACGTGGCAATACTGCATGTGAAGTTATAAGATTCCCCTGTATGATATTAACATGTTCCAAACCCCATAGCTCTGCCCAAACCGAAGTTGGCAAACAGGACTGTCCTAAACAAAGGAATGTGTGCTTTGCTTAATTTGCATTTAAGCAGCAAACAGAGTCACCCAGCAGGAAGGGAGGACACAGGAAGCTAAAACAGGTAAGAAAAAGCCAGCAGGGAACATCCTTCCACATGGACTTTTTGTCTCCTAATGCACAGCTGGAAACGTTTTTTCAAGAAGGGTACTGAAACTATAAAAAGGAGGAACACCCTACGGGACCCCTCTTTCTCTCCCTGCCCATCACATTCACTGCATCTGAAGAGCCAGAGGAAGGATTCATTAGACTTAAGGGAGGGGTCCTGACCTGAGAGTTTGGTCAGTAATCTGCTGGAGCATGTGGTTATTTTTCTTGTAAAATTTCTGACTTTAATGCCTCATTATTTGTACTCACTTAAAATCTCTTTGTAGCTAATAAATTTGTTTTACCGTTTTATGTACCCAATGTGTTTATCTCAAATAGTTATTCAGATACTTCAATTAAAACTGGTATATTATTCCCTTACAGGAATAACGAACTTAAAATATTTGTACTGTCTAGGAGAGGGCTGGGCAGTACAGGACATATATTTCTGGGGGACATCTGGGACTGGGGTGTATTGGGGTCACCTTGCAATATAACCATGGCTAGTGAGAGCCAGAGTGTAACCCAAGTGTGGCTGACAGGCTGCAGTTACACACAGACACTCAGGGTGTGGTTTGCATGTTGGAAGGCTGTTTGTGACCAGCCCAGATGGGAGCTACTTCAGCAAGGCACTGTAAGGCATGGGTGACACAGACCCCCACGGGTCTGGATTGTACGCTAGTATGCCACACCTATAAAGCCCTCAATGGCATCTCCTCCCTGTGCCATATAGCCACAGCTAAAATCAGAACGGACACCTTAGTTGGATCACCTGCCTAAGAGGGGAGCTGGCAGCATGTTCTTTGTATGCTCAAAACTCTTGAACTACTCCCCAACTTGTCTGAATTAACAGAATTTGGTGTCCACCTGGACATTCTGCAATAGATGTCTGTAAAGTGTTTTGTTTTTATTTTTTTCCAGGGAGGGCTGAGGGTATGCTTCCCATAATGAATGAATGAGATTCTGTAGGTGCCTGAATGGCTGAGTTTCTGTTAAATGATTAATGCTAGTGGGATTTTATTTATCTTGTAATGATGTTAGGGCACGCAGAGTCTTGGATGGGTGTCTATCTTAATGAAAAACAAGTTATTCAACTGTAAGAGGAGTTTGAGTAGCTTCAATATAGATCCATGTGGCTGGATCCTATCCGGAACTTTCTAGAAAGCTCTGACTGCTGGGGACTGCCAACTTTGCCTGAAGTCACAGAATTCTCCAAGTAAGGTTGTAGGCTGGGGCTGATTACATCTTCAGTTCTTTTCACTTATCACAATTTAATATACATTCCCAAGAAGGGGGGATGGAGGTTGTGGATCTGTATTGACAGTTATCCCTTATGAAATCCAGTTACAGGTCAATTTTTCTTTCTCCAAATTTTGTCATTACTGATCTGCTGCCACCAGTTGACTTTACAGCAGTCCTATGGCACACCTCAGCAGCCAAGTTGGCCATTTAACCTTGGGCACCGGGGATATGATTCCTGTCAGTGCCAAGGACTCCCTGGAACAGCACCATTACCTCTAGTTTTTTTTTTTTTTTTGCCTTTTTTTTTTTTTTAATATAGCACGCGCAAGCAGGATTAACAACACTGCTCTACAGCCAAAATGCTTCTGAAATAAATGTAGTCAAACTTTACTAATTCTAGGTCCCTGAGAACGAAAATGATGCTTAAACTTGTTGATTGGCTCTAGTTTTCAAGACATGCTATTGGGTCAGTATATACGACCCTTGACTTGGGAATGGTGGAGGATAAGTGAGTTATAAAGGGAAGGGATCTCAATTTAAACCAGAAATGACTAAAATACATCTTTGACTGGATCTATGAATAAATCTATGACTGGGTTTGGACAGTACTTGCTTTTTAGGCAAAACAATGAATGATGCAATCTGAAGCTGGTATTGCGTCATACATGATATAAATTGCATCATGTTATTCCTATAAGTCATGGATGATGCAATCATAACAAAGCTTACATCACTCTGCTGAACAAATTGCCCTATATCAGCTCTAGAAATCATACAGTGTCGTGCTCTCTTATTTGTCAGTGTTTGATTTTGCAAAGGGACACATTCCTGTTTAGCCAAAGTGAGCAGAGATGCCTCGTACTTGTGTGAACAGGGCAGATAACTTCTGCTATGTTTGTGGTGAAGTGACTTTTGCATCACAAAAGCGCAGTATAACCACTATGGTTAAGAAAGCCTATCACCTTTCTTTTGGCTGCAAAATTGGAGATCAGGACAAGAGGTGGGCCCCACACATATGCTGCAACACTTGTGCAACAAATCTTTGCCAGTGGTTGAACAGGAAAAGGAAATCTATGCCTTTTGCAGTGCCAATGATTTGGAGAGAGCCAACAGATCATACCAGCAATTGTTACTTCTGCATGGTGCCTCCAGTTGGGAAAGGTGTGTCAAAGAAGAAAAAGTGGACTGTGCATTATCCAAACATTCCATCAGCTACACGCCCAGTACCCCACGCAGAAGGACTGCCGGTTCCTGATGCACCGGAATCATTCTCACTTGAGTCAGAAGAGGAAGAGGATGAAACTTCTGGTCCTGAACCATCAATGTCACAGGACCCACATTTTCTCCCATCCTCCTCCTCTGAACCACACCTCATAACACAAGGTGAACTGAATGACCTTGTCAGGGATTTGGAACTACCCAAGAGTAAGGCAGATCTTTTGGGCTCCAGACTACAGCAGTGGAATCTCCTGGCAGGTGATGTTAGGGTTTCCATGTTCCATGACCGTCAAAAGGATCTTGTCCCATTCTTCTTCATGGAAGGTGATCTTGTAGCCTGCAACAACATCAATGGTGTGATGGCAGCCCTCAACATCGTTCACGATCCAGATGAGTGGAGACTGTTCATTGAGTCATCGAAGACGAGTCTTAAAGCTGTTTTACTGCATCATGGCAATGTTTTGCCATCAATTCCAGTTGGTCATGCAGTCCATATGAAGGAAACCTATGACAACATGAAACAACTTTTGAGGTGCATAAACTATGACCAACATCAGTGGCAGCTTTGTGGCCATTTGAAGGTTGTTGCTCTCTTGCTTGGTCTGCAGACTGGATACACAAAATACTGCTGTTTTCTCTGCAAATGGGATAGTCGTGCAAGAGATTCCCACTACATCAAGAAAGATTGGCCACTCCGACAGTCATTGGAGCCTGGGAGGAAAAGTGTTCAGCATCCACCACTTGTTGAATCAAGGAAGATTTTGTTACCACCCTTACACATCAAGCTGTGTCTGATGAAGAACTTTGTCAAGGCCATTGACAAAACACAAGCAGCTTTCAAGTACCTCCATGGAAAATTTCCAAGGTTAAGTGAAGCTAAGATAAAGGAAGGTGTCTTTGTTGGTCCTCAGATTCGTGAACTTCTTCGAGATGATGCATTTGACCAGGCACTGCGTAGCAAGGAAAAAAAGGCATGGAAAGCCTTCCAGTTAGTGGCAATTACTTTTCTCGGAAACAACAAGGCAGACAGCTACAGGTTGTTGGTGGAAAACCTCCTCAAGGCATACAAAAGCCTTGGTTGCAACATGTCACTAAAGATACATTTTTTGCACTCTCATCTAGATTTTTTTCCACCGAACTGCGGAGCAGTGAGCGACGAGCACGGCAAGCGATTTCACCAGGACATTGCAACAATGGAGAAATGCTATCAGGGCAAATGGAGCCCATCAATGCTTGCAGACTATTGCTGGACAGTGACAAGAGATGCTCCATTTCATGAATACAAGAGACAAGCCAAGAAGCGCCGAGTAGACACTGAATAGGACTAAACTATGGACACAATAGTTTTTTGCCTTTTGTTTCATAATAAAGTTTATTTATATAACCCCTTTGCTGATTTTTAAAGTGTTACATAAACAGGACAGGTGAAATAGTATCATGTAAAACAACCATAAACCCATGAAAAGACCTAGGTTTACAATTTATGATTAAAACTCTACTATCTACACAATATACAGAGACATAAAATGTAAAAACTTAAATATCTTAGAAACAGTAGCCAATCAGTTGTTTTAATTGTCATATTTGAATTCAGCACATCAAAATACATACTAAATAGCACATTTTATCTCTGAAGCAGACGATTTCTCAAAAATTGTAGACCAGTGTAATTTATGGCGTGGTGGTGCTTCCTCTCTGTCCGTGGCTACTGAAAAAGAATAGCACAGAACAAAGGTAACAGGTTCTTTGGCATTAGAATTCAAGACCTTTAGAGTCAGTACGGTGTAAAGAAATTGGAACAGGTTCTGGCTCTTGGTCCACCCAGGATGCTCTCAGGGCCTCCCAGCAATCCTGATTCAGTCACATACACTTCACCCAAGCATCAACCAGGCACTCTGTGATCAGGAACAATGATCAGGAACAGTCAGCATGGATTCACCAAGGGCAAGTCATGCCTGACTAACCTAATTGCCTTCTATGATGAGATAACTGGCTCTGTGGATGAGGGGAAAGCAGTGGATGTGCTATTTCTTGACTTTAGCAAAGCTTTTGATACAGTCTCCCACAGTATTCTTGCCAGCAAGTTAAAGAAGTATGGGCTGGATGAATGGACTGTGGGGTGGATAGAAAACTGGCTAGATGGTCGGGCTCAACGGGTAGTGATCAATGGTTCCATGTCTAGCTGGCAGCCGGTATCAAGTGGAGTGCCCCAAGGGTCGGTGCTGGGGCCGGTTTTGTTCAATATCTTCATGAACCATCTGGAGGATGGTGTGGACTGCACCCTTAGCAAGTTTGCAGATGACACTAAACTGGGAGGAGTGGTTGATACGCTGGAGGGTAGGGATAGGATACAGAGGGACCTAGACAAATTAGAGGATTGGGCCAAAAGAAATCTGATGAGGTTCAACAAGGACAAGTGCAGAGTCCTGCACTTAGGACAGAAGAATCCCATGCACTGCTACAGACTAGGGACCGAATGGCTGGGCAGCAGTTCTGCAGAAAAGGACCTAGGGGTTACGGTGGACGAAAAGCTGAATATGAGTCAACAGTGTGCCCTTGTTGCCAAGAAGGCTAATGGCATTTTGGGTTATGTAAGTAGGGGCATTTCCAGCAGATCGAGGGACGTGATTATTCCCCTCTATTCGGCACTGGTGAGGCCTCATTTGGAGTACTGTGTCCAGTTTTGGGCCCCACACTACAAGAAGGATGTGGATAAATTGGAAAGAGTCCAGCGGAGGGCAACAAAAATGATTAGGGGGCTGGAGCACATGACTTATGAGGAGAGGCTGAGGGAACTGGGATTGTTTAGCCTGCAGAAGAGAAGAATGAGGGGGGATTTGATAGCTGCTTTCAACTACCTGAAAGGGGGTTCCAAAGAGGATGGATCTAGACTGTTCTTAGTGGTAGAAGATGACAGAACAAGGAGTAATGGTCTCAAGTTGCAGAGGGGGAGGTTTAGGTTGGACATTAGGAAATCTTTTTCACTAGTAGGGTGGTGAAGAACTGGAATGGGAGGTGGTGGAATCACCTTCCTTAGAGGTTTTTAAGGTCAGGCTTGACAGAGCCCTGGCTGGGATGATTTAGTTGGGGTTGGTTCTGCTTTGAGCAGGGGGTTGGACTAGATGACCTCCTGAGGTCCCTTCCAACCCTGAGATTCTATGACTTCCTATTTCCAGATGTGACTAAAAATTATTTAATGCTAAAAAAATTTGCTGCTTTCAACAGCTGTCTTGATGGAGCTATCATAACAGACCTCAGGAAGTTCCAGCTGGAAGGAAGTGAAGGATCACTTCTGCTTATACAGTCTCACATGGAGCATTGCATGGCTCAAGGTAGGTTCCATGTGACCCCAAAACAGGTTTCTAGAGAATTCTGGGTTTGGTGTGGAGTGTGCTGACAAATCCCCAAGAATGAGGCGTTACTGACAATACTCAGAGAATGTTGTTACGCTGAGATGTTGTATATGCTTTATAGTTATTGAATTACTCCAATTAGTAGTAAGTTTTGTGTTTGTTTTCAATGGGAGGAGAGAGGTGTGTGGTGATTAAGAGCAGAAGTGTAAAAGGGCTGAAAATGCAGAGGGGGTAACATTGCAAGAGTTGAAAGGAAGGAGGAGATAGATGGGCGGAGGGCAGTGAGCAGTACATTGCTTTTTAAGGCATTTCACACTGTCAGCAGTGCAGTCAGAATGCATCAGCCCTGGAAAAGCACTCTCTGGCCCCTCCAGGAGCACACACCCCAAAATCTCCTAATCTTCCCCAAATGGGGGTGTGTCTCTTATATCCTCCCCTCTTCCCCCCCCCCCCAAGTTACAATATAACTAGTCAGCCCCAGCAACTGTAGGTTAAAACCTAGTTTTCTGAAAACATGTCCTCTGCTTGTATTCTCTTTTCTCACCCAAATGGTAACTTATATTTGGTAAACTAAAACATTTCTCAAACTTCATGGAGAATACCAAAAACCTCCTTTTAACCCTTCAGAAAATAAATCTCCTGTCATATGTCCATTTTTCAGTAAATTAGATTACATTAATTTTTTTGCCCTTAAGTACACCTTGCTAGAGAAATACCCTTGAGGAAAGAAGAGCTCTAGTTTGAGGTGGCACAAGCATGCATATTTTTCAAAGAGGCAAGGCAGGAGAAATTTGAAGTCCCTCTGAAAATTTAAGTGATGATAGGTACTAAGATCAAGTCATCTGCAACAGCACAACCCTGTCTCTGACCTTGTTATTGACCATTCCAATAATTCTGCCTGTGTCCAAGGAACAGAAGCACTGATAATTGACACTTCTCACTTATGGACTTGTAATGGGGCTGTGCACTTGCAAATAGCAAGTGCTGTAGCAACTCTTCAAACTCTCATAATCAGAACAAGTTCAGCAACATCTTTCATGCTACTTTAATATCTAAGTTTTATGCTAAATATGAAACTGAATAATAGATTTTGTACTTTCAGCTGAAAGGAAAAGTTGAAAACAAAACCTGAAAACCCCTTACGCAGGGCAGTTGCTTAGATTTGCAAAGCAAATCTTCATGCATCTAGCATCTGACTGTTCAGTTTTTTTACAGTAACACAAAATTAGATGTACAGAAAAACTGCTGATTTATAACGTAAATTGTATTAGGAACATGGGGAACAAAACTTGAGAAATAACACATTAAAATATCTTTCTCAGAATGATTTCCCCTCTTGAATTTGATGTTGCTTTGGTTTCACGTCATATAAAGATAAAAAAATATTATCTTAGTGAAAACTTGTATATATCTGATTTTCCTCTGACCCACTATTCTTTATATTGCAATTAATTATTGAATGTCTGCTTAAAGCTGACAGGACAAAGCATAAGCTTCACATCATTGGTCCAGCTTCCATTCTACAAAGAGAAGGGGTCTGCATTTTGCTGTGTACACAAATGAAAAGAGCGCATAAAGAAGGGACAGTTACCTGTTCCGTAACTGGCATTCTTCGAGATGTGTTGCTCAGGTCTATTCCACCGTAGGTGTGCATGTTCGCCACGTGCATCGGTGCCGGAAGTTTTTCCCTTAGCAGTATCCGTAGGGGGGAGCGCCCCTGCGACCCCTGGAGTGGCGCCGCTATAGCGTGCTATATAGGAGATTGCGCACTCCCCCTACCCTTGGTTCCTTCTTGCCGGACCAACTCCGACAGAGGGGAAGGAGGGCGGGATGTGGAATAGACCTGAGCAACACATCTCAAAGAACGCCAGTTACAGAACAGGTAACTGTCCTTTCTTCTTCAAGTGATTGCTCATGTCTATTCCACCGTAGGTGATTCCAAGCAATATGGCATGGAGGTGGGTAGGAGTTCACACCGTGTCTGGCTGGAGCACCACTCTACCAAAGCCAGCGTCATCCCTAGCCTGGGAGACGATCACATAATGCGAGGTGAACGTGTGAACCGAGGACCAGGTAGCGGCCCTACAGATATCTTGAATAGGGACATGGGCTACAAAGGCTGCCGACGAGGCTTGCGCCCTGGTCGAGTGTGCCCTCACGATAGGCGGTGAGGGAACCTTTGCTAACTCGTAGCATGTGTGAATGCACGAAGTGATCCACCGGGAAAGCCTCTGGGTAGAGACTGGCTGACCCTTCATACGCTCGGCTGAGGCAACAAAGAGTTGCGGGGACTGATGGAACGGCCTAGTCCGTTCCAAGTAAAAAGCCAGCGCTCTGCGCATGTCCAAGGTGTGGAGGCGGCGCTCCTTGCCCGAGGCATGCGGCTTGGGGCAGAGGACAAGGAGGAAAATGTCCTGGTTTATGTGAAAAGCGGAGACCACTTTGGGAAGGAAAGCTGGGTGTGGTCGGAGCTAGACCTTGTCCTTGTAGAAGACCGTAAAGGGCAGGTCTGAGGTCAAGGCCCTGAGCTCCGACACCCGTCGGGCGGACGTAATGGCCATGAGGAATACTACCTTCCAGGAGAGGTGAGACCAGGAGCATGTGACCAGGGGCTCGAATGGGGGCCCCGTGAGGCGAGATAACACCAAGTTCAGGTCCCACTGTGGAAGAGGAGTCCTGGCATATGGGAAGGACTGGTCCAAGCCCTTGAGGAAGCGTCCGGTCATGGCATGCAAGAAGACCGAGCAGCCCTGGACCGGCGGGTGGAATGCCAACATAGCCGCCAGGTGCACCCTGATGGAGGAGGGAGCCAGACTTTGCGTTCTAAGGTGGAGGAGGTAATCGAGGATAACCTGGAGTGGGGCGTCCTTCGGGGAGGTACCCCGCGCGCCCGCCCACCTGGAGAACCTGGCCCACTTCGCCAGCTATGCCCGGCGAGTGGAGGGTTTCCTGTTTTCCAGGAGGATGCTCCTGACTCCTTCTGAACACAGAGTCTCCTCTGCATCTAACTACTGAGCAGCCATGCTGTCAGATGGAGGGAGGCTAGGTTGGGGTGAAGGAGGCAGCCCCGGTCCTAGGACAGGAGGTCCGGTCGAAGCGGTAGCGGACGCGGAGGGGCCGCCAGCAACCCTAAGAGAGTCCCGTACCAGTGCTGTCTGGCCCAAGCTGGGGTGATCAGCAGGATGTGGGCCCTGTCCCTCTTTACCTTTTCCAAGACCTTGTCTATGAGGGGAAAGGAGGGAACGCATAGAAGAGCTGGCCTGACCATGACAAGAGGAAGGCATCTGAGAGTGCATCCTTCTCCAGCCCTCCCCTGGAGCAGAACCGGTGGCAATGGCGGTTCTGCCGAGTCGCAAACAGGTCTACTTGCGGAGTGCTCCAGGCTCGGAAGAGCTGACCCGTAACCTCCGTGTGGAGGGACCACTCGTGCTGGGAGGAGAAGACCCTGCTCAGTCGATCGGCCTGGGCGTTGTTGACTCCTGGCAGGTGGAAAGCCTGGAGGGAAATATCGTGGGCTATACAGAGCTCCCACAGGCTGAGGGCTTCCTGGCAGAAAGCCGAGGACCTCCCCTGCCTGTTGAGGTAGAACATCGCGGCCGTGTTGTCTGTAAGGACCCTGATCGTTTTGCCGCTCAGCCGCGAGCTGAACGCCGCACAGGCCAAGCGGACTGCCCTGAGCTCCTTGACATTTATGTGTAGGGATAGCTCCGTGGCCAACCACAGTCCCTGGGTTTGGGAGTTCCCTACATGGGCTCCCCAGCCCACGTCCGACACATCCGACACCAGGTCTAGCGACGGGGGCGGGTCCCGGAAGGGGATCCCTTGCAACACATTGGTCGGAACGGTCCACCACTGAAGGGAGGCTAGCACCTGCCCCGGTACCGTGAGGACCTTGTCCATACCGTCCCGAGCCTGAGAGAATTCTGAGGCCAGCCAAAGCTGGAGGGGCCTCATTCGGAGTCTGGCGTGGCGTACCACATACGTGCATGCCGCCATGTGGCCCAGGAGCTGTAGGCAGGTCCTGGCCATGGTCAGGGGGAACTCCATGACCGTGGCTATGAGCCCTTTGAGGGTCTGGAATCTGCCCGGTGGGAGAGAGGCCCTGGAAGCGTCCAATAGAGCCCCAATGAACTCTATGCGCTGGATCAGAACCAATGTCGACTTGGCCTCGTTTATCTGAAGGCCTAGATTGGCACAGGTAGTCAAGAGCAGCTGTAAGTGGTTCTGCACCTGCGACCTCGAGTTGCCCTTGAGGAGCCAGTCGTCGAGGTACGGGAATAGTTGGACCCCTCGGCGTCTGAGAGAGGCCGCCACAACCGCCATGCACTTTGTGAACACGCGAGGTGCGGTGGACAGGCCAAAGGGGAGGACCGTAAACTGGTAGTGGTCCTGCCTAACCAGGAAACGAAGGAAGCGCCTGTGCCCTTCGAATATGTGTATGTGAAAGTATGCGTCCTGGAGATCCAGGGCAGCATACCAGTCGCCCGGGTCCAAAGCAGGAATAATCTTTACCAGGGAGACCATGCAGAATCGGTATTTGACCATGAACTGATTGAGACCGCGCAAGTCTAAGATAGGCCTGAGGCCCCCTTTCGCTTTGGGGATCAGGAAGTAACAGGAATAGAACCCTTTCCCTTGGGACTCCCTCTATGGCTCCGAGACTGAGGAGCCGGCCCACCTCCTGCTGCAGCAGGGGTAGATGTGACTGGTCTACCGTGCCGTGCCTGGGAGGGGGTCAGGAGATCGGGGGTGACCTGAACTGGAGCGTGTAGCCCCGGGCAATGGTACTCAGGACCCACCGGTCCAAGGTTATATGGGACCATTGCAAAAGGAATGGAGGCAAGCGGTTGCTGAAGGTCAACTTTATTTGTCGGAGGGTGTCCTCGGGGTTCACCCGGGTACCCTCCTGCCCCCAGTCAAAACCGCTGCCTGCCCTGCTGCTTGCCCTTGGAGGGCCCCTCTTCTGTTGCCTGGACCTCTTGTAGGCTGGCTCGTAGCGTGGTTGGGGCGCATGGGCGGGAGCATGCGGCTTCGGCTTTTCTTTAGCTGGCAGGACGTAGAACCTGAGCATTTGCAGGGTGGTACGGGAGTCCTTCATCCCATGAAGTCTCACGTCCGTTTGCTCCGCAAACAGGTCCTTGCCA
This sequence comes from Macrochelys suwanniensis, assembly GCA_033296515.1. Classification (NCBI taxonomy): domain Eukaryota; kingdom Metazoa; phylum Chordata; order Testudines; family Chelydridae; genus Macrochelys; species Macrochelys suwanniensis. The sequence goes on along the minus strand of CM065777.1, from coordinate 179,171,537 downwards.
TCAAATGGGAGATCCTGCATCACGGACTGCGCCTCCGAGGATAGTCCCGACAGCAGGAGCCATGACGCTCTGCGCATGGACACCGCCGAAGCGATGGATCGCGCCGCCGTGTCCGCCGCATCTGATGCCGCCTGCAGAGCAGCCTTCGCAGCGGCAGCCCCCTCCTCCACCAGTGCCTTTAACTCCTTGCGTTCGCACTCTGGGAGGAAGGGCTTGAATTTTTGCCAGGACCCCCACAGGTTAAACTCGTAGCGGCTGAGGAGGGCCTGGTGATTTGCCACCCTGAGCTGGAAACTCGAGGACGAATAAATTTTTCTCCCAAATGCGTCCAGCCTTTTCGAGTCCTTATTCTTAGGGGTAGGACCCGGTTGACCCTGACGCTCCCTATGGTTGACGGATTCCACGACCAAAGAGTTGGGAGCCGGATGGGTGTACAAAAATTAGTGTCCTTTCGTAGGTACAAAATACTTGCACTCTGCTTTTTTGGATATGGGCGCAAGTGAGGCCAGCGTATGCCAAAGGGCTTTCATAATATTGGCAACCCCTTCGTGTAGCAGGAGCGGCCCTGTGCCCGGTGCCGAAGACGAAAGGACATTGAAGAGCAAGTCTGAAGTCCCTTCCATCTCCTCAGCTTGGAGCCGGAGGTTTGAGGCGACTCGCTTTAATAGCTCCTGGGGGGCCCTGAAGTCCTCCTGCGGTACGGAGGGTGGCAGGGCCGCGACCTTGTCCTCCAGTACGGGAGAGGACGCCGGTACGGAGCTTTGTGCATCTGCTGACACCGCGGGCTCGACGCCTTGCTTGGAGTCCGCGTGCGGTGCCAAGGACCCTTGGTCCGCAGATCCATCTCTTGGAGCCCTGGATAAAGTGGCCGAGGGAGCCTCGGATGCCCCTGCCACCGATCGGGTATCCGGCTGGGCTTGTCCCAGGGGCCAAGGGGTCCACTGGCACCACTGTCCCTGCCATGGAGCCCCTTGCCATTGACCTTGCTGCGGCACCGGCGGCACCAGCTGGTCAGGTTAGAACATGGTGGCCCTTGAGCGGCTCACTGCTGGCATGAACGTCATCCGGTTGGTGCCGTGGGAGCGGTAAGATCTATGGCGCCAATGATGATGTCTACCTCGGGACCGGGACTCCGACGATGAGGAGCGGTACCGTCTCGAGTTACTGCTCCTTGAGACTCAGCGACGCCTATGTCCGCGAGGGTGCGGAGTCGGCGACCTCTTACGGGAGTCGTGGGTCTGGTACCTCGAGGAACGGGAGCTGGAGCGTCAGCGGCCATGACGGGAATGGCTGCGGTAGCTCCAACTCGACCGGGAGTGTCTACGGCGCCGGTGCCTGCCGTGTCGTGACTCCCTGCTCTGTCTGGAGCGGTGCCCGGAGCTCTGATCCGACGGCACCTTGCCCGAGAGCCTCACCAGCGGCGACGGTGGAGGCTGTGGGCTACGGTCGGACCGGGCGCTGAGGGGCGAGCGGCCCCAGGAGCGGTCCCTTGACCGGGATCTGCGCCTGGTCTGAGTCGACGGCCTGGAGCCCAATGGTGGCTTGCCTCTGGAGCAGACTCCTGGTGCTGGGACTGCCGGTACCTGGATCGTGAGCAAGTTGCTGGCCGTCTGGAAGGCCTCCGGCGTCAACGGCATTCGGGCGTCCGGAGAGGCCTGCATCGAGGAAACCAGGCTACTCTGCTCAGCACGAGTCGGAGCGATGGGGCCCGGGGGAGAATTGTGGCTGCCGCACATGGATCGAGCCTCTCCCTTATCCTTGCCTCGACGACGATGCGTAGACGGTGCCTTCCTCTGCCCTTGCGACGGTGAGCGGTGCCGGCCACTTGAGGACGCCGGGGGATCGTCGCGCACCGAGGACAGGGTACCGGGTGCCAATTCCGCTCGGCGCACCAGGACCGGAGCCAACGCGGACTCCGTGAGGAGGGCCCGGAGTCGAATGTCTCTGTCCTTTTTCGTACGAGGTTTAAAGGACCTGCAGATCTTGCAGCGTGCGCTGACGTGGGACTCACCCAGGCAGCGGAGACAAGCTGAGTGCGGGTCGCTTCTAGGCATAGAGCACCTGCAGAACTCGCACAATTTGAAGCCCGGGGTCCGGGGCATGCCCCGGCCCGGACACTTACTAAACTGAACTAACTCACAAACTAACTAAAGATACTACTAACAATGAACAACAAACAGAGTTCTAGGAAAAAGGCTGCAGCAAAAAAGCTGGAGCAGAAGTTCCAACGCACCTACACTGGCGGCAACAAGGAACTGAGGGTGGGGGGAGCGTGCAGTCCCCTATATAGCGCGCTATAGCAGCGCCACTCCAGGGGTCGCAGCAGCGCTCCCCCCTACGGATACTGCTAAGGGAAAAACTTCTGGCACCGATGCATGTGGCGAGCACGCACACCTACTGTGGAATAGACCTGAGCAATCACTCAAAGAAGAACCATAGTTTGGCTTTACTAGTCAATGTCTAATATGTACAAATCTAAGATTCTGGTGAAGCAGAGATCTAACCATAGATCAGGGGATGCCTTTTTTAAAAAACTGCTGTTTTATATTTCAATTAAGTTTAGAAAACTATACAAACTACAAAAATGAAATAAACTACTCAAATTAGTGTAGATTAATTGGTGACCATTATTGCAAGGGAAATACTGTCACTGAAATAGCTTTGTTTTGTTGTAAAAATAACACAAAAGTCAATAAAACTGCTAAAATAAGTCTCTGTAATTACCAAGATCAAAATACAGTGGCTTTTTATTAAACATGAACTTTTGTTCTGTCTTCTGCAATACGTAAATAGTGCTGACAATTGGTTTGTGAGCCACTTGCTATACAATAAAATGTAATTGTATCATGAGAGAAAGGTGACAATCAGGAGATCATGAAAAAATTACATATTCTCACTGGTAGTTAATTAGCCATGCAAAACCCCCTCAAACAGATATTCTCGTCTATTAGGAATGATTACTATGCAGGCCTACAGATGTCAATACCACAGTCATTCAAATACTTCTTTCCCTACTAATTGAAGGTTGTAAAGCTCTGGTGCCAAGGTTTTGCTTCCAAAGAGCTAATTTATGACTAGAAGGATATTTTATGTCTTCAGTTGCAGCAGCCACAAAACTCGGCAAATCAGAACCATCTGTGCACTGATACTTGAATCACCATTCATCTAGCAGACTATCAGTCACATTAGTTTGCATCCTGCATTCTTGGCTCATGTACACTTGTGATGGTCCAAAGTTCACAAGAAATATTAAAAATGAATGATACCCTGACCCTGCCTTATTGCACACACATCAGAGAAGAAATAGGGCTTTTGCATATGGGTATTTTCAAGGCAGAGATATCGTGGGACTGACATTTCATATCAGGTCCAGTAAAGCTTCTAATTACATCAATCTAAATTTATTAAACGTAAAGGTTTTATTAACTGTATAGTTTCAGACTTTAAATACAGGGGGGAAATATATAACATGATAGCTGACAACTTTAGTTGTCTGTGTGCTAAAAAAAGCACTATGCAGCACTACATACAAATAAACTACTTAAATCCAAGGATGAAATATCCCCTTCAGATTAGTGGCTGTAGGAATGTAATGACAAAGGACAAAAAAAAAAAAAAAAAAAAAAAAAAAATTGAAGGACAGAAAATGAATTAAATGCTTTCACTGATCAAGACAACTTTGCTTTTAATCTGGCCAGAAAGAAAAACCTGGCATTCAAGCTTGTCTTCAAGATGTTAGTGAACAAAGTCCTTGACTTCCCCATTATCCTGAAAGTAAATGATTCTCCACAGACATACTACTTTGAAGTGAGAGGCTGTAGGTCAAAAGGACTCATGACAGTTTTTCCTCCTTAAGGGTTGACATCCCACTTTTTAGCAAAGCCAGGGGAAACCGGAATTAACAAATGCAATGTATTTAAAGCAAAACAATTGCTGTCAGTCTCATTTTGAGATCTTAAACTACTTCATCTAGTGCAAAAGAAAAAACAATCATCAAACAGGTTTCACAAAATAATCGTTGAACTGCAAGGGATTGTGTTACTTACTTTCAGATCTTTAGAAGCACACAGATTTAGTGCACATCCAGCAGTGGAAAATTCCAGAGGGCCATCGTAAAAAGTTCCACTTGATTTCAGTCCATCCATGAGGATTTTCTTTAGCACTTGATACTTTGGCTTTTCCTCATAAGTTAAACCATAAACACATGCCAAAAACTTAGCTATTTCACCTGTGGAGTATATTTTAAAAGTGAATTTTATTTGATGTGGACCTACAACTTTGAAAAATTTTAAATCCAAGATGACAAAAATCATGGGAATGACAACCAAGTTACAACAAAACCACAAGGCAGTAGCCACAACACAGAACTATTGAAATACAAATATTTTTTCTTCTTGGGATGGGAAAAGGAAAGAATAGACTGATAAACTTGCCATCCCCTATGCTGTTCATTATGTTACGATTGTTACACAAAACTACACTAACTAGCATTAAAAACTACTCCTAAAGTGTCTCTTTTTAGTCCAAAGATGCTGATAATTTGGCAACTAGAAGGATTTTCTTGATATTTGGATCATAACAGGACCTTCAAAATGCTGCTGCTATGTATATTGAGTGCTAATTTGCAGACATTTTATAATTTGAACACCTACTGGGAAAGCAAAATGCTTTGATTTATAGGGTCTTGACAATCCCTGCGTTATGCAAATATCCTATAAGTCACTAGACAGTGGTTGGTTTTGTTGGAAATAGGTCTTAATAATGCAACCCAGCAATATAATCATTTTACCACCACCATCACCAGCTAATATCTCTGGAGGGGTTAAGATGCCTTCAGGAGTGTGAGAATACTACAGTTGGGTATGTATAAAAAACTTTTCTTGCAGTTATTTTAGTATAATCCTAAAACTAAACTGCAGTATGTATTGACATTTATATTTTCTGATCCCCAAAGTAAAAGATGTTAAAACAGAGCCACTGAGTGTGTACTACACTGTAGGAGGAGGAGAAGGGAAAGCTAAGTTTTAAAGTATTTTATACTCCACAATTCCAACGTCATATAATATGTATTAAGTTTGGGAATGAGCAAATGCCTCAACCACCCCACCCTACCACGCCCCGCAAAGGCCATTGTTTGCCCTATACCGAGAGCTTCCTCTCTGGGTTACCTTTACACTGTTTCTGTGAAGGAAATACAGAACTAGCCAAGCCACACATTCATTAGCTGCTTCAAACTCATAAAATGCTAAGCACTAAAACCTTTTGTGGACCTGCTGCTTACATTTCCATATTAACAGCACCCATATTCCTTAACACACTCACTGCTTCCTAACAACCTGGATTGCATGTGGCTAAGAAGATGTCACAGGCAATTACTACGCACAAGTCTGTCATGCAGGGATAGAATTCCTATTTGGTAATTTCCTTTATTAAAGCCAAAAAATTAAGTTCATAGCATTTACATGAAGAAACTGGTTCCAGGAGGACCTAGTGCTAGCAGTTTGCTTTTGCAGAATTCTCATAGAGGTTAGAATAGCTTTGACAATCAGAGGTATTTGTCTTTGTAGCCTAAACAAAAGATTTCACGTTGAACTCAACAATTAGGGCTAATGGCCTGATCTGTAGCTGGGACTCAACGTGGCCTACAATTTTGCAACTACAATGGATTGTGCATCAATAAGTTCCAGGCGGAATTGGTAGCACTCAGATGTGTACCTACCTGGCTTGCATTACAAAGAAGTTAGATCTAGGTCTCTGTGCTACTAGGTGCACCCAAAAAATTGCAGGACATAGATAATAAAAGCATGGTTTTCAGCAAAGTCATGACTTAATTTTTGTTTTATGGGATAATGAGGAAAGGAAGCAGGAACAGATTTTAAACCATTCCATATTTCTATCATGTTAACATAAAGCAAGAAAATCTTCCTGTCAAAGCAGGACATCTACAACAAGGCAATGCAAAACGTACAAGATTCTCTTCAAGGCACACAAACAAAAACTGGTCCTAGTGGGAGATGTGGATGGATGAAGATCTTTGCAAGACTCTCATCAAGGTATTCTTGTAGGGTTCTGAGTCTGATAAGGAGTAAATCCCTCCAAATGGAATTTTAGCTCTTAGTTCATGACCAATGGGGCAATTGTTGGGTCTATGCAGGTGTAAAATATCAGCATTCCTTTTATCAAATACATCACCAAATTCTTGATATTTTGCAGAGATTAATAATCTGCTGGGCACAGAAGGCAGTGGACTTCTCAGTGCTGGTTCTTGTTTCCTTGACCCCTAACTTAACTAGACAATTGTTGGTAATAGATCAACTCAAATTGTACCTGAAGCATCTTCCATAAGATGTGTGGATCATGCCTTGAGAGCCAGGGAATACTGAGCATGATCAGAAAGTTTGCTGACTGCAGAGTCTCTAGAAAAATTGGATTTCAACCTGGAGGGGCTTGATTTCACAGGACAGCATGCTACCGTTGATCATTTACACTAGATCTGGGGTGTGCTTCCTGTGCACTGGAACTTGATTAGCTTTAGCAAATTCAGCATCCATGACATTGCTAGTGGCAACACAATCCACTCACGCAAGCTGGGTGTAGTTCGCCTCATGTACAGCTGGGACATGCTAGGTACAGCAGATAATCTGAGGCTGCCAAAATGCATGTGGGCAGAAGAGGGGGCCTCATTGGAGAACTCAACTCCAAGGAGCAGTCTGTCAGAACTACCAAGTGGCAGGGGATGCTCCCAGTGAGGTAGCAATGTTGACAGACTGGAGTAGCTACTCTTACTGGGAGCTTATATCCTGGGTCTTGGGGTCATCTGGTTAGACCTGTGCCTTTGGATTGGCTGAACCCTGACTGATTGACATGGAACCCTCAGGTAATCAGCCTAAGGAATGGCTCAGCAGCACTTCTCAGGCTCAGAGAGCACTCATTAGGCAATCATAGATAACTCATTACACTAAATATCTTTGTGGATCTTGGTCTCTTGGGCCCAGATCCACAAAGGGACTTAGATGTTGCAGTGCTGACTGTCACAGCATCTAACTTCTAAATCCCTGGAAAATCACAGTAGCATCATTGTGATCCAGAAAGCCTGAGTCAGGCACCTAGGCTCCAATACAACAAATGGGGAAAGACAGGTGCCTTAGAATGCAATGCACAAAGCCAGCACACTAGGCAGGGAGCCACCTAAACTAGTGAGTGGGAGGTGGAGACGAGAGGGGTATGTGCTTAGCTCTGCCCCATCACAGAATTTAGCACTTAAGTCTGGGCTGCAGGGCGGTGCCTATCTCTTCTTAGCAATCCACTAATTGATGGAAGATAGGTGTTCTTCCGCCTAAGTGACATGTGGAACCCAATCCAGTAGGCGTGCTTCAAGGCCACCTACCGGATTGGGCCCCTCAGGCAAGCTCACACAGCTGGGGACAGACCTCACTTATAACCCAGCAGCTAGAGTACTCACCCAGAACGTGGGAGACTCCCAGTTCAAGTCCCCCCTTCTCATGAGGTGAAGAAGGGATTTGAACAGGGATCTGCCACCATTCAAGTGAGTGCCCCGGCCACTAGGCTACAGAATTATTCTAATTCTCTGACCCAAAAATATTTAATTATTCAACTATATAATTAAAGTAGAACAACTTCACTAGAAGAATTGAGGGAGCCCCACAGCAGAATATTCCATAGCCTACTCTAGTGGTTAGGGGGGAGGGATAGCTCAGTGGTTTGAGCATTGGCCTGCTAAACCCAGGGTTGAGAGTCCAATCCTTGAGGGGGCCATTTAGGGATCTGGGGCAAAAATTGGGGATTGGTCCTGCTTTGAGCAGGGGGTTGGACTAGATGACCTCCTAAGGTCCCTTCCAACCCTGATATTCTATGATACTCATCTGAGATGGAACCTAAGTCCCATTTTTAGGAGCCTAGGTACCTTCACAGATCACACCCTCTGAGCCTTGGTTCCCCTTCTGTAAAATTGGGGCTAATAGCACTTCTTTACCTCACAGGGCTATTGTGAGGATAATCACATTAAAGATTGTGAGGTGCTCCATGCTGCTCAGTGATGGGGGCTATACGAGAGAGAGAGAGGTGTTTTTTTTTTTACCTTCTGCTACCAAAAACATTTTTAGTACTGGCATGAAGGCCCTTGTCATCTTCTTTGCTCTGTAAGCAACGGGGACCCTAAGATGGGAGGTGTGGAAGGGATTTGCACCAATGCCACTGCATCATCCCCTCTCTGTGTCTGAGTGGAAGTTCCTCCATTCAAGCTCTAGGGGAATGTACAAGACAGGAGGAGCTGCTGTCCACAGCATTTTCATATCCCTAGTCAGAAGATCTAAAGTATTATTAGGATGTCAATCACTGTAGCATCTAGCTGTCAAATACAGCATTAACATTAGCATAAAATTTAATTTGAAGTGGACCCTGCTCTTGCCATCTTAAAAGGGATGAGATTCTTCACACATCTGGCAAGCACCGTATCATGGGAGGCACCCCTTCTCTGGCCTCTTGCAAAGGGAACAGAACAGCACCTGTTACCTGGCTGCTCCACCTCCTAGGTCTCTAGGTATGGACAACTTAGCATGCACTGGGAGTGAAGAAACGGCAGCCAGCCTTGCATTCCATGGAAGGGGCCAGCCCCTGTGTCAGTTTTGATTTCATATGGTTGGAGGCAGGGATACTTGCAGTAGGGCAGAGGAAAGCGAAAATTACAGGGAATTTTACGTGGGGAGAGGAAATGAAAGGGGAGGGGAGAGAGTGGAGGTAGCAGGTGGGGGGGAAGGGAAAAGAGTGATGAGCAGAGAGAGGACTAAAGGGAAAGGAGGAAACAAAAATTGAGGATGAGCAACAATGGAGAGGTGGGGAAGAGCAGAATGGAGAGATTGAAAGAGTAGAGCGGGACGGAAAAAATATATAGGTAAAACACGACAAGGAAATGCAGGGGGAAGTAGGATCATAGGGTTAGAAGGGACCACAAGGGTCATCTAGTCTAACCCTCTGCCAAGATGCAGGATTTCTCATGTCTAAACCAGAGATGGGCAAACTACGGCCCGCAAGCCACATCCGACCTGCGGCCTAGCCCCCGGCTCCTCCCCTGCTGTTCCCCCACAGCCTCAGCTCACTGCGCCACCGGCGCAATGCTCTGGGCTGTGGGGCTGTGAGTTTTTGCCGGGCAGCACAGCTACAGAGCCGTGGCCTGACCTGGTGCTCTGTGCTGCGCAGTGGTGTGGCTGGTTCCAGTCGGGTGCTCCAGGCAGTGCCGTAAGGGGGCAGGGAGGTTGGATAGAGGGCAGGGGAGTTCGGGGCAGAGGACGGGGAACAGGGGGGTTGAATGAGGGCGGGGGTCCCGGGGGGCCAGTCAAGAAGGAGAGGGGGGGTTGGGTGGGGCAGCAGGGGGCAATTGGGCTGGGAGCGGTCAGGGGACAGGGAGCGGTGGGGGGGGGGGCGTGGATGGGGCAGAATTCCCGGGGGGGCTGTCAGGGGGAAAGAAGTGGAGGGGGGTCACATAGGGGGCAAGGGCTGGGCCATGCATGGCTGTTTGGGGAGGCACAAAACCAGCCCTCCATACAATTTCAGAAACTCAAGGTGGCCCTCAGGCCAAAAACTTTGCCTGCCCCTGATCTAAACTGTCCAACTCAGTTCCAGCCTCCTTTCTGAAAACCTCCACTGAAAAAAGCATCCACAACCTCCTGAGACAGTCTGTTCCATTATCCTGCTGTTCTTGCAGTTAGGAAGTTTTTCCTGAGATTTAATCTAAGTCACGAAAGAGAGGGAATATTAATGACAACTATGGGAAAACTAAAAAAAAGTATCTCCTGAGTGGCTGGCTTGGGTGGGGAGGGCGGCGGGGAGGGGGAACACGGGTGAATAGATGGACACAGACACACACACTGTAAAGTGAGGAGTATCTGACAGCTGTGAGCTACTCAGAAGATACTGCCTGGTCTGCTCTTGCTTACCAGTCTGATCCTGATGGTCAAACTCAAGCTCATTCTGATCTCTTGTCAAATATTTATGCTGAAGGCCCCAATCCTGCACAGTTTAGAATGTAGGTATAACTTTAAAAAGGACCACACAGGTGGACTGGAATTCCAGTCCCTGGAAAAATCATGAAACAGATCCTCAAGGAATCAATTCTGAACCACTTAAAGGAGGGGAAAGTGATCAGGAACAGTCGGCATGGATTCACCAAGGGCAAGTCATGCCTGACTAACCTAATTGCCTTCTATGATGAGATAACTGGCTCTGTGGATGAGGGGAAAGCAGTGGAGGTGCTATTTCTTGACTTTAGCAAAGCTTTTGATACAGTCTCCCACAGTATTCTTGCCAGCAAGTTAAAGAAGTATGGGCTGGATGAATGGACGGTAAGGTGGATAGAAAACTGGCTGGATGGTCGTGCTCAACGGGTAGTGATCAATGGCTCCATGTCTAGTTGGCAGCCGGTATCAAGTGGAGTGCCCCAAGGGTCGGTGCTGGGGCCGGTTTTGTTCAATATCTTCATCAACGATCTGGAGGATGGTGTGGACTGCACCCTTGGCAAGTTTGCAGATGACACTAAATTGGGAGGAGTGGTTGATACACTGGAGGGTAGGGATAGGATACAGAGGGACCTAGACAAATTAGAGGATTGGGCCAAACGAAATCTGATGAGGTTCAACAAGGACAAGTGCAGAGTCCTGCACTTAGGACGGAAGAATCCCATGCACTGCTACAGACTAGGGACCGAATGGCTGGGCAGCAGTTCTGCAGAAAAGGACCTAGGGGTTACGGTGGACGAAAAGCTGAATATGAGTCAACAGTGTGCCCTTGTTGCCAAGAAGGCTAACGGCATTTGGGGCTGTATAAGTAGGGGCATTTCCAGCAGATCAAGGGACGTGATTATTCCCCTCTATTCGGCACTGGTGAGGCCTCAGTTGGAGTACTGTGTCCAGTTTTGGGCCCCACACTACAAGAAGGATGTGGATAAATTGGAAAGAGTCCAACAGAGGGCAACAAAAATGATTAGGGGGCTGGAGCACATGACTTATGAGGAGAGGCTGAGGGAACTGGGATTGTTTAGCCTGCAGAAGAGAAGAGTGAGGGGGGATTTGATAGCTGCTTTCAACTACCTAAAAGGGGGTTCCAAAGAGGATGGATCTAGACTGTTCTCAGTGGTAGAAGATGACAGAACAAGGAGTAATGGTCTCAAGTTGCAGAGGGGGAGATTTAGGTTGGATATTAGGAAAAACTTTTTCACTAGGAGGGTGGTGAAGCACTGGAATGGGTTACCTAGGGAGGTGGTGGAATCTCCTTCCTTAGAGGTTTTTAAGGTCAGGCTTGACAAAGCCCTGGCTGGGATGATCTAGTTGGGGTTGGTCCTGCTTTGAGCAGGGGGTTGGACTAGATGACCTCCTGAGGTCCCTTCCAACCCTGAGATTCTATGATTCTATGACTGCTGGGCCTACACACTACAATTTGCAGGATCATGGCCATAAGGGGATAATGCTGCATTAAATCATGCTTGCAAGCGGAATTGGTCATTTAATTTAAAATACTAAATTTCAGGGTTCGTTTTGTTTACTTCATTCTTATTGTTTTTTTGCCCAAAAGTTATAAAAATATTTAAAAGCCTTATTCTAATAAACAGACTAAGACAGAACGATAAAATACAAAGTATATGCTCTAATCACGCTTACAGCAACTGCTTCCAGCCGGACCCCACTTCATCACTGAATCTGGGAGCTCATCCATCAGTCTGAAACAACACAAGAATCCAACAGGTGAAATGTGAATTTTTAGGAGGTGATCCTTCACTTGGAATTCTGGATACAGTAAAACTCAATTCCAAAAGGAGGGGATCTCAAGGATAACTAACACTTCAAAAGACTTCTCTTCAAACAAAATACTTACTTACCAGATTATGAGAAATCCCCTAGCTACCACCTGCGCTGAAACAAGGGCTGTACCAGGGGAAAGGATTGTGCCCAGACTAGGAAGGTGCCCAGTCTGTGAAAGAAACTTATTGAAACATCTCTGAGAGTGAGATTTTATCTGTATTCAGTTTTAGTACTGTATTAGGCTTAGATTTGCGTGTTTTATTTTATTTTGCTTGGTAATTCACTTTGTTCTGTCTGTTACTACTTGGAACCACTTAAATCCTACTTTCTGTATTTAATAAAATCATTTTTTACTTTACAAAAATACCTATTTTTAACCACCTAGAGACTGAAGATTTAAGCAAAACCAGATATAACTGGGGAAGCATCTTCACTTCCCACCTCTTTGCAGGGGCTTATACATTTTCTGGAAGTAAATAAATATACTTTAGGATTAAATTTCTCACTTTGCTCTCACCCCACAGATTAATTTTTGTGTTTTGAAAGTTGGGAACAATTTTGTCTGGCTTTCTCTACTCATTTAACACCAGATCCTTCCTAGCCCTAATGCAGGGAAGTAGGGACAACTGTGTGAGGATTGCCAGGATTACAGCTATAATCATGGTGGGGGAGAACAAGGACAGCATCTCCAGTGCTCCCTAACCAAATGAGGGGCAAAGCTATGGCCCTGTCCCTTCTAAATGTCAACAGAGCTAACCCAGTGGAAGGGAGCCAAGACCTACACTAGATTATTAGGTTGGTTAATTAGGTCGGACAGGGGTGTGAAAAATCCACATCTCTAAACAGCATTATTAAGCCAACCTAAATCCCCATGTAGACAGTGCTAGGTCAGCAGAAGAATTCTTTCATTGGCCTAGCTATCACCTCTCGGGGAGGTTGATTAGCTAGACCAGGCCTGCACAACATGCAGCCCACGTGGGCTCACTGTGCAGCCCGCAGGGGGTGAGTAGGCAAGCGGCGGGGAGGGGCAAGCTGGCCGGCCGGTGGGCGGGATGGTGAAGAGGCCAGTGGCAGGCTGGGGAGTGAGGGTGAGCCAGCGGCAGGGGGCGGGGGCAGCGGCAGAAGGTAAGAGGCCAGCAGCGGGCAGGCAGGTGAACTGGCGGCGGCGGCAGGGGGGCTGAGGCGGCGAGTGGGCGGTGGGGGGCGAGTAGGCGAGCTGAGCGGGTGAGCAGTGGCAGGGGGGGCAGGTGAGCCGACGGAGGGGTGGGGCTGAGGAAGCGAGTGGGCGTTAGGGGGTGAGTAGGTAAGCCGGGGGCGGGGAGGTGGAGGGATGACGAGCTGAGCGGGCAGTGGCGGTGAGGCTTTATACTGGGGTGGGGGTGAGTCAGTGGCTGGATGGGGACAAATCTCCCAGATTCAAAATCTGGGACTGTCTGTTGGTCATTTTTGCTGCTTGTCTCTGGGCTGGGGGTTGTCCCAATCCTGCAAAGAAGGTGTTCCCAAATGCAGGTGCTTGCTTCTAACCCCCAAGGCCATCAGTATGTGTGCTCTTCTCTAGTCAGCCCACTTGACAGGCTCCCATCCCCTCTCCAAGGGTTGCAGCTGTCTGGAGGTGCCTGCCTTCCACACCTTCCTCATTCACACCTCATTCATTCAACAGGGAAATTGAATACAAAGTGGGGGGAAGATCTTATTCTACTTCTAGCAAAAAGACATTTTTTCTTTTACCTTAATTATACTACCTTAGGGGCCCGCTATAACATATTACCAAGGTTCAATACAAAGTCATATAAAAGTTATACAAAAATTAATAATGTAGAGATTTATCTACAACTGCATTGACTGACTGCTGTGTGCAGTAATATAGTGACCCCTAGGGGGGTGAGTCTTATTTTACTGCTGTGATCTGGTCACCCTATGTGCGCCATTTCTTTCCCCCTCTACAGGCTTCCACACCCCAGCGCTTGGGAAGGAGGGGTTGTTTGCATGGGGCGGGCGGCACTGGGCAGGAGGGTGTTTCGGCAGGGCTGGGGGGTTTCGGCCCTCAGCTGTTTTCTTTGGAGTAATATGGCCCTCGCCGCTTTATGAGTTGTGCAGGCCTGAGCTAGACCGATGACAGAACCCCTCCCATCAGCATAGGTAGTGTCTACACCAGAGGTGGGCAAACTTTTTGGCCTGAGGGCCACATCTTGGTATGGAAATTGTATGGTGGGCTGTGAACGCTCATGAAATTGAGGGTTGGGGTGCGGGGGGAGGGGGAGGGCTCCAGGCTGGGACCAAGGGGTTCAGAGGGCAGGAGGGGGGATCAGGGCTGGGGCAGGGGGTTGGGGCATGGAAGGGGGTCAGGCTCTGGGGGAGCACTTACCTCAAGAAGCTCCCAGAAGTGGTGGCATGTCCCCCCTCCGGCTCCTACATGGAGGCGCAGCCAGGCGGCTCTGCGCGCTGTCCTATCCGCAGGCACCACCCCTGCAGCTCCCATTGGCCGTGGTTCCCAGACAATGGGAGCTGCGCGGGCGGCGCTTGGGTCGGGGGCAGCATGTGGAAGCCCCTGGCTGCCCCTATGCGTAGGAGCTGGACGGGGGGACATGCAAAGTGGGGCAAGCCCTGGACCCCGCTCCCCAGCAGGAGCTCGAGGGCCAGATTAAAACGTCTGGAGGGCCCGATGCAGCCCCTGGGCCATAGTTTGCCCACCCCGGTCCACATTGAAGCACTATAGCAGCATATCTGTGTTGCTGTAGCATTTTAAGTGCAGACAATCCCTGAGATGCATCCTGGGGAGGGGCAAGATACCTTACTCCTTCCCCCACCTCAAAGCAAGACATGGCTTGTCTACACTTAAAATGCTTCAGCAGCATAGCTGCAGCTATATAATGTTTCAGAGTAGACACTACGGGGATTCTCCTGTTGGTGTAAGTAATCCACCTTCCCAAGAGGTGGTAGCTAGGTTGACAGAAGAATTCTTCAGTCAACCGAATGCTATCTACACAGCTGGGGCCCGGGGCAGTAACTAAAGAGGCTTAAGGAGTGGGCCCCCAACCCGCATGCCAGGGACAAAGCCGAAGCCCGAGCCGCCTGGTGTCACTGCTTGCCCCCCGCATGTTCCTCTGCGCCCTCTTGGGGGGGGGGGGGGGGTTTACACCCACAGTTTGAAAACCTCTGTTTTAGAGTGATTTATTTTCACTTTTACAGATTAAATTACTGTAACACTCACCTTTCATTTCTCCACAGTGACTCTGTAGATAGGATGTAATTTAGCTTTGTGAGGCCCCTGGCAACTGCCTTGCTTGCTACCCCCTACTGCTGGCCCTGCTACAAGGGACTTAGGTTGGCTTAACTACGCCACTGAGGGGTGTGAATTTTTCACACCCAACCGACATTGGTTTAAACCAATCTAATTTTTTACTCTAGACCAAGCCTGAGCCAATTTCTCCCCACTGCTCCTCCTGGGGTGGTGCCGCTATACACAGCTCCTTGCTCTGGGTGAGCCAACAGCTCAGTCTAGCCCTTCATGTTTTAAAAGGATAGAACTGCAGTTAAAAAAACCTTTATTGCTGCGGGGGGGGGGGGGGTTCTCTTTTTAAAAAACAAAACACTTTTAGTTAATTCTTAGGGGCCATAGCACCAAGCCCCAGTAACTGGGCTGGGGATCCCATCAGTGTAGCTGCATAGTGACTATTGCAACAGCATCTACGGTCGTAATGCACCCACCTGGGAGAAGATGGGATTATCTGCACTGCAGCAGACTGTAGTCCAGGGAGTTACAACAGAGTTGAGCCTTATGGAACCTGAATGTTCCACCTGAAATTGCCCTTCTACCTCAAAATCCTGAATCTCCTTTGTTCGGAGGAACCACAAGGGACCTGCCAGAGCTGCAGGTGCAGGATTTGCCCCTACATTCATATAGGCAGAGTACAAGGGCTTTGCTCAGAGAATCTAAAAGAGGATAAACCCATCAGGTCCTCATCCAATGTGGTGGTTTTGTATGGAGTGGCTTCACATGAGCCATAACAGCAGCTAGGGCTCTGCTATGATCCCTGTACAGCTGTGGGATGGGCATGTGAATCTGTGAAGCACTGGATGAACTGGCACGCCCCAAGACCTACCCTCCACGCCAGTAAAGACAGACATCTGCACAGCATGCAGATGGGAGGGTCCCCATGGGGCCTGTCCTTTAAGGCTGTCAGTAGGTGCCATCACATTTAGAGGCAACGGGAGGTGGGATTTTGTTAGCCACCTCTTTACAAAACAGTACATGTTTAAAAAATGAACTTTCCAAACAGCATCCATCATTGTTTCACTCTCACCATGTAATGGACGCAGCAACAGTTTCAATGGGTGGCACCTACCCCGTGGCTCATTAAAAGAGGAGAATTCAGGTCTGATTAGAAAGCATTAGAAATCAGAGTTCCAGAACTAAATTAAGGAAAATTCAGTGTGTGTTTGTTTGTTTAAATGTCGTTAATTTCCCAAAATTTACACTTGGAAATTCTATGATTTCTAGCTGAATTCCCTCAGCTTAATTTCCCTCATGAGGCTGCCTTGGCACCAATTTCCATTTGATTGTTAATTATTCTTTTATTTCAGTCACTTAGTGTTTCATTCTTTTTTTGTAATTAGAGGTAGTGATTAGAAGATTTTTATATTACACTGGAGTTTCCCTTTTTGAAGTTTTCAGATGCTTTTATTTGTGATCTGATAACTCAAGACAAGTTTAGTTTTTAAAAGTTTGTAGTTTGGTGAAAAGCACAAGCCATGCCAAGGCTGAGTGACACTGGTAGAGAAAAAGGGAAGTTCAACAAGTGAGAGAGCACACTGCATCATCTCCCTTACCTATTTAAGTGGGAACAGCGGCAAATCCAGCACCCTGCCTAAACAGTAGAGAGAGGTGCTGGGGAGGAGAAATCCTTTCCCCCAGGCCACGGCATAGCTGCAGAGCAACCCTGCAGAAGTAACCTCAGTTACTGGACTGGAGTATACAAGATGAAGCACTTACTTCTCCCCCCACCGTCACAGCCAGAACTCAGCTACTCCTACTTCCCTGCATTAGGGCTAGCACTAGATTCTTCCTAAATGACTAGAGAAACGAGGGGAAGGGAAGAGAATGGGATTATCTGTGCAGCAACAGAGACCCAAGCCGTACCTCTGTGTCTTGTACTACTTCAACTGCACCCCACATCCGGGTCTGCTCTCAGCAGAACCACACTGGTTCCACTGCAAAGGGTCTATGAACAGAGAAGGGGGCTGGATTTGTCCATCGCACACCCATCAACTTGCATGTAACTGAATATCTACATGTACATACGCCCATCTCCTCTGGTCTTCCACAACATTACAGGGGCATCAAAAACATTCAGATAATTAAGGGAGCTACCTCAGTAAATGTTTCACACCAAGGAACACAACAGTCATTCAAAGAAGAGGGAATTTTCGCCAAATGGAGTTGTACCATATTTTATGTATTTCCTCCTAAGAAGTCTTTTGGCTGCCAGTCTGGAAAATACAAGTGCTTGAAGGGTTAACTGTAAGTGAAGAATTAGTGAAGGAGCTTGATTGATTGATTTAGCAGAATTGTGTTAAGTATTAGTTTGGGTTCTGTACCGATCAGAACTTCTAAAGCAGAAATATTAAACATAATATACGATGTCAACATTTACAGATGCAATCTGTATTATCCACAGTCTGCAGGCTAACCTTTTTCTCTGCTGAGAGCCGATGCCATACTGAATTTGCAGATTGATTTCTGTGGCTCAGCTATCCCTATTGTGTACCTCTGTTGTGACTTGCCCTACTTAAAAGTTTGCTGCCTTCTCCAATTGTGATGCTACATCTATGGAAAACTACTGTTCAGCATATCCTTGTACTGAAGAACAGGCTATATTGTACCACATGCAATTAACTCTCTCAAGTCCCATCAGTGAGAGCACTGAAAAAATGGTAATAAACTCTGTTGCTTTAATATTAGCTAACGAGCCACGCTGGGGGAGAATGCGGGGGGGGGGGGGGCAGATTCTAATAAAGTTTTTTACTTGGTATTTTAAAATGTTTATATAACATTGAACCCCTAAACCAAAAGATTTAATTCTTTTAAAAAAAAAAATCGACATAACTGAAAGTGAAAGAAATAGAATGAAACAACACATGAAAAATAAGGACAGCTCGCTCAAACTTTCATCACTGTCTCTGTGAAGCAGTTACGTAGTTCATTCTACAAAATTGTTCTGAATGTGCAGCAAGCATACTGGCACACAGGATTTGCAAATGCAGCTTCTTAAAAAATTAAGAGAATTCAAAAATCTGATAAATTGTTCCGCATCACACATTTGTGGACATTAAATCTCCACAGCTGCATGCACATAAATGTATGCAGGAGATGTATGCACACTCCCAGAGTTCACATCTTTTAAATGCTTCTAACATACCTTTAATTAAGGGGGAACATTTTAGCTTTCAGGTAAGGCAATATTCTACAGGACGTGAGCTCCCTTTGAAGATCACTTTCAGATCTCTTTTGGTAAATGATGGAGTATTTGAAATTATTATTTACTTTATTTTAGCAGTTTGGACAGATACAGGGTCCTTCAGGTTCTGTTCCCAGGGTAGTTTCCCACATAACCACTGCAGCATGCAGAAGCCAAGGATCTGAAGGTCACCTCTTCTGGATGGGGCTAAAGGAGAGAGAAAGAGAGAGAGAGAGAGATGACTAATATGACCCATAAGAAACAGAAAAGCTTTGACTGAACTACTGTTGATGAAATATGAAAAAGCCAAATGGGCAAAGTGTTTTGTTTATTCAGCTGTATTAGAACTAAAACGCCCAGGATTTTGGCCTCAGTCCACAGACAGGCAGTGACTTGTTGCTGCTGAAAGTAAGGGTCAGTTTCCTCACCTCCTCCAACTTCATCCTTCCTTAGTCTGGCCTGTCACATGAACTTGATCCCCATGGCCTCTGACATGATCCAGACAGCCCATAACCCAGTACCAACACTTTCTCAAAGAGCCAAGCAGTAAAACAAAGAAATAAATGTCTGCTGCTAAATTGCTAACACATGTTCCAGGAAGTCCATGGGGTCCACATTGGTCATGCAGAGACCCTTTCAGTGCAGACTAAACACTGATGGCCTTTCCTGTTCTACTACAGAACTATTTGAAGTTGGAAGATATGGCAAAACTGCCATCTAGTGTACATTTACACACCAAATTGGTCTGCTTACAAGTTCCATGAACTGTTTGTTTAAAGAGAGAGTTGTAGCACAAGCTAAAATACAGTGGCTCTTTAGTAAATCATTCATACATTTATCACAATTTTGCTTGCCAATAAGAAAAGCACCGAGTTACTTCACAAACACCAAACCCCCACAGCCCAAATGAAAAAGCTGACTTTAAAATGAAAACACATACTAATTTTGTTTCTTCACTACTGGTGACAAAAAACAAACATCTTATACACAGGGAGACAGACAGTACTTGAATTCATACAAAGAATGACTCTTCCCAGGAAAGAAACCCACTGCAATGTAATCTAAGAACTAGCATTGTTGATTACTATTTTAAGTAATGTTTTTTTTAAAAAAAAGGTTAAACAAGCAGGGGCAGATTCCCCATTTCTTTGTATGAAGCTGAAGCATATCCTATAGTTCACAATATAACACGGTAGGCTGAAGTACACTAACATACCAATTAAAATTATTGGGTAAAAAAATAGCAAGTCCTTTTGAAAATAAATTACACATTTTCCCAAATTCATTTGAAACCTGCATAAAAACTGAGGGCGACCATGAGTTTATATTTGCCTGGTACCCCAGGTCTAAAGTAGAGAGACAGACACACAAGTAGTAGAGTATCTGGCTATTAATCCAGCTGTAAACAGGTATCATATTTTATGAGCCTTCATTAAATAAATTCCAAAAAGTTACTCAGCAAACGTATCTTTTAATTTAAAAAGTCATCTACTGAACGCTACAGTGCCAATACTTCATAATTGTTTCTTGTTATCATACATGGTTGTTATAAAAGCAGAAGACAAGATTAGTTCTTACATATTCTCTATCTTTACCACTATTAGACTATCAGATTATTAAAGACCCTTCAATCTAACAGAATGCTACGCTATCCCTTGGATGTCATTTATTTTCTGCACTAGATTCAACAATGTCCTAATGCAAGACTTGGCTCTCGTATTAAAATAAAAACAATCTATACCACTTGCTGTTCTGTAGCGATTTCTTCAGTCATAAATCTCCAGTTAACTGTGGAATGATTCCATTCATACACATGTGTTCACAACTCCTTTTTCCATTATGGCAATTCCAGATTACAACCATATAAACCAGCACTTTTGATGGCAGAGCCTCTAATTTTCAGAAAATGCTATTTTGGCACCTGTTTGTGTGACACAGGCTACATACAACCAGCCCTTTGAGAAAAATTGTCAGAATTACAATGGAGTACTTTTTTCACTGAGGGAGTAATTGATATGAAGCTGTAAGTAATGGCAAGTCATTTAGATTTCAGAAGCTAACCTAACGTAACTGCTCTTCAGATTAAATAGTCCTCAGAGAGTAAAATTTATTCCATTGTTGTAGTTTGGCCATGTCTAATTACCTTTGAATTCACATTTTAGATCTTTCACCCATTTCTTGATCTGCTACTTCATTTGTACAGCAAAGTCATGTTGTGAGTAGGCAGCATGTGTAGAAGAGTTTTACCAATGTGTTAAGAAAGCTGTGGTGTCCCACAGAATAAACCCGAAATATATGTAATTAAACTACATGCTGCAACAATTAAAAAGAAAGTGAAAAGTATTACAAAGAGATGATACATTACCAAAGCTGTTTATTTATCTACATGTTTGCAAATCAGGGTTAATACACAAATAGATTTACACATATCTTTTTTTGATATTCATTCAAAAGTATCAACATTTCATTATCTACTCGTGTATTGTTCTATCCTCTCTCCCTACTCTCTCATCAGTTCATTATTAGAGATCTTAACTTCTTGAAATGATTATATTTATATCATCATGATCTTTAATATTTTTATATATTTATTTGGATAATAATTACTCTACTCTTTAGTGAAACAACGCTGTGCTTTATGGTAGTAACCAGTTGAATTAATTACAAACGTAAATTCTCTATTCTCTAAATAATCCCAATTTATCTCTCAACTATATTTTTAACCAGAAAAATAAGTCTGCTAATAAAATCTCAAATGAGATTACTAGAGTCCTTGATGATTTAAAAAATAAATCTGGGTTTAAAGAATTTCAAAGCCTGCTTTATTTTAAGATGTAATAAACGAGTGAAAATTCATAAAATTTTGACTTTTAAAATACAGCAATTCTGCTTGATAATTTGTAACTTCTACAAGACTATATTTTAAAAAGAATCCTTATTTTAAACCAAATTACATTTGATTTCTCTGTAGACTAAGAATTTCTATTTTTTTTAATAGACATTTGAAATTTGATTTTCCACTAGCAACTACAATACTATGGTGTTACAGTTTTTAGCCCAATATTAAATGCTATCTGATGAAAACATTTCAGTAGTAATATTATATTCCACAATACTTCACAGTTTAACTTTTTCACTTGAACATTTAAGGCCTGATTCTGTACTCACTTGTGCCAAAATAAATCAGAAGGTACTCTACTGAAGTCACTGGAGTAACACCCCTGGCAGTGAAATCAGAGTCAGGCCCTTAGAATATATTCTCAACTCAACATGTAGGGCTAGCACTGGAAAATTCACTCTAACACAGAGTAGCATAACTGAAGCAACTCACACTGAGATGAGAATGTATTATGCTTCTGTTTATGTACCACATTTTGCTTCAGTTAGTTGAGACCCAATATGAATTCAGATTACTATTTCAAAACAGGTTTCAGAGTAGCAGCCATGTTAGTCTGTGTCAGCAAAAAGAACAGGCTGCCTTAGAACAATGCTGCCTTAGCTCTCGTTCCCTAATGCCCCTACTCTACTTGCGCTACATTGATGACATCTGCATCATCTGGACCCATGGAAAAGAAACCCTTGAGGAATTCCACCACGATTTCAACAATTTCCATCCCACCATCAACCTTAGCCTAGACCAGTCCACACAAGCGGTCCATTTCCTAGACACTACTGTGCTAATAAGTGATGGTCACATAAACACCACCCTATACCGGAAACCTACTGACCGCTATACTTACCTACATGCCTCCAGCTTCCATCCAGAACACACCACACGATCCATTGTCTACAGCCAAGCTCTAAGATACAACCGCATTTGCTCCAATCCCTCTGACAGAGACAAACACCTACAAGATCTCTATCAAGCATTCTTAAAACTACAATACCCACCTGCTGAAGTGAAAAAACAGATTGACAGAGCCAGAAGAGTACCCAGAAGTCACCCTACAAGATAGGCCCAACAAAGAAAACAACAGAACGCCACTAGCTGTCACCTTCAGCCCCCAACTAAAACCTCTCCAGCGCATCATCAAAGATCTACAACCTAGCCTGAAAGATGATCCCTCACTCTCACAGATCTTGGGAAACAGACCAGTCCTCGCTTACAGACAGCCCCCCAACCTGAAGCAAATACTCACCAGCAACCACACACCATACAACAAAAACACTATCCCAGGAACCTATCCTTGCAACAAAGCCCGATGCCAACTCTGTCCACATATCTATTCAAGTGACACCATCATAGGACCTAATCACATCAGTCACACCATCAGGGGCTCGTTCACCTGCACATCTACCAATGTGATATATGCCATCATGTGCCAGCAATGCCCCTCTGCCATGTACATTGGCCAAACTGGACAGTCTCTACGCAAAAGAATAAACGGACACAAATCTGACATCAGGAATCATCACATTCAAAAGCCAGTAGGTGAACACTTCAACCTCCCTAATCACTCAATGACAGATATAAAAGTAGCAATTTTGCAACAAAATAACTTCAAAAACAGGCTCTAACGAGAAACTGCGGAATTGGAATTAATATGCAAACTAGATACCATTACCTTAGGCTTGAATATTGACCGTGGATGGCTCGGTCATTACGTTAATTGAATTTATTTCCCCCTTAACACCTTTGTGTCAACTGTCTGTAATGGCCCCTGTTGATTATCACTTCAAAAGTTTCTACTGATAACAGTTCCTTTCAATTAATTAGCCTCTTAACATTGGTATAGACACTTCCACATTCTCATGTTTCTTTGAATGTATAAATATCTGTTCACTGTATGTTCCATTCCATGCATCCGATGAAGTGGGTTCTTAACCCATGAAAGCTTATGCTGAAATAAATTTGTTAGTCTTTAAGGTGCCACAGGTATTTTTCTTGCTTTCTTTTTGCTGACACAGACTAACACGGCTACTACACTGAAACCAGGATTACCTGTGGCACCTTAGAGACTAACAAATTTATTTCAGCATAAGCTTTCGTGGGCTACAGCTCACTTCATCAGCTGCATAGAATGGAACACACAGTAAACAGATACTTATACATTCAGAGAAACATGAAAAGGTGGAAGTACTTATACCAACTCTAAGAGGCTAATTAATTAAGAGGAACTATATCAGAATGTAAATTATATCATACCAGCCACTTTTATGGTCTTGAACCTCCAATGTTCCCAAGAATTCATCTTAAAGACATCTGCTAACCAGAATTCATGTGTGGAACTCTTCAGCAACATAAAATGGGAGTTTTCCACTATGCCCTTATTTTGCTAACTATTTCTCCTGCCACTCAGAGTGAGCTAGAAGGCAGATCAATGACAGAGATAATGTGTTTTTCTATGACATTTTCACTACTACTATCACGTTATAATTTCATCATTAGTCTTTATTTAGATTGTAAGCTCTTCAAGGCAAGCATTGTTTTATAAGTTTGTACGGTGTCCTACACAATGGGACCACCAATCCTAACTGGGGCTTCTAGGGGCTACCATAATATAAATAATAATAGTGTTTTTTCATAATACAAAACCTATAAAGAAAAAAGTGTGTCAAACTGACTGTGGAGTTAGAAATACAATTTAAAAAATATTACCCTATGGGTTATATCTTATGAGATGAGTGTTGTCATCTGTAGGGCACTATAAAGTAAAAGAACAGTTCAGCTTGGGGTTGAGAATAAGACAAAGAAGATAAACGAGACTGAAATATGAGACTCGATAAAATTAATGGCTGACATATTTCCAAGAAACATAATGAAGACCTGCCTCATTGAGGGTATGGTCAGCCTGAGGAATTTACTGCAGCAGGAGGGCAGAGTCAAATATGGTGCATTGTTTTTAAAAAGAAGGCTGGATAGTTTTAAACAACACTTGTAGGCAGCGTACACAAATTTAGCAGAGGGTTATACACAGAACTCTGTGAACAGCAGATTTGTCAGCTTGCTAGCAGTTCTGGGGGTGGAGAGGGAGGGAGGAGCATTCTGGGTCAAGCTGACACTGAAATTTTTCAAAATTTTCAGCAAATCAAAAAGTAATTGATTTGGATAGAACAAAAACAATACACTTTCAATTTAGGGCATTTTAACCTTTTTTTTTTTTTAAATAAAAACAAAGGAAATTTGGAAACAAATGGCTAGATTTGCAAAATCAGGGTGGTGGTGATCCCCCTCATACCAATAGCCTAGAGGTTAGGACACTGACTTGAGGGCTGGGGGACACCCAGCTGCAGCCCGTTTCAATGAATACTTATTTATACAAAGTGGAACAGCTGCCAAATAAGAGACAGAGAGAGAGAGATTCCACCCCCCCACACCCCCGGCCAGCCAGTATATCCTATAGCCTGGTGTTTAGGGCACTAACCTGGCAGGGATTTGAACCTTGGGCGCTCACACAGGAGCGGCTCTCACAATTTTGCCACCCCAAGCAGGGGCGGCGGCCCCGCCCCCGATGCAGGCAGTCTGAATTGCCATGGCAGCGGGTGAGAATGGGGTGGCAGTCTGAGTCCCGCAGCAGCAATTCAGCGGCGGGAAGAGCGGACCTGCCGCCGAATTGCTGCCGCAGGAGTCGTACTGCCACCCCATTCTCGATGCCGCCCCAAGCACCAGCTTGGAAAGCTGGTGCCTGGAGCCGGCTCTGTGCTCACATGCCAACCAAGTGACCTAACCAACAGACTTGGGTGTAAGAAAAGGGGTGGTACTTGAACTGACAGAGCAACAGTTCACAGATTCCAAAATAGTTCCTTTCGAACTAGACAACATCTTTCAAAAGAACACCTGATCTTCATTTCAAAATTGCCAGTGATGGAGAATCTACCACAACCAGAGGTGAAAGAAAGCTGGTACGCCCCGGCAGGCTCCGGGGACGATTTAAAGGGCCCAGAGCAGTAGCGGTGACCAGAACCCTGTCCCCGGAGCCCTGCTACTGGAGCCCTGGGCCCTTTAAACCGCTGCTGGAGCCCTGGGCCCTTTAAACCGCTGCCGGAGCCCCCGGCTGCCGCTGCTACCCTGGCGGGCGGGAGGGGACGGAGGGAGAGGGGGAGGAGGCACAGGGCAGGCTGGCGCTGGCTCTGACCCCCAGCCCCGCCCCTTCCACCCAAGGCCCCACCCCTTCCGGGGGCCAGAGGCCCGCCCCAGCCCAGCCCCATACCAGTAAGTCCCTACAATTACTTTCACCTCTGACCACATAGATTCATAGATTCTAGGGCTGGAAGGGACCTCGAGAGGTCATCGAGTCCAGCCCCCTGCCCTCATGGCAGGACCAATTACTGTCTAGACCATCCCTGATAGACATTTATCTAACCTACTCTTAAATATCTCCAGAGATGGAGATTCCACAACCTCCCTGGGCAGTTTATTCCAGTGTTTAACCACCCTGACAGTTAGGAACTTTTTCCTAATGTCCAACCTAAACCTCCCTTGCTGCAGTTTAAGCCCATTGCTTCTTGTTCTAGCCTCAGAGGCTAAGATGAACAAGTTTTCTCCCTCCTCCTTATGACACCCTTTTAGATACCTGAAGACTGCTATCATGTCCCCTCTCAGTCTTCTCTTTTCCAAACTAAACAAACCCAATTCCTTCAGCCTTCCTTCATAGGTCATGTTCTCTAGACCCTTAATCATTCTTGTTGCTCTTCTCTGGACCCTCTCCAATTTCTCCACATCTTTCTTGAAATGCGGTGCCCAGAACTGGACACAATACTCCAGTTGAGGCCTAACCAGCGCAGAGTAGAGCGGAAGAATTACTTCTTGTGTCTTGCTCACAACACACCTGCTAATGCAGCCCAGAATCATGTTTGCTTTTTTTGCAACAGCATCACACTGTTGACTCATATTTAGCTTGTGGTCCACTATAACCCCTAGATCCCTTTCTGCCGTACTCCTTCCTAGACAGTCTCCTCCCATTCTGTATGTGTGAAACGGATTGTTCCTACCTAAGTGGAGCACTTTGCATTTGTCCTTATTAAACTTCATCCTGTTTACCTCTGACCATTTCTCCAATTTGTCCAGATCATTTTGAATTATGACCCTATCCTCCAAAGCAGTTGCAATCCCTCCCAGTTTGGTATCATCTGCAAACTTAATAAGCGTACTTTCTATGCCAATATCCAAGTCGTTGATGAAGATATTGAACAGAGCCGGTCCCAAAACAGACCCTTGCGGAACCCCACTCGTTATACCTTTCCAGCAGGATTGGGAACCATTTATAACTACTCTCTGAGTACGGTTATCCAGCCAGTTGCGCACCCACCTTATAGTAGCCCCATCTAAGTTGTATTTCCCTAGTTTATTGATAAGAATATCATGCGAGACCGTATCAAATGCCTTACTAAAGTCTAGGTATACCACATCCACCGCTTCTCCCTTATCCACAAGACTCGTTATCCTATCAAAGAAAGCTATCAGATTGGTTTGACATGATTTGTTCTTTACAAATCCATGCTGGTTATTCCCTGTCACCTTACCACCTTCCAAGTGTTTCCAGATGATTTCCTTAATTACTTGCTCCATTATTTTCCCTGGCACAGAAGTTAAACTAACTGGTCTGTAGTTTCCTGGGTTGTTTTTATTTCCCTTTTTATAGATGGGCACTATATTTGCCCTTTTCCAGTCTTCTGGAATCTCTCCTGTCTCCCATGATTTACCAAAGATAATAGCTAGAGGCTCAGATACCTCCTCTATTAGCTCCTTGAGTATTCTAGGATGCATTTCATCAGGTCCTGGTGACTTGCAGGCATCTAACTTATCGAAGTGATTTTTAACTTGTTCTTTTTTTATCTTCTAAACCTTCCCCCTTCCCATCTGCATTCACTATGTTAGGCATTCCCTCAGACTTCTCGGTGAAGACCGAAACAAAGAAGTCATTAAGCATCTCTGCCATTTCCAAGTTTCCTGTTACTGTTTCTCCCTCCTCACTGAGTAGTGGGCCTACCCTGTCCTTGGTCTTCCTCTTGCTTCTAATGTGCTGATAAAAAGTTTTCTTGTTTCCCTTTATTCCTGCAGCTAGTTTGAGCTCATTTTGTGCCTTTGCCTTTCTAATCTTGCCCCTGCATTCCCGTGTTGTTTGCCTATATTCATCCTTTGTAATTTGTCCTAGTTTCCATTTTTTATACGACTCCTTTTTATTTTTTAGATCTTGCAAGGTCTCATGGTTAAGCCAAGGTGGTCTTTTGCCACATTTTCTATCTTTCCTACCCAGGATTTTCTATCTATCCACAACCCTTGGTAAATTGTTCCAATGGTTAACCACTTTCACTATTACAAAAATTAGGCCTTATTTCCAGTCTAAATTTGCCTAGCCTCCACTTCCAGCACTTGTTCCCCATGTAGGTACTTTGTTCAAGTCACTCCTTAACCTTCTCTTTGTTAAACTAACAAGACTGAGCTCCTTGTGTCTATCACTATAAGACATGTTTTCTAATCCTTTCTGATCTCGTGGCTCTGCACCCTCTCCAACATCGTTCATGAACTGTGGACACAAGAACTGGACACAGTATTTCAGCATCGGTCACACCAGTGCCAAATACAGCAGTAAAATAACCTCTCTACTCCTACTCAATATTCCCCCATTAATGCATCCAAGGATTGCAGGATCATCAGGTTGAGTATGGCAAATCCAATGTTAATAGACAAGAATATGGGGATGAGACGGTAACAAGAAAAAGAGAATCCAGAGAATTTGGCTTGGGGTTTTGGTAATGAATGATTTCCCCTAGGCATGGAGCTTCAGGAAGTTGTAGTGCCTTTGCATTTGTGGGCCTATTGGTCCTTCAAAGGAAGGTGTTAGTCCAATTAGAAATGCCAACTTCAGGCCTCCTTTTCCTCCTCCCTGCCATAGCCACAATTAATTCCACAGTTTTCTCTCACTTGCACTACTCTGACTTCCTGCTCCCTGGCCTTCTTGATGTTCCTCTCCCATCTCAGAAATAGTTCTACTCTCCAGCAAAGCTCTGTCTTGCTTACACCTCATCTCACACCCTCATACTGCCCAGTCATTTCACCTTGTTCCTCCCTTTGACTCCTCCTCCCACACTTGGCTGCACATCTCTTTTCCTAGTGTTCTCTATACCTAAAATGACATTCTTTTGTGCCTAACACATTCACTTTTACACGGCAAGTCCCTCCTTGAAATTTACCCTGGACTTTCACTCCTGGGCTGCCTGCTATTGCTCAGTCTCTCCTTACAAATATTAGACTTCACTTGATTCACTCGCTATACAACGTCCCACATCTTTTATTTGAACCTCACTCCCCCTTCCTCAACACCCTGTTTCATGTTCTATATTTGTCTTATTGAAAATGAAAACTCTTTGAGGCAGGGGCCATATGTTTATGTCTTTTAATCTCTTAAGTGCTATCCAAAGCTATAGTGATTATTTATATTATATACACACCACATGTGTTTTTGTTAAACTACATAAGCATATCCAAAGTTATGTGCCAAACACATGCACACAGCATATAGAATTATATATAAGGCACTGTAACTTTGATGGCACTTACAGAGTTTATTAATAAAAACAAAACATCACAACAACAAACACAAAAACTGCTAGAAAAAGTACACAGCAAGGAAAGTTTGTCAGAAGTGCCAGAATTTTTAGTGAAAGCACTAGTGAAACCTACAGTGTTGGCCCCAGGTTTTGTGGATAGCATGTAAATTTCCCCACTGCCCATCAATAGTTTGATGACATGAATATCATCTCACTTATGATGGAGTGCAGCATAGACGACTCGTCCCTCCTGATACTGGGGTGGGGGGACGGGGATACACACTATGTAAAGGGCAGGACACATGATTGCAGCCAATCCTGCCGGCTCCTGGGGGGGCTGGGGCCAAAGTAGTGGGGAGCATGTGCCTCTGGGCCCAGCTGAGGCCAGCCCTAGCCCAGGAAGATTCACAGCAGCAGTGTCTCCCTGGAGTTAGCAGACACTTCAGTAGGGGAGGCACGGGCAATGCCCCTTCCTTCGGGTAAGCAGATCATAGAATCACAGAATCTCAGGGTTGGAAGGGACCTCAGGAGGTCATCTAGTCCAACCCCCTGCTCAAAGCAGGACCAAACCCAATTAGATCATCCCAGCCAGGGCTTTGTCAAGCCTGACCTTAAAAACCTCTAAGGAAGGAGATTCCACCACCTCCCTAGGTAACCCATTCCAGTGCTTCACCACCCTCCTAGTGAAAAAGTTTTTCCTAATATCCAACCTAAACCTCCCCCTCTGCAACTTGAGACCATTACTCCTTGTTCTGTCATCTTCTACCACTGAGAACAGTCTAGATCCATCCTCTTTGGAACCCCCTTTTAGGTAGTTGAAAGCAGCTATCAAATCCCCCCTCATTCTTCTCTTCTGCAGGCTAAACAATCCCAGTTCCCTCAGCCTCTCCTCATAAGTCATGTGCTCCAGCCCCCTAATCATTTTTGTTGCCCTACGTTGGACTCTTTCCAATTTATCCACATCCTTCTTGTAGTGTGGGGCCCAAAACTGGACACAGTACTCCAAATGAGGCCTCACCAGTGCCGAACAGAGGGGAATAATCACGTCCCTCCATCTGCTGGAAATGCCCCTACTTATACAGCCCAAAATGCTGTTAGCCTTCTTGGCAACAAGGGCACACTGTTGACTCATATTCAGCTTTTCGTCCCCCGTAACCCCTAGGTCCTTTTCTGCAGAACTGCTGCCCAGCCATTCGGTCCCTAGTCTGTAGCAGTGCATGGGATTCTTCCGTCCTAAGTGCAGGACTCTGCACTTGTCCTTGTTGAACCTCATCAGATTTCTTTTGGCCCAATCCTCTAATTTGTCTAGGTCCCTCTGTATCCTGTCCCTACCCTCCAGCGTATCAACAACTCCTCCCAGTTTAGTGTCATCTGCAAACTTGCTAAGGGTGCAGTCCACACCATCCTCCAGATCGTTGATGAAGATATTGAACAAAACCAGCCCCAGCACCGACCCTTGGGGCACTCCACTTGATACCGGCTGCCAGCTAGACATGGAGCCATTGATCACTACCCGTTGAGCACGACCATCCAGCCAGTTTTCTATCCACCTTACCGTCCATTCATCCAGCCCATACTTCCTTAACTTGCTGGCAAGAACACTGTGGGAGACTGTATCAAAAGCTTTGCTAAAGTCAAGAAATAGCACATCCACTGCATTCCCCTCATCCACAGAGCCAGTTATCTCATCATAGAAGGCAATTAGGTTAGTCAGGCATGACTTGCCCTTGGTGAATCTATGCTGACTGTTCCTGATCACTTTCCCCTCCTTTAAGTGGTTCAGAATTGGTTCCTTGAGGACCTGTTCCATGATTTTTCCAGGGACTGAGGTGAGACTGACTGGCCTGTAGTTCCCCGGATCTTCCTTCTTCCCTTTTTTAAGGATGGGCACTACATTAGCTTTTTTCCAGTCATCCGGGACCTCCCCCGATTGCCATGATTTGTCAAAGATAATGGCCAATGGCTCTGCAATCACATCGGCCAACTCCTTTAGCACCCTCGGATGCAGTGCATCCGGCCCCATGGACTTGTGTTCGTCCAGCTTTTCTAAATAGTCCCGAACTACTTCTTTCTCCACAGAGGGCTGGTCACCTCCTCCCCATACCGTGCTGCGGAGTGCAGCCGCCTGGGAGCTGACCTTGTCTGTGAAGACAGAGGCAAAAAAAGCATTGAGTACACTAGCTTTCTCCACATCCTCTGTCACTAGGTTCCCTCCCTCATTCAGCAAGGGGCCCACACTTTCCTTGACTTTCTTCTTCTTGCTCACATACCTGAAGAAACCCTTCTTGTTACTCCTAACATCTCCGGCTAGCTGCAACTCCAAGTGTGATTTGGCCTTCCTAATTTCACTCCTGCATGCCTGAACAATATTTATATACTCCTCCCTGGTCATTTGTCCAATCTTCCACTTCTTGTAAGCTGCTTTTTTGTGTTTAAGACGAGCAAGGATTTCACTGTTAAGCCAAGCTGGTCACCTGCCATATTTACTTTTCTTTCTACACATCGGGATGGTTTGTTCCTGCAGCCTCAATAAGGATTCTTTAAAATACAGCCAGCTTTCCTCGACTCCTTTCCCCCTCATGTTATTCTCCCAGGGGACCTTACCCATCAGTTCTCTGAGGGAGTCAAAGTCTGCTTTTCTGAAGTCCAGGGTCTCTGTTCTACTGCTCTCCTTTCTTCCTTGTGTCAGGATCCTGAACTCAACCATCTCATGGTCACTGCCTCCCAGGTTCCCATCCACTATTGCTTCCTCTACTATTTCCTCCCTGTTTGTGAGCAGCAGGTCAAGAAGAGCTTTTCCCCTAGTTGGTTCCTCCAGCACTTGCACCAGGAAATTGTCCCCTACACTGTCCAAAAACTTCCTGGATTGTCTGTGGACCGCTGTATTGCTCTCCCAGCAGATATCGGGGTGATTAAAGTCACCCATGAGAACCAGCGCCTGTGATCTAGTAACTTCTGTTAGTTGCTGGAAGAAAGCCTCGTCCACCTCATCCCCCTGGTCTGGTGGTCTGTAGCAGACTCCCACCACGACATTACCCTTGTTGCTCCCACTTCTAAATTTAATCCAGAGACTCTCAGGTTTTTCTGCAGTTTCATACTGGAGCTCTGAGCAGTCATACTGCTCTCTTACATACAACGCAACTCCCCCACCTTTTCTGCCCTGCCTATCCTTCCTGAACAGTTTATATCCATCCATGACAGTACTCCAATCATGTGAGTTATCCCACCAAGTCTCTGTTATTCCAATTACATCATAATTCCTTGACTGTGCCAGGACTTCCAGTTCTCCCTGCTTGTTCCCCAGGCTTCTTGCATTTGTGTATAGGCATTTAAGATAACTCACCGATCGTCCTGCTGTCCCAGTATGGGGCAGGAGCCCTCCCCTCTTGCACTCACCTACTTGTGCTTCCTCCCGGTATCCCACTTCCCCACTTACCTCGGGGCTTTGGTCTCCTTCCCCCGGTGAACCTAGTTTAAAGCCCTCCTCACTAGGTTAGCCAGCCTGCTTCCAAAGATGCTCTTCCCTCTCTTCGTCAGGTGGAGCCCATCTCTGCCTAGCACTCCTTCTTGGAACCTGCTCTCAGCACTTTCCCCAGCACCCTCACCCTGCTTTCCCCGCCTCACCAGAGTTGCCTGAGGACCGGGGTCCTCTATCCTTCTCCCACTGGGCCCTGCCCCGGGCACCTTCAGCCACTCTCCCTGGCAGCTAGGGAGCGAGAGGGAGCCGCTTCTCATGCTGGCTGAAGCAGGCTGCTCCGGGTCACTGTTCTGTGCAACGCAGCAGCTGCCTGAGAGAGCCCGGCTGGGGAGGTGGCTCGCCCCTCCACTTCCCTCCCAGGCCCGACTGCCAGGGACAGGGGCTGAATAAGCTGGAAACATGCTCAGGGGTAGAGGGGCCTCTGGCTCACTTGGCCCCTATCCGCAGCAGCCAGGCCTGGGTGGGGAGCAAAGAGGGCGAGCCGCTGGCATCTCCCCAGCCAGGCTCTCGCAGGCAGTCGCCACACTGCACAGAGCAGAGACCCAAAGAGGCCGGCATGAGAAGCGGGTGGTCCTGACCCTTCCACTCCCTGCCTGGGCCTGTCTGCCAGGGACGGGGACTCGGCATGCCGGGGGGCAAGCACAGTGGGAGAAGGGAGCCTCTCCCTCTCCTCTTCCACCCCGGCAGGCAAACAGATTTTGTGTGGGAGGGGGAGGGGGGGTCTTGACTCCACATGGGTTGCGTATGGAGTGCAGTAAAATCTGGTATGTCTAAAAGTAGAAATAATTAACAGCATGTTATTTGGCTTGTGGCAACATAAACACTGCATACTGATAACTTGTTGCCATGTATTGTTACCTTAATACTTTCAATGAAACAGGTTTTATTTTTTGATTCTCCAAACTAGTAGGGGACCTAAATTGTCTATAAACTTGAGAAAACCCATAAAGAGTACATTTTTATTTACTGTATTTTTAGGTTTAGAATGCACCCATTATGTAATCCCTAGGAACACAAACAAATTACTACAATTCATTGACCAGCATTAATAAAAATAAGGCTCACCACTAACCAGCCATACACAGACCCCAAATAAACTAAATACCTATATAGAGTCAACTTCCTCAAGCAAAAGCCTGAGAAAACAGATAACTATTGCACTACTCCCTATAGGTTCAAAGACACTGTCTCTGTCAGACCAGTGGAGAAAGCAAGAAGTAGCCGCAACAGCCATTCACTAAGAACAACACAGTGCCAGCTCCCGAGTATGCTAACTTAGGGAGCACACATCCTAACTGACTTCAAGCAGGATGGATGGCATTAACCCAATCTGAAGGATACAAAGGCATGGATAACTCTGGGAAGGTTCACATCAGAGATAGTTGTAGCTGCCATACCAGACACAGATTATACAAGACACTTTTCGCAGTGATACCATGTAAGAATCCAGAAGTAAAAAGCACTGAGAAACTGAAAACATTTGACAACAACTGGGTATAATTGGGGGCAGGTACCACCTTTTTCTGTAGGCTCTGGGTACCCTGAACCTATCACAACATCATCTGTCTGCAACATCCTTCCTATTTCATATGTTTTTAATCATTCTAGGTGCTTGAGTGAAGATACATTAAAGAAAAGCTTTGTTAAACTAACAACATATTTAGGAGGTGTCTCTCTGTCACTGAAACAAAAAGGGAAAGTAATTAATATTAATTATGTAAAGTGTTGGCTTGGAAAAGGAAAAGAAACAGGAGAATGATCCTGAAATTCACTGCCCACACAAATATACACTGGAGGGAATTTAACTTAGACAGTTCATACTCTTATGTTCATCTATGATGGCAAATTAAAACTGGTCTTACACACTCAATGCACAAGTCTGGAGTATTTAAAAAAAGCTCAATATGTTAAGCACAGTATATCTCCAGAGAAATTAGGTATTGACTGCATGCCTCAGTGAGTAGAAAAATCTACAAAAATCCATATGATACATTGATCCAAATGTTACTTTTTAACAATTCTAACTATGTAACAAATTTTTAAAACATACATTTGACCCAGATATAATTCACTTTAATTATCGAGTAACAAGAATGTAATATTATTTATACAGCACGGACTTTCAAAATGAATGCAAGACTATGTTCAACATGGTTCACTCAAATTCTATGCAAAAACTAATAAATACTGCAGTCTAATTTGGGGAATAATCTCCAATTAAAAAAAAAAAACTATCCTCTAACCTCTCTTTCTTACAACACCAGAGCAAACAAGTAGCCAAGAAGACCGAAGTCTGTCAAGTTAGTTTAGAAACTAGCCCAGAAGCTCAAATGAAAATTAAGCACAGAGCAATTTATGTTCCATACTGAATTATATTGGTGGGGAGGTCAGATCTTAGGCTCACAAAAGATTGTCACAATCTTTTGTCAGTGGTTTGAGCATTGGCCTGCTAAACCCAGGGTTGTGAGTTCAATCCTTGAGGGGGCCATTTAGGGAGCTGGGGCAAAAATTGGGGATTGGTCCTGCTTTGAGCAGGGGGTTGGACTAAATGACCTCCTAAGGTCCCTTCCAACCCTGATATTCTATGATTCTATGATAGTAATGGAAACTGATACCATGGAATGGTTGTTTGGTGTCCAATGCTAAATTATTTCCAGGATCTCAGTATGATTCCCAGTGGATAACATCACAACAGCCACCATAACTGGGAAGCTTAGCAAAGAGTACAAGGAATGAATGTGCATAAGGTTGGATTGCTCTTTCTATCCTACCTGTGATAGCTATGTTCATTTAAGTTAGTGGGAAGTTTGCAGTGAAACTGCGTGGTACTTGCTTTGTGGAAAGGGGCAATCAGTTTCAAGGACTGTCAAGAGGCACTTTCAAAAGACACAAATTCATATTTTTTGAAGTCTAAGCCAGACATCTCAATCAAACTACTGCACACTTTTGTATAGCTAATTCATAAATAAGAAAGAGTGGAAGTTTGAAGGTTTCCATTTGTCTAACTCAATATAACAAGTTCTACCACTCAGGACTTTTGAAAACAAGCACATAAAAAGCCTTAATAAATATTTTTGTTTAGAAATATTTGGCGTTTAAAATACCTTGGTATGGTGTATATAGTCAGAAAAGCCCTTTGGAAAAAATCATACATACATACATACATGCATATATAGAAAAATATTTTTTAAAAAAAAATCAGCTATATTCAAAGAACATCATTAAGGCTGCACATTAAGCACGCAAAAGTTAGGAAAAGCCAGAATCATGGTTGCCTGTGCAACCTTAATTTGCCCCCCTTCTGCATACGCATTATGATATAGTCTAACTACTCACCACATACCGCTTTTTCCACAAGAGCCCTGCCTCATTCCCTGCACTGGACAGTGTGTGCTCCAGGAATGAATGAGGGTTGTGAATGAGGATGTTGTCTGTAGGCCCTATGCCCCATTTGTTTCTGAAGCTGGAAGTTTTGTAGTGAATGAGGTAGAGGACTGCAGGAAGAGTAAGGATGGTGTCGTGCTTAAGACAGTTGAATGCCACCATAGGTAACAGGATAACAGGATTCTATCCCTGCCTTTGCCACATACTTCTTATGATACTGGGCAAGCCACTTAAACTAAGCTTTTCACAGGGGCTGCTAATTTTGTGTTCCTCATTTTCTAGGTGCCCAATTTGAGACACCAGGGATCAGATTTGCAGACATGCTGACAACTTCAGCTCAAGTCAATGAAAGCTGTGCACAGAATGTGTTATAAAATGTTACGGAATGCTAAACTCCCTGAAAAAATCAAGTTCCGGTTGTCTCAAGTTGGGCACCCAAAATTAGTGGACATTTGAAAATTCTGGCCTTAATTTCTCTCCATTTCAGTTTCTGATTTTAAAATGGGATAATTTCCCTATTTCACAGGCACGTCAGGAAAACATTCATTTCTTTAATGTTTGTGAATCACTCAGATTCTAAGGAATGTAATACTTCTGTATTCAGCGCAGGCTTTGAAAAGTGTGCAGGATATGTGGCATGGGAGCACACACTGAACAATGAAGATAAAAAGAAATACTGCACAGCTGCCCATTCAGTGAGCACCATCCATCCTATGCACTGAATGAGGCTGGGGGTTCTGTTGAAAAAAATAGTATGTAATCATGTAATTAAAGACTGCGTCATGACACAAATGCACATGGGGGCCGAATTAAGGTTGCACAGACCACCATAAAACTGGCATTTCCTATCTTTCAAGAGTTTGATTTTGCAACCTTAATGTTTTTAACATGGGCTTTTTAGTTGTTTTATTTTTAATGGTGTGTGTGTGTGTATTTATATATATATTATATATATATATATATGGATATAGGGGCTCCCTCAGATCAATGGCAGCCCAGATCCATTGATGCAATCATATTAGAGACTCCCCTTAGCAGCGGGCGCCTTCACAACCCCCTTGGAAAAGTTAACATGGTCCCAGTCTATATTAACTTCCATGGGAAATGCGTAGGGTTGGAGGGGAGATGTGCCCTCTGATGTTGCCTGGACTCTGCTCCCTTCCCCATGTGGAACCCAGACCTGCCGCATGTGCTCTGCGGGTTCTAGAAGAGACAGAATTTGCCATAAGGGTCTTTTCTTACAACATGCAGTTGAAAGTGGAAAAGTCCAAATCCTTCACAACACCTAACTGCCACAAGTGAATCCTCAACTGGTGTAAATCCTCAGAGATCCATTTTTTATAGCAGCTCAGGGTCTGGCCCCCTATCCTTATACTGTCTGGTGTCAGGCCCTGCAGATTTTTCTCTTGGGGTAAACCCTGCCCCTCACACATGACACTGAGACAAAACGGCAGTTAAGGGATCTTTGTGGAGAGTTCCTTTTCCACAGCCCTCCTCATCTCACCCACTATCACCATGGCTATTGATTTTACCACAGACGGGGATGATCTGACCCTGATTTTGCTGGGGTGAGGAACGAAGAATTCACCCACCTACACCCAACTACGACCACCCTGTCCAAAGGGGGAGGGAAATAAAAGATGCATCCTCTCCCTAGTACCAAGACTCTCAACTGCCTCCGGTTCGCCAGAAAACTAAACCAACTGCTATGCCCGCCCAGGTGCTCAGTCCCAACTGCCCTTGCCCAACAGCCACAACTTCCAGTTTCTCCCTTCAACAACATTCACACAGATCTCCAAGGGACAGTTTTCAGAGTGGTGCTCGTACATCTAGTCACACAGCTCACACTGTCTATGGAAGTAACAGAGTTAGATCTTTCTGTGCTGGGTGGGTCAGGAAGGGACTGGAGCATATGTCCTCTTCACCACAGAATGTTTTCAGCAGGTGAAGCTGTGCAATTGTCTGAGCAGCATATACTTGACAGTCTTATTTCATTTTTCCTAATGACCAGCGTTAAACGACTGCAGGTTTTAACAGTGCTGGCAAATTATCAAGACCCTCTACATTACATGGTCAATGGTCCTTTTAATAGAAAAAGCAATAATATACAGTTGTTTGTGCCAACTAAAACTCATTAGAAAGTATTAGTTTAAGGTAACAGTTCAGCAGCTATTAACAAGCACAAATTTCTACAGTTATCGTTTGTGACACTGTGGTCCTAGCATAGCTAGCAACAGAAAGCCAGTCTATTCTTTCAGGTTTAGAAAATTTGAGGGGGGTGGAAATACTTAACAAAAATATTGTTTTGCAGTAAGAGTCAAAGTTTTTCAATAATCACCATTTTTCACTAGCATAACATTAGAATTGACTTTTTGTCTTGCTGACATAGCAACTAAGAAAGTTGTGTTGCATTGACCATATTGATTGTGAACAATGCAGCCATCAGTGGGACTTTGCAACATATATTTTCAATATTGACCTCCCACTCCCTTTTTCCATGGCTCTGTGGGTCTGCTATTGAATTTGGACTGCAGTGTAATAAACAACTAAGGTTTAATTAATGGTAAATGAATACAAGACATAGGTTATGACTTTAACTAATTAGGGAATTGTTGAATTAAGTCTGCCTTGGTATGCAAGGCAGTACAATCAATATCCAATAAAAGGACTATGTATGTAATTTACCTGCAAATGTGTTTCCAATACCATCAAATTGAGTTTAAATAAGTAAGATATATGAAAGGCTACTGGAAAAGATTTCAAAAAGTTAACACTTTGTAGCTTTAAAAAGGATTCTCTCTCTGTAGGAGGATGTCTTGAAATGGTCTGACACAGACTGAAAAACAGGTGTAGATCTGTATAAAGGCATATTTATCAGACCACAGAAATTCTTCTTAGGTAATGTGAAACTG
Organism: Macrochelys suwanniensis; assembly: GCA_033296515.1. NCBI lineage: Eukaryota > Metazoa > Chordata > Testudines > Chelydridae > Macrochelys > Macrochelys suwanniensis. The sequence continues at coordinate 179,133,004 of CM065777.1, read as the reverse complement.
CCAAACATCTCCCCCATCTCTATGTTCTAGAGCAGGGATTCTCAAACTTCATTGCACCGCGACCCAGTTCTGACAACAAAAATTACTACACGACCCCAGGACAGGGGCCCAAAGCCGAAGCCCGAGCCCCACCACACCAGGCGGGGGGAGGGAGGCATCAAAGCTGAAGCCCAAAGGATTCAGCCCCAGGTGGGGGGCCTGTAACCTAAGCCCCTTCGCCTTGGGCTTCAGCCCCGGGCAGTGGCGCTCAGGCTTCGGCTTCAGCCCCAGGCCCAGCAAGTCTAACTCCAACCCTGGTGACCCCATTAAAATGGGATTGAGACCCACTTTGGGATCCCGACCCCCAGTTTGAGAACCGCTGTTCTAGAGCATTAACAAAACAAACTACTGTACGATAGTAATATCGATATAAACTAACGACCAAGTTTAAAGGCAAGTGTCTTTTGTAGCTTCTTCCTCCATCTTCCAGCCCACTCCACCCACTATTCTCTAAGTGTTAATACATTCCCCTTTCCCTTGCACCTGAAGCAACATTCCCTGGTGTGACAGGTGACCACATAAGAGCTTCTTCTGATCAACCATCACCAATACCCACCATTGCTCCGTAACGTACACCAGTTCACACAGCCTGATTACTTATTCTGTAATCACTCTTCTGAAATAAAAGAATAAACCTACCTACTCCCTTGTGGGCATCTAAGCTGGTAAACTCTATTGTCCCATTATGGCCCTTTCTAGGATTTTCCTTATACTGTTTGTGGTTCCCACTGGGACAATATCTGTAGGAAAGTCCATAATCTGCAAGATAAACCTGGAAGACATGAATAGACAAATGAATAATGCTTTTGTCCTTTGAAAGTATAACCTTTATAATTAAGTCTTAAGAAACTGATAGGTTAAGGACAGTCTTAGATCTACATTTTATTAAACCAAATGGTGTCTCAGGATAAAATATGTGCTATAACAGCTGCCCTCTCCATTTAAATCCTTCTTCTACCATGCGCTTATTTCAGAGTCGAGTAGGATTTCCATCTTTTTATTTTGTTCTTAAGCTCTTCTCTCCAGGTGGGCATCTAAACATCATAAACCACAATATGTCTTATCTGTCCTCATGCAGCTTATGGGACCCCTTCCTCTCCTTCCTAAAAACACACACACCAGATCAAATTTTTCAACGATTAAGATTTATTATAAAAGTTCATAATGGCAAGGACTATAAAAGTGTAGAAAAAGAATGAAAGTCACCTAGTTTCTCTAAAACACAAAATCCCAGTTTGCATATAGAACTTACCATGGTATTGCCAGTCATTAGACTGGTAGTAGCCATATCATTATCATCATCACTGTTGGTAACTCAGTACCAGAAACAGTTTTTTATACAGAATGTAGAAAATTTAAGAAAAAAAGACAGAAAGCAATCAGAAAAAGTGTTCCTCGGTTATGTTGAAACATTTACGTTGAAAATTTTAAAAAAGTTATACAAGCACAGAATCAAACTGTATTCAGAGTTACATTGGGGCAGACCCAATGGAGTTCAAAGGAGTTGCTTCGGTTATAACAAAGAACAGATTTTCGCATCCACTGTGAACTCCAGGAAGAGTTCATTTATTATGACACATTTATCTTCAGATACAAGGCTAACACATTCTTCAAGATTGGTGGCTATATGCACCCAAGTACCCAAAGAGAGTACATATCCCCAAGGGGTTGAATACTGTACCTGATATGTACTTTTTAAAAAAAAATCTTAACGCTTATCCATGTGAATGAATATTAATAATAGAGCAGACTGAAGATAGAACTACTGTAGCAAGCCTCACATTTTAAAGCAATCTCTATTAAGCAGTATTTTTTAATGGTTAGACCAGCAGACAGTCAGGAGAACTATGTTCTGTTCTCAACTCTGCTACAGTCAGTGTCACCCTCAGCAAGTAATTTGACCTCGCTGTGCCTCAGTTTCCCCATCTGTGCAATGCAGGTAAAACTGCAGAAAATGTCTATTCTATCATTTATATACTTCAGACTAAGGTTGGTTTTGTGGTACATCATTTTTACATGCTTGCCTGACCTTTGCCCTTCACCTATTACTAGAACTGGTCAACCTAAATTACATTGTGTAAATATTCATAGTGCTTCTTACCACGTAATATGCTGCAAGTTCACAGAAGACAGGTAGTACAGGCCAGATCCAAAACCCATTGAAGTTAATGCACAGACTCTCTAAATAGGTATTATAATGTAAGAATATAAGAAACTAGTTTTCTTACTATAATCTTTAGTAACTTTTGTTTTCCCTTTAGTTTTAAAAGGAAAAAGTTTATCTGGTAACAGAAGATTTCCTGTGCTTTAAATTTAATTACATCACTGTTGGTGGGTTTCACTCCTTCCCACGTCCCTCCCCAGGAAAAAAATACCACCACTATCTTGTAACACATACTGTTAAATGACTGATTCCTGTTTGTGCTCCAGGCAGCTTCAGATTTTGGGCTGCTGGTATCATGGTTTTACGGTTTCTGCTGCAGGATCTGTGCTTATTTGGAGCGTGTAAGCTGGGATGCAGCACTCTCTGCCTGCAGGGTGATGCGTTTAAGATTACTGATTATGTTTTTCACCTGACGGACTGTACAAACTGTGATACAAGATTAAAGACTGTAGGCCCCATTAGGAAATCTGGGACAAGGCACAAGCTTTGCTGGGTTGACCCAATGATTTTCTCCCGTGTTCTCCAGTGTATTCTCGACGCTCTGGTACCCGCCCTAATTGAGCCTGAAGTCAATAATGCACTGAATCAGAGTGGCAGAGAACTGATTTAAACCACCACCTAACAGACATAGGTGCTCATTTGTATGCATGAAAACCTGATCATAGTGCTTATATTTAAGTACTTTAAACAAATGTTAAACAACAAAATAAACAGGAAACTTATGCTACCCTAGACCAACTATATAGGATATTCCATATTCTTTTAGACTTGTGATGGGGTGTACCAACCCCACGCTGGGCTAGAATGGGTTAATAAGAGCCCATAGGCCTTGCCCTGCTACACCTACTAAAGGGGTCAAGCCTGAAGGGAAGAGTTAAAAGGGCTAAACCTGGGCCAGCTGGGAGCTGATCAGGAAAGAGAGCAGCTCACTGGCTCTCACTCAATGAGAGAACTTCACGGAGCAAAGTAGAACTGCTGATGGAACAGAGTCTCCCTGAAGGAAGGCAGGCTTGCAAGGAGCAACCAGACTCCTGTAACAGAACCACCTGGGTGGCAGAAAGTGCTAAGAAGCTCTGCGGTGAGCCTGGGGCAGAGGCTTGGAGAGGGAGGAGTTGAAACCCTCTGAGCCTGGGAAGAAGCTGTAGGAAAGGCCCAAGACAGAGTAAGATAGGAAGTGGCCCAGGAAGGCAGTAAAGGGTTGGCGCAGAGAACCAGGATTTCCCTATCACCCACCAAGGATGGTGGGAGTGGAAACACTTCCTGACAAAGGGTAAGGACTACTGAAACCCCTGATACCTGGGATATGGACTAGTAAATCTGGACGTGGACTAAGTTGAAGAACTGGTAGTTGTTGGACTATTGCTTTACTCTTGAAGGGGTGGGACTGTGTGTCTCCTAGCCAAAAGGGCTGAGTTGCAAGAAGAAGCAGACCACTGCTGGGCCGGGGTGGTTGTCAGTACGAGGTGCTATAGAAGAGCCTGCTAAACCACACAGAGCAACCAGAGTGTACACCGGCTAGTAAGTCACATGCTTACAATACTCCATGGCATTATTATATTTCTGCCCCTTACTTCAACACCTGGGTACAGATGCTCTGTGTAGCTGGAATGGTGTGGGATTATACACTAACGGGGGGAGTGGGTTAGAAGTCCAAGAGAAAGCCCAGATGAAAATCCTGAATGGAGCTAGGGGGGAAAAGGAGTGTAACGAGGCACAAGGTTAGATATGTAGGTAGGGACAGAGCTGCAGAGAGCCTTGAAGGGTGGTGGGGGAGAAGGATGAATATTAAGAAAAAGAGAAACCATTAGAGAGAGATCGGAGAAGGGGAAGGAGGGAAACAGTCAGAACAGTAGGTCAGGAAGGTAATCTTGGCAGCAAAAAGGCATGAGGAAGGAGAGCTGGAAGAGATCAGAAAGGAAGAGGCTGAGAAGTGGTAAGAGTACAAGGGAAGTGTGTTGCAGCATATAATTTTGAGGGGAGGGAAGATACAAGGTTTGCTAAACTTTGAATCTTGCTGAACTGTAGTGGGTAAAAGGAGACAAAAATGTCATCTCGACTTGTATACAAACATCCATATGCCAGCTGGACTGAGTTTCATTAGAGTGTAATGACCCCCAAGTACTCATGAGGTCACTGGTGTACCTAACAATGAACTAGGAATACGTAGAACCAGAAAGAAATGGCTATATCTGGGTATCAGACACTGCTTTAGCTTGTACAAACTGATAAGGGAGGTGTTAGCTGACCATTCCTCTGGGCATTAAGAGAGGAGCACAGTAGAACCATTAGCATCTTCATGATCCTAGATGTTCTGGAAGTCCCTGCACTAAGGGACGACCTCATCTCATCAAGGGGGAAATCTTTGATACATCCAGGACACAAGTAGACCAGTAAGAATGTCAAGCCACTGCTATAAGATCAGCTGAGTCTGAAGCAATTTTTGGGATATGAGGTTTAAATTCTCTGCTCTCCTTCCTTGTTTGTCACTTCATCCCCATTCTATTTCCTATCTCTTTCCTCTTGGCTTCTGTATAACTGATTCCAATTAACATTTGGAATTAACTGAATTCCATGGTATCAAAGCCATAATCAGCAAGACAGAACAAGACAGTGCACACAGCTTTGCCCCAGTGTGCTGAGAAGACTGGTGAAAGGAATCATGCCAACCTCAGGTCACCCCAGATCAGGGAAACAAGTGAAAGTTCAAAGGTTAAAGCTCAAATGTTTGCAGCTAACCTGTCTGTGCACTGTATCTTGCCTGTAACACATGGGATGAAGGAAGCAACAGAGACAGAGATTTCCTTTTTCTGTCATCTGTTGTATGAGTTTGTTGTGTTTGCCTACAGAGCAGGAATAATCTTAACGGCCAAGTCAAAATCCAGCAGTGGATTGATTTTTTTCCCCTCCTACAAAGACTGCACCATATCTTGCTAATACCAAAAATCAGCACTTTTATCTCTGAAGAAGTGTATTCACTGTAAATGAAAGTAAAGGGAACTTTTTTAACCACTTAACTTGGGAAATCCTAATATTTTAAATTTTCTGTTATTAATTGCTGTGCACTTAATCAGCATATGAGACGATTTCTGTGCTGTGGCTGCCCAGGGAAAGCAGGCCGTAACATAATCTACAGTTAACTTTTCAATATTGTAACAATAACGTGAGGGTTCTAGTAACACTTTTAAGCCACAAACTATCATCACCAGAGAGGGGAAGTATTTTGGACAAAAATTGATTAGGGAGGGCTCTGAAGAGTACTGTCAACTCTAAGCATTCAAAAACCATAAGTAAGGAACCAGAAGTCATGAGATTGGCTTAAAAATAATGAGATTTTAAAAAGCATGTTTGGGGTTCTTGTGTTAGAATATGTAAGGATCATGTTTGCAAGGTATCTTCAGTAGCCACCTGGGCTAGAAACTTTTTTTAAATTAAAGCTAAGATTCTCAAGTAAAAACCTCATTCCAGCAGATAAGAAAAAAAACAAATATTGCGAGACTTGCAATACAATCTTCAGAGTTGGCAAGGCTGCAGATGTGAAATGTATGGATGCCTGCCCCTGCAATCCATAAAAATAATGATAAAACTAAAGTGTTTTAAACAGACACCCTCCCAAGGCTTGTTTTACTTAAATCAATCTCTCTTTGATTTTAAAGTGTTTGTTTAATGGTAGTCAATCAGCTGTCCCTTTTAATAGCACCAGGATTTGAGGAGGTTAATTGATTCAGTTTTGTCATTTGGGGTCTATATTAATAATGCTCACTCTGCATTACCATCTAAAAAGCTATTGCCATGTAGTGAATTGTCTTTAGACTCTGCACAATAGTGAAACAGTGGTTTGTTCTCTTTGAATTTATAGGACTGATAACTGCAAGTCTGCTTGCACGCCTCCCCTGGTTTTATGGGCTAAGTTCTTCTCCCAGCACATCACTCCCGCTCTGTCAACCATTATGTTGGCTCCATGTTAAGAAACATATTGACTATAGAATTGCTCTTTTGACCTCTAACTCATTGTATGGCCTTGCTCCCTCCTATTGAATGGATCTGTAGCAAGTTGCTCTTTGAGGTCAGCGGATTCTGATTTTCTGGCCATCTCTAAACATCATTTGGAGGTCACAGAGTAATAGAACCTGTGCTTCATTTATTTCTCTGCCCTGCTAGAACAGGTAAGAGACATGAATATGAATTTGAAAAGTTTTGTCTTATTGTTCATTTTAAAAAGATTATGAATTCTATTGGTCAGAGTGCTAGTTTGCATTTTACAAGGGTGCTTTAGAAGAAAAGCACTGCAGAAATGCAAGATCTAGTGTAATGACCCTTTTAAAATAAAAACAGGAACGATTCCCACTAAAGTACTATAATGCAGAACAGCAGAACTTTCCAAAATGGAATTTGGGGAATGAGAAAGAATCAGACTAGGTTTTCTCAGTACAAAGTTATACATTTAAAAGGTTCTCATAATACCATAATGAGCTAAATGATACATTTTTGGAACTGTGTATGCAGATATGCATGCCAAATCTGCATGCACAAATCCTAATAATTGCATGTTCATGACAAATGTAAATAATGGGTGTAAATGTACATGCACAGTTCTGAAAGCCTAGACCTGTCTATGCCTCTGAACGTAACATGGAATAAGAAAACAAACTTTTAAAAAAAAACTGATATCATGTCTCCTAACATTACTGTACATACCGGCCTGCCTAATGTGATTTTTAAATAAATTTGTTTTACACATAAGTGACAATGCATCTTGACTGATATTGATAAAACTAGATACATTTGGATTTTTAAAAAATACTTAAACCTTAAAATTGTGACACATTAACCCCGCTACCATAACAAAAACAAATCCCACACAGTAATTATTTGGTAGCAAAGCCTCCCACGTGCTTCAAGCATGGAGCTGGAAGTCAGACAATATGAGTACTATTCCTGACTGTGCATACTCCTGACTTGTCATTAGCCTAGAGCACTTAACAACCCTGTGTTTTAGTTCCGTCAATTTAAAAACAGGGATAAAGTCAGCTACCTTTTTAAACACACTGCGAAGGTTGGATGAAATTCCATCCTCAGTACAAAAGAGCTAGAGTCAAATTTCACATGAACAGTGCCGGGAGATTCATGGGGGATTATCAAATTAAGAATAAAACAGTACAACTAATGATGTTACAAAACAACATGTTACGTGGGGTGAAATATCACTGTCTTCCTTTTTTGTCAATGGAGCTTCCATATAAAATCTCATGATTTATTCCTTTGTTAGTTGAATAATAAATTTGGATCACCAGCATATTAGAAAGCTGTCTTAATTAGGCCCAGAACTCAGTGATGCTATTATTAGCGCAAAAAGCAATAAACTACTGTATGAAACACAAGGTCTGATCCTGTATGACCCCCGAGCACTGATCTCTTACTGACATGAGTTCAAGTTGTGGAAGCAGACAGCTTTCAGGATCAGGCCGCTGGTGATGATTCCAGGTGATGGATTATTCAGTTATGCAATGTATGTACAATTGCTCATTTGAAAATGTTAGATATAATGCTGTCAAGATGTTACTCTCTGTTTCTCACACACCGCAAATAGTACTGTATAAATATTTTAAGATATACAGGAATCTACTATGGAAGATTTCCTTTACATTCTAGTGAACAATAGTCCCATGGCTAGCACAGGTACTGGGCCATCTGCCATATGCTAGGTACAGTAAACATTATCTTAAAATATGTTTATAACATCCAATCACTACACATGCACCCAGAGATTTTTTAAATGTTGTGCGTCAGATCCTTGGCTGGTGTAAATTATTACACCAAATTACTACAATAGTTTCACTGAAGTCCATACACCAATTGAAGATCCAACACTGTGACTTATAAATTTGATTCTTTTTGAACTCCTTATTTTATTACAAGCACTCGATGCCTTTTCATTTGCCTAGGAATTGACAAATAAAGTTCAATCCCCATTCCACCCCTATCTAGTACAGGCAGGTATTGTAAGTCCCTCCCTTCCCTCACCTTTCTAAAATGGAAGTTACATTTTAAGTTAGCTATAGAAAAATATTTGAGTGCTTCTTCAGGAGAAAAAAAAAGTCATTCAATGCAACTAGATCTGTCAATAATAAACATGTGCCTCATGCAACCCGACTTATATAGCCAAAATTCATTTTTTATTGGTACAAACTAAATTAAACTTCCATTCAAACCTCTGTCCACTGACCCAGTCACCTTGTTTTCAATTTGAGTGATTTTAGTATTCGTGGAAGTGAAGGATTAATACCAAACAACATGAGGCATGAATCACAAACCGGCTAATATATAAGTAACTAATCAAAGTCTATTAAGCGACTCAAAACCTTTTGCAATCATTAAACTGTGATTGCAACATGAAAAATCACTGCATTTTAGCATTATCGTAATAAAACATGGAAAGCTAAGATGGAAAACAATTTGTAGGTAGAAATGAACTTGTTTCTCCAAAACTGTCTCCCAGACTCATTTGTCTGGTAAACACCATAGGCTGAAAATGGACTATTACAGAAGTCTACAAGAAGTTATTTCAAACAACCATGATAACTTTTAAGACATGCGTTTAAAGAAAGCTGAAAAATTAATGTTAAACAGTCATGTGAGCTTAATACTTCTGAATGCTGAAATACAGAAAGGGAACTGGGAAATAAAGTAAGCTGTTGGAGTGGTTCTTGGGTCGTTCAATGGTAAACATCTCCAAAGTGAAATAACACTTTGGCAACACCTGTCTGTCACAGAGGACAGTGTCATAGAAGTTGGAAGAAAATCAAATTGTACATTAGAGCTGGTTGAAATTTTTCAAGGGAAATTTTTTTTTCCAAGAACAGTCAACACTGTCAAAAAATTTCCCCGTGCTCTTTTGGGAAGTTTTTCAATTTTGTTATATAAGACAACCAAAATGGTTTTTATTTAAAAATGAAAAGTGTGAAAAACAAAAATGGATCCATTTCAAACACTATGAAATGAAAACAACTTCAAAAACTTCAATGTTTCTTGAAAATTTGGGGTCGGGAAGGAATTTTCCTCCAGGGTAGATTGGCAGAGGCCCTGGAGGTTTTTTGCCTTCCTCTGCAGCATGGGGCACGGGTCACTTACTGGAGGATTCTCTGCATCTTGAAGTCTTTAAACCATGATTTGAGGACTTCAATAGCTGAGACATAGGTGAGAGGATTACTCCAGGAGTGGGTGGGTGAGATTCTGTGGCCTGCATTGTGCAGGAGGTCAGACTAGATGATCATAATGGTCCCTTCTGACCTTAAAGTCTATGAGTCTATAAAATGGGTTTTCACTTTATGGCCACTCTACTGCCTTAGTAATAGCACCACCTAGCTATTTCATCAGTAGATCTCAAAGCACTTCACAATCTACTGTATGCTAAAAGCATACAGTAGCCTTCATGTTACTCACCTACTATACTTCTCTACAATGAACAGGACAGGAAAGTAAAAGCCACACAGCCACAGTGCTTATAACAATACCAGAAAGCCAGGAATATCTTGAGAAACTGAATACAATGGGCCAGATCCTTAACCCTTGTAAAGTCCCTTTGCACCAGTCCAGATGGCATAATACAGAAGAGCCAGTAGGCTTCCTCAAGTTACTTTGTGAGCCATTTTGACCCCTGGCAGCCGCAGGATCAGGGGACCTGAAAGGTGGTTTAGCGATCCCTTTCCTTGCTTCTCTCCTTAGCCACACTGAGCATAAACTTAAGAGAGCTGAGGATCTAGCCCAAGGATGCACACTTGATAAGATGGTGACCATGCTATAAGTTCTCTTCCTTTAATACGTGGAAAGGAAGGAAAACTGCATAGAACAGAATGATCAACAGTGAAAGTGTATACAGTAAGTGTAAAAGATACTGTGTTTACCTCATGTGGATTTGTGTAGCCCAGAAGTAGATTTGCTGCTTTAATGTCACCATGAACATACTCATTTTCATGCATATATTCCAAGGCATCCAACTAGGAAAGAAGTCCGAAAGGGAATGTTTATTAATTATTATTCTCATTATCACCTAAATATGCTTCACTCATTCAATGAGCCTCAACTACCACATTATGGGCTAGAATGTGAGGTTATGATCTGCCTTGCATTTCCTTCCCCTCTGCACTTACCATTCGGGCCCCAAGTTGCAGAACTGTTTCTTTTTTAAACCGATGTCCATCATTGTCCAAGATTCTTTGCAGGTCTACTCCTAATCTTTCCATGACCATGAATCTATAACTATTAGAAAGTACACAAGTGAGGAATCCTTGTAAGACAGGGGACACAGATAGCTTTATATCAACAAGCTCAAAACATCCTTCATTTCACTGAAAATAGATCTTCAGGCAACTATGAGCCCAACAGCATTGACTCCAATTCACCTTGTTATTACCTTTTTCCATTGTATTCAGCCAAGCCTGATCCCCAGAACACTGGAATTCCTAAAAATCCTATTTGTCTGAGCTTCATCCACTTTTTGACTGTCAAAATAACAATAGATAAGCCAGAATTTAAGGTAGTCTGAGAATCTACAGTTTAACCTTAGTAATTTAACTATCATTAGAATCATTGTTGCTAAAATGAAAGCACATAAAAGGAAACTATTTTAAACTTAACAGCCCAATTAAAAAGTTCAGCAAGTAACTTTCTGCAAAAGTAAAGCTCAGTGTTCTTTTAATATATGCTTCTCTGAGTCATAACAACACAATAGGAATCCAATCAGTAGCTGAGAAAAACTAATTCCTTTAAAAACTTTACTTTTTTAATTTACCTTCTTGAATAAAGAGTGGACCAACAGAGTATGCAATTAGGCCTCAATCGAACAGAATACTTAAGTACATGTGCAATTTTTGCTCATTTGAAGTCATTGGGACTGCTGCTAGGAGTAAAAAGCTTGCAGGTTCAGTGCCTAAATTACTACTAAATCTTGCAAACACTTAAGCATGCAAGTAACTTCACTCCTGGAATGGTTATTGACAGTAGTAGCCTTACTAAGTAGTCCTTGCAACGCCTCTGTCCATATCCTAAAACATGGACTATGGAGAGAGGCTAGTTCTCCCTCGGATTTGTCACCCTACTAGTCCTGATTCTATTTTCACTTACACCAGTGAGACTAAAACGAGTGTAAACCAGACCATAATCAGTCCCAGTGTCTGAATTATGCTTGATATAAAAGCTTCAAGATATCAATTGCCCTAATTGGAAAAAAAATACCTTTTATTTTATTTTGTTTTGCTGATATTACTTACTGTGCTCTTGTTTTGCAGCTCTCTGGTAAAACTTCAATTCAGAAAACAAAGGCCCATTTTCAAGATATTCCTATAGAGGAACAAATAAATTTGGTGTGATAGTGAGTTAGGAAGAAAAGAGAAAAAAGAAGAAGAAGAAGAAGAAGAAGGAGAAGAGTCCCTAAATAACAGATTGGAAGTTCCAAGTGGGTTAAAATTCACTTTTTTAAAAAAGATACACTATGACATTTGACAAAAGTTATTTTTATATAAAATATAGCCAGTATATTGTTTTAAAAACCAGTTCTGTTGGCAAAACAAGCTATTCACTGCAAATGCCCAAAAGAAAACATGTAATACAGACTAACACAAGTACTATTTAGGAAATTAAATTAATACATTTTAACTTCAATCACTGTATATTCTTAAATATGCAGTCTGATTTTTTCCCCCTCATTTCCCCTCCCTGGTTAGTAATGGAAGCAAAGAAACAGCAAGCATTAAGGAATCACAAAACATTCCTCCAGCAGACAAATTATGCTATGATGGAAGAATGGCACATACAAAAAACATGCAATGGAACTCAATGCTCAAAATAGGAATAAAGAGAAAATACATGTGAAAATGTTAGTACTTTAAATAATTTAGAAGTGAGATATGAACATTACCACTTTAATTACATGCACAGCATCATCTTCTACAGGAATATGAACATGAGAGGAAGCTGTAAAATCAGAGAGATGGTGATGAAACTTCCCCCAACAGTCAATATAATTGCAACTAAAGAGCAAAACATATAGTTTTGGTCAAAACAAAAAAAAGGGGGCGGGAGGAGAGGGGAAGGATACATTTCTCAAAACTGTTAAAAATGTTTTCGTTTTGAAACGTTGTCCAAACTTCAAAATTAAAAAAAACTTCAACCTATTTTGATAATACTTGTATGTATTAATCCTACAGTAGAACCTCAGTTACGAACACCAGAGTTACGAACTGACTGGTCAAACACACACCTCATTTGGAACCAGAAGTATGCAATCGGGCAGCAGCAGAGACAAAAAAAGATCAAATATAGTATAGTACTATATTAAACGTACACTACTAAAGAAAGGGAAAGTTTAAATACAAGATTTGACATGGAAACTGTTCTCTGTTTCTGTGCTTATTTTATTTAAATTAAGATGGTTAAAAGCAACATTTTTCTTCAGCATAGTAAAGTTTCAAAGCTGAATTAAGTCAATGTTCAGTTGTAAATTTTTGAAAGAACCACCATAAAGTTTTGTTCAGAGTTACAAACATTTCAGAGGGATGAACAACCTCCATTCCTGAAGTGTTTGTAACTCTGACGTTCTACTGTACTTTTCAGTGGAATGTGTCAACCCAATCTTAGCTACAGAGAGCACCTCTACCTCTACAGTAGAGCACCTCTACTACACAGTCACACCAAACTTTCGTGAAAGTATGCTACATTAAAATAGATTAATATGTTGTCTATTTCCTAAACCACTGAAGTCAGTTGGATCTCTATGTATGCTTCCTGTCAATCTGCTGTCATGATAAAGAGACTCTATTAAAATTATACCCTAGGTCAGGGGTCTCAAACACGCGGCCCACAGACCAGCCAGACAGCTGTTCTGGCGGCAGAACTTCAGAACGTAACTGGGGGGGGGGGGGGGGGGCGCGCGTGTGCGGGGAGCCTGGCGGGCTGCAGGGAAGTGCTCCGCCAAGCTCCCCGCGCCCCCCAGAGTTACATTCTGAAGTTCTGCCGCCAGAAGCGCTGTCTGGCGGCTTCATGGTTTCTGGAAGGGAGGGGGGAGGAGCAGGAAGCGCGCACACAGGGGAGGAGAAGAGGCGGGCCGCCGGGCTCCCCCTGCCCCCACTCCCAGTTGCGTCCTATGGCTGCCAACTCCCCTCACCCCCGCTCCACCCCAGTTACGTTCTGTGGCCACTAAGATCCCCGTTCCCTCCGCACTGCTCCAAGGTTCTATTTTTACCCCCAGGCAGTTCCCACCGCCAGAACAGCTGTCTGGCAGCTTTGCGGTTTCTGGGAGGGAGGGGGGAGGAGTGGCGAGCCGTGCGCTCAGGGGAGGAGGCGGAGAAGGGGTGGGGCCTAATGGAAGAGGTGGAATGGGGGCGGGGCCTCGGGCAGCAAGGGGGCGGGGTCAGTGATGCAGCCCTCGGGCTAATGCACTAGTCCTCATGCGGCCCTCGTGGTACTTTGAGTTTGAGACCCCTGCCCTAGGTCATGCTGCCAGATGGGTTGTCTGCTTTCCCTAATTCAATTTAATCTGGCCCTTGAGCCTTGATTGCCACCCTGGAATTATTTATTTAGTCACTGATCCAAGTTGTAGAGAGTGCAGATACAACCCATCCAAAGGGGAGACCAGTGATTGTGCCTTTAGTGCAAAAAAATTTAAAACACTAACCGAACACATTTGCCAATTACAGGCTACAAAACAGAATCCCTTTGCACAATAGGAGTCTATTTTTTTCTGACCCCAAGAGAACTCTGTTCCCTTGGATGTCACTGAAGCATACGGGGCCACATCAGGAGGAGAGGGTAAAAAACCTAATTTGTTTTAAGATTGATCTTAATAAATTTATGGAGGGGATAGTATGTTGAAATTGCCTAAAATGGCATATGGCCTATCCGCAACTGCTAATAGCAGATATCTCCAATGGCCCGAGATGGTAAACCAAAGGGGGAAGGCTCTGAGTTACTGAAGAGAATTCTTTCCCAGATGTCTCAGGGTGGATCTCACCACATGCAAGTCTTATCCACATTGACACATCGTTCCATCAATTGCTATTAGCCAAGATGGTCAGGGATGCAATCCCATGCTCTGGGTGTCCCTAAACATCTAACTGCTAGATGCTGGGACTGGATGACAGAGGATGGATCATTCAATAAATTGCCCTCTTATCTTCACTCCCTCTGAAGCATCTGGCACCAGTCCTTATCAGAAGATAGGATGCTGGGCTAGATGGACCTCTGGTCTGACCAAGTATGGCTATTCTTTTTTTCTTATGTTCAGGGTCTAATTAATCACTAAACCTGGGGTCAGGAAGGAATTTTCCCCCATGCCAGATTGGCAGAGACCCTAGGGCAGGCATCGGCAACCTTCGGCACGCGGTTCGCCAGGGTAAGCTCCCTGGCAGGCCGGGCCAGTTTGTTGACTTGCCGCGTCCCGCCGGTTCGGCGGCTCGCGGCTCCCACTGGCCACGGTTCGCTGTCCCAGGTCAATGTGGGCTGCGGGATGTGGCGCGGGCCGGAGGATGTGCTCTCCGCCGCATCCCGCAGCTCCCATTGGCCGGGGACGGCAAACCGCGGCCAGCAGGAGCCGTGATCATAGAATCATAGAATCTCAGGGTTGGAAGGGACCTCAGGAGGTCATCTAGTCCAACCCCCTGCTCAAAGCAGGACCAAACCCAATTAGATCATCCCAGCCAGGGCTTTGTCAAGCCTGACCTTAAAAACCTCTAAGGAAGGAGATTCCACCACCTCCCTAGGTAACCCATTCCAGTGCTTCACCACCCTCCTAGTGAAAAAGTTTTTCCTAATATCCAACCTAAACCTCCCCCTCTGCAACTTGAGACCATTACTCCTTGTTCTGTCATCTTCTACCACTGAGAACAGTCTAGATCCATCCTCTTTGGAACCCCCTTTCAGGTAGTTGAAAGCAGCTATCAAATCCCCCCTCATTCTTCTCTTCTGCAGGCTAAACAATCCCAGTTCCCTCAGCCTCTCCTCATGAGTCATGTGCTCCAGCCCCCTAATCATTTTTGTTGCCCTCTGTTGGACTCTTTCCAATTTATCCACATCCTTCTTGTAGCGTGGGGCCCAAAACTGGACACAGTACTCCAAATGAGGCCTCACCAGTGCCGAATAGAGAGGAATAATCACGTCCCTTGATCTGCTGCAAATGCCCCTACTTATACAGCCCAAAATGCCGTTAGCCTTCTTGGCAACAAGGGCACACTGTTGACTCATATTCAGCTTTTCGTCCACCGTAACCCCTAGGTCCTTTTCTGCAGAACTGCTGCCCAGCCATTCGGTCCCTAGTCTGTAGCAGTGCATGGGATTCTTCCGTCCTAAGTGCAGGACTCTGCACTTGTCCTTGTTGAACCTCATCAGATTTCTTTTGGCCCAATCCTCTAATTTGTCTAGGTCCCTCTGTATCCTGTCCCTACCCTCCAGCGTATCAACAACTCCTCCCAGTTTACTGTCATCTGCAAACTTGCTAAGGGTGCAGTCCACACCATCCTCCAGATCGTTGATGAAGATATTGAACAAAACCGGCCCCAGCACCGACCCTTGGGGCACTCCACTTGATACCGGCTGCCAACCAGACATGGAGCCATTGATCACTACCCGTTGAGCACGACCATCCAGCCAGTTTTCTATCCACCTTACCGTCCATTCATCCAGCCCATACTTCCTTAACTTGCTGGCAAGAACACTGTGGGAGACTGTATCAAAAGCTTTGCTAAAGTCAAGAAATAGCACATCCACTGCTTTCCCCTCATCCACAGAGCCAATTATCTCATCATAGAAGGCAATTAGGTTAGTCAGGCATGACTTGCCCTTGGTGAATCCATGCTGACTGTTCCTGATCACTTTCCCCTCCTTTAAGTGGTTCAGAATTGGTTCCTTGAGGACCTGTTCCATGATTTTTCCAGGGACTGAGGTGAGACTGACTGGCCTGTAGTTCCCCGGATCTTCCTTCTTCCCTTTTTTAAAGATGGGCACTACATTAGCTTTTTTCCAGTCATCCGGGACCTCCCCCGATTGCCATGATTTGTCAAAGATAATGGCCAATGGCTCTGCAATCACATCGGCCAACTCCTTTAGCACCCTCGGATGCAGTGCATCCGGCCCCATGGACTTGTGTTCGTCCAGCTTTTCTAAATAGTCCCGAACTACTTCTTTCTCCACAGAGGGCTGGTCACCTCCTCCCCATACCGTGCTGCGGAGTGCAGCCGCCTGGGAGCTGACCTTGTCTGTGAAGACAGAGGCAAAAAAAGCATTGAGTACACTAGCTTTCTCCACATCCTCTGTCACTAGGTTCCCTCCCTCATTCAGCAAGGGGCCCACACTTTCCTTGACTTTCTTCTTCTTGCTCACATACCTGAAGAAACCCTTCTTGTTACTCCTAACATCTCCGGCTAGCTGCAACTCCAAGTGTGATTTGGCCTTCCTAATTTCACTCCTGCATGCCTGAACAATATTTATATACTCCTCCCTGGTCATTTGTCCAATCTTCCACGTCTTGTAAGCTGCTTTTTTGTGTTTAAGACGAGCAAGGATTTCACTGTTAAGCCAAGCTGGTCGCCTGCCATATTTACTTTTCTTTCTACACATCGGGATGGTTTGTTCCTGCAGCCTCAATAAGGATTCTTTAAAATACAGCCAGCTTTCCTCGACTCCTTTCCCCCTCATGTTATTCTCCCAGGGGATCTTGCCCATCAGTTCCCTGAGGGAGTCAAAGTCTGCTTTTCTGAAGTCCAGGGTCTCTGTTCTACTGCTCTCCTTTCTTCCTTGTGTCAGGATCCTGAACTCAACCATCTCATGGTCACTGCCTCCCAGGTTCCCATCCACTATTGCTTCCTCTACTATTTCCTCCCTGTTTGTGAGCAGCAGGTCAAGAAGAGCTTTTCCCCTAGTTGGTTCCTCCAGCACTTGCACCAGGAAATTGTCCCCTACACTTTCCAAAAACTTCCTGGATTGTCTGTGGACCGCTGTATTGCTCTCCCAGCAGATATCGGGGTGATTAAAGTCACCCATGAGAACCAGGGCCTGTGATCTAGTAACTTCTGTTAGTTGCTGGAAGAAAGCCTCGTCCACCTCATCCCCCTGGTCTGGTGGTCTGTAGCAGACTCCCACCACGACATTACCCTTGTTGCTCCCACTTCTAAATTTAATCCAGAGACTCTCAGGTTTTTCTGCAGTTTCATACTGGAGCTCTGAGCAGTCATACTGCTCTCTTACATACAACGCAACTCCCCCACCTTTTCTGCCCTGCCTATCCTTCCTGAACAGTTTATATCCATCCATGACAGTACTCCAATCATGTGAGTTACCCCACCAAGTCTCTGTTATTCCAATTACATCATAATTCCTTGACTGTGCCAGGACTTCCAGTTCTCCCTGCTTGTTCCCCAGGCTTCTTGCATTTGTGTATAGGCATTTAAGATAACTCACCGATCGTCCTGCTGTCCCAGTGTGGGGCAGGAGCCCTCCCCTCTTGCACTCACCTACTTGTGCTTCCTCCCGGTATCCCACTTCCCCACTTACCTCGGGGCTTTGGTCTCCTTCCCCCGGTGAACCTAGTTTAAAGCCCTCCTCACTAGGTTAGCCAGCCTGCTTCCAAAGATGCTCTTCCCTCTCTTCGTCAGGTGGAGCCCATCTCTGCCTAGCACTCCTTCTTCTTGGAACACCATCCCATGGTCAAAGAATCCGAACCCTTCTCTCCGACACCATCTGCGTAGCCATTCGTTGACTTCCACGATTCGACAGTCTCTACCCCGGCCTTTTCCTGCCACAGGGAGAATGGACGAGAACACCACTTGCGCCTCAAACTCCTTTATCCTTCTTCCCAGAGCCACGTAGTCTGCAGTAATACGCTCAAGGTCATTCTTGGCAGTATCATTGGTGCCCACGTGGAGAAGCAGGAAGGGGTAGCGATCTGAGGGTTTGATGAGTCTCGGCAGTCTCTCCGTCACATCACGAATCCTAGCCCCTGGCAAGCAGCACACCTCTCGGTTTTCCCGGTCAGGGCGGCAGATAGATGACTCAGTCCCCCTGAGGAGAGAGTCCCCGACCACCACCACCCTCCTCCTCCTCTTGGGAGTGGTGGTCGTGGAACCCCCATCTCTAGGACTGTGCATCTCATGCCTTCCAGTCAGTGGAGTCTCCTTCTGCTTTGTTCCCTCAGATGTATCATTCACTCCACTCTCTGCACTAGTACCTGTGGAGAGAACATGAAAACGGTTGCTCATCTGAATATGCGTTTCTGGTACATGGACTTGTCTCATACTCTTTCCTCTTCTGGAGGTCACATGCCGCCAATGGTCCTCACTGGCCTTCTGTCCCCGCTGCGTAGCCTGCTCTGAATCCTCAGAACACTGTGCCCGCTGAAGCCGATCCTGACGTCTATCCAGGAACTCCTCATTTTCTTTTATGGAAGGCAGGGTTGATACTCGTTTCTCCAGACCTTGAATCTTCTCTTCCAATATGGAGATCAGCTTGCACTTTGTACAGACAAAGTCGCTTCTATCCTGTGGAAGAAAGACAAACATGGCACATCCTGTGCAGGTCACGACAGCGGATCGCTCAGCATCCATAGTCCCTTCCTTTGAAGAGTTTCCTCACTCAGCTGGTTCACAGCTGACTGACTGTCTTCTTAGAAGAGCCTGGAACAAAGCACTCCCAAATCACACTATTCATTGATTGGCCGAACCGGCGAGATGCGGCAAGTAAACAAACCGGCCCGGCCCGACAGGGAGCTTACCCTGGCAAGCCGCGTGCCGAAGGTTGCCGATGTCTACCCTAGGGTTTTTTCACTTTCCTCTGCAGCATGGTGCACAAGTCACTTACTGGTTTGAACTAGGGTAAATGGTTGATTCTCTGTAACTTGAAGTCTTTAAATCAAGATTTGAGGACTTTAGCAACTCAACCAAAGTTTATGGGCATATTACAGGAGTGGGGGTTGGTGAGGTTCTGGGGCCTGCAATGTGCAGGTGGTCAGAATAGATTATCATGATGATCCCTTCTGGCCTTAAAGTCTATGAGGGAAAGAGAAGGTAAATTTAAAAATATATATATTATACATGGCAAGGTATTACAATGTCCACTGCAATATCCTATACAGACAGTAACAGGAGGAATGTTTAAAGCAACTATTTGTAAATACTGATATAGCCAAAATTGTTCATGTTGTTAGCATTGTGACAGACATATCACTGTATTGCTTTTTATTAACCACTTATTTATTGAATATGCAATGTTGTAGCCATGTTGATCCCAGGAAATTTATTGAGACAAGATGGGTGAATGAATATCTTTTATTGGACCAACTTCTGTTGGTGAGAGAGAGACAAGCTTTTGAGCTTACACAGAGCTCTTCCTCGGGGCTTGTGTGTAAGCTCAAAAGCTTGTCTCTCTCACCAATAGAAGTTGGTCCAATAAAAGATACTACCACACCCACCTTTTCTCTTTATGTTGGGAGGCAGTTGGATACTATATTTATTCACTATGGTCCACAAGTGAGGTGGACTATTTTTATCTATAATATACATAACGCATTTTTTAAAAAGGACTCATTACGTAGTTACTTAACAGACTGGAAAGGCTCCAAAGGTTTAACGAACAGTCTGATTACATACCTCACAGACCAGCACCACATACTCTCCTGCGAGTTTAGCCCATAGTTAATTACTCTATACAACATATAATTAGCCATGTGCTAGGCTCGTTCTATGTGGTAGCACATGGCTATACATAATACTACAATCAGTTAAGTGCTAGACTATGAGCTAATAAGCAGAGACCCTGTAGGAGAGCAGTGCTGGAATGCAGGAGCACTCTGATGGCATATAAGTATATACAGAGTACCAGGCACACTATATGGTTAGACTATGTTAGCAAAGGTACTCCAAAATAATACGGCAACTGTGCAATTCTCCAGATTCTGGCTATGGCATACACATTTTACCTACACTAGCTGCAAAAAAAGAGGGATGCGCTGTAGTTCAAGAATTATTTTTGAAATGTATCTTGCACCTCTAGAACTTTTGCTTTTAGCGTTCGTGGAAATATTGTCATAAGTTACAACTACTGTACCAGAGAAAAGTAACTGAAGAACTACGTTAAAAATACAAGCTGAAATAAGGTCTACATTCTTCACCACAATTTCCAATTACGGTGTCTAGGCAATGCAGAAAATAAGATATCAAATTAACTCATTTCCAGAATTTCCTAGCTTTGCCCAGCAACAGCAGGCTGGGCTAAGATCTCAACATCAGCCTTAACTATGAATTCATAGAGTTTGTTGGCTTGCACCACAATCTTAATTAATCAGTCTTTCTGTGTTTAAATAGGACAAGGTAACAATAGAATTTCTGGATGAATTGCGATTCCCTAGGACTGCATAGCACAACTGCATTCAGTGTGACAAAGGAACATGCCAGTTTTATTTGCCTGTTCAAATGTGCCAGCTTTAGTTTTAGCAGTTTAATTTGTGGCAGTCATGTTTGGAATATTGTGAAGTATTCACAATGGTTCTCATAAAATCAGTTTGTAGACAAAGTTTACACAGTGGAAAAGAAAAGCAGTGTATTTGGCAGTTAGAAAAAATATCCCTGTTCCTGTCCACAGCTGGTCTCAACGCTGCTGCTGGATATTTGGGAGATAAAAGCTCATTTTGGAAGCATGAATAAGCTCAAGAAGCCTTTTTATTATCTTTTGCCATGTTTTCTAGAGGATATGAAAATGTGTAATGATATTGTCCTCTCAGCTCTGTTTACGCAGGAATAAAACAAAACCCATGATTCAAAAATTAACACGGTACTCAAAAGCTAGGGCTAAGAACTGCAAATTAGTTTATGTAAAAGTAATGAAAAGGCTAGTGAAATTCTGGCCCCACTGAAGTAAATGAGAGTTTAGCCATTTACTTCAACAGGGCCAGGATTTCACCCACTGTGTTTAATGTAAAGAAAGTTTTGATTTATGTAAACATCCTAAAGAATCATTTTCAGAACACTGGTTTGATAATAAATAAAAACAATCAATGGTGGCAATTAAAAAGACTAAATATTTACCATCTACAGTTGTTATATTATTGTGGTATTACCTATCAGAATGCCATGCAGAAACATCATCTAGTTTTAATAGAGCCCTTTGTATTTTTCCCCTTTTGTTTTCTTTCAATATCTCATGGAATTGATAATTTCAGTCCTTCAAGTCCTTACACATTTCCTGGAGGACTTCTCTGTTCGGTGATCATGATTTTATCCCATGCGCTACCATTTCCTGGCTAGACTAATTTCTGCGAAGCCTTTAGAAATGGTCTCTCTCACCTTCCTTTGTGAATTTGGGGTTCTATTAAGCAGATATTATATACACAGGCCTTTAAAGTAGAATCTTGTGTATTTGGCTTCCATAGCACCTGGCTAAGTTATTCAGCAGAAAACTGAGCTTCACTGCAAAACTATTTTGTGGGGCATCTGCAAATGCTTCCAGTACAACGCAGTTCTGGTGAAAATTTTATTATAATTTCTGTCCTCTTTTCATGAAACTTTAATCCTAATTCACCACAGCCAAAATGTTGCCTTCCAGAGCTATGAAAGATACTGTCTGACTTTCAAAGTTAATCTAGCTCTGAGCTGGAGTAGATACACAGAACCTCAGGAACAAAAGCCATTTCAGCATTCTTGAATGGGAGTCCAGCCCCTTAACTCTTAAACTTGATGCACGCACTGGTTCCTTGAGTGACTGCACTCCTGCTCATCTGCAAGCCTGACACTCTGACCACTCAGAAGGTACTATGCCAGTTTCAATAGGGCATAGGTGCCATTCAAAAATGGGTTTAGAGGGGCAGCCTGCATATTGCAGCAAATGCCATATCTTAGGACAGAAGTTCCTCCTATTATCATGTAATGCCAATTTAGGGACACATGCTTCCTGGCATGATATCACATTGCATCTGTAGATGCTCATGGCCATCAAAGAATGCATTTCTGCTGATTCTCCTCCTTCTCCCTTCATCTCCTTACTTTGTATGTATCTTTCCATTGATTTGCTACAACTCAACATATCCCTGGCACTCTCCATAGTACAGAGTATTATACCTTTAGGAAATCATATGGGAAGTAACCTATAGCTGGACCTCTTTTCTACCCATATCTCAACATACAAAAAAAGTTGTACCTACAGTAACATCCAACCTCCCTACTCCTAACTACCATCTAGAAATGGACCAGAAATCTCTACACCTTCACCTCTCATCTTGGGAGTGAAGACTAATGTTATGATGTAACCACGTAATGAATATGTGCAAAGGAAGTACAAGCACTGGCAGTGGTGAGGAAAGAAATTTCTAGCTTGTACATGGATGGTGAAATGCAAAGCAGACTTAACAATGATGTTGGAACCTTAACTGAGCATTGTGTGATGTTTTTGCATTTAAATTTTCAGCCCTATTAAAGGAGTCATTGCCATGGGAAATAGAGAATGATTTATGTAAAGACCAGCATCAATCACTAGCCGTGATGAGGAAGATAAATGAGTGTTTGCTATTCTCTCTCACTTGCACCCTTCTAAACTCTTCTTTAATTCTCCCACGTACTGCCACTATTCCCTAAAGGACTTTAAATTGGGCATTGTATCATGGAAATGCTATATTGTTCCCTGTTTGCTTTGCTTTTTTCCCTCCCGTCAAATGAATAAGAAGATTCTGTCTGAGCTCTATCATGGTAAGCCATTGGTAGAATGTAGGTAACAGAAGGAAAGCTCTAATATGGAGCAGCCTAGGTAGGACAGGCTCGTGAACCATAGCACTCTTCCTCGGCATAAGTAGTAGCTTGAAACTGATTCAGAAGAGCACTTCTAGACAGTTTGAAATTGCTTCCAGCAATGGAGGGAAGCTCTTCTCTTCAGGAGCATAGGGAGGAATCACATTGCTGGTAAGCCTTCTGTTAGAGGGACTCTAGAAGAGACATTTGAAAATTAAAAGAAAGAGGTGAGACAACGAAGGAAAAGAAGGTGCAGAGCAAAGAGGACACTTGAAATTGAAGGCAGAAATATTTAAAAGGGAGAGCATTATGGGCAAACACAGGCACTTTTCTATATAGAAAAGTTTAGGTGCCATATTCCTGAAATGACTGACTCCAAGTGCACCATTGAATCCAAGAGCTCAGGGTCAGTAAATAGCTTTCCGCAGCTTTGATTTAGTGAACAAATCCTTCCAGGAAATGCATCTTTGGTAAATATATGTTGCAGAAGTAGTATAAAATTTTTCAAGTACATTGTTAAAGCTTAATGGAGTATGGCGTACACTTAATAGGGAATTAAGCTATAACAATGCACATCAAAAACTTTATACTACTGCTGTAAAACTACTTATTAAAAAAGATACAGCCAGCAAAGTTAACCTTAATTTTTATAAAATAGCTGTGCTGTTCACATTTTGCAGACATTCAAACCTAGCATATCTCATTTTGTTCAGTTTTCTAGAATTTCCTCTGGATTAGCTCCTCATTTTAAGTTTAGTAGTCACTCTGCAACATAGAGCAATATATATATGAACAGAACTCTACTCCTCTCAAGAAGGGGGTGAAAAAGACATCTCTCAGCCACAGGATTACCTAAACGAGACCTAGTTCTTATTCATTAGTATGTCTTTCTAAGGAACTGACCGTGTGAAGTGCTCAGAATACTTGAACACCACTAAAGACAATGGGATTCGAGAGTGCTCAAATCTTTGCAGAATCAAGCCCAAACTGAGCTGCTAGCTGATGTTATTTCAGCCAGAATGGCTGTCATAATTAGGGCCCTACCAAATTCACAGTCCATTTTGGACAATTTCAGTCATAGAATTTAAAAAATCATAAATTTCATGATTTCAGATATTTAAATCTGAAATTTCACGGTGTTGTAAGTGTATGGGTCCTGACCCAAAAAGGAGCTGGGGGGGGGGGGGGTTGCAAGGTTATTGTAAAGGGGGTTGTGGTACTGCTACCCTTACTTCTGTGCTGTTGTCGGTGGTGGTGCTTCATTCAGAGCCAGGCAGCCGGAGAGCGGCGGCTGCTGGCCGGGAGCCCAGCTCTGAAGGCAGACCCACCACCACTAGCAGCAGCGCAGAAGAAAGGATGGCATGGTATGGTATTGCCACCCTTACTTCGGCGCTGCTGCCTGCAGAGCTGGGCCCTCAGTCAGCAGCCGCCACTCTGCTGCCTGCAGAGCTGGGCAGCCAGAAAGTGGCGGCTGCTGAGGGCCCAGCTCTGCAGGCAGCGGCGCAGAAGTAAGGGTGGCATAGTACGGTATTGCCATCCTTACTTCTGCGCTGCTGCTGACAAGGTGCAATCTTCAGAGCTGGGCACACAGCCAACAGACGCCATTCTCCAACTGCCTAGCTCTGAAGGCAGTGCAGAAGTAAGGGTGGCAATATTACAAGCCCCCTAAAATAACCTTGTGACCCCCCCTACAACTCCCTTTTGGGTCAGGACCCCCAATTTGAGTATCAGTGGTCTCCCCTGTGAAATCTGCATAGTATAGGGTAAAAGCACGCAAAAGACCAGATTTCACGGTCCATGACATGTTTTTCATGGCCGTGAATTTGATAGGGGCCTAGTCATAATGAATATGAGAAATATGTTTTGGACCTTTCTTTACAGCAGAGAGTGAATCTTTGCTGACAAGTCTGATCCATTTCCTATTTCAGCTGAGTTATGCACTGCTGAGTCAATCTGCTACGTTCCTCTTTCTAACTTCTGTGTTACAATGGGAACTAAACCTCCATCTTAGTGCCATATCCAGTACCGGGTTTCCCTTCTGAGAGAAAGTAGAGGTAAACAACGACTTTTGCAAAGATTCTAACAAACAGCTATATTTTTTCCAGCTATTCCTGCTATACTCATTAGGAACACAAAACCAAAATATATAAGGGCCTAGATTGCAGTATCATTCCATACTACTCCTCTGGCTGCTCTCTGCCTCATCATGGTGGGATTCAAACAGCAACACACCACAATAGTTGAAGTCATCTGTGGTCAGAAAGAAAACCAGTACAAACTGCATGAAACATGTACCAATCTCCATGCGATATACCATCTACAAGGCCTTGTATGGTTTTCCTGTAATAGGAAATACCCTAGTAGATTTGGTACACAATTAATGTTGTTTTGCTTTATATTGAGAATTACTTACACTGAATTATTCCTCGTTCACTGTTGCACCAGATGTTCTAAACATGTACCCTACAAGAATAATCTGGGTTCTACCAGAGAAAAGTGTTGTTATAACAAACAAAACCACATTCTGACTTCAGTTTCCCCTCGTCACTACATCAGAGTGAATCATGAATCATTCTCACTTCTGTGTGGGAACCTTTGTAAGTTTCCATTCCTCCCCCCACCTCCATTACTTTCTTTTTCCCCCTCCCAACAAATAATCCTTGACTAGCAATTTCAGGAAGCACCTTGACTTCATTCCATTGCTCATGCTGGGGTATATTTTCTTATGGTAATGCTTCCTATATATGCTCTAGACCAGGGGTCTCAACCATGCAGCCCACAGATTTATTTGCTGCGGCCCGCCAAGCTCCCCCCCTGCCCCCCCCCCGGAGTTATTTCCTGCGGCCGCCAAGCTCCCCTCACCCGCAGCCCCCCCTCCTCCCCAGCGTGCTGCATGCCCACTCCTCTGCCCACCTCCAGGCGCTTCCTGACACCAAACAGCTGTTTGGCGGTGCTTAGCACTTTCCAGGAGGGAGCGGGAGGAGCTCAGGGGAGGAGGCAGAGAAGAGGTGGGTCAGGAGCGGGGAATTGGGGAAGGGGTGGAATGGGGGTAGGGCAGTGGGCGGGCTTTTGTATCTTTATATGAAAAGGTGTCAGTGATGTGGCCCTCAGGCCAATGTACTAGTCCTCATGTGGCCCTCGTGGTGATTTGAGTTTGAGATCCCTGCTCTAGATCTCTCCAAGGCAACTAACGTTTCAGAGGTCATAAAAGATATCATGTACATCAAATGAAAAATTTAAATATCAGAACTGCTTTGTCCCTCACCTCTTCTGTGACTGCACATTTCTGAGAGGCCTTGGTTACTGATCTCACCCTAGGAAGGCTATGAATAGAATTCTATAGAATGGAATGAGACAGAGATATGACAACTAGGATTTTTCTTCTTTTCTTGGCCTTGAGCAACAGATGCTGATCAAGCACCTCCCACAAGAGTGTATTAAGAAAGATTAATATTAAGAGAGAATATTATTGGACACTGGTGGATTAAAGCAGTTTGCCTGCTTCTTCTTTTACTAATGGAACATATGGGGAAGCAAAGGACTGGAGTGAAATATGTCTTAACGTGGATTAAACTGTGCATCTTTTGGAGAAGTGTGAAGCACATATTAGTTTGTCTCTGTATGCTTAAATGATTGGCAAGTGGTACAGGACTGAATGTATGGAGAGCTATCAGAAGCAGTGATATTTAGGTTGCTAATGAAATCATCTTTCTCTCCTCTATGCAACCATACAGTGCAATGGATGCCATCCTCTTTTCCGTTCTAGAAAGCGGGACATCTTGGTTAATGGCAGCCTTGTTCAGTTTTTCTTCTCAGTTTCTTGTGACTGAAATTGTAGATGTCAAAAAGTGTGCAGATAAGATTGATGATTTTTGCTATAATTTACAACCACCATTGCAGATGGTATAGTAGGGTTTTAAGGCATTTTATTTAGAGCGCTAACATACCAGTCTTCAGGTAGAACCAGTCTCCAAGCAGTAAAATATGGGTTTTCACAACTGTGCACAGTCACTACCCAGCTCTGTGCTTCGCCACAACAAACACAAGGAAAAAATATGGAGGAATTCAGCTCAGTCCCAGCTGTTCCTGAGCAGCAAAGCAAATACCTGGATCAAGGACATTGCCTGACAGATGGAACAGAAAAAATGCAAGAGACACTACTGCATCTATCATCAAGAAAACAGTGGCACATACAAATGCCGATATTTATGGCTGAATAGGATGTAACAAACACCCATAAGTCCTGCTACAGAAAGTAAAAACTTGTTCCACATTCATCAAGGCTCCAGTCCTGCAATTTTCTCCATGTGGGCAAACTCCTGTGCTTCTGCTTCCAGTGTAGCTCTGCATGGGCAAAGAGGATCCACCCATGCAGAAGAAGTTGCAGTTAAAAAGACAAAAGAACTGACAAATAAGTGATTTGGTATATGGCGCTTCTTCTAATGAAAAATTGACTTGTTCCACTGGTCTAGAAACCATGCAACAAGGAAAGCTTGTGCTATCTCCAAACGTATTAGCATATCGTCTTCTGACAAAGCAATCTGTGTGAGCTAAATGTCATAGCACATAAACAGAAAGAGTAGAAAATAGAAAAGAAGTGGCACAAAGAATGGATGCCAAAAAAAATGCAATTACACTTTCCATGACAAAATAAATGGGGAAAAATTAAAAAGGTACAAGTGATCTTTTTATGTGCAATGCACATTCAATCCATGTATTGAAGTGGCTTGATCAGCAGGTTTTGAATATTAATACCCCATGTCTGAAAACACTAGTTAACATACCGCTATCTAACTTAAGACGAGCATGTTTGCCTTTAGGGATGATGGGTTGTACTGATGTTGCTATTCAGGACTAATTCTTCACTGCTCTCAGTACAAGCTCAATGACAGATTTTCATTGTAGACTAGTTCCCATATTTATTCTGCATGTGTATGGTACAGGAAAAGTCCATCATGCTGCTTTGTAAACAGATTTTTCTCTTTTATAGAGACCAACAGTAGTAATTTACATGTTTATATAAATGATCCCAAAGTGTTTTACAAACTATTTATCAGAATCACTTATTCCCCACTGAAAATCAGCCACCTTTAGCAGATAGAAAATATAGCAGATAGAAATCTATTGAAAAGCATGCAGCTATACTATGTAATTTTGGACAAGTGAAGAGTACCATTTTCAGCTGAAACTCCTGGAAAAAGTGTGGCTTTAATTCATACATAGCACCAAAGTTAATACTACTATTGCTATAAAATGTGTAATTAGTTCTTTAATGACCAAAAGCTCTGTATCTTGATTTTGTGTCTCAGCTGAAAGACGGCATCTTCAACAGCCAATGTCCCCAACAGCACTTTGGAGCACTGGATCAGTACTGACTCAAGAGAATTACTGCCACATACTGAATCACCATATCCTACAGCACTCTCTGGCAATCTTCTACTCAAGCACTGCCCCACATGTGCCCAAGGTATATGCTTCACTCTGCAGGTTATACAAATAGTACTCCGAACAACCCAGGAAAGAATCATGCAGTTCCTTCAGCAAAACTTCTCAATAACCTGAGCATTCAGCTGAGTGCTGTTTAAGATAGTGAAACACATTCTGGCACTTCTTGTTGTTTCTTTAGTGGATTGCAACAACGTTTTTTTTTTAACCATTTTGTTTTAAAGGAAAAAGTAGTACAGACATTCACAGAAATACTCTTGTAATTAACACTCGTGCTTTACCTAAATAGATCAATCCAAATCCTCCCTGGCCAATTATATTGCCCAACCTCCACTCTTTTCCTTCAGTGTCTTTCATGATCATCCCTTTGGGAAGGGGAACAGGGAGCTTGCTTTTTCCACGCCCTTTAGGTGGCATCACACCTTGAAAGAAAAGAAAATGAAACCATTATGAAAGAAAACGAAACCTTCCAATTCCCTTGTTCCAAAACAAAAATCATAGTTAAGTCTTCCAGAGCCTTGCACCTGGGTAATAACTTATTCCTATGCAAAGAGGATTTAAAATGCTTCCAAATGAGAATGGTAGTGTTTTATTCCAGTTCAAAGTGAAGGTAAAAGACTACATAGACGAGGGGGATAGTCCCATTCACGCAACAACATTATTACTTGGTGTGTGGCTGAGACAGAGGGACGGAAGAAAAGTTGCACTGAAAGAATCTACAAACATGCAACCTGGCATGAGTTCACAGTACAGCCTTTAAACCATGCGTTGGTAATTTAGGAATATGCACCATTATAAAAATAACCAATGGACTACAGAACAACCACCTGTGTCTGCACTCTATTCTTTATTAAGCTCAGTGAGTTGAGATACATCAGCAGAGGTGGCTTTGGGGTCTAAAAATCTGGATTGAAATACCAAGACCCCACTCTGGAACCACATGTTCAAAGGTTGGCAGGCCTGACTGAGCCGGAGCCCTTTATCCTTTTGAGCTAGATAAACTGGATTCCCTGTAATTTACAGCAAAGTGGGCTTTCACACAAGTCCTGAGTGTTTACCTAGTTCTTGCTGTACGTGGGATTTTTCAGACATCACTCTCAACGCACTTTACACCACAGGTGGCTGGTGCAATCTGCCCTGCACAGGTCTCTTGCACCTTTTTCCAGGGCTGACTTTGGCCTGAGTGGTTCTCTTAGCCCACCCCCACAGCTGCACGGGATGGCGAGCGCCGCCGGGGAGACTAACAGCTGCCGAGGCAGAACAGATCTGCTAAAGGAGATGGCAACAGACTGGGGAAGGCTGCCCAGATGCTCCTACTCCCCGGTCTGCTCCAGGCGATTTCCAAACAACTCCCCCAGCTTCCCTCCCACCCTGCAGCCTTGCTCAGGCCGCCCCCGGCTCCCTCCGAGTCACAACCTGCCCCCCATCCACTCCCCGGCTCCCCCAACTCGTTTCGGAGGATTGCTCCTGCTCTCCACTCCCACGCCAATCCCTGCACCTACTGGGGAGCCCTCGCGGGCTCCTTCTCCAGGACGCCGCAGCAGCCACAGACTCTTCCCAGGCCGGGCCGATCCGAGCAGCCCCACCAGCTCCCCGAGACACTAACCGGCCTCGGCTCCCGCCCCGAGCCCGGCCCCTCCTCAGGCTGGCGGCGCCTCTCGCCCTCCCGGTGTCCGCAGAGCGCAGGAGCAGCGTCCGGAGCAGCCCAGGAACTGGAGCGCGTGGGCAGCGCCGCGGCCCGGCAGTCACATGGGGGATGAGTGACAGCAGCCGGCGGGCGCAGGAGGAGGCGTGTGAGGGAGGCGCGCTGGGCGCGGCTCGGGGACAGCGGGCACCGCTCCCTGTGGGAAAGCCCCGGTGCCCGGCGACGAGGGCAGGGGAAGTGCCTGGGAAAGGGGAGCCGCGTTTCAGCGGGACAGACTCAGCTCCGCACAAGAGAGTGCGAGGTGCGCCTGATGTGCGCGCCCACCCGCCAGGAGTTAAAGGGGCCTGACTGTCATTAATGGGTGTCCTAACTCTGATTGGACGGGCGCTCTCTGAACATGCCCCGCTTCAGCGTGAAGTAGTCTAAGTATTAAACCAATATTAAAGAATGAAATAAAGTGCCTGACTGTTTGGGGGCCACATGTTCCCTGCCCATGGAAACCCTGGGAAGGCATGGAAGCCAGGGTGAGAGAAAGAAGCTCTGAGTGATGTTTCTGTCATAAACGCACACACTTTCTGGAAGTGTCCTAGTTGGTAACTATGACTCTGTTCAAGTCCATTGTAAAGAATTCTTACTTCAGTGGTGACTGTATAAGGGCCAGGGGGTATAAGGTGTGGCACATAATACACGTATTTTTTGAAGGGAGCAGGAGAAGGATCCTTATAGAAACCAAAGAGTAACAGTCAGGGCTGGCTCTAGATTTTTTGCCGCCCCAAGCAAAAAAAAAATTTGGCTGCCCCTACTTTTTTTTTTTTTTTGCTTTTACATGTTTGCACTTTGCAATGGTTTTTGTTTTTTTCCCCTACTGCAGTTCCTGGGGGTGGATGTCATTTTGGGAAGCAGCTCCCCAGGTTTGTTTGGAAAAGGGCAATTCCTGGGGGACACAGAATTTGTTATGAGTGAACAGTACCCGGAGTCTTTCAGTTGGTGCAGTACCTAGCAACATGCTTGTATAAGGAGAAGCAGTTACTTTGTGTGGGAGCAGAGAGGTAGGCATGAGGCTGGGGGGAGAGGGATTGTTGTGGGTGTTGTATGTATGGAAGGAGAGGGGCTGTTGTGCAGATGTATGTGTGGAGAGTGGAGTTGTGAGTATGGGGATGGGTGTGGGGGGAAAGAGGAGGAATTGTGAATGTGGGGGAGTGGAGCTGTTGTGGGGATGTGTGTAGGTGGAGAGTGGGGCTGATGGTGTGTGCATGAATGGGGAGTGGGGCAGTTGTGTGTGTTTACGGGGAATGGGGCTGTCGTGGGGTGTGTGCAGGAGGTGTGGGGCTCTTGGGGCTGGGGGAGAGGGGGTGAGGACAGACGCTAGTCATGACCCCAGGCAGTGACTTTGCAGAGGGCGGACTCCGGGCTCCTTTCCAGGCATCCTGCTGAGCATCCTCGGCCCCAGCAGCCGTTGCGGGTTGGCGGCCCTGGCCCAACCCGGCCGCAGGTGACAGCAGCGCAGAGTGCTGGCCCCAAGGCAGCCCTTCTTTCTGGGCCGCAAGTGGTGCCTGGGTAAGGTCAGGGCGGCAGTAGAGGACGCTTCTGGCGGTTCAATGTCCCGGAACAACCAGCGCCACCCCCCGCTCGCTGCCACCTGCCGCCGGGCCCAGTGCCTGGGCACCATGACACCCGCCCTCCAACCCCCACCTCCGGCTGCAGTTAACACCGTGACAGGACCTGCCTGGGAGCGGCGGCCGGGCCCCCGCAAATCCCCGCTCCGGAGCTTCCAATATGGGCCACAGTAGAATTTATAGACAAGGATGGCTGGAATGCCGCCCCTGGAAACGTGCCGGCCCAAGCATGTGCTTGCTTTGCTGGTGCCTAGAGCCTGGTAACAGTGAAACTTAGCAGAAACTACGTGAAAAAATCTTGTTAAATCTGAATACAGAGGAATGATATGTTTTCTCAAGAAACAAAACTTGTGGTTGTGTTGCTGATTTTTTCCTCTTATGGAAAAAATGAGAACTGGGGCTGATTTTCTTTCACTTCCTTGGAAATAATGACAATTTTATGAGTGTTGTGAAATCAGTAAATTAGTGGAAAGTTGGGGTTTAATGTAAAACTCTTTAGTCCAAAAATAGCTGTAAACTCTCTTGAGCTTTTAACTCATGAACAAGGACAATGCCACAAAATGAAAACAGGTTTGTATAGCTCTGCAAAAGAAGAGCTATATTTAAAATAGTCATTGGAAACCAAAAGCAAAAGTGAAACTACAAGTAAAGACACAAGGCTCTGATTCATTGCTAATGAAGACGCTGGCATATGCAGCCTGCACCTATTTTTGTACATTCAAGTCAGACTGCATAGACTCTTGAGTGACTCATTTAGCCACATAGAGGCTTGTATAGCTGCATATGTAGCTGAGGTTTAGGGTCTTCGTTGGTTTCAAATGAAAACCGTGCTATATCATTTTCTTATATAACTAAAAGAAACTGCAGTTTTATTAGGGTGACCAGAGAGCAAGTGTGAAAACTCGGGACAGGAACAGGGGGCTAATAGGCACCTATATGTAAGCGGGGGAATAGTCCCGCTATTGTGGGGAACTTTCCTGGCTTCTGCATTACCGCAGTGAAATGGGCTAGCGGAAGGATCTGAGTCCTCGCTCCCACTTCCTTTACCCAGAGGCCTCCCTGTCCTCGAGGACTCCCCTTGCACTCTCCTGTCTGGCAGAGTCCTTGTAACCCCAACAAGGCTGGGCCCAGGATTCCTGGGGGGCTCGACCCCCCAACCTTGCTGTGGTCACCTAGCTCAGGGGCTAGGGTGTCCCCACTCCAGGGTACTCTCTCTGCATTTCCCTAACCCACAGATCATTGCACACAATTTAAAGCAAATGCAAATTATTTAATCAACAATTAATTTTAAAATGAGTAAGGAAAAAATGGGAAAGGTTAAGAAAACACATCACCCCGCTCTGTGGCAGGGAACATCCCAACAGTGTCTCTGCAATGTCAGGGCAGTTCAGTCTGTTCCTGTGTAAGTCTCAGGCCTTGGCTGTGCTGCAGGGACGCTGTGGCTTGGATACGTGCTCTGGCGGTGGCCACACACTCGCAGGCTCTGGGTGGCAGGACCCTTCTTCCCAGCGTTGCCCCCGCCCTGTCGGGGTTTAGATCCCCCTGCAAGCCTGGCCTGCAGGGCCTCTTGGCTGAGGCATCTCCCTGCGCTGGGCCCGCTGCCCAGGGTCCCCCTCGCTGTCCCCAGCTGCTCACCGCACCCGGCTCCGGACTGCTCCAGCCCCAGCTCCACTGCTCTGGATCAGCTCCAGCTCCTCTGCCTCAGCACGGCTACGGCTGCTGCTGCTGCTGCTCTGCCTCCAGCCCCCTGGGCTGCTGCAGCTTCTCCCCCCAGGGCAGGTCTGTCTCTCTGGGCTGTGCTCTGGCTTTGAGGCTGCACCTCTGCTCCCAGGGCAGGTCTGTCTCTCAGGGCTGCTTTTCTGGCCCCTCTGGATCTGGCCTGGCCCAGCTCAGCTCAGCTCTGGCCTCTGCCCTCTCCTTAGCTCGGCCCCGCTCCATCTGACTCAGGCAACTTCAGCTCACACGGAGGACGGGATCCACCCTGACCTCCTGACTCCCTGATTCGCCTGCCCGCCCTGTCAATCAGAGCTGACCTGGAGCATTGGCCTCTCCCCATTGCCCCTGGGGACTGTCAGTCCCATCGACCCTTCCCCTTTTGGTACTGGGAGCTCTGAATGTTAGTAAGGGGATAACAGTCCCCTTACATATAAAAGACAAATATCAGGACTGTCCCTACAAAATTGGGACAGCTGGTCACCCTAAGATTTATGGATACAACTCCATCCAAAGCCAAGATCATTTGAAATCACTCCCATTTTTGGTATCCTGTAAACATTTATTTGACTTGTACAATTTAAGATTACAGTGAAGTATAAAAAAGTATAGAATACAAGACGGAGAAGAGATCCAAATGGAAAATGTTATGGGTTTTTCTTTTTAAACAGGGAACAGGGCTAAGTTTGGTTTTATATTAGAAATATGGATTAAGTGGATTTTAAATAGGGAACAGGAACAAATTTTAAGCAAGTTTTTATGTGTTTATCTTTTGACAGTGGTAAAATAGTCCATTCACAACAGCAAGATTGTGCATTTGTGGCATTTTTAAAGACAGCATGTATCCCCATTAATAGCACTTCAAGACATACAAGGTCTCATTGAAAAAGTCACATTCCTGGGGTGCAGGAGGGGGCTCCAGGTTTGGGGGGGGCTCAGGGCTTGGGCAGGGGGTTGGGGCTTGGGGTTGGGCTGTGGGCTTACCTTAGGTGGCTCCCGGTCAGCAGTGCAGTGGGGCTAAGGTGCCCCAGAAGTGGCCAGCAGTCCGGCGCTAGTAGGCAGTGGGGGAGGAGGCAGGTAGGGTGACCAGATGTCCCGATTTTATAGGGACAGTCCCGATTTTTGGGTCTTTTTCTTATATAGACACCTATTACCCCCCACCCACGTCCTGATTTTTCACATTTGCTGTCTGGTCACCCTAGAGGCAGGAGGCTCATCACGCGGCTCTCACCCACAGGCACCACCCGCCCCCCGCCCCCCCAGCTCCCATTGGCCGAAAGCTGGCCAGTGAGAGTGCCGAGCCGGTGCTCGGGGCGGATGGCAGCACGCAGAGCCCCATGGCTCCTCGCTAGGAGCCAGACCTGCTGGCTGCTTCTAGGGCGCAGCACGGTGCCAGAACAGGTAGGGACTAGCACCGCAGCACCGCCGACCGGACCTTAGAGCCACCAGTGTCCCTTTAAGACCGGGTGTTCCAGTCGAAAACATACCAACCTATTCCCGGACATACCAGCCTATTCCTCAAAGGGATTAACATTACTATGTTAATTTCAGATTCACCCATGACTGAATAGCTATTGCCATATTGCACCATAATATTGGTGTCTTAAAGAAGTGCATTCCATGGTGCTCCTCCAAAGAATGAGGGATTTCACAAACATGTTTGCTTGATAGGGAGAAAAGGAGGGAAGACTAAAAATAAACATATGTATATTTATAAACAGACAACTGAAGAAATAAAAACAGAAGGATTTTATCTAGTGGTAGCTCTGCTCAAATGGGAAGCTAATGTAAGGCTATTCACCCAGTAAGTGGTTCTTTGCTCTACGATGTGGAAAGAGGAGGCAAAGAAAAAGTTCTTCCCCGGCTGCACTAGACTGGAGACAGCTCATTCTTTGACTGCCAGGATCATGATCCTATTCGCCAGCTTCCACCCTGGTATTATCCTGTCTCCTAAGAAACTTGATCCCCCAACAGTCAAGTCAAGAGTGTCTAACCCTTTCCTCTCAACTGTTGCCTCAGAGAGACAGTGGCCAGCTGTTCAAAGAGGAAATCTGATGTTATCCTAGACATGTTTCTTCAGAGAAAGCTAATTCTCAAGAGAACTGAGGCAGGGATGCTACCATGTATGAGTGTCCCTGCAGGAGAAGAGGTGTGCACAGGTGAGAGAGTGAAAATATCTGCTGCTTGGATTTTCTCTTATAATCAGAATTTACTAAAAACAAATCATCTCAAACCAGCTTGATTTTCTCCTTTGACAGATAACTGGTTTGGTGGATAGGGGGAATGCGGTGGACATAATATACCTGGACTTAAGCAAAGTTTTTGACACAGAACCACATGGCATTTCTCATAAGTAAGCTGGAGAAATGTGGGCTTGGTAGAACTACCATTAAGTGGATACATAATTGGTTAAACAATCACAAAGAGTAATTATTAATGGAATGTCAGATTGGAAGGAAGTCGCAAGTGGGGTTCCACTTGGATCTGTTCTGGATCCAGTGTTGTTTAACATATTTATTAATGACTTGGATGTAGGACTAGAGAGCATACTGATCAAATTTGCAGATGACATAAAGCTAGGGGGAGTTGCAAATACTTTGGAGAATAAAGCTAAAATTCAATGGGATCTTGATAAATTGGGGAACTGGGCTATAGAAAACAAAATGAAATTCAACAAAGATAAATGTCAGGTGCAACACTTGAAGAAAAACCAAATACACAAATACAGAATGGGGGATAATTGGTTTGGTAGCAGCACTGCTGAGAAGCAGGGCCGGCGCTTCCACTAGGCGACCCTAGGCGGTCGCCTAGGGTGGAAGGATTTGGGGGGCAGCATTTTGCCACCCTTGGCGGCATTTTGGCAGCAAGAAAAGCGGCCGCCAAGAACGTCACCGAGAACACTGAGCTGCCGCCGAAGAGCCGCTACTGGAGGTGAGCTGCTGTGGGAGCTGCCGTGTTGGGGGGGAGGCTGTCGCGGGGGGGAGTTAGCTGCCAGAGGGGGGTGGAGAGCTGCCACCGGTGGGCGGGTAGCTGGCTGCCACGGGGGGTGGGGAGATGCCATGGGCAGGGGAGGCTGGCTGCCGCGGGTGGGGGTCTGGCTCTCGCAGGGGGTGGGGAGTGCCACTGGCGGGGGGCTGGCTGCCGCGGGCAGGGGGGTTAGCTGCCACAGGCGGGGGGCTGGCTTCTGCGGGGGGGGGGAGCTGCCTCGGGTGGGGGAAGGTGGCTGCCGCAGGTGGAGGGGTTAGCTGCCGGAGGTAGGGGGCTGGCTCCCGCGGGGGGTGGGGAAGCTGTGGGAAGCGGGCTGGCTGCCGCGGGCAGGGGGCTGGCTGCCGCGGGCGGGGGGTTAGCTGCCACAGGCGGGGGGCTGGCTCCTGCAGGGGGTGGGGAGCTGCCGTGGGGGGGCT
The DNA here is from genome assembly GCA_033296515.1 of Macrochelys suwanniensis. Taxonomy (NCBI): domain Eukaryota; kingdom Metazoa; phylum Chordata; order Testudines; family Chelydridae; genus Macrochelys; species Macrochelys suwanniensis. The sequence goes on along the minus strand of CM065777.1, from coordinate 179,096,225 downwards.
GCCGCAGGCAGGGGGGTTAGCTGCCGTGGGGGGAGGGGGGAGCTGGCTGCCGCGGGCAGGGGGATTAACTGCCGCGGGTGGAGGCGGCATTAGCTGGGGAGGCGCAGGGCCGATGCAAGGAAGTTTCGCCTGGAGTGTGAAACTTCCTTGCACTGGCCATTCTGAGAAGGATCTGGTGGATCACAACCTCAACATGAGTCAACAATGTGATGGAATGCAAGTCATGTGAGCAAAGGCTGAAGGAACTGGGTATGTTTAGTTTGGAAAAGAGGAGATTAAAGAGGGGACATGATAGCCATTTTCAAATGCTTGAAAGGCTGCCATAAAAAGATGGAGAAAAAATATTCTGTCTTGCCACAAGAGGCAGTGGGTTCAAACTACAGCATAGCAGATTTAGATTAAATCTCAGAAAAAACTTCCTAACAAAAAACAGTAGGACAATGGAACAAACTGCTTAGGGAAGTTGTGAACGCTCCTTCACTGGAGGCTTTCAAAAAGAGGCTGGTTAGCCATCTGTCTTGGATGTTTTAGACACAACAAATCCTGCATCTTGGCACGGGGTTAGATTAGATGACTCTTGCGGTCCCTTCTAACTCTATGGTTCTATGATTTCATGAGTCTATCACAGATATTTGCTTTTCATGTTTTATTAGTTGGAGGTAGGGGAGCAATCATCCATTTTAGGATTAAATTTATAGCAGCATCTGCACTATAACTGGAGGTTCCTTATGCTAGACCTGTCAGTCTTGCAATGTACCAACAGTGCTATCTGTTGTGGTGTGACTTTCCCCTTTGCTTTAGTTGCATACATTTAACATCCAGCTGGAGTAAGATACTGAGGCTCTAACTAACTGAATGTGGGGTGGGGTGGGGAGAAGTGGGGTGGGAAGAGGCAGGGAGGGGAAGGATAGGCTATTGTCTATTTGGTGTATACCTTCACCTATTGTCTAGTTATTGTTGCTGACGTTGTTGATTACCTAGAGTTTTAGTAAATCTGCACTTTTTAGAGGTGTTGCTCTCTGATGCCCCATACATGTAGAGGCAGGAAGCATCATCTGGTGCTTTTTAGTTTACTAATCTAGAGTGCACCACTTTTGGCTAAATGTTTACAGGTTAAGTACTTAGGACATCCTACCGAAGACCTGATTCTGTAGTATCCGTATTCTTCAAATAGTACCCATTCATTTCAAAGAGTCCTGGTGAGATGGGTCCTGGGCTTGGTATATCTCTGCAATTGATTCCAATGAGACTACTTACAGAGTAAATTACTGCTGAACATGTGGTAATCCATGTCATTGGTTTTTAAGAAGAGAGTAACATCAGGGATGATCTAGGTATACTTAAAAGTGCCTTGATACAGGAGCATGGACTAGATGACCTTTTGAGGTCCCTTCCAGCCCTATATTTGTATGATTCTCTGAGAAAGGATGTCAGCACTGGGACCTGAATTAGAAAGTATTGTTAGACAATGGGCATTGAAATGTTGGTGATGCTCTAGTAGACCTTTCCACAGCTCAAAACACCTGACAAAGGGTTTTATTACGTGTTTTAAATTGTCTATTGTGGCATTTTCCATCTGTGTGGCATTGGCAAACAGTGGTATGCAGACCAGAAGATAGCTTTTCAGCATTACATGTTAGGGATGATCCATCAGACCTACCTTTGGATATTTGCTTTCCTAGTATATTCAGACCCCAAATATGGGTGTGATTCAACAATCCCCACCCCACTTTGCCCTCTTTAGGCCTACCTGCCATGTCTGATGCAAGGGTGAGTGGCTCTCACCAGCTCCTCTGTAGGACCAATGTTGGGATAATCACTTTTGTAACACCAGGGAGAGGAAATGATGGTTTAAACTCATAAACTTTGAGGCGAGAAGGGACAATCATGATAATCTAGTCTGACCTCCTGCAGCATCTTGCAGGCCACAGAACCTCACCCACCCACTCCTGAAATAGTCCCATAACCTCTGGATGTGTTACTGAAGTCTTCAAAACATGATTTAAAGACTTCAAGTTACAGAGAATCCACCATTTATACTAGTTTAAACCCACAAGTAGCCCATACCCCATGCTGCAGAGGAAGGCGAAAAAACCCCAGGGTCTTGTTAAAGGCACAGGACTGTGAGTCAAAAAATATTTTCTATTTGTTACTCTGTCATCGTCTTCCTGTCTGACCTTGGGCAAGTCACTTAATTTTTCTGTGCCTCATTTTCCCTTCTATAAAATGAGAATGCTAATATCCACCTCAAAGAACATTCAGTAATTAATGTTTAGTAATGTTTATGTAACAACTTCCTTTTCTGGGTTGTCTGCAAAGGGAAAACCCAGAACTGGACTGCTGGATCTAAAGGCATGAACTTTTACCAATTGAACTAAAGGACACGGGCAGGGCTGGTGCAAGGAAGTTAGGCGCCCTAGGCAAAACTTCCTTGCACCAGCCCTGCGCCCCCCCAGCTAACATGCCCCCCTCCCCCGCAGCCATTCCCCCCCCCCTTGGCGGCTCCCACCCCTGTGGGGCAGCAGCCTCCCCCCACCCGCACGCCCCTCCCCCCAACTCCCAGCTCAGCCAGGAAGCGGGAGGCAGCCGCGGCGATTCGCCCCACGGCAAGTCGCCCCCCGGCTCAGCCATGGAGCTGGGAGGATGGGCTGCAGCCACAGCCAGGCGCACACCCCCCCCCCCCCCGGGAGGCAGCCGCAGCCAGGCGCCCCCCCCCCCCGGCTCCCGGCTCAGCCGCGGAGACGGGGAGGCGGGTGGCAGCCATGGCCAGGTGCCCCCCCAGCTCTCGGCTCAGCCGCGGAGCCTGGATGGTCAGCGGCAGCTGCGGCCAGGCGCACCCCCCGGCAGGGCAACCGCGGCCAGGCACCCCCCAGCTCCCGGCTCAGCCGCGGAGCCTGGAGGGCGGGTGGCAGCCACGGTCAGGCACCCCCTCTGGGAGGGCGGGTGGCAGCCGCAGCCAGGCGCCCCCCCCGGGAGGGCGGGCGGCAGCTGCGGCCAGGTGCGCCCCCCCCCCCCGGAGGGCGGGCGGCAGCCGTGGCCAGGCGCCCCCCCCCGGGAGGGCGGGAGGCAGCCTTGGCCAGCCGCCCCCCGGCTCCCTAGGCAACTGCCTAGGGTCGCCTAGTGTGTGCACCGGCCCTGGACACGGGTAAACTTTTCGAAAGTCACCTAAGTAACTTATGAGCCTAAGGGTACGTCTATACTACAGAATTAGGTCGAATTTATAGAAGTCGAATTTTAAAACTCGAATTTATGGAATCGATTGTGTGTGTCCCCACTAAAGAGCATTAAGACCACAAGGTCGATTGACTGTGTCCACAGTAGCGGGGCTAACATCGACTTTCGGAGCATTGCATTGTGGGTAGCTATCCCACAGTTCCCGCAGTCTCCGCCGCCCATTGGAAGTCTGGGTTGCGATCCCAAAGCCTGATGGGGCAGAAAACATTGTCGCTGGTGGTTCTGGGTACATGTCATCAAGCCATCAAACGTCCCTCCCTCCCTCCGTGAAAGCAATCTTTTTCTCGCCTTTTTTCCGGGGTTTCCGTGTTTGCTACGGAAGCCTGCTCAGCTCACAATTACCGTACATCTCCAGCGTACGCCTGGACATTAGGTCTAGTGGGGATTCAGTCACGCTATAATATGGGCAGAGGGATAGCTCAGCGTTCTCAGCGTTGGCCCGCTAAACCCGGGGTTGCGAGTTCAATCCTTGAAGGGGCCATTCCGCCTGAGGCTGGTAGTCGCGGGACTACACAGCAGAAGCTCCTTGCCTTCTAGCTGCAGATGGTGCAATATGCCATAAATGGTCATGGTCGTGGGACCATACAGCAGAAGCTCCTTGCCTTCTAGCTGCAGATCGTACAATATGATTGAAATTCGTGTGCTCCTGGCCGGCGGCCTATGGTGTGGCTGGCTGGGGGCGCTTGGACATAAATGGGAATGACCAGAGTGACTCTGGTCATTCTCTTTTTTACGTTTTGTTTAAGGGAGATTCAGTACTGCCTGGAACACGGGCGGAGGGATAGCTCAGCGGTCTGAGCGTTGGCCCGCTAAACCCGCGGTTGCAAGTTCAATCCTTGAGGGGGCCAGGAGATGATGATGGATATCAAGCATATTGTACCATCTGCTGCTAGAAGGGAAGGTGCCTAACCCTTGCTCACCGCATATTGTACCATCTGCTGCTAGAAGGAAATGAGCCTAACCCTTGCTCCCCCCTCCCTCCGTGAAAGCAACTGAGGGGGGAGCAAAATATCCTTTCGCGCCTTTTTTCATATGGGCGCCATATTGCTGACTCCATTGTTATCCACCCACCGCTTCTGCTGCCACTCTGCTGTCCTGCAAACAGCATACCAGGGAAAGCATGGAGCACGATCAGATCACCGCAGCTGTTATCGCCGTTATGAACACCACGCGCATTGTCCAGGAGTATATGGAGAACGAGAACCAGGAGCTGCTAGAGCTACAGCAGGCGAGGAGGCGACAGCAGCGCCCTGAGGACAGTGATGAGGACATGGACACAGACCTCTCTCAAAAAAGGCCCCCCCGCAAGGTGGACATCATGGTGGTAATGGGGCTTGTTGATACAGTGGAACGCCGATTCTGGGCCCGGGAAACAAGCACAGACTGGTGGGACCACATAGTGCTGCAGGTCTGGGATGAATCCCAGTGGCTGCGAAACTTTCGCATGCGTAAGGGCACTTTCATGGAACTTTGTGAGTTACTGTCCCCTGCCCTGAAGCGCCAGAACACCAAGATGAGAGCAGCCCTCACAGTAGAGAAGCGACTGGCGATAGTCCTGTGGAAGCTTGCAACGCCAGACAGCTACCAGTCAGTCGCGAATCAATTCGGAGTGGGAAAATCTACAGTGGGGGCTGTTGTGATGGAAGTAGCCAGGGCGATCACCAAGCTGCTGGTACCAAGGGTTGTGAGTCTGGGAAATGTGCAGCTCATACTGGATGGCTTTGCAGCAATGGGGTTCCCGAACTGTGGTGGGGCAATAGACGGAACCCATATCCCTATCTTGGCACCGGACCACCAAGCCAGCGAGTACATAAACCGAAAGGGTTACTTTTCAATAGTGCTGCAAGCACTGGTGGATCACAAGGGACGTTTCACCAACATCAACGTGGGATGGCCGGGAAAGGTACATGACGCTCGCATCTTCAGGAACTCTGGTCTGTTTCGGCTGCTGCAGCAAGGGACTTTCTTCCCAGACCAGAAAATAACCGTTGGGGATGTTGAGATGCCTATAGTTATCCTTGGGGACACAGCCTACCCCTTAATGCCATGGCTCATGAAGCCATACACAGGTAGCCTGGACAGTAGTCAGGACCTTTTCAACTATAGGCTGAGCAAGTGCAGAATGGTGGTGGAATGTGCATTTGGGCGTTTAAAAGCTCACTGGCGAAGTTTATTGACTAGGTTAGATCTCAGCGAAAACAATATTCCCATTATTATTACTGCTTGCTGTGCGCTCCACAATATCTGTGAGAGTAAGGGGGAGACGTTTATGGCGGGGTGGGAGGTTGAGGCAAATCGCCTGGCCACTGGTTATGCGCAGCCAGACACCAGGGCTATTACAAGAGTACAGCAGGGTGCGTTGTGCATCAGGGAAGCTTTGAAAACCAGTTTCATGAATGGCCAGGATGCTGTGTGAAAGTTCTGTTTTTCCCCCGTAATGAAAAGCCCCGCCCCTTCATTCACTCTACTTCCCTTTACCCAAACCGCCCTGCCCTCCCCCCCTCGATCACCACTCGCAGAGGAAATAAAGTCATTGTTGCTTAAAAATCATGCATTCTTTATTAATTCGTAAAACAAAGAGGGGGAACTATGGGGGTAACTGCCACAGTCTCCCGGGATAGCTGGTGGAGGAAGGGAAGCACCAGGATGGGTGGTGGAGGAGCGGATGAGGGAAGGACAAGAACACACAGCACTTTAAAACTTATTGAATGCCAGCCCTTTCTTGCTTGGACTGTTCTCTTGGCTTGAGTGGTTGGGTGCACGGAGGCCGCCCAAACGCGTTCTTGGGCGTCTCGGGGATGAGGTCATGGGACTCGGGAAGGAGGGCTGTTGGTTACACAGGGGCTGTAGCGGCGGTCTGGGCTCAGGTGGCCTTTCCTGAACCCTACGCCTTTCCTCAGCCATAAGCCGGAGGATTTCCGTTTGATCCTCCAGTAGCCTCAGAATTGCATCCTGCCTTCTCTCTGCACGCTGACGCCACCTACTCTCTTCATCCCGCCGCTGTCTCTCTTCATCCCGCCAGTCATTGTCTTCAGCACGCCACCTGTCCGCACGATCAAATTCTGCCTTCCTGGACTCCGACAGTGTCTGCCTCCATGCATTCTGCTGGGCAGCTTCAGTGTGGGAGGATTCCATGAGTTCTGAGAACATATCGTCTCGATTCCTTTTTTTTTTACTTCTAATCTTCGCTAGCCTCTGGGACGGTGATGAAGGGGGTGGCGTTGAAACATTTGCAGCTGCGGGAGGAAACAAACGGGAGAGGAGTAGTTTAAAAGACACATATTAGAGAACAATGCTCCAAACATTACATATCACATGTGCATTTGGTCCAAGGTTGCACTTTGCCTGTTATATTGAGGGTCTGCCGGTTTGGTGTGAGAGATCACACAAGCAGGTCCGGCGGGCAACAAAATTCGGCTTGCAGGCAGCCATGGTAAGCCACAGTCTATAGGCTTCTTTAACCTTCATAACATGTGGGAATGTTTTCAAACAGCAACCCCCTCATTTCCCATAACAAACAGCCTTTGGGCTGGCAATTTAAAACTGGTTGGCAATTGAAAAGGGAGGGGCGGCGGTTTTCGGGTTAACGTGCAGCGCGAACCTAATCGACACCCCACACACACACACACAGACACACATCCAAGATGTTCACTGTTCCCCCTCCCCCCACCGCGTGGGTCACAGCGGGGAAGATTTCCGTTCAGCCACAGGCAAACAGCCCAGCAGGGACGGAGCCCCTCTGAATACCCCCTTAATAAAATTCCCCTATTTCAACCAGGTGACCATGAATGATATCACTCTTCTGAGGATAACACAGACAGATAAAGAACGGATGTTGCTTGAATGCCAGCAAACACCGGGACCATACGCCGCCGTGCTTTGCAAAGCAATGATTCCAGACTACGTGCTACTGGCCTGGCGTGGTAGAGTGTGTTACCACGGAGCACAGGATAAGGCTGCCCTCCCCAGAAACCTTTTGCACAGGCTTTGGGAGTACATCCAGGAGAGCTTTCTGGAGATGTCCCCGGAGGATTTCTGCTCCATCCCCGAACATGTTAACAGAGTTTTCCAGTAGCTGTAGCTGTACTGGCCGCGAATTAATCATTAAACACGCTTGCTTATAAAACATGTATTAATTAATAGAGGTACACTCACCAGAGGTCCCTTCTCCTGCATCGAGCACGCCTTGGGTGGGTTCGTAGGGTACTGGCTCCAGGGTGACAAAGAGTTCCTGGCTGTTGGGGAAAAGGGCTTCTCCGCTTCCTTGCTGTGTCTGGGCGCTATTTTCAGCATCATTATCATCATCATGCTCCTCTGTGGTTTCTGATGATCCACATACAGAGTCATACCACATGGGTGGGTCAGTGCTGGCTGCACCTCCTAGAATAGCATGCAGCTCATCATAGAAGCGGCATGTCTGGGGCTCTGACCCAGAGCGGCTGTTTGCATCTCTGGTTCTTTGGTAGGCTTGCCTGAGCTCCTTAATTTTCACGCGGCACTGTTGCCGCCTCTGTCCTGCATGCCCTTGGAGACTTTGGCATATGTATTGGTGTTTCTTCTTTTGGACCGTAGCTCTGCTAGCACGGTTTCGTCTCCCCATACAACGATCAGATCGCGTACCTCACGCTCGGTCCATGCTGGAGCTCGTCTTCGGTTCTGGGACTCCATCATGGTCACCTCTGCTGATGAGATCTGCACTCACCTGCAGCTCACCACGCTGGCCAAACAGGAAATGAAATTCAAAAGTTCGCGGGGCTTTTCCTGTCTACCTGGGCGGAGCATTGGAGCTCAGACCACTGTCCAGAGCAGTCAAATGTTGCACTGTGGGATAGATCCAGGAGGCCAATACCGTCGAATTGCATTCTCACTAAGCCTACATCGATTCGGCAATATCGCTTTAAGCGCTAATCCCCTCGTTGGGGGTGGAGTGGCGAGATCGATTTTAAGAGCCCTAGAAGTCGATGTTAAGGGCTTCGTCGTGTGGACGGGTGCACGGATCAATCGAAATAACACTAATAAATTCGACCTAAACTCGTAGTGTAGACCAGGGCTAAGTCCCATTGACTTTCAAACTCCCATGGGAATTAGGTGGCTAGGCACTTTTGAAAATGGGACTTAGGCTCATGAGTCACTTACAAACTTTTGAAATTTTATCCCTGATCCTTTAGCTCAGAGGCAGTAGTATCCTCAGAAACCTCTGTTCATGGTGTAGCTATTCACAGGTGACGAAGAGCCACATTTATGTTTGCATGGGTTACATTTATAAAGTGCTTTGACATTCTCAGGGAGCAAGTGCTATATATAAATGTAACACTCCTGCCCTGCTTCTATATTTGTTTCTCACTTTGTTTTAAAGTACTGCACATTACAACTTAGATCAATTTTCCATTTATTTTAATCTTTTCTTTCTTAAGATACTTGCTCAAACCTAAGCTGAGAAGAAAAGATTTCAGTCAATTATCTGAAATCTTGCAGTTTCACACACAAAGACCCTTAAATTTACTGCAGTATGTGAACAATTTATAACTTCTCACACTGTTGCATTGTGACACCTTTGCTGTATTTAACACTGACATTTTAGCACTTCCTCTTTTAATTCCGCCTTCCTTCCCCTTCTCCCCACTGCTCCTCCTGCTTAAAATATCATGGCTAGATTTACACTAGAGACATCTCTGTATAAAGAATATCAGCAACAAGGCATCAAGTTTCTCAGTTTCTACTGAGAAATTTATTCATGTTCGTGCACAGCTATAGCATTTCATGCACTGCTGTGAGCTTACTCAGTTGTCACTGCGCTCACTTGCCAGGTTCTCAGAACTTCTCAGGTAATTACTTTTTGGGGTATCAAGGGACATGCAACATTCAGGGGGTATGTCGCTCATCTCAGTCATTGTCTGGGTGCATTGACACACATTTTAAAGGCTCTGACATTACTCTGTGTGACTGGCCCCATGATTGAGATCACATAATTAGAATAATTAGGAAGCTCACCTCAGGATATTATCAAAGTGACCCACCCAAGCCCAAGTCCATATGGTTTGAAATAGCTAATGAGTCAGTTAATGTGCTATGTCCAGGAGTAATGGATACTCAAAATGGATGGCATGAAGGTATAAGTGACCAACTTTCTGACTGATTAAGGTTTTTCAAGTAGACAATTTTAGCATTTTGCAACTCGCAATGAGTTCAAAGTATTAAAGGCTTTTATGTGTTAAACAAAGCAAATGAAGGCAGCTGAGATTGCTAAAAGACAGACAAGAAAGCAGGCCTCTCTTTAAACAAAATATAAAAATTGGGGATCTCAGGGCTTTCATCTTCCTAACGATAACTGCAAATGAATTGGTTTTAAAGCTCTATTAAAATGCAAGAGTTGGCAACAGCAGCATATGTGCTTCTCATTAGCTCTGAGCGCCTGACTGACTGAATGACTATTGGACTGCCATTTGCCAGACCAGTAAAAGAGCCTGTAGCGAGGCAGAGTGGTCTCCCGCCGCCCCGGAGAGGGACGAGTTCACCTCAACACCAGAGTGGGCTGAGCCAGCATGTCCTGCACCCACCCCCAAGAGGTCAAGGCACAGGACAGGAAGTATAAAAGCCCGATCCCAGAGCTCACTCAGGAGACAGCCGCCGGAGAGGCCAGAGGCCTCCGGCCTAGCTCCTGGTTGGGAGACCCTGGTGACCTACAGCAGACCTGAGGACTGGCCTAATCTACTGACGCCCGATGCCAACCAGAGCCTGGAGGAGCTACCCAGCCTGCCCCTCGCCAGTTATCCAGAGGACCCCCTGGTGCTTGACCCCCTGGAGGAGCTGCCCAGCCTGCACCTCTCCAGTTACCCAGAGGACCCCATGGTGCTTGACCTCCCCTGGAGGACATCGTCCGGACCCAGTGACCTCCAGAAGGGCAGTTTGGAAGCAGCCTGGTGGCAGCCGACCCTAGTCTGGCTGCAGCACTGCCAAAGCCTATGTCAGTGTGTTATGGCCAGGATCCCCACTGACTCAGCAGCAGGCCTTCTGCCACTGCTAGGGCCCGGGCTGGGATGCAGTGGAGTGAGTAGGCCTGCGTCCCCCCTGCCACCCAACTTGTGGGTGGCAGTCTCTCCCCTCTCCCAGGCTCCTCTGAGCTGAGGGCCTGGGCTTGTTGTTTACCTGCCTTTGCTCATCCCCTGCCTGAGGGCCTGAGCCGTTGACTCCTTGTTGCCCCACCCTGATGTAGGGCCTGGGCCTGCTAATTGCATAAACTGTTACTCAGCTCCTGCCTGAGGACCTTGCCTGCCGGCCACAGGACAGTGAGAATAACTGTCTATGTTTTCCTCTACTGCTGCTGCGGTGAGAGACTCCCATGACCAGGCTAATTCCCTGTCAATAACTGGAAGGAAGTAGTGAGGCAGTGTGGTCCCCCACTGCCCTGGAGAGGACGAGCCTTGGCCAAACCTCTCTACAGAGCCCTATCAAGAAAGGTGTAGTGCCAGCTAGCTCACCTATGGAACTGTTTTAAAGGTAACTTCTGAAATGTGTGTACTTCCCAATTTCCCCGTAAGAGCATCAGTTTGCTAACAATGCCAGAGAGATGAAGTATAAAATAATAATTAAGAAAAAATGGAGAAATGACTGTGTGTGCAAAATCAGTTCTGTATCCTGAACTAGCTGGAACGGGATTAACACACTGAGGTTAAGGCTTCTGTCAACAAACGCTGAAAGAAAGAGGAATCATGGATATTCTTTGATTATCCTGGAGAACCTATGTGAAAGAACAAGAATGGGGATTCTCCCCTCTCTCCAGACATCTAAGGCCTGATCCCCGCCACACATCAGTTTAATAACTGTGTAACTTCATTTTCATTACATTACTCCTGATTTACATAATTGTAACAGAGGAGAACCAGGCACTTACTGTACACTCTATTTTGTGTGTATTTGCACATGTGGTTTTCCAATGCACATACGTGTATATAATAACTACATATCGGCATGGAAAAACATTTTTTTTCTCATTCATCTGCCTTCAAAAATGTTGAAAATGATAACACAGAGCTATTGTTGTCATCGGGCAGAGCATCTTTTATTGCATCTGCAGGGAGGTGATGTTGTCTAGTGGTTAGAGCAACAGGCTGGGGATTGGGAGTTATTTTCCCTGCGGGAATAATTCTGGGAGTCCTAATTCTGGTTCTTCCACTGACTAACTGTGACCTTATACAAGTCACTTGTTAGCTATCTCATTTTATCCATCTCATGGGAAATGGCAAGACTTGTTTTAAGGAACTTTGAGATCCTCAGATGAGAGGTAGTATGTAAGGATTATTAATACTGCTACGATCTGATTGGCTGGCATTATCTGTTATTTTATAATGGAATGTTTGATGAATTAGAACTAGTCTCCCATGTAAGCAGTTAAAAAGTATGTTGTTCCTCATAAGCTAGGAGTGAAACTAAATAAAATCTAAATTACTAGAATGCAAGAGGCACATTGCTAAACTTCCATGATGCAATATCTACCATAACAGTCATTTCAAAGGGCAGCCAAGAAAGGAAATGAAGGGACAGCAAGAGGAGCAGTAATAGCACACTGCTGTTCTGCGTCTACAAGAAACAATGGCTTCCAATTTTCCTATATAGTAGTAATGCTAACAAATAGGGTCATGAGGAAGAATTTGTCAAAGTGCTCAGAAAGAAAGGTATGTACACTCACTGAGGTCTTTTCATTTCTCATATTATCCATCTATTTGAGAGACAAAACCCATCTGTCATAGCAGTCATTGTTCGCATATCAATGCTGCTTTTTATACATAAACTTAATTATTGTGATGGGATCTATTAAATATGACTCATTTTACTGCAAGATTGATTTTTTTTCCCCTGACCTCAGAATAAATATTGATCTTCATGATCATTAAAGGTAGTGCAAGGGTCATTATATTAATAGCATATTAATAAAAAGTAGCCCTGACCATGCAATATTAATATATTTGCATTGTTATTCTCAGATCTTGTCCAGAAGGAAAGAAGTGGACTTCATCTCCTCTTCTCCCAGTAGAAATTAGGAAACTCCTGCATGTTCACTTCCATTTTGGTGAACATTTAAAAATTAGGCATACGGTGGTAAATAGCCTGTATAATATGTCCAGTGTGCAGTGTTCTGGTTTTCAGAGTGCACATGAATGCAGTGCACAAGTTGATAATTTAGGCCCCAATCCTGCAACTGACTGGAGGGCAGTGCACCCACGTGGCGTCAGTAGCAGAAGAGGAACCACAGTTAGGTAAAGAAGGATAATGAAGAGTTTTGTTGTGTATTAAGGTTAATAGTAGCTGATAGTTTGCTTTCTTTAGTTATTCATTATTGATAGTATCCTTAATAATTTATTTTAAAAACACCAATTTACTGTCGCACCACTCTCTGCTAGGTGTGGCAAATGGCCGGCACTACTATGATGGGTCCCGCACTTTCTCTTCTTGTGGGGGGGTTTCAGGGTGCCATTTCTTGCCCCTGAACTGGGGTAACAGCTATCCTACTAGTATCCCAGGGAAGGGGAGTGGAGAGGGAGGGACACGGGCCCACCCTCTACTCCGGGTCCCAGCCCAGGGGCCCTATGATAGCAGGTGAACCACTTGTACCAGTGATTCTTTCCCCTGGGCTACTTCCCTCTCCTGACCTTCAGCTTGTGGGGCTTCCTGCCTTCCCTCTGCACAAGCCAGGTGTCCCTTTACCTAGGATCTTGGTCTTCTTAGCCCACCGCAGCACTTCTCAAAACTCTCCTCCGCTTTCCTCCAAACTGCTCTTTGTTCCACCACCAATCCACTCTGCTTCACTCCTCCAAACTGCTCTCTGCTCCACCACCAAACCACTCTGATTCACTCCTCCAAACTGCTCCAACTCCTCCTCTGGCTGATTGAAGCAGGGGGATTTTATCAGGTGACTGGCTTCAGGTGCTCTAATTGGTTTCAGGTGCTTTTAATTAATCTACAGGGAATAAGGCTTCTCCTCATCCTAGATCACTCTCCTGCTGCCTTCTGGCCATGCTGTATCACATAGGACATCAGGTGATTTTTCTAATATAGGGAATCTTGGAAACCAAGTTTTAAAACTGCAGTTCCAATGACTGATTACAGCAAGATCAGTCTGTTTTTAAATGTCCCTCCAGCAATAACTGAATATTATGGCCCTATGACAAGCAGGGACACAGGAGTCACAAATCTGAGGTAGCATTTAAATAATATCAGTAACCAAAGGACCTGAGATAATAAAGTGCCCACTTTAAAAGAGAATGAATGCTTGTTTGCCTTTTAGAAATGTAGTTTTACATATGGCATTTTTTAAACATATATTTTTAGTGCATTATGTCAGGAGGTGAGAGTGAAGAAAGAAGAAAGCAGCCTCCCTTCCAAGAATACAATTAATTAGAGTGCTCCTGGGGTCATTCAGTAGGTGGCACTGTTACTGCAAAAGGACTCCCACTGACAGAATAAAACAGCAAGAAAGTGATGGAGTAAACTTGGTTAAATGAAGAAGAAATTACCTAATCTGTTTACCACTTCTCAGGTAAAGGTCTCTCTCATAATACCCACATGATCACCATTTTTTTCAAAAAAAGTGGCATTTGGCAAAAGTTAGCACACAGGGTTAGTTGAGTTTACCACAGAATTTCCGAATAGCCCACCAGGTTTTGAGCAGCTCCATGTATGACATTTCATGCAAATTATTCAATGAGTTAATTTGTGTATTTTTCAAGTAAGTAGCACATAGCTATACGCTACACACCCTGACCCCAGCAGTGGGAGGAGGTAGGATATGGAGCTGTATAAAACTTGACAGCTGTAGCTGGGCTCAGGAGGGGGCGGGGATGTGTTTGTTGGTGCTGGAGTGGGTCCTGGAGGGTGTCGGGCACTGGATTGGGTGGGTGCTGGTAAGGGTCTATGGAATGGTCTCTTTAGGAGGTGTCTGGGGTAGTTTAAGGAGAAGCTGGATGGTGCTGTTGGGGGGTGGGGGACTTGGGGATAGCTGGGGCAGGATGGCTGGGAGAGCCTGTGGCCAGTACCAGACACCCCTTACTTTCTGTCCCCACCACTGCTGCCACGGCTGGCTGCTCATTCCCCGAATCCCCATTCAGATCCAGCAGGGGGAGCAGTGAGACAGGATGCAGCCTGGCTGCCTGTAGAGAAGTCTTTAGCAGTGTCCTTCAGTGGCCAGAAGCAGCACCTGTAGGCCATTCCAGCAGCCCAAAGCCAGTCTGTGGGGATACATGACGGGGCTGCAAGATGTCTGCCACTTGGCAGCCCTGTAAGGTGCAGCTCCCATTGATAATAGTGATTGTCCAGCACCTCTGACAAAAAGACCACTTTTGAGCAGGTGCCTGAGCATGGTTTTAGGTGCTTAACCAGGCACCCAGGTTTGAAAACATTGGCTTAGTTGCCCCATTCTTACCAAGTATTTAAGAATGAAGGAATTTCTACACCCCAAGTGTTGCCTATGTAGACCAGTAATGGAGATGCAAATTAAACCAAAACAGTCGTAAAAATCTACAGACCAGAATCTGTGAGACCTCTCTATAATGACTGACAATCTGACCCAATGTATGTCTTTATCGCAGTCACTATTTTATTTAGATTCTACCTTTATTATGGAATCCTGGAATTATGTTTTTGGTAATCTTCCAATGGGAATTCAGCAATGCAGTCTTCTAAATTGCATAAGTATATAATCATCGACTTGACAATTGATTTCACATCTAAAACAATTTAGGTAGCGTTGGATGCTTTTATCCAATTCTGCTGTGGCAAACTCAACTGAGTCAACTTATCAAAATGGAGTGAGTCTAAATAATGGTACTGCTCTGCTGCACAATGGCCAAGGGATAGAAAAGGCCCCTAAAACTAAACAAAGTAGGGGACAAAATCAAAGTGGTTCCCAAACAACTGTTTACCCCAACAACCATAAAAAATTATCCTGTATAACCCTTCTACAAATCAATAACTAGCAACTGACACATGTAAGATATTGGCTTAAAAGAAGATGTGGAGGAGAATTCTTCTTCCTAGAGAGAGAGTAATGGAGCTACTTTAATTTTGTAGGGTGTCCCTTGACATTTTGGAACCCATAGAAGCCCCTTCATATGAAGAGTGAACATTTGAGGGGTTTATGGTTTTAGTGTGTGTAAGGGGTGGCTGGGAAGACAACTTCTCTACGTGGCTTGCTCCTTTGTATGCATGGAAAAATGGAGTAAGAAAAAATGATGGAAATTAATGCTGCTCTTGTCTTTCTGTTTCTTGGGGACAAGGAGGGAAAGTGCATTTGTGACAGCACCTGAATAAATTATGCTGCTGGGAGCAGCAGGGCCCAGGGCAACTTCATATGCACTTTTTGAGGATATGCAAGGTTGAGACTTGGAAACCACCTGCTCCTGAATTCCTAGGCTCCAACTGTCTCACTGGAGCCATAAACCCCCTCCTCCCTGAGGAGTGAAGTAGGCAAGAACTCAGGATGTTTTGGATCACTTTCCCCCTCTCCTGTGGGTCTTTTACACAGGAAGAGGATAGTTCAGCCCAATAGCATCATAATCAGTAAGTCAGTTTTGATGTAATTAAAGTATGAACATAAAGTAGCAGTAATATGGAGTTCATGTAAATGAATGTAATGGCATTTAAGAAGAACAGTTTAAGTAAATTCCTGGGGTCAGATTCTACCTTGGAGGGTTGCTTGAGATAACCAAGGGGAAATTTTAGCCTTTGTTTATTTAACCTGATATTTTAAAGAGAACATGTCTTTTAATTTTTGTTTTTCATTGTGAATTTCTAAATGAATAGATATTTTAACTTGTATATTAGAAATACTACCAGCTTGGAACATAACTCCAATCACTGAAGTAAGTGTGTGTGTGTACGTGTGCGTATACACAATATGCTGCATGTAGTAGTAATTTTAATCTGTTCATCTGCCTTTCACACTTATATACATATTTGTGTATGCAGGTATGTGTCTAATATTTTATGAGAACATATATAGTGCTTGAAAAAATTGATTGCCTGCTGTGTTTATTTATCCTATACAAATTCTACATTAAATGACATACATTTTAGAACCATCAGAGAGGCAAGTGTAAGTCCATCCTTTGAATTCCTATTTGTATTATTACTTTGTAATGAATTCTGTACTACAGCAGGTGTCAAATCATATCTCTTGTTTTGCAATCGAGTATGAATGGAAGATGTATTGCTATTGCAAATGAATCTAATATGAATCTAATGAGCAGTAATGAGCAACTGTTTTGTCATTATTGAGGCAACCACTGTGATGCTAATAAACTCTCATTTCTGCTCTTTAGAAAAAGCACTGACCAGGATTTATAACATGGCCTTAATGTCCCAAAAAGCCTGAGGCAAAAAAGAGAAGTGAAACCCCTAAACTGAGCATAATGTAGTCATTTTCTATATGGCAGTCTTCTTATTTTCTCTTATTAAAACAAACCTGTTTTATGCCTTTCAAACATTCTTATATTTGAAAGGAAAATATGAAGAATGAATGCCTATTAAAGGAACATAAAGTTAAAAAGATAGGCATTCTGCGTTAATTTTCTTTAATGTAAGTACAATAATTCCATACTTCCACACTTGACAGTTCTTTTGTAGTAATAAAGACACCTATGTACAACTCTTTAAAAACAGTCACTTTAAAAGTAACAGCCCATTAAATCAAAAAAAATCTAATGTTTGGGATGGGAGATATCTCAACATTATTAATTGAAGGTCTGATTTTGTTATCCTTGGATTACAGAGAAGCCCACTAATGAAACTAATTTTTTTGACACAATAGCACTGGTAACTCATTTCATAAACAATATGTAACTGAGTTCTGACTTTTGTGCTGCTCTCTCCTTTCCAAGTATAAATAATACATATGGTGATACATAAAGCCATGTAAAAGGGACAGCTGGGTACACATTATTGTAGCCTACAAGTAGAGTACAAAAAACCAACCACAACTGCTTCCTGAAATCTAAGTACTATGCTTCGATCACAACATAATGCTTTTGTGTGTACAGTCTTCCTGGAGTCATCTCTGTATGTAATAAAGCTAGACTCACTATAGAGATTCATTTTAGTATTTCATTCTGAGGTTTGAATTATTCTATGTAGGGTACAGCTGTTTGTTTTACTACAGTACACTACATAACTACTGAATGGAGAGTGTATTGCTGGGATTTAAGGTACGATGTATACACAATAGTATAATCATGGATGCAGGTGCCAGGGGAAGGGAACTGGGAGGACTTGCAGCAGCCACCTCCTAGTATTGTAAATGAGGGCATCTGCAGGCTGTATGAAAACTATAAACTATTCCTGCTATGCTAAAGTGCTAACACTATTTTAAGCTCATTCCAGCCCACTGACCAGTTGCCTGCTGAAGAGCTGGCTCATCTGCTGACCTGCCAGTTCACTTACCCTCATTTTCTTGCATCAAGTATGTCTACACTGGAATAAAAGATCCATGGCACGGCCACAGCTGGCCCGGGGTCAGCTAACTCAGGCTCAGGGACATTCATGCTCGGACTGGAGCCTAGGCTCTGGAACCCTCCCCCTCCTGGGGTCCAGAGCTCTGGCTTTAGCCTGAGCCCAAACATCTACACTGCAATTTTACAGCCCAGCAGCCTGAGCCCCACAAGCTTGAGTCAGCTGACCCGGGCCAGCTGTGGGTGTTTAATTGCTGTGTAAACATACCTTTTGAGATCATGCACTAGCTGCTAGAGCAGAGGACTAGGAGTTCAGAATGTAAGATTCTATTCCTAGTTCTGCCATGGACATGCTGTGTAATCCAGGGCAAATCATTGTCACACTGTGCCTCAGTTTCATCATCAATAAAATGGGATCATGCTTACCCGCCTCACAGGTGTGTTGTGAGGTTTGTTCTAATAATGTCTGAGATCCTAGGTTGTAAAGCACAGCAAAGTTTCAGAGTAGAAGCATTATTACCTTAGAATTCACCAGAGCACATTGAAGGTCCCCTGAGAGATGGGAGCATAAAATCCCCTAGATTTCTGGGTTGAAATCATGTCCCATTGAAGTCAGTGGGAGCTTTGCTTCAGTGTAGCCAAGATTTTATCCCTAGCATACAGAATGGTCTCTTGGAAATGTTTTTGAGGCACATACTCCCAACACAAGAAGCTGAGCTCCACTTCTGCCACAGCAGAGGCCCAAATATCTCTCTCTTTTTCTTAATTTAAAGTGAGTGCATTATGCATGGGGGGGGGGGGGGGGAGCAAAGAATGATCTCAGTGGCCCTCCCCAAAGCTGTCTTAAAGTAAAAAAGGGAGACAGACTAATGGAGTCAGCAGCAGGGAGAAACAATGGGGAGTAAAAAGTGTAGTGGGGAGCCTGAGAGGCATGCAGAGGGCACGTGATTTGCCCAAGGTGACACAAAGTCCATTGGAGAGACAGGAATAGAAACTTAGTCTCCTCCCAGTCCTGTGCACAACTTACTGGACCACACGTCTCTCCACTTTTGAACATGAAAATCTGCAAGTCATAGTCGCCGACTCTGTGGGTGCTCCGGGGCTGGAGCACTCACGGGGAAAAATTGGTGGGTGCTGAGCACCCACCGGCAGCTCCCCTCCAGCCCCCCAACCTGCGCCCAACTCACCTTCTGGGTTCCCGCCTGGAGGGCCTCCTGCCAAAAAGCCGCGGCTTTTTTTAGCCGAAAAGCCGCCCGCCTCTCAGCTGTTCGGCGGGGGCGGGACCGCGAGGGAAAGCATGGCGGGGTGGCGCCTCGAGGGAGGGGTATGGGCTCATTAGCAAGCCCTGGCCGCTCGCCGCCGCCTCCCCAGCTGCTAGCTGAAGTGTGCGGGGGTGGCCCCTCGCTGAGCATGGGAGGCTCAGAGCGCCACCACCGCCCCGGCAGGTGGGCGGGGGCCAGCAGCCAGCGGCGAGCCCCGTAGCGTGGCTGGTGACCGGCTGAGCGTGGTGGTCGGTGCGGGTTTGATGCGCCCTCGCCCCTCCCTGCCTCGCGCGATGACTGAAGGGCGGGCGGTGCTCCGGGCTCTGGAGCAGGCAACGGGCGCTGCAGGAGCCGCAGGATTACAGATCCCCAGGAGCCGCCGAGGTAGGTGGCGGTGGCTGCTGCTGCGGGGCGCGGGCAGGGGGGTTGCCCCGGGGATCGCTGGGGTTCGGCCGCAGCCCTCGGGCTGCCTCTGCTCCCGGCCATGGGGGGGACGGTCTCAGGGGCCAGAGAAGGGCCCTTGCGGGGTGTAAACTTTGGAAAACAAAAGTTGGGGCCAGAGAAGGGCCCTTGCGGGGTGTAAACTTTGGAAAACAAAAGTTCGGCCCATACCCCACCCCCGAGGTGCTGCCCCGGTGCACTTCCCCCGCGCACCCCTGCCGAACAGCTGAGAGGCGGGCGGCTGGGCTAAAAAAAGCCGCGGCTTTTCGGCGGGAGGCTCCTCGGGGCGGGAACCTGGAAGGTGAGTTGGGCGCAAGTGGGGGGGCCGGCTAGGGTGACCAGACAGCAAGTGTGAAAAATCGGGACGGGGTGGGGGGTAATAGGAGCCTTTATAAGAAAAAGACCCCAAATTCGAGACTGTCCCTATAAAATCGGGACATCTGGTCACCCTAGGGCCGGCGGGGAGCTGCTGGTGGGTGCTCAGCACCCACCAATTTTTCCCCAGGGAGGAGGCGGGGGCGTGGATTTGGGGAAGGGGCGGGGCCGGGGTGGAGTTGGTGCGGGGCCGGAGGCGCGAGCACCCACCAGTGCCGACAAAAGTCGGCACCTATGCTGCAAGTTATGAATCAATCATCATGATATAATGTCTTTCCTGATTATGAATAGATATCTTACAATATATTTGTGACCTATTGGGGTTGGCTGGCACCAGCCCAGTATGTACATAATAACTGTATTACTCAGAAATCCAAGAATTTTTGTAAAATGCTCATAAATTCTAGAAATGCATCTAGGCATCTATTAATTAGCACACTATAAAATATCCCAACAGCGTATTTAATTTTGATAACTATGATTTCCTGCCATTTAAAAGCCTTTCAAAAGTGAGTGGTACTACTAGACAGATTGTACTAGAGTTTACATTTCTTTCTATTTATTCTGACCTTCCACATAAATATTATATGTTTAATGGTAGCAGCCAGAGGCCCAACCAGGACTGAGACCTGCTGTGCAAGCCTCTGTAAAAACAGTACACAGTTACCTATCCCATACAGAGCCTATAATCACAAGAAACAGAACTCTTGATGCAGGGATAGTCTTCTTGTTTTGTTTGTACAGCCTGTAGCACAATAGGGCCCTGGTTTAAGACTGGGGATCCTAATTCTAATTCAGGTCTAGCTACCTATTGGCATGGCATTTTAACACTGTCCATAACACACTCTAGATTCCCATACTTCAGCTGCAATCCTGCAAAGAGTGCCACAAGAGTCTGCCTATTCAGAGCTCCTTACAGAGGTTACATGTTCCTATATATAAATATCCACACCAGCTTCTCAGGAGTTTACTGTTTCCTGCTGCTTCCCTGAACCCACTTGAGGAGAACATGCAGTCAACTGAAGTAGTAGGAGCCAGTTAGGCCCTTAAGAAACTGATATCATCCCTCATTCAGGCCCTGCTGCCAGCCTGCTTATTTGTCCCCTTCAGTTGAGTGTTGAGAGCCACTATAGCTGGCACAGAACAGCAGTCATGAGTGAAAGAAGAAAACGCCCCTCTGGGGCAGCATTCAGAAAAAGAAAGAAAGCAAAGGAAGCTTTTCTATCTAAGCAGGAAGGAGCTCTCCTGAGATACATAGACACAAATGTTCACAGTGAGCCTTCCGGCCCCAGTGAGGATGTGAGTGGTGAGGAGATGCCTGATCTTCCAGTTAGTCACAGTGCAGGTGACCTGGCAGCAGAGAAGAGTGTGGTGGAGGCGCAAGAAACAGCTGTTGCTGAGTTTAGTTCCTTAAGTCTAGATGATCCAGGACTGTGGACCCACTTGAGCAGTAGCCTGAGGGACTTCCTTGTACTGCATGGGCCACAGCAAGTGAAAAACGTCATGTTCCCCAAAGACAATGAAAATAGAAGTTTCCACCCAACACATTACTGGCGTGAAATCCCCAACGGTGACAAAGTGGAGAGGCCATGGCTTATGTACTCAAAAATGCAGAATGCTGCATACTGTTTTTGTTGCAAACTCTTCCAGTCTAATATTCCAACCACATTGGGTTCTACAGGAACAAAGGACTAGAAAAATCTGGCTAGAAATCTGGCATGCCATGAGAAGGCAGCAAATCACCAGAGAGCATTCCATAGGTGGAAAGAGCTTGAGATGAGACTAAGGTTAAAGGCCACCATAGATGATCTGCATCAAGAGAAGATTGCATCAGAGTCTCTTTACTGGCAAAATGTTCTGAAAGGCTCATTGCCATTGTGAAAATGCTTGCTACCCAAAACCTAGCACTGTGTGGCACTTCAGATCAGCTGTATGTGCCAAACAATGGAAAGTTCCTTAAAACTGTGGAGCTGATGGCTGAGTTTGATGCTGTACTCCAGGAGAATCTAAGAAGAGTCACCACCCAAGAAATGTACACACACCACTACCTTGGAAAAACAATTCAACATGAGATCATACAGTTACTGGCAACAAAAGTCAAACAGAAGATTGTGGCAGATCTGAAGTCAGCAAGATATTACTCTGTTATTCTGGACTGCACACCTGACATCAGCCATACGGAACAAATGACTTTAATGGTGTGTTTTGTAACAATAGAACCTAGTGAAAATGTCCTTGCAATGGTGACTGTCAGAGAGCAGTTTCTAGAATTTATTGACATTGATGATACTACAGGAGCTGGTATGACAAATGTGCTTCTTAAAAAGCTGGAAGATACGGGAATTGCAATAGCTGACATGAGAGGTCAGGGCTACGATAATGGTGCCAACATGAGAGGAAAGAACAAAGGAGTGCATACACGGATCTGAGAGTTAAACCCCCGAGCTTTTTTTGTCCCATGCAGCTCTCATTCATTGAACTTGGTGGTCAGTGATGCACCATCAGCTTCTATTTTAGAGTGGTAGCTGTGTTAGTCTATATCAGCAAAAAGAACGAGGATTACTTGTGGCACCTTAGGCCTACACTTGCAGATGTACAGCGCTGTGAGTTAAACCCGTCTTCGTATAGCTGAGTAGGGAAAGCCCTGCAGCCTGTCCAGACTGGCAGCTGCCAGCGCACTGTCGTGGCCACATTTGCAGCACTTGCAGCGGCTTTGGGAGCGGTGCATTATGGGCAGGTATCCCACAGAACACCTCTTCCCATTCTGGCGCCGTGGGTTGTGGAAAGGGGGCATG
Source organism: Macrochelys suwanniensis (assembly GCA_033296515.1). NCBI lineage: Eukaryota > Metazoa > Chordata > Testudines > Chelydridae > Macrochelys > Macrochelys suwanniensis. The sequence continues at coordinate 179,073,680 of CM065777.1, read as the reverse complement.
GGGTGCGGTGCATTCTGGGTACTGTCCCAACGTCCCGTGATGCATCGCTTCGCATCCCAGCAATCCCTGTGTTTCCGTCCACATTTGGCACCATCTTTCAACGGTTTCTTTGCAGCGCGATCTGTGTTCCGTTTCGGTCTGCGGGAAATGGACCCCGAACTGTTGAGGAAAATACTGACGAGTCTCGCCAGCACATCACGTTTGGCAGTCGAGCTATTCCCTAAGATCCAAAGTAACAGTGAGGAGTCCGACGAGGATATCGAGTCTCGTAACACGTACGACACGAACTTGCTTGTGGCATTCACGGACATGCTTTTTACCATGGAATGCCACTTTTGGGCTCGTGAAACCAGCACAGAGTGGTGGGATCACATCGTCATGCAAGCCTGGGATGATGAGCAGTGGGTGCAGAACTTTCGGATGAGAAAAGCCACTTTCATGGGACTGTGTGAGGAGCTCGCCCCCGCCCTGCGACGCAAGGACACGAGATTGAGAGCTGCCCTGACGGTGGAGAAGCGGGTGGCTATTGCAATCTGGAAGCTTGCAACTCCTGACTGCTATCGATCAGTAGCGAACCAGTTTGGAGTGGGAAAGTCAACCGTTGGAATCGTGCTGATGCAAGTTTGCAAGGCCATTAATCGCATCCTGCTCAGAAGAACCGTGAGTCCGGGTAACGTGCAGGACATTATGGCTGGCTTTGAACAAATGGATTTCTCTAACTGCGGAGGGGTGATAGATGGGACGCATATTCCTATTCTGGCACCACTCCACCTAGCATCCGAGTACATTAATCGGAAGGGGTATTTCTCCACGGTTCTGCAGGCGCTTGTGGATCACTGTGGGCGTTTCATTGACATTAACGCAGGCTGACCCGGAAAGGTGCATGACGCACGCATCTTTCGGAACAGTGCCCTGTTCAGGAAGATGCAGGCCGGGACTTTTTTCCCAGACAGGAAGATCACGGTAGGGGAAATTAAAATGCCCATTGTGATCCTTGGAGACCCCGCTTACCCTTTAATGCCGTGGCTCATGAAACCCTACACAGGGAGCCTTGACACCAGCAAGGAACGGTTCAACTACAGGCTGAGCCAGTGCCGAATCACTGTGGAGTGTGCTTTTGGCTGTTTGAAGGGCCGCTGGTGATCTCTATATGGAAAGCTGGACTTGGCTGAACACAGCATCCCCGCGGTTATATCCGCGTGCTGTACCCTCCATAATATTTGTGAAGGGAAGGGTGAAATGTTCACTCAGGCATGGACCTCTGAGGTTCAATACCTGGAGGCTGAATTTGCACAGCCAGAGAGCAGGGCTATTGGAGGGGCCCAGTGTTGGGCTGCGAGGATTAGGGATGCCTTGAGGGAGCAATCTGAGGCTGAAAACCACCAGTAATGTCTGCTGCCCTGCACGGCCCTGAAGTGAAGTGGTCCCAATGTTATTAGGAATCTGTCTTTGCTAAGCTGATTTGTGTTTGCTAAGCTGACTTGCGTTGCCTGTTTCTTTCCTGGGCTAAGGTATCTTTTACTTTATGCAATAATAGAGACTGTTTGCAAATCCAAAGAATCCATTTATTTAAGAGAAAACACATGTATTAAAAGGAAACACAACAGCTTGTGAAACAGAAAGGGCAAGGGGGTGGTGAGTGGTGTGGGGAATGGTTCAATCACAGGTTATGGTATGTCCTGCTCTCATACTCAGCCTTCCTGTCTGGAGTGCTGTGTAGTGAGTGCTGCACTTCAGGATGTCTATAATTCGGGATGGGGGTTGAGTGCAGTGGGTAAGGGTCATAGTTTCCAGTGCTGGGTGGTGAAGCTACAGGTGTTGGAGGCAGCTGGTGTGGGCGATAAGAGCCTGGATGTTGGGGGAAGTGGGCAGGAGGTGACATGGGGGCACAAGGCAAAGAGTTTTGGGACAATGGCTGCAGGGGGGGGTGGGCGCAGTAGTGCTCCGCCTGCATGGCGACGAACGCCTGGGTAGAGTCCGCTTGGCGTGCCATGATGCTAATCAGTTCCTTTGTGTTTTCCTGCCGGTCCACTACGTTTTCCTGGCGGATCCTGCTTTCCCTCTCCTTCCAGTCCTGAGCTTTTTGATTCTCTTTAAGAGATTGACTCATAACTTCCTGCAGCATGTCTTCTTTGGTTCTTCTGGGCCTCTTCCTGAGTCTTTGGAGTCTCCCAGCCGGTGATAAGACGGACGTCTGAGATCTCAAGGTTGTATCTGTGAAGGCAAAATGCAACACTTAACAGAGGAAGCATTGTTTTATGCCTGACAGAGCAATGATTCCCCCACACTTAAGGAGGGCAAACAGCCACACAATAGCACAATTTTCCCGTCCCAAACAGAGCGCACAGAACCCATGGGAGCCCCAAAATGGTGAGTAAGCACAGGGTCATGGGGGACAGATTGTTTCACGGATGTACTGCCCTGAGGGTTTCTGTGCCTTGGGGAGAGCCAACAGCTGCAGGGGGCACCTACACTGAACACTGTCCCCACATTTTCCACAGGCGTTCGTCCTGGAAGATATCTCGCTGCTAAGGGTGACCGGGGAAGCAAGGGAGGGTCTTCTACTGCAATGCGGCTTCCGCCCTGGCCCATATGCAGCTTGCCTGCGTGCAGTAATGGTCCCCCCGCCCCTCGTGGCACAGTGGCACGGACACGTTAGCCTGACTGGGACAAGGACCACGGCTGCTCTCCCAATAAACCTGCGCAAGCGCATTGCCCACACTCTCGATGAGACTTTCGAAGAGATTACAGTGGCCGATTACCGCAATGTGATAAACCACATCAATGTGCTATTCTGCATCTAGTCATGCATGCAGCCCAAACCCTCCTCGCCCAAAGAGCCCGCACCGAAAAAACTCCTTCTAAAAAAAAAAGCCGCTTACCACGAACCTGCTCTTCTCTTTCTCCTCCACCATGTACCGGCCGCTGCGACTGGCTCCCTTCCTCCTGGCTCAAGAAGAGCTCCTGGCTGCATGCCTCCAGGGATTCAGGGGTGTCTCCCCCCGCCCCAGCAGCCTCACTCCTGCTTTCTTCCACCCCCTCCTCCTCCTCTCCCTTGTCCTCCTCCTCCCACTCTCCCGTGTCAATGGTGGTGCTCGGAATGGAGGTGGGGTCACCCCCAAGTATCACATCCAGCTCTTTGTAGAATCCTCAGTTAGTGGGGGGAGCACCCGAGCGGCTGTTTGCCTTGCGGACTTTGTGGTAGGCACTCCGCAGTGCCTTTACTTTTATCCTGCACTGCAGTGCATCCCGGTCATGGCCCCTTTCCATCATGGCCCTTGATATCTGCCCGAAAGTATCAAAATTCCTCCAACTGGAGCGCAGCTGGGACTTGACAGCTTCCTCCCCCCAAACACTGATGAGGTCCAGCAACTCGCCATTGCTCCATACTGGGGCTTGCTTGGCACGTGGAGGCATGGTTACCCAGAAAGATGCGCTGAGAGCACTCCACGCCTGGCTGAGCAAACAGGAAGGGGATATTTAAAATTCCAAGGGAATTTAAAGGGTGGGACTGTCGATTGGTCACCTGAGGCCAGGGCAGTAGAGTTCGAACAGATGACCAGAGTGGCTAGAACAGGCATTGAGGGATACTTCCGACAACTTCTGGAGGCCAATCAGAGCACATTGGGTGGCCACACTGGAGCTGCAGCGCACCAGCAGCAGCGCAACAAACATTATTCCTTTCAGAGAGGTGGAGTACCAGCAGTGCTGTACCTGCGGAGACACTGCGCTGTACGTGCCTTGCAAGTGTAGCCGGTGAGTGAGGTACCACGCTGTGGGCGGTTTTATTGTGCTGTAACTCGTGAGTGTAGCCAAGGCCTTAGAGACTAACAAATTTATTTGGTCATAAGCTTTCATGGGTTAAAACCCACTTCATCAGATGCATGAAGTGGAAGATACAGTCAGAAGATTCTCTCTCTCTCTCTCTCTATATATATATATATTCGTTCTCTCTCTCTCTCTCTCTATATATATATATACTTCTGATATATAGAGAGAGAGCGAGAAAGAGAGAGAGAAAGAGAGAGAATGAACATGTATATATATATATATATACACACACACAGAGGGAGAGAACATAAAAAGATGGGGGTTGCCATACCAACTCTGAGGGCTGGTCCACTCTAAACCCCCGGTTCGAACTAAGATACGCAACTTCAGCTATGTGAATAACGTAGCTGAAGTCGAAGTATCTTAGTTTGAATTAAAAGGTACTTTTAGGCTCCCCCGTCGACTCCGCATACTCCTCTCGCGGAGCAGGAGTACCGGTGTCGACGGCGAGCACTTCCGGGATCGATTTATCGCTTCTAGACAAGACTCGATAAATCGATCCCAGAAGATCGATTGCTTGCTGCCAAACCAGGAGGTAAGTATAGACGTACCCTAAGAAACTAATCAATTAAGGTGGGCTATTATCAGCAGGAGAAGAAAAACTTTTGTAGTGATAATCAGGATGGCCATTTCAAACAGTTGACAAGAAGGTGTGAGTAACAGTAGGGGGAAACTAGCATAGGGAAATAGTTTTCAATTTGTGTAATGACCCAGCCATTCCCAGTCTTTATTCAAGCCTAATTTAATGGTGTTCAGTTTGCAAATTAATTCCAGTTCTGCAGTTTCTCATTGGAGTCTGTTTTTGAAGTTTTATTGTTGAAGAATTGCCACTTTTAGGTCTGTTATTGAGTGACGAGAGAGATTGACGTGTTCTCCTACTGGTTTTTGAATGTTATGATTCCTGATGTCAGATATGTGTCCATTTATTCTTTTGCATAGAGATTGTCTGGTTTGGCCAATGTACATGGCAGAGGGGCATTGCTAGCACATGATGGCATATATCACATTGGTAGATGTGCAGGTGAATGAGCCCCTGATGGCGTGGCTCATGTGATTAGGTCCTATGATGGTATCACTTGAATAGATATGTGGACAGAGTTGGCAACGGGCTTTGTTGCAAGAATAGGTTCCGGGGTTAGTGTTTTTGTTATGTGGTGTGTGGTTGCTGGTGAGTATTTGCTTCAGGTTGGGGGGCTGTTTGTAAGTGAGGACTGGTCTGTCTCCCAAGATCTGTGAGAGTGAGGGATCGTCCTTCAGGATAGGTTGTAGATCTTTGATGATGTGCTGGAGAGGTTTTAGTTGGGGGCTGAAGGTGACGGCTAGTGGTGTTCTGTTACTTTCCTTGTTGGGCCTGTCCTGTAGTAGGTGACTTCTGGTTACTCTTCTGGCTCTGTCAATCTGTTTCTTCACTTCAGCAGGTGGGTATTGTAGTTTTAAGAATGCTTGATAGAGATCTTGTAGGTGTTTGTCTCTGTCTGAGGGATTGGAGCAAATGTGGTAGACAATGGATTGTGTGATGTGTCCTGGATGGAAGCTGGAGGCATGTAGGTAAGTATAGCGGTCAGTAGGTTTCTGGTATAGGGTGGTGGGTTTGTGATACTATCGCTTATTAGCACTATAGTGTCCAGGAAGTGGATCGCTTGTGTGGATTGGTTCAGGCTGAGGTTGATGGTGGGATGGAAATTGTTGAAATCATGGTGGAATTCCTCAAGGGCTTCTTTTCCATGGGTCCAGATGATGAAGATGTCATCAATGTAGTGCAAGTAGAGTAGGGGCATTAGGGGACGAGAAGTGTTGTTCTAAGTCGGCCATAAAAATGTTGGCATACTGTGGGGCCATGCGGGTACCCATAGCAGTGCTGCTGACTTGAAGGTATACATTGTCCCCAAATGTGAAACTGGAATTAATTTGCAAACTGGACACCATTAAATTAGGCTTGAATAAAGACTGGGAGTGGCTGAGTCATTACACAAACTGAAAACTATTTCCCCATGCTAGTTTTCCCCTACTCAAACCTTCTTGTCAACTGTTTGAAATGGGCCATCCTGATTATCACTACAAAAGTTTTTCTTCTCCTGCTGATAATAGCCCACCTTAATTGATTAGTTTCTTCGAGTTGGTATGGCAACCCCCATCTTTTCATGTTCTATCTATCTATCTATCTATCTTCCACTCCATGCATCTGATGAAGTGGGTTTTAGCCCACGAAAGCTTATGCCCAAATAAATTTGTTAGTCTGTAAGGTGCCACAAGTACTTCTCATTCTTTTTTCATCAGCTTCTAGTGAGGCTGCTCAATTTTGTAATGTAATTCAAAGCATCTATGTATTTTTCTCTGCATCAACTCATCGATGGCAAATTTTGAAGCAAAATCTGGGAACATCCTCTCTGACACTGAAACCACTGAGTGCCACTCAATTGGAAAGTCAAGTGGAGGTGATAAAGCCTATCAAACACCAAATTGGAAAGATAGATGATGCCATAGTTGCCATTATGGAGGATAATGCTCTGGCAGGAACTGTTCGTGGGAGAACTTTGATTATTCAAACAGATAAAAATGCCAGTGTTTACTATGCAGACAAGAAAAGTTACATTTGCTGTTCAGGCGTTTGAAAGTTAAGTGTTACTTAAAATTTTTGAACAAGGCATTTTAAGTTGTTAGTTCTCCTGTATTGGGGTAGGTAGCAGAGCAGTACCATAAGAGAAGTAGAACAGGAGGAAGGCAGAATTGAGACCTTTAAAAGTTTTGGCCCAAGCGAGGGGACATGGGGGCATCATTTGAGCTCCCCACCTCAGATGCCAAAATGTTGTGGGCCGGCCCTGGATCCAGTGCATCTCAAATTTAAATATGCATATATAGAGCTCTGGGCCCATTCTGCCCCCAGTAGGGCACCTAGATACTGCTCGGACAACATAAAGGAGCTATAAAGAACCACAAGTGGCAGAGGGAGAATTCCCCTGTAACAGGAACTGCAGAGAGCTGATGTAAATGTCCCTACATAATCCACCCTTTCAGCCCCTAGTGTTTGGGGCTCCTGAGGGTGGGAGATGATGGCGAAAAGGGGTTATGCCTAGGACAGGATGCAGAAAAGTGCAATTTATGGTGCTACAAAGATTTTGGGCTCTTCTGCAGCTCCTATATAGCCCTGGAAGACTTCTGTAAGTTAGATCAGCCTCTTTGACTCCTTTTGACTAAAGCTGAGGGCTGCCCTGGCCATGGTAGAAACCACCTATGCCCCTCTCTCCGTGAGCTGTACAGAATCTGTCTCAATTAGTGTCCCATATGCAAGTGGCTGGGACATCGGTTGATAAATTGCACAAGGGTGATACAATCAGTCTAAAATTAAAACATTGTAACTAAAGTAACTTGAAATTTCACTGAGCTCATTAGAATTTTTCTGTTTGTATCAGATGAGAGAACAATCTTGTTGCCTTATGTAAGCGTTCATGTCCCTGACACTGTCACTATATCACTACACTAACACACACTAGAGTTGAGTAGTTCATCAAATTGAGCCTTTGTGGGGAAAAAGTTGGCACAGGAGAGTATTTCACAAAATTCCTTAAGGATACAAATGTCACTTGCAGGAATCCAGAGACATGTCTTCCTTTTTGCCTATCTTCTATTACTTAAGAAACTCAGTCTTCACATACTACTGCTTTTAACATAGATAATGGGACAACTTTTCTGCACAAATGTTGGTGAGCTGCAGCAGTTTTATCTATACACATACCAACCCCAGACTATGCCTGGAGGTGTCACTTCTCCTTGCTCCTGTCTGTTTGCTCTCTTCTTTACCCTATCACCTCTCCTCATTAAATGCTAACAGCAAATGAATCAGTTGGTCAATGGGTTCCAACAGTCTTTCTTGGTCCTTGCCCTAATTCACATTACCCAGGGCTCTATTATCTTTTTGTGTGGTTGGTTAAGCTCCATGAGGCTAGTGGAGGGATGAAGTACAGACCTCCTCCCACACTCCATGCCTACCCCAGACTGCCTCTCCCACCCCCTCCCCACCCATAGAACCTCTCTTTAAGTTTCGGGAAATGGTGCCAGGGAAGTAGCTGAGATCTTATCCCTTCTCGTGGGGAGATTTGTGTGGGGAGTAGACTTGCAGTTCAGTGGGGTAGGCACGATTCCCTGTTATTGGCAGAAAAAGACAGTACCTTTATTTATATAGCATAATGTTATCAAATTGACCTGACTTAGATTTAATCCATCAAACCATCATAAGCAATGTGAGGACCACATAATATCCATGTGTGTACACTATGTGGTAGAAGCAATGACTTCACCATATAGATATAGCATCCTATGTTAAGGTACAGCTGGCCTTCCAGTTCAAGAGTGAAGTATATCTGAATCCAAATGAGACACAATATGCATAAAGAAGATGGAGTTACACTCCATATTCTCATAGATGGCAGAAAATCCATACAGAAGCTCCTTGTAAATTTGTTAACAAGACATGTAAAAATGCAATAAGCCAGCCAACGTGAAAAATTCCGGTAAAGAAGTTAAATCTGCAATGGGCTAGCCATACTGCAGGAAGGACTACACTTACAGGACATTATAACATAGACCAATGGATGATAGGCACAGCAAGTCGGTGACAAAATGATAGCATTTACAGGATCTTTGCTGTCAACTTTGGCTCAATATAAGGATGACTGGAAATTCTTGGGTGCCAAACCTTGTTATTCAAGAGGTCAGACTAGATTCAGGAGGCCCTTCTGGCCTTGAACACTCTGAAGCCATGAAACTTGCTGACCTTTCAGCTGTATTATCTGTCAACTTTGTGTTTTCTCTAGATGTGTCTGGATCCCAGGTTACCACAACAGTTCTATTTAAAATGAACACAGGTCCCAACCTCAAAAACATGCTTATCTTTTCCTACTCCTAAAATTTGAAACAGGTGACATTATCTGCTGATTTTAAGAGTTCAGATACAGCATAGTTACCCAAATGTACACAATGTTTCTAGTTTAAAAGTGATTGTGCCCAGTAATCCAACACTCCTTTGCAACCCAAATAACTCACATTCAGACTCTAAACCTCTGCTGTCCTGCATAAGGCACTCATTGCCCAGAATTATTTGCATTACAAATGCTTACTTTTCATGCTGACATTTTTCTGTTTCTAAGTTCTCATTGTTCCCCAAAAGATATCTGGGATCTTCTCATACTCCAGTTCTTATGGTGCTATGTTCCTCTGGCTGTGCAGCAGAGTTTCACAGTGCCTTTAGAAGTCTCTTTCTTACCACTTACATGCACAAGGGAAGATACTAATTCTAGTCCTTTGGGGACATTTCTTTCCCCCAGTTCCTAAATAGTATTCTGAGAATTAAGCTTCATTCTGGCAAAGAAAGCATGAGTCAATCTAGAATCAACTCCCTGCAATTCCTGCTATCGTTCTTGACTCCTCAGTACTCTGTTTCTTTCTTTGGCTACTATGAAGCTTTATTTCAAGAACCTCAACACTTTAAGGATATGCTTCAGAACACTGACTCTCTCTTCCACCCTGTAATGCTTTCTGTAAGGCCTTGGCTACACTTGCACTTTACAGTGCAATAAAGCCTCCCAGAGCGCTCTACCTTACTCCCTGTCCACACTGGCAAGGCACGTAGAGCGCTCTGACTCCCTGGCTGGAGTGCTCCTGGTACTCCACCTCCCCGAGAGGAATAACAGCTGTTGCGTATTGGCTGAGATGCTCCAGCTCCAGTGTAAATGGGGAGTAACATTATTATGCTCTAATTGACCTCCGGAAACTCCCCATAATCCTTTTAACTGAAACATCCTCTCTTGTTTTGTTGTGAACTCTGGACACGGAAGTGCCATTTCAAAGCTTCGTTTCAGGGGCTGCTTATCAAAAATACAAACACAGCTACTGTTTGCTTTGAATGAGTGAAAGGCAGGCAGGGGGGCTCCATTGGGAGTGCTGACAGCTAATGTTTGCTTGAAAAGAGAGGCGGTGCGGGGGAGGGTTGGGGTCCGTTTCGGTGAGCGGCTGCTTATCTGGTCTGTGAGAAAAAAACAAACAGCTGCTGTTTGCTTTCAATGAGTGAGAGAGAGGTGAGGGAGGGCGGTCTGAACTTATGAGATAGCGTGCTGACACACACTCAGCACTCCAAAAACCCACTCTCTCTCCCCCCACGTTCCCTGTCACACTCCACCACCATCCCATTTGAAAAGCACGTTGCAGCCACTTGAACACTAGGATAGCTGCCCATAATTGGGATAGCTGCCCTATGCCACTGCAAGTGCTGCAAATGTGGCCACACCAGTGTGCTTGCAGCTGTCAGTGTGGACAGACTGCAGCACTTTCCCTACTGCGTCCTCCGAAGGCTGATTTAACTCAAACCGCTCTACAGCTGCAAGTGTAGCCAAAACCTAAGACCCTTTTCTTTCACTCTTTCACAAAATACAAATGCCCACTCATCAAGTCTTTCACCACATCGGGTGTAGTTTCCAGCAATCTCAGGCCATCTTGATCAAACAAAGAAGAGGGGAGGCTCCCTATTAATGCACTGCCTGGCCTTCCAATCCCTCTGAGAAAGGCATGTATACAAAATCCTAACAGTGCTGCTCATATATTTGGTATCATTCCATACTTGAAAAGTGGCCTGGCTCCTCTCAAACGCTCCTCCTCTCTTGTTTTGTCTTACCTCCTTTAGAGAGCAATTTCTCTCAGGAGCAGCCATTGCTTATACATACAGTTCTAATATAACTACTTGTGATTCCTGATCAGTTTCACTAGGGACTAAACTGCAGCCCTCAAAGAAATTAGATTCTTCGTTGGAGCTCTATCATTTTGAGCACCATGCTGCCCTAGATGACACTGTGTTGTCAATGCTCGATGTTATTATAATGTAGCAGTCAGAGAGAGAGTGACAAAAAATAGTCATTATAAGTCTCAGTAAGACAAAGCAGAATTTAGACAAGTGTCAAAATGTTAAAGGATGGATGTTCTTCTCAACTGCCAGACTGAGGCATGTTGCACAAAGCCATTAGGTAAATGGCAAAAATACCCTGGTTTTGAAATATTTGCTTGTACAGAAAAGAAAGCATGTATATCCTGATCAGTTGACGGGCAGCGGTAGGAATGTTATTGTGAAAAAATTATAATGGGGGAGAGGGACTTGAACAAAGTGTTAATTTCTAACTAGGGCAAATACAAAATCACCTCCTTTCAACACCTTCCTGTTGATCTCTAGTGGTTTTGAATATATATGTTTATGGGAGAGTATTGCAAATTCTGTTTATGCTAATGGCCCTGATGAATACAGACTATGCTGCTGCAGACTTGCAATTGGTGCTACTTAGTTTGCTTCTGCCAATGGACTAGCTCTCCGGAGAATCACCTGACATAGGAAAGATGTTTACCCTATATAATTCTTTTCTTAGAGCTGTACCTGACATGCTGGTGCCTAACAAAAGACAGGTCATGTTTATCAGTTGCACTGACTCTGGTTCACTGATCTCTTTTGCAGTCTAAGGGGAACCAGGCAAAAGAAAACAAAACATGTGTGTAAGAGCCTGGCTGTTAAAGTTCATTGTCGGATGGGCCGTCAGAGAAAACAGATTATTCTGAACTGAATTTAGTTTTGAATTATTCACTATGGACATGGAAATCTCAAAGTTGCTTTTCCTCAGAAACATTTGTTTGGATGTGTGTGAACATATGCATTCTTCATAATGTTTTATATTGAAACAATGACAGTTTCTCCTATTGTTTAATTTCTACATACTTCTTTGGTCCTGTTATATCCAGTGGGAGCATTAGGCCCGTGCTACCTATATATTGTCACAAGGCACCTGTCCCAAGAATATGCATCTGACAAGCTACCATAGTGTCATTAACACCACTATCTATCACCTCTAACTGTTGTTCCATGCTGCTTTCCTCTCATTGTTCACTCAGTACACAGGTAACCCTATACGGATTTCTTTCATACCCACATTTTGGCATGATTTTAGGCTTAACCACTGCAGTAATCCTTGAAAGACCTTCCTGGAAACATCTTGTTGAGGTTACATCTTTCTGATGGCAGATATGTAGCTGTACTTCTCAGCACGTTATGGGCTGGTCCAAATCACTGTAGCTCCATTGACATCAATGGAGGGATGCTGATTTATACCAGATGAAGACTTGGTTCATGCATCTCCTTTACAGGGCTTTACATTCACATTTACATTTGCATTACTAGGCTGAAATGCTATAGCCCCCTTCACCCTCCCCCATATTTCCTCTCATGAGAGAATGCCCACCTGGCTCAGTTTTGAGTGGAATATGTGATGACTTGATCTGTCCCTGCTCCTCTCCTCAGCTAATGCCTGCCCTACTTGACTTCTCAGATTAGGGAGTTGCTTCAGACTCAGCTGTTTCTTCCTGAAGTTTAGAACTTGTCATTCTTTTTAGCTCCATGTGAGATGACAGGGGGAAGGAAGGTTGAGGGGAGCTGGAAGGTAAGTTTATCTTTCCTCTTCCCATGCATATCTCCCACTCAGTCCCCCAATCAAACATACACCATCACTCTGTTTGTTTGGTATTCCCTAGACCTTGCACAGTAGCCTCTCCCAAAACTATGGTAACTAGTCTTTGTTTTCCAGGTGGTTTCTGGACATAAATCAATGGGGACACAGTTTCTCTGTCTGATAAATGATTGGTACACACAAGAGTGCTTTCACCCCAAAATCCTTGTTTTTAGTGAGTCCAAAGCACACATCTAAAATAACAATAGTCTGGAGCACCCCAGATATAGTTACCCAAAATCTGAGATGGTGTTGAGTGGTCAGCAGCAGATTTCTGGTGGCTAGCCTTCCTCCTAACCACTGGGGAGTTGGATATCAGTCTCCTGGCTTGTCGTAAACCTCTCTGAACTTCTCCGAATTGTGCACTCTAACTAATCTCTTTATAGGTTGCTCAAAACAAAGTGCATAACTCATAATAACCCCCCAGTGGGCTAACAATTTTCTTAGCATCAGCAAAAAAAAATCTTATAATTCTACTTATCAGCAAAGCAACTCCCAGCAAAAACTCATGGTCATAGACACTCATGTCCAAGGTCAGCTATTCACACTCCCTCCCATTCTCACGAATCTGTCACTGTATCTATCCTTATTAGGAACACTGCAGCTGTGCAGCTGTTTTCTCTGCTTAGGCAAAGGCCAAATTATTCCTGACTACATGGTGTTCTCACTTCCAGTTAATGGTGGCTGAGTGCACAAAATGGCTGTAGTTATGTCAAGTTCAGTTCTCTTGTAACACTCCAACCTGATGGCCTGATCATTACTCCCTCTGTCTTCTTCTAGCACTGCTGTCTGTCTCTATAGCAATCAATAGGGAGCAGTGGTAGAATGAACTCTGGAGTGCGGGGAGACAGAGAGAACAAACCAGACCAGTTAGGGAAGAGAAGGTTAATTTCCAAAAGCAGGAGGCCCTATCCTTCAACTCCCTAATTGGATCAGTAAAGGGTAAAGGCCAGAGAATGAGAGAAGAGGAAGTAGAACAGTAGGCCATGAGAAACAGGAAATGGGGGAAGGAAGAAGCAAGTGGAGAGGAAAACTGCTATGGAAGTTGAGTAAGACAGACACAAGACTAAAGTTCCTATAATTTTTATCACCCTCCTCACAGCTACAAGTGTTTGTGAGGCGGGAGGGTGGCTGGATTGCTCCCAGCATTTATTCAATCACACGGTAACACAGGAATTTTCAAGATCCTACACGGGGTTGATTTACCTGTGTAAATGAGTCCAACTTCATCTACTAAGATGCAGCACTTAAATGACCTTTTCTCTCTTTGGGGTTCTCCAGGATCCTAGATTGGCCTGGAATTTTGGACTATAAACAAGTAAATGCTACTCCCAGAGCTGGTGTGGTGTTTAGATGTTGCTTATAATTATTAGAACTGGGAGCACTGGCTGCTGGGAGTCTGTAAGGACAGGAAATAGGAAGGAGGGAGTTGAGAGTCTGGGAGAGCTACAGAGGGTGCAGCAGCAGCTTGGTGAAGAGGTTTCCACTTTTAAAATAAAGACCTGTTGAAGTTGTTAGTACCTTGCTTGACTGATACAACAGCTGGGCTGATACTTTCACGGAGGTCCATAGAATAGAGGAGAGGAAGGAAATTCAGGTCTAACTAATGGAATAAGCACAAGAGACATGCTCCATTCTAGATTTCAAGAGAATATTATAAACAAAAGATTAAAAATAACCTAGTTTTCTTCTTTTGGCATCAGTGGTAAAGACTTTCTAATTTTTTAAAAATTGGTTAATCACTGTATTCTGTTTTGAATATTTCGAGTGATTTCTCATTGATTTTCCCAAGACCTTGGGAAATATATTTATTGAGGAGCAATGGACAAAAAATGTGTTTGCTGCTTCTCTTTCAAGTGAAAATATTGCAATAAATGCACTGCACATGCAAAGCATCTGTCAGATCCTGACATTATCTCCTTTTTATAGTTCAGAGTGTTTTTTCATTAATTGATTGTAAAAAGAAAATATCAACAATCATGTTCAAAATGCATGGTAATAATATAAATGCTTAAAGGGCATTGTTTACAAGAGTGATTTTCATGCTGACATTTGAATAAGCCATGAAACAGCATATGAAACCGACATGTAGACAAAGTGTTGAAAAGTCCAAAACTTAAGCCAGTGCATTATTATTCTGTTTTAATAGCCTCCATTAACGCATGCAACATGCTTTCATGTTATTTGACAAAAAACTATGTATAAAACATATCTTACGGTGTGCATATGAGCTAGTAGGAGATGAATTGTCCCATGTGATATATATTATGATGCTCACGTGTGAAAATCATTCAAGGATTTTTTTAGAAGGTTTGGGGAAAAAAGCAAATAGTTTGTAGTTTATGCATCAAACTATTGCTTTTAACAAGAGCAACTCTTTTGTCTAAAATAAGCTTGAGAATACGTAGTAAAAATGTTTCAAACCTCTCATTGTTGTGAAGTAGGAAGAAGTTAAAAGTGGAATACAGGCCCAACATGCAGTAAAGGAGGTGTGGTCACTAAAGATTTCTCCCTTTAGTTGTTCCTTTAGTTAAAGTTGGAACACAACTTAGTCATTGCTTCAGTGACGGTAGGATAAAGGATTTCCAATGGCACAGTTAATGGATACATAGCAGGATTCTGAGATGCTAAAGGAAACCAAACCAAACCCATGTTTATAAATATTTTGCTTCTCATGGAACTATGGCAGTGGTTCTCAACTGTGGTCCACCGCTTCTTCAGGGAAAGCTCCTGGTGCGCTGGGCTGGTTTGTTTACCTGCCGTGGCCGCAGGTTTGGCCGGTCGCGGCTCCCACTGGCCGCAGTTTGCCACTCCAGGCCAATGGGGGCTGCGGGACGTGGCAGACAGCACATCCCTTGGCCTGTGCTGTGTCCCGTAGCCCCCATTGGCCTGGAGCGGCGAACTGCGGCCAGTGGGAGCCGCGACCAGCTGAACCTGTGGCCGCGGCAAGTAAACAAACCAACCCAGCGCACCAGAGGCTTTCCCTGAAGAAGTGGTGGACCACAGTTGAGAACCACTGAACTATGGTGTAGTTTATTACCCTGCTGATACATGATGATCCCCACGGTTTTTATTAAACTAATGAGTTAGAGATCAAAGGAACAGACTAACTAACTTATAACTGAGCACACTTTTCTAGTAGTTTTCAAGCACAGCTGTCTCTAAACTAATTAAAGGTGGGTGTAGACTAGAACATTAGTTGCAACAGCATATTACCTATACTGTTCTAAGCTTTTCCAAGCAGTCACAACGTACCAGAAGAATTCCAGTTTAGTGCATGTCTATAACCTTAGAAAATTAACCCATTCAGTTACTGAACTAAGATATATGAATATGCAAAAAATGTATTTAATACCCAAACCATATAAAAATAAGTTTCCCAGTTATTGATTTACTTGATCACTAAAATAGATTGCATAATATGTAGAACCTCTGCATTGCCCAATGATGCAAATCAGTCTATCAAATCAAGATAAAGTAAACCTATTCTTCTTGAGTTCTCCAAAATATTTTATATTTAAAAGATAAATTATCTCAATACCTTTCAATCATTTCACCATTTTTGTTCCAGTACCCAGTACCTTTACATTTCATTCCTCTTCCTCTTTTCTACTACCTGGAAATGCCTGGAGTGCAACTGTGGTCACATTGAAGTCAAGGGCAAAACTCCCATTGACTTCAACAGAACCAGGATTCTATGGTTTAGAAGAGAATACCTGATTGTTTGTCACTCTTTTGCTTCTACATTTTTCTACTTGTTTCTCTTATAATTGTTTTGCTATATGAGGTCCAGAGATTGAAAGTTCAGTTCTAAAATTATGTTTCTAATGTTACTCAGCTGGTCTTTTCTGCATTTTTCTCTGTGGTTCAGCACAGTAAGAAAAGATAACATTTGCTACCAACTGACTGATATACCGGAATGATATATCTTTTTCTATTGCTCAGTAAAGTTTGGAGAAAACACTTCAAGAGGGTAAGAAACCAGTCTACTTATGTTTCATACCATTATTCTTTAAGAATATTTTGGAGTTTCTCAGATGTGAAATGAGGGTCATTGTCTGAAAAGACTTCCGTAAATCTGTATGTAACAAGACCATTTCTCAGAACTTGAAGTGGTTTTGCTGGTGTGACTTCAGGCATTCATCTTTGGCCACCCTTTGTATCAAATACAGTTATGAGGAACATTTGCTTGTCATTCTCTGGCCTGGGTTCTTAACACATTTCAAAAGATGGCAGGATGCACTGACAGGCACATTACAGGCCTGCTGGTACACATCACTCTGTGTATTCATCAACTCTATAATCTAGTACAAATTTGGTCACCAAAGTTAGTTTCTACTGACAGCTTTCATTTTAACCCTTCCAGTGTGGCTTTCAAGTGGTTCCACTAAGTGTATCTGGGTCTCAAGGCCTCAAGGCTTACACACAGACATTCCAAAATTCAGTCTCTCTCTCTAGTTATGAGTTCACCTCTTCAGATATCTATGGCTTTAAGTTGCTCATCATCAAAACTTTCCCCTATACAAAGGATTATCATTTTGTGGATAGCATTATTTTCAGTCTCTTCTATAATTTTTCTGGAAAGATTGGATAAATTCTTCCCAAAAAGAGATTCTGAAAACTGGATTTGGTGAGGGTGGATTCTTCACATGCAATGGCAGCTGGGAGAATGCCTCAGCATTTCTGTGTGTTTCAGATGGCTTGAGCCTGCTCTCGAAGATTCTTCTAACCTTACTCATGTCGAGTAACACTGTAAGCCTTCAGCCTACAGTGAGAAGCATTCGGTCAAACCCCTGCACCTGCATGGAGCCCCAGCGACTTGATTGATTTCTGCAGGACTACATGCAGAGTAAGGTATTATTCAACATGGGTAAAACTGGCAGAATCTCACCCATAGTGATAAGATATCATCATCAGAGCCTGTTCTTGTAATTTAGCAGCTTCTACAACTGTTATATTCATTTTTGGTCCAAAAAATTTACAGATCATAAACCTCTTGTAAATCACTAAATTTTCTACCATTTAGAAATGCATGGAATTTCCTAATTCCAAATAAAATACTTTGGAGTGTGTGTCTCTCTCTCTCTCTTTGTCTTTTTTAAGTCGAGACAATTTATTGTTTTAAATTAAAGTTCTGAAAACAATTTGCCTTTCAGTCCTATTGACATTTTATGTAATATAAAATCACCTCTGACATATAGGTGAATTGTCACAGGCTAACAATTCTGATTTAAATAAAAATGTACATAGCAGATATCTGCAGCATCTTGGTTTATTTAAATACCTTATTGCAGGGGTGGCCAACCTGAGCCTGAGAAGGAGCCAGAATTTACTAATGTACATTGCCAAAGAGACACAGTAATATGTCAGCAGCCCCACATCAACTTCTCCCCCACTCCCAGCGCCTCCTGCCCACCTGCAGCCCTGCCTATCAGCGCCTCCCCTTCCCTCCCCGCACCTCCCGATCAGCTGTTCTGTGGCATGCAGGACGCTCGGCGGGGGAGGAGCAAGGGCATAGCAGGCTCAAGCAAGGGGGCGGGAAGGGGTGGAGTGGGGGCGGAGCCAGGGGTTGAGCAGTGAGCACCCACCAGCAGATTGGAAAGATGGCGCCTGTGGCTCCAGCCACGGAGTTGGTGCCTATACAAGGAGCCGCATATTCACTTCTGAAGAGCTGCACGTGGCTCCGGAGCCACAGGGTGTCCACCCCTGCCTTATTGCATTTGCTAGTCCAGAGCCAAAGACTATCCTTTTTAAGGACTCTGTCATTGGGTTTATTATGTATATATCGGACTGCAGGCAAGCTAGCTGGAAACTTCCATTTTACATAGCTACAGCTAAAAATCACCTCAGTTTTGTGACGTTCTTAGAATGTTTACTTTGGATACTGCTTCACTTTCCTCTGGGAGAGGCTTTAAGACTTCCACACCAATCCCATGAACTCAGTATGTTCACTGTAACAGGAAAATTCAGCTTTGAAATTGTCAGGTTAAAAATTATATATACACAGTATTGTAAATCCCAAGAGATCAAGAATCATGTATCCAGCTCCCCAAAAATCATGAGATGAGATTATACAAATATTTTAAAACTTTTGGTTTTTAAACTTTTAGGGCTCACATTTTCCAGTTTTTCCTTCACAACCATGAATGACAGGAACTTTTTTTAAAATGAAAGCTGAGATCCTCGAGTAATTACATGACCCCAAGAATTAGAATTTTAAGAAAAATACCAAATATTGAGAGATTCGTGATAAAATTGTGAGAATTGGCAACACTGTTAAATGAAAAATCTCAGCTGTGCTAACAACAAAAATAGAATGTATCTTTCTTTATTAACTTACTTTGTTGCCATTTTCTCAGTTTGATCCCTGAGAATAGATGGGTCAGTTTAATGTTTTCTTTATAGATGGTTTCATTTTCTAGTTATGACACGCAGGCACAATGCAGCCAAGTTTTAGATAGCTCCACTAGTGACATTTTTGTGAATATGCGGGTGTGAAGTAAGTGAGCTTTTGTCTCATTCAGCCTGTCTCTCCCATATAATGATGATACATTAATAGTGTTGCAGAACCTCATTGTCTCCTTCTTTGGAATTTTTTGTGTTTACGACTGGACGTGGGGGCACCTCCCCACCTGCTGCTGACTCTAAAAACAATTCAGTGACCCCTGGGCAGGAAGGTTCTCCTTCTTGAACCTTCCTCTCAGGGTTACTTACTTCCTAGGTCAATTGCCCTCCCACTCTAGGAGGAGCCTCATCCTCGAGGGGCTATGTGGCCACACACAGACACTGCCAGCACAGTAACTTGATTGCAATAGTTCTGTTTCCAGCCAAGGAGCTTAAGATGCTCTCACCGTCCTGTGAGGTAGGTCAGTATCGTTATCCCATATTGCAGATGAGGAACTGAGGAGTGGCGTGACTCTTCCAAAGTCATGGAGTAAATCAGTGGCAAAGGTAGGAAGGGAACTCCCAGACCTTTGCATTAGCCACTAGCCATCCTTCCTTCCCTTATTTGTCCCTCTTTCTGCCATTTCTATTTTCCCTTCTCCGCTGTGTCTTTGCCAGCCACCTGGCCCTTCCTCTCCCCACTTTTTTCCCCTGCCCCCTTTGCCTGCAATAATCTCAGTCCTGCCTTTCTAATCTCTCTGAGGTCCTCTCTCCTTCACATCAAGGCTGCCTTACTTACAAAGGGAATATGCAGCTGCTGCTGAGGCTCTATTTCCCCCCATTTCCACCCATACTGTATCTCACTTAGAAGCCAGATGGGGCAACAGAGATGGGAAGAAGCCTTGGCTGCCTTCTGAGATCAGATTCAAATAGCTGGCAAAGGACCGGAAGGGGAAACCTGGCTTGCTGCATACAGCCCTGGCATCAGCAGGCAGAAATGAGGGAAGCCAATGAGGAGGGGCCAATGTGTGACCACCGCTCCAGATGAGTGGCACTTGTCTGGTTGGATGCCACAATGGTAGGGCTCCCCCCCCAACACAGACACACACAGACACACACACAAATATGTGTAAGTTACTTGAAGTTGCTTGTTTCTCTGGAATTTAACAACAAAAAAAGGAAGAAAAACCAGCAGAAATGTATTGCCCCTGGGTTTTGTAAAAGTAGGCTGTTTTGGAGCAAATCTGACCAGAGACTGACTCTTTGAAATAGACTGCTGTTTTCCTAAAGGAGCTTCCTAATTTGTACCTATAATGAGCACATCCTCCGTATAACATGTTCCTGTATTTGAACCAGGTCATGTTTGTTCCATTATGTGAGGAAATACAGCTGCAGTGCCAGACACTCCAGAAAACTTTTCTAAATAATCTTTTGCCCCACTGCTAACTGTGAAAGAGACCCTAGACTTTCAGGATTTAATATTGGTTCATAGTTGAACAGTTGCTAAGAGCTGTCTGTGTTATAGTCCCCATAACTTCAGAAAGGGCCTATCATAGTGCACCTCACCTCATGGGTACAGCATCATAATGTTTCAGGGAATCTTCATCTCTAACACTTGCTGGTGGCCACTTCCTTAGCTCTGTAATGGCATATCTCTATCCGTGTTTTCTGTGGCCTGGTCCTCAAGCCATATCAGCTCAGTCCCCTTGTAGGGTAACTCTCAGGCCACGCTAAAACCCTCTATTTTGTCCCTACTCCTGGCCCTGCAGAGTTCCTCCTAGTCTGCTTCTTCCTCAGCAGGATCCCCCACACTGCCTCCCTTTCCCAGGGACTCCAGCAGTTTACCTGGGATATTCTTCCACTTTCAAGCTATATCTCAGGACGTCCTCCACAATGAGCCTAGCCTGCTCCCTGTGGGCCTTTCCCAGAGAGGGACCCCTTCCTAGTTCCTGTCTCCTAAATCTCCCCCTCTGACTGAGTTCAGCTCTAAGGATATGTCTATACTGCAAAGAAAAACCCACGGCTGGCCCATGCCAGGGAGACTACCAACCTGCAGGGTCCCAGCTTAAGCCCACAAATCTACACAGCAATGAAGTAGCCCAAGCCCCACAAGCTTGAGTCAGCTAACATGGGGCAGCCGGGGTGTTTTCTTTGCTGAGTAGACATATCCTGAGTGGTCCCCCACAGCTGGAGTCAGCTGAGATCACTAACTACCACTAAGTGGCTAGATCACGAGTAAGGTTGAGGCAATGGAATGGGTTACCCAGGGATGTGGTGGAACCTCCATCCTTAGAGGTTTTTAAGGCCCGGCTTGACAAAGCCCTGGCTGGGATGATTAAGTTGGGATTGCTCCTGCTTTGAGCAGGGGGTTGGACTAGATGACCTCCTGAGGTCTCTTCTAACCCCAATCTTCTATGATTCTGTGATAACTACTAGGGCATAAGCAAGGCTGAACCCTGTTTGTCTTAAAGAGACAGCCAGCCTATGACAAGATCTTTCTGTTTTGGAGGATGTACAATCTCTGTTGAAAATTATATAGCTAATAAGAAAGATGAGGTGGGTGAAGTTATATCTTTTAGACCAACTTTTGTTGATAAACGAGACAAACTTTTGAGCTCCACTCAGCTCTTCTTGAGGTCATAGCTAATAAGGCACTTTAGCTAACCATGTTCTCTATTAGTTTTCCATAGCTTCTTTTGTGCCGTAATACACAGCTCTTGTGACAGACACAGCCCCTTCTCTTCCTTTTGACTACCTAGTCCTTGCTAACTCTCTCACTGCAGGGTAGCCATCTGATATGAACTTGTTTCCAAGAATTTATTTCTAGTCCTTTATGTTTATCAGAGCCATGCACCAATGTCCCTAAAGTGGTCATTTTGCAAAGGGCTATGGCTTGCTGTCTTTTTCAGCTTTTCTAATTCAACTCCTATAATGTTCTCCTTCAGTTTTCTCTTTCTGATTCCTGAAGAGATGGTACATTCTTTCGGCTCTGGAAGGCCCTTGTATTGTTTCACAATGGAGTATGCAGTCCCATGTATTTCAGCCTGAAAACTTTTTACCAAACTCAGTCCAAGGGCAAATATTGTCAGCATATTTTTCATATAAGCTTTCCAGGACACTGGGTACTTTATTTACCCCTGATCTATTTAGACTTAAATGCGTTAGCAGGTTATGGTCCAATGATGATAGACCTGACTGACCCTTTTATCATAGCAAGGTCTAAATGAAGCCTTTACCTCTGTATTCTATTTTAATGGGATTTTCCTCCAATCTTTGCTGAATCTGTTTCTAATACAGCCTCTATGCAATCAGAGAAATTGCAGCCTTCACTATTAGTCACCAGTGTAGACTCTCAGTCATTTAATATATTTATATAAGAGACACAAATGATTTTCTCTGTGTTGAAGAATATGCTGCTCACCCATGAATGGTAACTACAGCGCTATCTTTTCCACATCCTTGGGTTTGGCAGGGTTGCACTTTGTTTCACCTTTTATTTTATTTTATTTTATTGCAATTCCTTTGGAGGTGTCCAGTGCGAAGATTGTGATCCCTAGCAAGCTCTCACTGCATGTTCCAGACATCCACAATCCCACAGTCTACTGCTTCAGAGGAATGACTCACTCTGATGCTCCCAAGACAGGCATCTTGGACACTGTTTCCCTAGTTGCCCCAAACTGCTGCACCATTCTTTTATGGAATAGAATTTTTAAATGCTTATTTAGAGTTTAGAGGACATGGCTACAGCAAGCCATGCCTTTGAGACTGAATTGCTGCAATGCTGTCTGTATGGGGCTCTACCTGAAGATCATTTAGAAATTTAGCCACTTCCTTACATTCTGCTCAAAAGAAATAATGTGCACTTTAATGTAAATATAGACCAGTCTGAGGAGGAGAAAAGCATTTGATTTATTATGCAAAACTGGCTGGAATGCATTTCCCCCACTGTCTCTTTATAGCTTGGATTTTGCTGAAAAGGTCACAGAGGTTTGAGTTCCTTGCAAATACTCCAGCAATGGGCTGTGAGAGCTTATTCTGCTGAAAAAGTGTTAATAAAGTGCTCCTATTTAAACATTACCCTGAGAGTGCAACATTCATATGCTGGAAGCACTTTACGCCTGTGTTTTTGATGCAGTTCAAAGTGGTGTTGCTGGGAAGTAGTGCGGGCCGAGG
The DNA here is from genome assembly GCA_033296515.1 of Macrochelys suwanniensis. Classification (NCBI taxonomy): domain Eukaryota; kingdom Metazoa; phylum Chordata; order Testudines; family Chelydridae; genus Macrochelys; species Macrochelys suwanniensis. The sequence goes on along the minus strand of CM065777.1, from coordinate 179,050,761 downwards.
AATGTGCTGTCCACCGCTTCCTGCAGTCCCCTTTGGCCTGCAACGGTGAACCACAGCCAGTGGAAGCTGCGATCTGCTGAACCTGCAGACGCTGCAGGTAAACAAACCGTCCCGGCCCACCAGCAGCTTTCCCTGACGGGCCACGTGCCAAAGGTTGCCGATCCCTGCTATACTTGATCTACAATTCCCTATATTTTAGTATACAACAGTATACTATAAAACCTTGACTGCTTGAGAGACTGCCCATCTCCACCATGTGATGTACCACAGCAGCCAACATCAGCTGAGGCCTTGGAGCTCATATGGTTGTAGGCAGGGTGTTTTTAATGAGGGTCCCTTAACTCTGAGAATTATTAACCCTTTTGTTGGCCCTCAGAGCATGTTACCAGGCCTAGCTGACAACACAGGCTTTAAAAAAGCATTGATTTGAAAGGAGGGAGGGGAACAAATGGGTATTGGGTGGTAATTAGGCCTGAACGTGTGAGGGAGCTCAATTACTGTGATGATGGTATTAATGCTCAGATAAGAAGAGTTTATCATTTGATAATGGTTTATTTTGTACAATTTTCATATACATGCAGATAGAACAGAGATGAGTGAATTATTTAAAATCTAAATGAATTAAATACAAACGGCTGCCCGCTTTGTGATATTGTGAAAATCTAACCAGTCTCTATGGCCAAGACTTAACACTGAGTGTTTTGTATGTTCTGTTTGCAGCAGCGATACCATTGTCCAAGGTTCCACTCACCCGAAACAAACCTCTCTCGCTAAGCTTCATCTAGGCACTTTCCCAAATGACCTGTTTCTGCCACTTCTTAAGAAAAATTGTTGAGTGTTTCTGCGTCCAGCTCATACACCATGGTGGTAGATGGATAAAGAGCTGGTTTCACAAATTTAGTATGTAACATTCTGTAATAGTGTTTGTTCTGGAAATGCAGTATCAAGAACTGAAGAACTTCTCCCTTCATTTTCCGTGGTGGCATTAAGATTCAATTTTCAGGAGCTGGACTCCAATTTTGTGGACTAAGGCAATCAGGGATTTAGATATAAAAGTCATGCAAGTTTCGAGGCACAAAGTATTATGGGAAAAATGTGTCTGCAATTTTGTAGATGCAAAAATGGAGGCCCTGTTGGGATTAGATTGAAAATTAGCTGTTTGTCAATACTTGACAAGTTTTCCCAGTAGTAAAAAAATAATGGATCACATTCTCTGCTGTGGGAAACCACCCACAGCATAAATCAGGCGTGTGTATGTGTAAAAGTGCATTAAAGCTCAACTTTGCACTCTCCTGACACTATTGTCACTGTGTGGCTCTGCACTCAGCTGATGCAGTCTCATGGGCTACTCTTATTTATGCTAGACATTAATAACTTCCAGAGGTCTAAAATGAAGCCAGGCATCAACTCAGCCTAGGACCATCCTAGCCTTGCTCCATTTTCCCTGGTACACCATTAGCAAGCTGGGCAAAAGGGGCTGTATGGAATCGCATGATCACCCGTGGGACTGCAGGGAGTCTCCTGGGACTGACTATGCTAGCTTCAGGGCCAGATTGCCTAGGCAGTGTGGTACAAAGTGACTGCACCACACTGGAGAATCTGTACCACTGCCTTTGATTTGTCTTTACTATGCAACATCATTACTGTAAGGAACTACTTTCCAGGCCATTTTATAGGAGCATTCTAGCTCTTTGCTAGTATTAAAATGGAGTTTGCAAGCTATACCACACAGCCAAATTAATGGTGCCTCAGAAGAATTAGGATTTGTCTATACAATGGAGTAATGTCAGGGGTGTGATTTCTAAAGTGCGCTACTGGGGTGCTCATTAACTGATCCATATAGACCTGCCGGTGCTAACTAAAAGTGCCCTAGTGTGCTTTAACATAGTGCTGTTAGAAACATTAGTACGCTTTAGAAATCATACTGCCATATTGGGCATTGTGCCACGATGTAGACAAGCTATTTAGAGATTTTATTTTTGCAGATGTAATGAACTATAACTCTTCTTGGAACAAGTCAGAGTGAAACTCCCTTTGGAAGGCTCCTGACTAACCCAAGCCATATCCTCACAAAATTCTCCTGTTTGAGTATCTATGAATTTGCTTGGAATTCCTTAACAAAATGCTTATATTGGATCTTTAAAAAGAACGATTCCAAGGAGCGATATCGATGAAAAGAGTAATGTAACTTAGAAACCAACACTTTCCAGCGGCACTCAAGCACAGTCCATCTCCATATTAATTAATTAAACACAAGTACTGTACAAGCTACATAATTAACTGCAAAGCTTTGTACTATTCCCAGGCGCTTCAAGCTCACGTGGACTCTCGCTAATCCCAATGATGATTTTTTTTATTATTATTACAGTAGTGCCTGGAGGTCCAAACTGAGATCAGGACCCATTTGTGGGAGACACTTTACAAACACATAGTAAGAGACATTTCCTGCCTCAAAGACCTAACAGTCTAAATAGACAAAACAGACCATTAGTGAAAGAGGAAACAGAGTTGAGAGAGGTTAAATGACTTGCCTAAGGTCACATAAGAGGTCAGTGGCAGAGCTGGGAATAGAAATCAGATCTCCCATGACCCTGTTCAGTTATCCTTCACTTGGAAACAAAACTTTTAAGTTACTGAATTAAACCCTAACACTAAACGTGAATCACCCAGCTGACACTGCCTACACTGTTATCTGGGTCTTCTTCATTCTGGCTTTAAATATCCCATAGCAACGGGAATTACTCAACTTGTTATGAAACTTTTCTACAGTGTAGCAGATCTTATTCTTAGAAAACTTTTCCTGATTCTCTAGTTCCATTCTGGTTCTGCTCCTACTTTTGCAGTGGAAGATTTCTCTAAGAGGGAAATTGTGGTGGCCTAAGGCTGCCCTAGTGGTACCTATACCTCACCTTGCTCCTGGCTGCTCAGGATACACGCCAGGGGTGCCTCTCTGCTCAGCTGTTCCTCGGCTGCTAGAAAGACTGTTGACTCCATTGACAGCCAGTGTCAGATAGAGCATTGCTGTTTTCTAGGTATTTCCCGTGGGATGAGTATTAGTATTTCAGATTATTTTTGCTGGTGTATTTCCAGGATAAATCGCTTTCTTTTCTTACCTGCATGTTTTTCTAACCCCCTCTGTGTATTATCTCTCTCCCTACCAGGCTTTGCACCACGTCTTAATTTTAATTTAGGGCTCTATTGTGCCTGATAGGAACAGGCCCATGGGGGCAATGTAGAACCACGTCCACTAGCCCACTGGGAGTTCTGGGAAGCATTGCACAGCATATGCTTCACTCTTTGGCTAGCCAATTCCCTGCCCCATTCTTGCCCTCTTGGGGAGAGAAGGGATTATCCCTGGGATCCCAATGCAAATCCTACACACAAGTTCTTCAACAGAGAGGGAGGCTCAGGGCATCTTCCCCACTTTCACAGGCACAATCTGGCCCTTGATATATATCATCAAAGCTTTGTTTATCCGCTCTCACTGATCATTAATGCGGATGTCACATGAGACTAGACCTTACACTGCACCTTGTGGCACCCCACAAGATACCTCCATCAGCCTGATATGCTGCCATCTATCATTACAGTTCAACTGTAGGTCTTTGGACAGTGTCTGTCACTGCCTCTGACAGTACTTATATCCCAGCAAATGTGAATTCATTTTGCAAGTAAGATTATATGGAAAATTTACAAGTCCAGCTATATTAAATAAATTCACTAGATTCCTTTTGTGCACTAATTTTGTCACTGAGTTTAAAAAAAGACTCATGAACTTTGTCCGGCTTGACATTGTTCTTTATAATCTTAGGCTGTTCACTGTTTGGTATGTCCTATTTGATAATAAATTCTTAGTTTTGTATATTGCTAGATGTGAGAATATGGATTCAGAGTTTCATAGTTAATGCCATGAGTCTTCACATATAAGTTTAAGTTTATGGTAGAATATGTATAGCGCTGTACACCCACACACCCACTCCAACTCTCTTTAATTTGAGTTAATCCACTACAGCCTACTCATCCCTACATCCTGTAACTGATCAGAAATGGTAATGAACCAGTGGAAGGAAAGTGTTATCTACCCTGTTTACCCCAGCACTGTTCACTGTTCTGGAACAAAAGCTACATGTATTCCTACACTAATGATTGTAAATATAAACTCAAGAAGATTCATTACCATGAATTAATTGATATTTTACAAATTAAAAACATAACTAATGTAAAAATAAGTAGATTTAATATTCAAAAATATCTGTAAACTGAATTCACAACCACATTTTTATGGTAAAATTGCTAATTGCTAATTTAGCCTCGCTAACTTCAGGATTTTTTTTCTTTTTGCTAGTTTTATACATGTCTGCTCAGAAGCTTTCCTTAGCTTGAAAAGAACTGTGGAAGGAAAATACCCCTTGGCCTATTGGCCTGACCTTGGAGACACAAATTTGAATATCACATCAGACAAGCTAACTTTTTACTGGTCTGTCACCCCGGCAAGTTCTTTGTCTTCTAAAATGTAGGTGTTTTGGGATGCAGAAAATTACCTTGTCTGCACTTTTCATGGCCATATGGTATTAAAAGACAGTAAAAATAGACAGCTAACAAGGGAACATCTTTACAAAAGGGCAAAGAAGGATTTAGACCCATGGGAGATTGTGTGTGTGAGAGAGAGAGAGCACTCACACACACACACACACACGCGCGCACACCACACATATACACATACATACGCACAACCCAGGATCAATGCTCCTGCTGGGCTGGACTCCTGCTGAAATCACATGTGAGTTCTAACAAAACACCTTTCTCAGTGGTCTCCTGTAGCATGCTCTTCAGGACCAGATGAACACATCCACCTAAAATCATGTTTTCTTTGCATCCTAACTGAAATAGCATTAAAGGGGGAAATGGGAATTCAGAGCTGCCAGCTACAGTATCTCTGCTATCAGTTCACCAATAAGGCCTAGTACAGACCCGCAGAGCCTCTGGATAAATTGTATTTTCCAAGGGTTAATTAAGCTGTCTTGAGCTTCTGCATGAAGGGGAACAAACTGGCACTTGCAGCGTTTTCTGAAACCTGCTGTCGACATTGCAGTCCCTGCTGCTTTTAGCTATATCGATCTGATGCCTGACCTGTGAAATCCTTGATGGCTGCTAACACTGGAAGCTTACTGGAGCTTTCCAAGGGAGCTTCAGGACAGCTTGTGTAGTCAAGTACAATTACCTGTCCCTCCAGGAGAACCAATTAGTTCACAAAGAGCTGGAGCAGAACAAATGTTTTGTGTGTGATTTAGAATCTTTAAAAAAAGCTTTGTTCTGATTCTTTTGTTTCAAATTTTATGATTATTGTTCAACTGACGGCAGTCCACAATGCATTTCCTTACATTTCTTGTAAAGGATTTCTTGGGGATGAGAAAACAGATTTACAGGTGGGTTTTGTTCTTGTTGTTTTTTTAAAATAATGAAATTGCTTATGTACATTGCAGGATCCAGTGTTAGGGCTTTTCAGGGGCATGAACCTAAATACAGAATACTGAAGTTTTCAATGTTTCTGGACCCCCAAGTCCTAGATTTTTCTTTTTAAAGTGATAACATATATAGTCTTTTAACTCTAAATTTTGAAACTGAATTTTCTGAGAATAAAAGAAAGTAAGGAGGAAGGAGGGCTAGCTCAGTGGTTTGAGCATTAGCCTGCTAAACCCAGGATTGTGAGTTCAATCCTTGAGGGGGCCATTTGGGGATCTGGGGCAAAAATCTGTTAGGGGACAGTATTTGGTCCTGCTAGTGAAGGCAGGGGACTGGACTTGATGACTTTTCAAGGTCCTTCCAGTTCTATGAGATAGGCATATCTCCATATTTTTTTTTTAGTGGGGGAGGGATAGCTCAGTGGTTTGAGCATTGGCCTGCTAAACCCAGGGTTGTGAGTTCAATCCGTAAGGGGGCCATTTGGGGATCTGGGGCAAAAATTGGGGATTGGTCCTGCTTTGAGCAGGGGGTTGGACAAGATGACTTCCTAAGGTCCCTTCCAACCCTGGTATTCTATGATTCTATGAACTGTTACATATGATACAACACATGAAAGGGATGGGAGCCACACAGATTACCAAGAGCACTACACTTCATATGTAGAGTACTCATAACATTATTTAATGGTGTGAAGAAATGGGCTACAATCTGATCCCAGTTAACTGAAGCAACCCCACTAACTTGGCTCAAGATGTGCAGGCATTGCTCGTATAGAAGCAATGTACAGAACATAAACTGGCTTGATAACAACAGCCCTCCCCTCAGATTAATATGAATTAATAACTAAAATAAACAAGGTATTTAGGCAGTCAGAGTCTATTTGTCACAGTGTCCTGAGGCCAAAATATCTAATGTCTTGGACATAAATCAGTCTTTAACAAAAACGGTTTTGACAAAAGAATTTTAGACAGTTAGCTGAGGGTGATAGATAATCTGAAATCAGTGATTATGGGCTCTGTATGTACTGCAGATCACACATTCTGATGTTGAATGTGGAATCCCAATATGGAGAGTTTTAGGATCTTAACAAGGAAGGGTGATAGAAAATAGATCTCATTGGCTTCCATTTTAGTGCTCATAGCTTGATGCATTACATTTGGATTCCTTCCAGTCCTGGGGTCCATTGGCTTTGTTTTCCTGTTTGAAAAATGGAAGAGCTACAGGCCTTGTCATTCCAGGGTCACTGGTTTGTTCTAGACCACCCCTGGTTCTGGTGACAAAAAGTTGTTATGGTGTGATGACTGTTTGGTCCCCAGTGTGAAATGAGACTATGGTCTTAGTCCAATTCCCAGTTGCAGAATGTTCATAGTACAGAAACCACCATGTTTCATCTTATCTGAGATTTTGTCAAGAAGTATAAAGGAAAATTACAGCCATGCTTAAATATCTTCACTAAAACCATCATGAATCTATGCATGAACCTGATTTTGCTGGTAAAAGTTGAAAACATTCCCAGAGCTCCCCGAGAGGGGTCATATCAGATATACAGCCAATGAACATCAGAAAGTTTCTACATAATAAATATTTGAACAAAATATGTGTAATGGATTTTACACACACAAATGGTGAGGTATAAGGGTTTTATTGGAATGATTTTGGGGTGGGTGCATTACTCATGAATAGGTGAGTTATGCAGGGCATTCCAAGTGAGTGACTTGTACTAGTTTAAGTGAGAGGAAAATCAAGCCCGTTTCTAGGCTCTCTGTGGTCTTCTTTAACCAGTAGATCAAGCTGCCTCTTTACTAAGCATGCAGGTAGATTATGGTATACTTTATTACTGGACCCAACATTCAGTGTAAATTTCTAAATGGGTGGAGTCAATCTTTTTGAAGAGAAACCACAAAGACCATCATCTCAACACAGAAAAATCAATTAGTGTAAGTTTGATGTAGAAACCTGTAGACTTTGTTTGTGACCCACTAGCCATTAACTAAGATTACACCTATTGCACACTCAAAACAACTGAATGGAATAAATGAATGGCACAGATGAATATGTACATATGTCTTATGGCTATTGGTTTCAAACATAATGGGATGAGCTTATAATGACTGTAGTCTTATAGTAGGCTTTTCAGCACTTTCAAAAGCACACCTGAATTTAGATAGTGAGTTTCTGATAAGTAACTTCTGGTAAGTGAATTACAGTAATAAGACATGGGACAAGAACATAGAGAGGAACTTAAAGAATAGTTCTTGTAGCTGTATTAATCTGTCATGGTTAGTATGAAAACATATAGAATCCTCAAAAGAATTAATTTTAAAGAGACACTAGGAAGAAAAGGTCTGCCAGGCGTTCTCTTGTAGTACAACCAAAAGTATTCCATTTTGTCAATGTAGATGGCTTTCCCATTGATGGTAGTGGGATGGGAAGGTCTATTCAGTATGTCAATATGACACATGCAACCAGTTCTTTCATAATCTATTTATCCATTTTAGGGATTTCTATAGCACCCATTACCGCAGTATCTAAATGCTGCAAAGGTAAATTATATTTGGATTATGAGGTCACTAGTGGACTTCATGAGTGTCTTCTGCCCAATTGTGGTAGAAAAACTTCATCCAAGAGGAAGGTCTTGATGCGAGCCCTAAATGTAGTCAGAGTGGATTAGGCTAATGTCCTATTTCAGCCTTAGTTTATAGCCTCTACTGAAAACAGTTTGGGCCAGGTCCGAGTTTCGTGTACACAGACATATCTCCATTAAAGTCGATGGAGCTATGCCCATTAACATCAGCTGAGCATCTATCCCATAACTTCCAGTTCTCTCAAGCCATCTCTAGTGTTTTATAAGATGCATTATTTCAGAGGAGCAAAACTATTTAGGATAAGTCCCTGTGGGACTCTCAGGTGAGGGAAGCATTCTGTTAGCAGAAGCGACAAAGAGTCCTGTGGCACCTTATAGACTAACAGACATATTGGAGCATAAGCTTTTGTGGGTGAATACCCACTTCTTCAGATGCATGCATCTGAAGAAGTGGGTATTCACCCATGGAAGCTTATGCTCCAATACGTTTGTTAGTCTATAAAGTGCCACAGGACTCTTTGTCGCTTCTACAGATCCAGACTAACACGGCTACCCCCTCTGATTCTGTTAGCAGTAGACACAGTTGTTCTTTGTTGGTTTACACTAGTCAGAAAGGGCCTGGATCTGTTTCACATTGGATAACTCCAATATTTCTGAGGGCTGGGGAGCTTCTACATGCATGATGGAACCAAACTCCACCATAGGTGGAAGACTGACTAATGCATTAATGTTCTGCCTCTTGGAGTTCCTTTCATATTCAGTTAATCTTTTCTGCAAAGTAGGATGAAAGCTCTTTCCAACTCTTTCTTGAATATGGTTGGACTATGCAGTCTGAGCAGATGGGCTGACTCAGTAAACAAAATAGCTGTGCCAGCTATGGTTTTTGTGGCTGAAATGATGGTGATGGAGAAAAAGGTTCTCGTTGGTTCTGTTACTGTCTTTGTGATGATGGTGAATGGAGTCTTATGTCACCAGTGTTCTCAGAGTTAATCGGTGAACCATAATGTTCTTTGCAGGCGACTTCTCTCACTCTAAGGAATTTTCTCTTTACAGTTAAGATCTGTCACATTCAGACTGGGTTAGCCATGTTCATGGCAGCAGAGCCATGCTAGGGGAGACACGTGCATTGTATTCTCTGGTTTAATTTAGGCAAGGCTCTCTTACTGCAAAAGGCCTTTGAGCCTGAAAAAAGAAGGTCAGGGCCTTATAGAATCATAGAACTGGAAGGGACCTCAAGAGGTCATCTAGTCCAGTCCCCTGCACTTAAGGCAGGACTAAGTATTATCTAGACCAGGGGTGGCCAACCTGAGCCTGAGAAGGAGCCAGAATTTATCAATGTACATTGCCAAAGAGCCACAGTAATATGCCAGCAGCCCCCCATCTGCTCCCCAGCCCCCAGCACCTCCCGCCTGCCGGCAACCCCCACCAATCAACGCCTACTCTCCCCTCCCCTGCCCATCACAATCAGCTGTTTCACATGTGCAGGAGGCTACAGAGGGGAGGGGGAAGGAGTGAGGGTATGGCAGGCTCAGGGGAAGGGGCAGGGGCCTTGGGGGAAGGAATGGAGTGGGGGCAGGGCTTGGGGGTTGAGCAGTGAGCACCCCTCAGCACAATGGAAGTTAGCATCTATAGCGCCACCCCTGGAATCAGTACCTAGGTAAGGAGCCACATATTAACCTCTGAAGAGTCGCGTGTGGCTCCGGAGCCACAGGTTGGCCACCCCTGATCTAGACCATCCCTGACAGGTGGATGTCCAACATGCTCTTACAAATCCCCAATGATGGATATTCCACAACCTCCCTAGGCAATGTATTCCAGTGCTTAATCACTCTGACAGTTAGGAAGTTTTTCTTAATGTCCAACCTAAACCGCCCTTGCTGCAATTTAATCCCATTGCTTCTTGGCCTATCCTCAGATGTTAACAGGAACAATTTTTCTCTCTCCTCCTTGTAACAACCTTTTATGTACTTGAAAACTGTTAACATAGCCCCTCTCATCTTCTCTTCTCCAGACTAAACAAACCCAATTTTTTCAATCTTCCCTCATAGGTCATATTTTCTAGAACTTTAATCATTTTTGATACTCTTCTCTGGACTTTCTCCAATTTGTCCACATTTCCTGAAATGTGGCGCCTAGAACTGGACACAATACTCCAGTTGAGGCCTAATCAGTATGGAGTAGAGTGGAAGAATTACTTCTCGTGTCTTGCTTACAGTACTCCTGCTAATACATCCCTGAATGATGTTTGCTTTTTTTGCAACAGCGTTACACTGTTGACTCATATTTAGCTTGTGATCCACTATGACCCCCAGATCCCTTTCCGCAGTACTCCTTCCTAGGCAGTCATTTCCAATTTTGTATGTGTGCAACTGATTGTTCCTTCCTAAGTGTAGTACTTTGTATTTGTCCTTATTGAATTTCATCCTATTTACTTCAGCCTTGTTGGGATATTCCAGAGCAAACCTAGAGACCTGGAACACGAGGGTATAGTGATTGGTTTGCATATGGCTGAGGACAATGAGACAAGATGTCTGTCAATAGAAGGAACATTGTTATTGTGTTGCAAAAGGACCTCAAGAGACCTGCTGGAAATAATAAACCAAACTGAAGCCAAGTGACACAGAATACAAGAGAAGTCCACCAAAGGCAGGATGGAGCAAAACCTGAGCAAGAATGATCAGACTTCAGTGTTTGTTAGAGCCAGGCATTCCATTATTATGTAATCCTCCAGGGAAGGACAGTATGGTGTGGGGTTTTTAACTAACTAGCACCAGAACTACAGGTGCTGTCTATATGTCTATATGTCTACTATATGTAGTACTGTCAAGTCTAGGGGACTGGACTTTGCCCATCAACTGGAGGTGGAAACGGTATAAAAGGAGTTCATCTGGCCCTGGGTTACACTAATTATATACCATACTGAATATCAGTTAATGCCCTGAACTATGTGCATTACCTGCTCTCATAGTTTGTGCTGAATTGTAAAATGCTAAATAATTTATATGGAAAATACACTAATATTCAGTGGCATTTTTGTAACCCTCAGGCTTAGTGATTAATAAATAAATGCATTTTTTTCTGTTGCCAGTGGCCTATGTCCTTGCTTGCTGAGTTTCGTGCTGGGCAGCCAGAAGGTGTCTTGTGGGGGCACAGAATCATGGGTTTGCATTGCTGATGTAGTTCTGTGGCAATATTATTGATAATATTTGCCTTGCCTAGCAGGAAAAACATATTACAGCGAAAGCCTCCACAATAGCATTAAATCAAATAGTGCTTAATCATTTGCAAGGGGAGACATCATGATTTATTTTTCAACAAGCCTTTGTAACAATTGCATTTCTGAGTTCTCCATTTCCCACCATGGTACTTTATGTAGAGTTCAGAAAGCTCCATTCTGCGACAGGTAGAAGAGACAAGGTTAGAGACAGTCAATGGAAGTTAACTGCTAAGAATGCCGTAGTACTTCCAGCAGTGACATTGTGCTGTAATGGGGACACAGCATCGCACACCAATGTTGCTAAGTGGCAGAGGAGGTCATTTTACAGAGGTCAGCAATAGTAAGATGCATTTATGTGTTGTGGGAAAACATTTGGCATGATTTTGCTGGTAGAGGAAGTTCAGTGTTATAAGAGGGTGAACACACTTCCAAAATGAAATCAGACTGAGGGTTAACATTGACTTTCAACCTTCAAGACTTGGAATATCACTTGTGCCCCCAGAGGATATGCTACATCAGGATTCTATTAGAGAAGGGTAGCTTGTTCAGAAAGTATAAGAGCTGACTCAAACCCAAACCATTTTCAGGTTTGTATTGATTTGGATGTCATCCTCCAAAGCCTTCCATCCCCTATAGCTGTCTGTCTATCTAATCCCCTTAGAGCGCATCCCCATGTTGCAGAGAAGGGGGGAAATGTGGAGTGTCATTGCTCCAGGGGAAGCAACAGGAGGTATTCTGCCTCAGACAAAATCCTCCTGGAGTTCCTAGTGCACAGAGATAGTAGATGTGAGTAGCATAGCAATGAGCATGCTAAGTGGTGTGCAGAGAGCTGGGGCTATGACCCTATCCCATCTGTGCCCATTTGGGGAGCACACACACCTCTGTGGGGTGTATTTAGGGAGAAGTCCCTGTATTCCTTTGAGATCAGGGGCTGCACTTGTGACTGGCACATATGCAGACCACAGAAAAGGAAAAAATTGAAAACTCTTTGCACTCACTGCATCCTACTGTCCTGCAGAAGGGCCAAGTATGAATTGACCCTATGATACACATGGAGTTCTGAAAAAACAAGCATTCAGTTTCCACTAAATCAAAAATGCTAAGGTCTTTCCTGTTAAAGATTTCACTAAAGATCACGGAATAGCAGCTGTTGTGAAGCTGCATGTACATATCATGGTGTGTCTTGTGGCATAAAACTGTCCTCAGGTTGAAGAGGATCCTAAAGGGAGCGGGAAAGAATCCATTGATCATCCTTCACGTAGAAACAAATGACACGGCTAGATTCTCACTGGAACGAATCAAGGGGGACTATGCCAGGCTGGGGAAGACGCTTAAGGAAATCGAGTCTCAGGTGATCTTCAGTGAGATTCTGCCTGTTCCTAGAGAAGGGCAACAAAGGTGTGACAGGATTATGATGATCAACAGATGGCTCAGGGAGTGGTGCTATAAGGAGGGCTTTGGGATGTACGGCCACTGGGAGGCATTCATGGACAGAGGACTGTTCTCTCGGGATGGACTTCACCTGAGTAGGGAAGGAAATAGACTTCTAGGATGGAGGCTGGCACAACTGATCAAGAGAGCTTTAAACTAGGAATTTGGGGGAGACGGTTGGGAGATGTCCAGGTAATCTCCATGCTGGATTTTAACATTGAGAGGGAAGACAACGAAGAAATAGAGGATATAGCCGGGGGTAGGAGAATGGACATAAGGAGGAAGGGCAGAGTGGATACTAGTCAAATAGGTCATACTGGCAGTACAATGTCCATACCAAATTGGGTAAAGAATGTGAGTGAGGCCAAACAGCAAAAATTAAGATGTTTGTACACCGATGCGAGGAGCCTAGGTAACAAAATGGAGGAATTAGAGCTACTGGTCCAGGAAGTGAAACCAGATATCATAGGAATAACCGAAACATGGTGGAATAGTAGTCATGACTGGAGTACAGGTATTGAAGGGTATGTGCTGTTTAGGAAAGACAGAAATAAAGGTAAAGGTGGGGGAGTAGCACTGTTTATCAATGATGAGGTAGACTGTAAAGAAATAAGAAGTGATGGAATGGATAAGACAGAGTCTGTCTGGGCAAAGATCACATTGGGGAAGAAAACTACTAGCGCCTCCCCTGGGATAGTGCTTGGGGTGTGCTATAGACCACCGGGATCTAATTTGGATATGGATAGAGACCTCTTTACTGTTTTTAAGGAACTAAATACTAATGGGAACTGTGTGATAATGGGAGACTTCAACTTCCCAGATATAGATTGGAGAACAAGCGCTAGTAATAATAATAGGGCTCAGATTTTCCTAGATGTGATAGCTGATGAATTCCTTCATCAAGTAGTTGCTGAACCAACAAGGGGGGATGTTATTTTAGATTTGGTTATGGTGAGTAGTGAGGACCTCATTGAAGAAATGATTGTAGGGGACAACCTTGGCTTGAGTGATCATGAGCTAATTCAGTTCAAACTAAATGGAAGGATAAACACAAATAAATCTGAGACTAGGGTTTTCGATTTCAAAAGGGCTAACTTTAATAAATTAAGGAAATTAGTTAGGGAAGTGGATTGGACTAAAGAATTTATGGACCTAAAGGCGGAGGAGGCCTGGGATTATTTCAAGTTAAAGTTGCAGAAGCTATCAGAAGCCTGTATCCCAAGAAAGGGGAAACAATTCATAGGCAGGAGTTTTAGACCAAGCTGGATGAGCAAGCATCTCAGAGAGGTGATTAAGAAAAAACAGAAAGCATACAAGGAGTGGAAGATGGGAGGGATCAGCAAAGAAACCTACCTTATTGAGGTCAGAGCATGTAGGGATAAAGTGAGACAGGCTAAAAGGCATGTAGAATTGGACCTTGCAAAGGGAATTAAAAGCAATAGTAAAAGGTTTTATAGCCATATAAATAGGAAGAAAACAAAGAAAGAAGAAGTGGGACCGCTAAACACTGAGGATGGAGTGGAGGTTAAGGATAATCTAGGCATGGCCCAATATCTAAACAAATACTTTGCCTCAGTCTTTAATGGGGCTAATGAGGAGCTTAGGAATAGTGGCAGCATGACAAATGGGAATAAGGATGTGGGGGTAGATATTACCATGTCCGAGGTAGAAGCCAAACTTGAACAGCTTAATGAGAGTAAATCAGGCGGCCCAGATAATCTTCATCCAAGAATATTAAAGGAACTGGCACATGAAATTGCAAGCCCATTAGCAAAAAATTTTAATGAATCTCTAAACTCAAGGGTTGTACCATTTGACTGGAGAATAGCTAATATAGTTCCTATTTTTAAGAAAGGGGAAAAAAGTGACCTGGGTAACTACAGGCCTGTTAGTTTGACATCTGCAGTATGCAAGGTCTTGGAAAAATTTTTGAAGGAGAAAGTAGTTAAGGACCTTGAGGTCAATGGCAATTGGGACAAATTACAACATGGTTTTACAAAAGGTAGATCGTGCCAAACCAACTTGATCTCCTTCTTTGAGAAAGTAACAGATTTTTTAGATAAAGGAAACGAAGTGGATCTAATCTACCTCGATTTCAGTAAGGCATTTGATACAGTACCACATGAGGAATTATTGGTTAAACTGGAAAAGATGGGGATCAATATGAAAATTGAGAGGTGGATAAGGAACTGGTTAAAGGGGAGACTACAGCGGGTCATACTGAAAGGTGAACTGTCAGGTTGGAGGGAGGTTACTAGTGGAGTTCCTCAAGGTTCAGTTTTGGGACCAATTTTATTTAATCTTTTTATTACTGACCTCGGAACCAAAAGTGGGAGTGTGCTAATAAAATTTGCGGATGACACAAAGTTGGGAGGTATTGCCAATTCAGAAAAGGATCGGGATATCCTACAGGAAGATCTGGATGACCTTGTAAACTGGAGTAATAGTAATAGGATGAAATTTAATAGTGAGAAGTGTAAGGTTATGCATTTAGGGATTAATAACAAGAATTTTAGTTATAAGCTGGGGACGCATCAGTTGGAAGTAATGGAAGAGGAGAAGGACCTCAGAGTCCTGGTTGATCACAGGATGACTATGAGTTGCCAATGTGATGTGGCCGTGAAAAAAGCTAATGCGGTCTTGGGATGCATTAGGCGAGGTATTTCTAGTAGAGATAAGGAGGTGTTAGTACCGTTATACAAGGCATCGGTGAGACCTCATTTGGAATACTGTGTGCAGTTCTGGTCTCCCATGTTTAAGAAGGATGAATTCAAACTGGAACAGGTACAAAGAAGGACCGCTAGGATGATCCGAGGAATGGAAAACCTGTCGTATGAAAGGAGACTCAAGGAGCTTGGTTTGTTTACCTTAACCAAAAGAAGGCTGAGGGGAGATATGCTTGCTCTCTTTAAATATATCAGAGGGATAAATACCAGGGAGGGAGAGGAATTATTTCAGCTCAGTACCAATGTGGACACAAGAACAAATGGATATAAACTGGCCATCAGGAAGTTTAGACTTGAAATTAGACCAAGGTTTCTAACCATCAGAGGAGTAAAGTTCTGGAACAGCCTTCCAAGGGAAGCAGTGGGGGCAAAAGACCTATCTGGCTTCAAGATTAAGCTAGATACATTTATGGAGGGGATGGTTTGATGGGATAACATGATCTTAGTGAAAGGTCAATTAATTGCCATCAGTGGTAAATAGGACCAATGGTCAATGATGGGATGTTAGAAGTTACTACAGAGAACTTTTTCCTGGGTGTCTGGCTGGTGAGTCTTGCCCACATGCTCAGGGTTCAGCTGATCGCCATATTTGGGGTTGGGAAGGAATTTTCCTCCAGGGTAGATTGGCAGAGGCCCTGGAGGTTTTTTGCCTTCCTCTGCAGCATGGGGCACGGGTCACTTACTGGAGGATTCTCTGCATCTTGAAGTCTTTAAACCATGATTTGAGGACTTCAATAGCTGAGACATAGGTGAGAGGATTATTCCAGGAGTGGGTGGGTGAGATTCTGTGGCCTGCATTGTGCAGGAGGTCAGACTAGATGATCATAATGGTCCCTTCTGACCTTAAAGTCTATGAGTCTATGAGTCTATCATTGCAAGAAATATGTTGGACTTTAATTCCACTGTTATGGTCTGGGAAGGGTCAAAGGACAAGAAGCCATTTTCAGTTGCAGGTGATGTGCCCAAAGGTTTCCTTTTAATGATAAGGTACTTAGTAATAAAGAATGGTGCAAAAGAAGGACTTCCAGATTTGTGGGATGAAGTTGCTTGTGTGAATTTGGCAAAAATGTGTAACCAAAGCTAGAAGAGAAATGGAACAGGAGAACTCAACTGCAAGTGCTACCGACAGTGCATCAGTGACTTACAGGAAGCATTATTCCATGTTCACCATTTTGAAAGTGAACTGAGACTGACTGGAAGATCATTAATTGGCAAGGAGGGAGCAAGGAATTTATTGGAAAGCCATAGACAGCACAGGTTGAAATATAGGAAATGAAGGACAATTTGTTCGTGTATTATCCTTCTGGCCAGGGATTTTACCCAGGGGAGTTTTAAACACTGATCATAGTATCATAATGCAACATCACCAGCATTGTTGAAAAACACTGGTCCCAATTCTGATTACAGTGTCATGAGCCAAGCAAAATCAGCTACTATGACTGCATGTATGGGTAAGTACAACAGCTAATGTTATATGCCTGCCTTGTTTAGTAGACCCAAAGGTTTTCCAATTATTGGGGGCCACTTTTAAAATCAATCATACAGTAATTCTTTGCTGTCTATTTGTTAAAAGCAAAGTTGAACCTAAATATAATGGTTGGTGTGCTGAATGGCCAGAAAGGGTTAAGCAGCTTGCAGGATAAATGACCAGAGTCAATCATTAGAGACATGTTAGAAAAGTATGTGAATGATAATTAGGCACACTCCATGGTAGATAGGCTAGAACTTTGAAATGCAAACCTATATTGTTAGAAATTAGAGGTGATACTAATTCTTTGTGTGTATTCTGGGGGAGGGATAGCTCAGTGGTTTGAGTATTGGCCTGCTAAACCCAGGGTTGTGAGTTCAATCCTTGAGGGGGCCATTTAGGGATCTGGGGCAAAAATTGGGGATTGGTCCTGCTTTGAGCAGGGGGTTGGACTTAGATGACTTTCTAAGGTCCCTTCCAACCCTGATATCCTGTGATTCATATCTTGTTAAATGTTAGCCATGTAAACAGACAGTTTCTGTCTGTCACTATAGCATTGATTCAGAGATCAAAAGGGAATATTAACATTTAGATGAATTCTTGGGTGAAATAATGTCATTGTTTATGTTTCTTTAAAGTTTGTGATAGACTGCCTTATGTTAATCCATATAGCTAATTATCGGTGATGCTTAGGAAATAGGGCTACTTTAAAGTTGCTCTGATTGCCCATTGTTTGCCTAAGGACTCCGATGTGTCAAAGAAGGCCTGGTACTGTATAAAAGGCCCTTGGATCCTGATCCTTTTTATTTCAGATCTGCTTGATGCTTCATACAGGGGACGCTTAAGCCATAAAGCTGAGATCGCCAGTCCTAATCTGGAACCACCCTGAATATGAACATTGGACTATAACCTATGAACTAATTCTAAAAGAACTCTTTGCAACTACAAAACTCACCGTCTCTACTATGAATTTAATCTCAAGAACTGTACTCATGTCTGTATGTATACTGATCTTTAAACCAATACTCTCTCTCTCTCTTTTATTTTTTAATAAATTTTAGTTTAGTTAATAAGAATTGGCTGTAAGTGTGTATTTGGGTAAGAACTGGACTATTCATTAACCTAGGAGGTAATGTGTCCAATCCTTTGGGATTGGTAGAACTTTTGTATATGATGAATAAGATTTTCAGTAATCCTCATCATATTTGACTTGGGTGTCTGGGTGGAGGCCTGAGGCTGGGCTATTTTAAGGGAACTATGTTGTTGGCTTCTGGGTAACCAGTGAGGTATTATAGAAGCTGTTTTGTGCTGACTTGGTAAATCTAAGTATTGGAATCCACCAGTTTTGGGGATTATCTGCCCCATTCTTTACAGTTCATCCTAATCGAGTGACCTCAGTTGGCTACCCTGGGTCTCCGGTCACAGTTGGTTATGATATGAAAGAACAAAGTATAATTTTCCTGTTATTTTTCTTTAATTATTTTGGGGCCTGATCTTGCTCCCACTGAAGCTAGTGGCTAGGACTTTCAATTACTTGAGTAATAGCAGGATCAGGCTCTAGAAGCTTTGCTGTAGATGTTGTTTTGATTTACACTGGTGTAACAGTTTAGAATGGGGCCCAGTGTATTTGTTCTGTCTTGTCTTGTAATGTATTATACCCACTCATATATCTAGAATGTAAACTCTGTGACTGCACTTTGCTAGCTGCTTCAGACTTATAAAGGGGTGTGGTAAATTCTCCATTGCCTGAAGCTTTTAAATCATGACTGGACGTGTTTCTAAAAGATATGCTTTAGCCCAACCTCAAGTTATATGGTTTGATGCAGGGATTGCTGGGTGAAGTACTGTAGCTGTGTGGTGCTGGAGGTCAGATTAGATCATCATAATAGTCCTTTTTGGCCTTCAGATCTATGAATATATAAGCTGTTTGGCATATCTGATCCATCCACCATCATTATGTTAAATAAAATGTTATGTTACCAGATCATTTAAACTTGTGTTAATGTACTTCAGCACATAGAATCATAGAATCTCAGGGTTGGAAGGGACCTCAGGAGGTCATCTAGTCCAACCTCCTGCTCAAAGCAGGACCAATCCCCAACTAAATCATCCCAGCCAGGGCTTTGTCAAACCTGACCTTAAAAACCTCTAAGGAAGGAGATTCCACCACTTCCCTAGGTAACCCATTCCAGTGCTTCACCACCCTACTAGTGAAAATGTTTTTCCTAATATCCAACCTAAACCTCCCCCACTTCAACTTGAGACTCTGTGGCATTTTAAAATGATTGTTCTCATTCTGCTTGAAGACTAGGGACCAAGACCTGAAAGGAGGATCAGACGCAAAGTATTTCAGAAACATGTAGTCCTTTCCAGGGGCAAATTCAGGGGAACCCCCCAAATTTTGATACAGCTGGAGAGCCATTTATCCACTGCCACTGAAAGGATGGGCTGCCTCACAGCTTCTGAAGAGCAACTTCCACTTGAAAGAACCCAGCCATGCCTAGAGATGATTTGCCCAGTGGAACAACTGATCACCAGAGAGAATGAGTCGTGGTGCAGGAGATTGTGAAAGAGAACATGGAAGATGCAGGACTGGAAAGCTCAAAAGTTTCTGGTTATGCTTAACAAACATTTTACCATATGATCATCCCTAAAACAAGTCACTACATTATGAATAGCATTTTGATTTCCAAACTAACCCCTTGGTTTTCAGGTGCTTATATCTTTCTGAAACTTTCACCTTTCAGGCTGAAAGTTTTCAGGTTGGGTCTCTGCTTGGAGGTGATTTTTTTTTCAATATTTGAGAAAAAACAAGTCAATAACAATAAGTCACCCAAAGAAGGGTGGAAAAAATTCATTTCTATTATAATATAATTGCAGTGACTTTGTTTTGAACAGCTCAACAGCCTGACTGGCAGATGAAAGTTGAAATTTGGAATGGAACTAAATAGCCCTCATTGTGGAGAAGTGCCTTTGATTGTTTCAGTGAAGTCTGGTTTGGCCAAGTTATGAGCCCTTGAAAACAGTACTTGAAGCATGCACTGTATATTTGGTACAGGTTTTCATTAAGCCCGTAAAGTGTACAACTAAGAAAGGCCATACTGAGCATGTATGCTGGGCTAAGTTAGCTGTGAAGTGAAAAATGTATAGAAGGTGTGTGTGGTGAGGTATAAGCCAAGATGCTTTTATTAATATGACTTTTTTGGTTTGTTCTTGAGCATTAAAACAGGTTGAGCTTTTCAAGCACAGGAAACTATCTGCACAGCACACCCCCCCCCCCCTTACAATATTCATGTTTTGTATGTTGAAAGGCACAGTCCCATTAAAAAATCAATTTTGTGGTGTACAGTATTCTTACCCACTGCTGCAAGTTTCCAGTGAGCTTAATAAAAATGAATTTAGGCAAGTTATAGCCATTCCTCAAACATCTGTGAAATATCACCATGAAACACTCTGGGCATTAATTGTTTGAAAGGCCTGTTTTGAAATGATCCTTCTAAAAACAAGTTTGATTTTCCTTTTCAATGTAACCAACATTTTATGGTCTTTAACAAACCCCCAGACCTATAGCATTCTAAGAAGTGCTGTGTTCCACTTTACGAACCCTGAAGTAATGGGTCTGCAGGAAGAATATGCAGGAGTCTGTTACTGACTGTGAAGACATCTTGTACTGAGTGACTGTGAACTAAAGCATCATTTTCACTCTCATCCTGACATTAGGCTAATATTATATTTGAACCTTTGATTTGATTGATACATCTCAGCAGCAGGACATTTAGACATTTATATCATACGTTGAAAATGAAATATTTTACATCACTGAAAATGAGAACATGGCATGCAGCAGTTAAAATCCAGTGAAGTTACAATCAATTCTGCAGTTACACAAACGCCTAGAAATCTCACCTTTTGGTTTTAAAGGGGCTTCCAGAAAAACACCATAAAGTTTAAGTTACAACAGAGAGTATTTATTTTTTAAGGTTTTAAAAGGTGCCAAATTTTCAAACTTTGCATATTCTACATATACACATGCAGTGTCTGGGGGCTGGTCCACACTAGGCGGGTGGATCGATCTAAGATACGCAACTTCAGCTACGTGAATAATGTAGTTGAAGTCGAATATCTTAGATCGATTTTTAAAAGTACTTACCCCGGTCCACACAGCAGCAGGCAGGCTCTCCCGTCGACAGCGCTTCCTCCGCTCGCCGAGCTGGAGTTCCGGTGTCGACGGGGAGCGGTTCTGGGATCGATTTATCGCGTCTAGATGAGACGCGATAAATTGATCCCAGAACATCGATCACTACCCGCCGAATCGGGCAGATAGTGTGGATGTAGCCTGGAAGTGGTATCTGGAAACCTCAAAATATGCAGTTTATTCATTTTGCCCACTCAACTGCATATTTTAAAAGCACATTCACATTGCGCATATCCAACTTAGGTATTTAGTGTTGAAAAGTTGGAATCTTCGAATTCCTTCAATCACATATTTCAACCACATGAAACTCAAGACATAATTGAATTCTTTAATATTTGTATGGTTATTATCTGTCCATTAACCTAGAAATATTTAATTTGTGAGTATACTGATGTACAGTATAAATTGAGGTAGAGTGTGTGTGTGTGTGTGTGTGTGTGTGTGTGTGTGATATTAAAGAAAATATGGAAGATTGTGTGAACTTTTAATTTGATCTGCCTATCTTGACAAATTTTTAACTTAAGTATATTGTGCCTCATTAGTGCTTTAAAACCTGCTGAAGCTAAGCTGTATCTTGCTTGCCTATTAGTTCAACCTAAGGCCCATCAATAGAGCATTACCCAATGTCTTGGGAACAATTAAGGCATGTCTTCCCTACCAAACAGTTTTCAAGTGCACAAACATATTTAATTGTAGAGTTTGTGGCACACAGCATGGAAATAGAATGAAAACCACTGGGAATATGCATTTATCCTAACACTGAAAAGTTCCTTAAAACTCACTTGAGACTCATGGGGATACACTATCAAATATGTACTCTCTAAATGTTACTAATGAAATGTTTACAATCTAGAGCTGTGTATGAAAAAAAAGTATAGTCTGTGGCCAGTTAAGGGGCTACTTGAACATCACACAGATTTAATATGCACGATTATTGATCTTTTTAGCAAAAAAGACTTTATGAATTATATTCATAGCATAGTGTTAGAAGCTAAAGCAGCCTGGGAATTATGCATCAGCAGCAGAGCAATTGATAGATCTAGACAGGTCAGACAATGTTATTCTAAAAGCATCTAATCAATATGGACAAATGTGTCAGAAAAGTGATTTGAAAAATGACTTTATTAAAAAAAAGCCGGATTCTTTAGGCCCCATTTTCCTCCCTCAAAATTATACGTTACCGAAACAAGCTTTTTAACCATTTCACGTTTTCACCAGCAGCAATAACAAGTTAAATTAAGCAAGGGCCAGTTTCCTGTAGTGTAACTCCACTGAAGTCAAGTCAATGGAGTTGCATCAGGGATTAATTTTGCACAGTGCATTCAGCTTGGTCTTGTTTTATAGCCAGATCTGTTTTATCCATGTGTCTGTATGTTTGAATAGACTTCTGAGTTGAAATATTTTTTTTCGGATCTAAATTGGGTTGCAAACTCAGATCCCACATCTTTTAAAGTCTGCATTAAAGTGAGCAGCTCCACCGCTTCTGGAAAGCTAAAACTTTCTGGGCCAGATTCACTAACACCCTCTAGCTATTTTGCACAATCCAGCAATGTAAAGGAGCTGCAAACTGGCTTTAGTTGGATGGTTAAGATGGGTTTATAGCTGCTGTGTTATCACTTGAATGGCATAAAGTGACCAGAGCCTACTGGTGAATCTGTCACCTTCCGTCCCTATGCTTGTGTCACATGGCATTTCACCTGCTAGGCTATTGAACTTTAATATGATAGTAACGAGGTGAACTGCCACAGAATCTAATCTGGACATCTTTACCTAGCACTGTCAGACAGTCCTTCTCCACTAACTATGTCTGAACACCATAACATATGTCACCACTGCAATCGCAGGTCATCTGAATATTCACTTTGGCATATGCCCAGTATCACTGTCTGGACAATTTAAACTGGTCACTGTAACTCTACTGCTTTGTGCTCCAGTTGCCTGAGATTTCCCCAGAACTAATATCTAAATTAAGCCCACAAAATCCAGGACTGTGCTATCTCTCACTGCTCACCATACAGTTTCACCAGATACATACAGTGAGCCTGATTCTGATCTCATGCTGGTCTTGCACTGGATTTATCTCCATTGACTTCAAGGCTGAAAGTAAGATCAGAATCATGCCAACTATCTGGATGACTAGGCTTATATCATACTTAGGCCTCGTGAGCTTTAACAGCCTAATTCCATGCTTTAAACTGCAGCACTTCCGCTGCTTCTAGTTGCTTCCTTTACTTACTTCTGTAGCTTGCCAACACAACATCCTCACCATGGTCCCACATTATGACTAGCACTTTCTCTGACACTATGTACCATTCATTCTCCACACCAGTAGACAAATCCACATTTGGCTTCAAAGGAGGCTCCTCCCACAGTTACCATGTTACAACAAAACATTTTTGTACTGTGACCTGGCACTCCAGTATTCTCCTAGCTGCAGCACTTCATCTTGACTTCTTCATTGTATTTTTAGATTTTGAGGTCAGAAGGGGGCATTGTGATCATCTAGATTGACCTGCTGCATAACACAGGCCATAGAAGCTCACCCACTAGTTCTTGCACCAAGCTGAATAACTTGTGATTGAGCATATATGTTAGAAAGGTATCCAAGGCTGATTTAAAGACTTCCAGTGATGAAGAATGTGCCACATCCCTTGTAAACTCTTCCACTGACTAATCACCCCCACTGTGAAAAATGGTCACCTTGCTTCCAGTTTGAATTTTTCAAGCTATGACTTCCAGCCATTAGATACGTTATGCCTTTGTCTGCTAGATTAAACAATGTGTTAAACTGTGACTGTACTTGCTCATGTGACATCATTCCCATCTCACTATAACTTGCCATTGTCAGACCAGCACATGGTTTTCAGAGTTCACTTATCTTGGCCTCACTCACTTAGCCTTTTAGCTGGCATCCTGGCCACCGTCCTCATTAACACTATAAGAAAATCTTATGTTTAGTGACTAGCTATGGAAGCTAATGATTGGGGCATTGTTTCCAGTCCTGACACAGACTTCCTTTGAGATCTTGAGGCAAATTACAGAAACTCTCATTTGCCTCAGTTTCCCCATCTGTAAAACAGGGATAATAATACTTGCCTACTGCATAGGTTTGGATTTATGAAACGCTGTGAGATACCTCGATGGAAGGAGCTATGTAAATGCAAAGGATTATTATTTTTTCTTCTTCAGTCAAAGATATGAATAATTTTAATTTATTTGACTCAATGTTTATTTCAGTTCCATTTGTCCAAAAAGTTTAAAAACCCAAGAAAATTAGATCAGCGAATAGCAATGTGCATGGGAGATGGGAGTGATAGCCTCATTCTTCTGAGATTCTCTGCTATGTCACCAGGCACTACTGATTTTATCAGTCACTCCATTCCCTCTTTCATCTCTCTCAGGTGCTCCTCTCTCTGATCCAGCAGTTAAATCCTCTCATTCAGATGTTTGTCACCTTTCTGGTGCTCTGATGGATGACCTGTTCAGATTGCTTATGCTTCTATAGTTCCCCATTGATCTGTACTAGAGGTTTATTGACAGAGAAACTCCATGGGTGACCAGCCAGCCCAGATTCAGAAGTGAAGACTGGTTGGATCATGTTACAAAGTCTCCTTAAAGGTACTGAAATCAAGGGCTGGGGTTGCAAAGAGATGAAGAAATAAAGCTTGGGGGTTAGGAAGGAGTCAAGTGAAGACATGGGGAGGAGGGAGAGAAAAACCTAAATAAAGTAGGGTAGGAACCTTCCAAACCAAAACAGTGTTTCCAATTCTTGCTAGAATGATATTCTTGCTGTTTGGTATCTGAGTCCACCTACGTTCCTGCCTGTACCTGGACACCAGAAAATATGCGGAGCTGCATGAAACTTTTGCAGTGAAACCCCCAACTGTATGAAAGTTGGCAAGTATAGAATTCACGTATGGAAAGAAATCAGCAGAATTTTATCTCAGGCCGACAAACCTTTCAGCAAAACTCAAAGTGACAAGTTTTGTTGTCTTTAGATAAATCAGTCACATGCTAGGTTTCTGGGCCAGGTAAACTCTTGTGTATAAACAGAATTTCCAGGTCAAAAGAAGCTAAATATTAAAATGAAACTCAAGGAATTCATACTAAAAAAGATGAACAATTTTGGTTAAAAAATCCACATCATCCAAAACTCTGGCAAGTTTCAAACATTTCTAAGGATACAGTGGGAGGAAACCTGGACAAGTGCCGTGCAACAGAGGACAGAAGAGTCAGGCTTAATGGATCTGCTGGAGTTCTTTGAAGATGTTACAGCAATAATGAATAGAGAACAAATAGGTGGTTCTGAAGTGCACTGACCTTTGGTTGGGAGGAGATTGGAATTAAGTGGGCCTAACATGCAAACTTTGCTCCTCCCACTTCCATCTCAGATATTCAGCATCCCATGCCACCCTTCTGAACTCCTGGCTTGTTAGGTTTTCAGAGAATAAGCTCTGTCTCTGCAACACCCTGTGTGTACTGTCTGCCTTGACAGGAAGTCTAGAGCACTGAACTCTGAAGCTCCTACAGTTGCCACAGAGAGCCACAATCTAGAAGCCTTTGGGGAAAATCAGAGTGCAAGCTACAAAAAAATGCAGAGTAAAATACAAAAGCTGTTTGTATGTTAAAGGGTGGAAGCAGGACCAGCTTTAGGAAGTGCGGGTCCCAATTTGAACGGTTTCGATGGGGCCCTGGCAGGGATCCTCCGCCAAAATGCTTGAGCTGCTGCCGATGTGCCGCCGAAGACATGGACGTTGCGGGGCCCTCTAAGGCGTGGAGCCCGATTCGGGGGAATCGGGGGCAGCGGCCTAAAGCCGGCCCTGGGTGGAAGGGCAAAATCAGTCTTCACTCCTCTGTGTCCCCTTTATTGTCTTCTCTCACTCCCAGCCCCTAAGCTGTATTTTCTATTTTTCCACAGCATTATCTCTCTTTTTTAATTGCTCCCATTCCAAGTCTTGCCTTATTTCTTGCTTCCCTCCTTCTGTCTCTAAAATTTGTCCTACTCCTTTTCTGCTTCTCAGTTTTCAGGTCCTAATGTTCTTTACTTTTTTCTTTGACTCTCCTATCTTTCCCCTCAACTTTCTATCAACAACCTCCTTCTTCCTCCTTCTCTTTCCTGTTCTTCCTTGCAAATAAGGTTTCTTTCTTTGTCTGCCTCTTTGTCTCCAACCACCCTAAACACAAATATAGGTGTAAGCAGAGTCAGGATGAGCTCCACCCTGACATCTGGTGGTGAGTCATGGCAAAGCATGCCAGGGGCTGATTCTATTTGGATAGGCACACCCACCCCACCGAGTACGAACCCATAATAGCCCAATAGGCATGTTGGGCTGCTGTAGGATCCCCAGCTTTCTGAATTGGGGCAGGAATTTCTGTTATTGGGGCAGGAAGAATAAACTGTTGTTCTACTGCTTATGTAAATCAAGGACAGTGGAACTGTACTTGGCCTTTTGCCATGATGAAGGGGAACTCGCCATCAACTAAGCAGCACTCGCCAGCCAAGGGACATGGGTTCCAAAACCCAGTGAATTGAGAGAAGTTGGGGATAGGTTTCTTGACTGGGCCTTTTGGCTATAGCTGAAGCATAGTACCTGGTGGTGTGGGCTCCTTGTGAGGGTCTGAGATAGTAATTGCATCTCTTCCTCTCTCCACTGTGGAATATCAGAGCTAATGTTGAGCTCATTAGGAGTCTGGTTTCAGACTGCTGAGTTAAAATCATTCTGGGCTAAGGGTGAAAATGAGCACTAGGGCTCCCCTAACTACAAGCTGAAATCACTAAAGAGCTAAAACTCTTATGAGCTGAAATCACTGAGCAGTGTGTTAAGTAGTGGGGGAGCCTGAAGATCTATTGCTGAGTAGTTGGCAGAGTGGAGCAGTTTGTAGGAACAGTCGGTGTGGCTTGCAGGACAGCTGGCGGAGCGGAGCTGCCAGCGGAGCAGTTTGGGGGGGCAGTTGGCACGGCTTGCAGGACGGCTGGCGGAGTGGAGCTGCCAGCGGAGCGGAGCAGTTCGTGGGGGCAGCAGTAGCGGCTTGCGGGATGGCTGGCAGAGCAGCCCATGGGACGGCTGGCGGAGCAGGGCGAAGCCCCCCGGAAGGGTGAGGCAATCATCTTCAAGCCACATAAGGTGCCCCTTACCTCTCCCCTCCCCATTTCTGCCCAGACTGATGAACTTTTGAACTCTGGGACTGGACTTTTGGGTTCTTGGACTTTTGGGGACTTTGGGTGATTTCTGGGTTGCTGGACTCAAGAACCAAAGGGAGCAGACATGGCCCAATTGGCTGGGGTGGGTCTTGCTCACAGTTTGGTTTATGAATCCTAGTTGCAGTGTTCTCCCAATTTAATGCTGGTGTCATTTACCTGCTGTTATTAAAGATTTTCTGTTACACCGAGGCTCTGTGCTTGCGAGAGGGGAAGTATTGCCTCTTTGAGGCACCCAGGGGTGTGTGTAAAGATTTCCCCAGGTTACTGGGTGGGGGCTCGAGCCAGTTTTACATTGTATTGTTGAAAAGGGAACCCCTATGTACTGAACCCAGCCCTTGCTGCTGTCAACTCGTCCTGGCAGAAGGGTTACATAGGTGTGTCTCTTTCATGGCCCCCAAACACCTACCATCTGTGTCCTCATGTGTCTTCTGGAAATATTTGTATGTGTCTCTCTGCAGTTTTGATACAGTTAAGAGGCCTCAACAGAACCCAGTATTCACCTCTTTAATAACACAATGCTTGTTTATATGTCTCATTGCAAAGGTGCACTTTCAGCAGCACTGTGGCTCCTAGCATGGTACTTAGGCATTGGTTCAGAACTTACTTAGAGTGAAGAGTGCCAGCAGCTAAATCCCCATCACAATTTCCTACCCTAGTTTGGAGTTCCCCCATCTCCCTAGCTGTGAGGAGAGGGGGCAGGGAGAGCCAGAACAGAGGTAGGGTGCAGCAGATGCCTGTCCCTTGGGCTGGGGGCCAGGCTGTCACTCAGCACAGAAGGAGAACAACTCCGATTAGCCAATCACAAAGCAGGGGATTGAGGGAAAGTAGTCATTTGGGGGGAGGGATTTCCATAAAAAGGCCCAAACATCATGGTCTATGGGGAAAACCTGTAGATTTGGTAGGCATGTATCTCTCCATGTGTGTGAGACTATGCCTGTGAGTGCATGTGTATCCAGGGCTCTGTCTCCATGTGCCTCCTCCCACACACCATGTCACCTTCAGTGCTTTTTCCCCCATGGTTCTACCGTGACCTCCACATCTCTCCTTCTTCCCCAAGTGCTATCCCTCACCTTGTTCCCCCACTATGGACTATCTTCCCCCCACATTCCATGGTCTGTGTCTCTCAGTGTCCATCTCCCTCCCCAGTGCTGTCCATCAGTGAGGCAAAGAGGACACTATTGCAGCAAAGGCGGAGAACACAGAGCATGATTTGGTTCAGGAGGCAGTAAATGGAGATTAACAGCAGTAGGAGAGTATCGTTTAAGGAAGAGCGAGAACCCTTTTTATTCTGTACTCTCCAGCCATAGGTAAGCAAAATTGGAAGGAAGGGGATGTATCCCTGTGGCTGCATGTATGTGGACAAAGTCTCCTAGCAGCTAGAGCTGGAAGAAGGCATTTTCCCCTGCTACTTGGGCATCTGGCGTTTGAGAAGTTCAGTATACACCAGACTACACCATAGCACACTGCGGAACAGAGGAGAAATACCCTGGTCTTATGGTGACCACCTCAAACATTTCCTGAGCCTTGCCCTCCATGATGGGATGTACCAACCTCACATTGGACTAGGGCAGTGACAGAATAATGGTCTGCCCTGGAGACAGGACTTAGTTTCTCACCTGCCAGAAGTGACAAGCCTGGAAGGAGGGGCCCTCTGTCTGTAGTAAATAATCAGGAGGTGAGAGGAGATTAGGTATTGGAAGGGGGCTGCCTTGACTGAGACAAGACACACCTCTCCCAGTTTTAGAAGGCATTGGCTCATGAAGCCTAAGAATGATAGCCAATTGGTGAGAAAAGGGATAGCAGGACTTCTTTTGGGAAGGGGAGGGTCAGCCCACGGCTTTTTTGACCATTT
Organism: Macrochelys suwanniensis; assembly: GCA_033296515.1. NCBI lineage: Eukaryota > Metazoa > Chordata > Testudines > Chelydridae > Macrochelys > Macrochelys suwanniensis. The sequence continues at coordinate 179,021,623 of CM065777.1, read as the reverse complement.
ACTGAGTGGGAAAAAATGGCCAAATTTCCCCAAGGTAAGGGAAAGGCTGGGAAAATAATATGAAGGGTTTTTTTTCATCTGAGGTCAGACGGATGACCCCACAGTGAGATGGGATGGACTCTAGAGTCCTCCCTGAAGAAAGGGAATAGGATATAGAGTAGATGGACCACTTGGTTGGCTAAAGTTATCCCTCAAAACTGCCCCTAGTCCATAGGTGACTCGGAAAGTTTACTGGTTGCTTTGATTTTGTGGTTTGAGTAAAGATCCCTCTCCCCCGTGGGTGTTCTTAGGCGTCTTTCTTTTTGGCTCCAGCTGTGACCTGTTGGCACTCTACAGACATGACACCTGCACATCCAGGTTCAGTTTGAGCCAGTTACTCTTCAACTTCTTGCATGCACTGTATTATGCTTGGGATGGTACTGCTCATGTCTATAACAAATTGTTGGCAGAGGAACTCGTTCCATCTTATAACCACCTTCATGTAGTGATTGTAGAAGAGAGTGGACAGGTCTTGTGTGACTCTAGAAGTGAGTGCTCTTCAGGAAGAGCAGAAGTTGCCCGTCATCACCTAATACCTATGGATTGCATAGGTATTAGGTCAGTAGATGGCACACACATTTCAATGTAAAAAGTGCAAAATGATCAGGAGCAGGGAACCAAGCTAGTGGGTATTAGCTAAATGGGACAGTCGTGTTACACACGGATTAGGGAAAGGATTTGAGGGCCATTATGGGGAAATAATGTAAACTCTCAGTCAAGTGTTAATGCGCATGAGTTTTGATGCTATCCTACTGTAAATGAATGGAGATCAGTTCAAGGCTGTTAGCTTACTGTATCCTATTGGGACTGACTACATATTTCTGACTTAACTCAGTGTCGTTAGTACTAAAAATGTTTGCACTAAAACTCACTGAGGGTAGTTGTAGGTGGTTAATATTAGGTATTATTAATACAGGTATTTATACATATACAGTGTTGGATTTAGATTATTGTAGGTTTACGCTATAGGCTAGGGGCAAAATCTTGACTCCATTGAAGTCAGTGGAAACTTTGTCATTGACTTCGGTGGGGCCAGGATTTCACCCTGGTCTTGGGTTCAAGGCTGAATCAGGGCTAGGTTTCAAATTTAGATACAGTTTTAACTATGCTGAAATGTAGTGATCTTTTCAGGTATGACATTGACTGCATCCTAAAATAGAGGCCTCTTCAGGTTTGCATCTGACTTGGAGCCAAAACCTTAGGGGCAGGCATGGATGTGATAACTCAAATCTAAACCTTCACAAAAATTCAAGGAATTTTGCTTCAAGTTTCTGATTTTGGTCCATCTCAAGTTACTGTCAGTAATTTTTAAGTATCTCTGAGCTTCCTCCCCCCCCCCCCCCCCCCCATAGTCCTGGCTTCCTGGCATAGGTGCTTGCAGCAATTCCCACTAGTAGCAATAGGTATTGAATAGGATTTTGTTTTCCTTAATGCTGCTTCAACAATGCAAGGTCAATGGTTCTTTCCCTCTGGTTTTCCCATCCCAAGAGAGTAACATTTTTGAACAGCAATCCCCAGTGTGTAGAGCTAGGATGTCCCCAATCCTGAACCTCATCTTTGCTACTAAGAACAAAACTGAATTCTCTATAGTGCAACGTGTATGTGATATTAACCCTGTAACCTGCCGGGCTCCCTTCACTGTCTGCAAAAATAAATCCGAAGAGTCTGTTTACAAATCATAGTGATTTTCCCAGGAATACTACCTTGTAAAACAGATTTGCCTGGAACACATTTTGATTTTTCAAAACAATTTGATCTTGAAAGAAATCCTGTAAGCCTTATGAAACAAAGCCCTAGTTCCAGTGTATCAGTTTGCTGAATTAAATAATGCTAAACATTTAACATTATAAATGAATTATGCTGGGAGATGTAAGGAAAGCTGAGCTGTAAGATGAAATGTAGGACAAACTCAAAAGGATGTTATGCCTGTTTCATTCAGCATTGGTATCTTGCCTATAGGCCTCCCTTTGAAATAATCTCTGAACATGGTTACCATATAATTAGCTGAGCAATAAGTTAGGTGTTTAAAAATATTTTTTCAGGTGCTTTTTTGTATTCATGATAGCTTCTCAACACCAAAAATCAATCTCAATCAAAGCTGCAACTGAGTTTATCATAAATTATCATGAAAAGATTTTCTACTGAGTAGATGGTTAATTACTATCTAATTTGAATAATTTTGCATATTAATGAGAAATGAATGAAAATCATTTTTAGATTTTTAACTTCAGCTGAGAAACCCGTGGAGATAATGGCCCCCTTTTAAGATGCATGTGATCCTGTTACTAAGAGATTGAGATTTTTTTTTCATTCACCAACTTGTTTTAAATTGATTAATGGATTAGTGTTTTTGTCATTAATAAACTATATCCAAATGAAAGACAAGTTCATTATTTGACTCTGTGGCCTTATATCTGCTGCCAGAAAAAATAAACTGATTGAAAACAGATTAAGCCTTTGCTTAGGGAATATGTAGCCTTGCACAATTCTTTGTAAATGTCAGAAAGCCAGGAAACTGCAAAGTTATGCTTTGCTGGTTTTAGGTGAATAGCAGTGCACATATTTCAGTATATGCAAACATGGGTAAGTATAACATGCACACACTGTACTAAAGCCAAAACCTTCTCCTCAACACCTACTTCGGACAGCTTGACTGAGTGCCGGAGAACTCGGTGGTCATAAAGGGAAGGAATCTTCCTTCCAAACAGCAATATAGCAGAGAGATATTTCACAGCTGCTATTTCATCCTACTGGATGGAGTAACTTCTGTGGCTCTAGCAAGTTCCTGCATAGGTGGGGAAGGACCAGAGGAGCTGTGCTGTAGCAGCATTGCCCAGCCCTCCGTCCATTCCTGCCAATCCCGGTTTATGTATCAGTGTACAAAAAACTCAGCAATGTTAGTCTCTGAGCCATTGGCTCACCTGTGCCCTTTCACTGCTTAGCAGGATCACACCAGTTCTGCTGCAAGAGGACCCTTTGCACCCACAATGGAAGAGAATGAGGTGCAAAAATCTATCATAGAATATCAGGGTTGGAAGGGACCTTAGGAGGTCATCTAGTCCAACCCCCTGCTCAAAGCAGGACCAATCCCCAATTTTTGCCCCAGATCCCTAAATGGCCCCCTCAAGGATTGAACTCACAACCCTGGGTTTAGCAGGCCAATGCTCAAACCACTGAGCTATCCCTCCCCCCACTTTGTATTAAGATTGCAAAGTCAATTCCACAAGAAGTTGGAAAGTGTAACTTGAGATGAATCTGGCTTCATTGCATACCCTATTTATTTTATGTTATATTTAGACTGTAAGCTCTTTGGAGCATGGATGGTCTCTGTTATATTTGTACAGAGCTTAGCACATTGGGGCCCTGATCTTCTAGGCACGACTGTAATGCAAATAAATAATAATACGACACAGACTAATATATTAAACTACACATTTAACCAGGAAATAAAAGAAAATATCATCTTTCTGCAATATGACTGAGTTAATGCAGCTGTTGGAATCCTGACTTTTGTACTTCCTCACTTTTTTATTTTAACTGTAATATCTGAACACACATTTAAGCGCAGAGAGACAGACAATGAAATTGAAAGGTTGTGTATTAAAAACTGGGCACACAATGCATAATAGACTGTGGAATTCACTGCCCCAAGATATTGTTGAGGGCACAAGCTGAGCAGTATTCATAAAAGGATTGGACATTTATATAGATATACCGAGTTATAATAGTAAATGTTAAAAAAAAAATCAAGAATTGTGGAAGGGACATAAGTCCTCCTGCTTTAGAGTATCCACCAGCCTTTGACTAACTGGAATTAGGAAGCTACTTCTTGTGGACAAGTTATTCCATCACTGCCTGCTGTAGGGTCTCTTCCTCTAGCCACTGGTAGTAACCACTGTTGGTGACAAGACATTGGACTAGATGGATGGTGATCTGATCCAGTTCCTATGTTCCCCTATAGCTGGATTTATTTTTCATTTTCTTTCTTCATTTTTATGAAAAGGAAAACAAAGTGTGTCTTTAATATTAGCATTTAACTGTCCCCAAGTAATGAGGGATGAGGCGGTCATTCCTCACTGAGGGTAATGGGGCACTGGGTGGGGGCTGGATTATACAGGGATACTCGTATCTTCATGTCACAGGTGTGACTGGCCCTTTGAGAGGGAGTGTGGCCAATTATGTACCATCTAATAAGGTTAATAGGGGACAAAGTCAGATAGTTGTTGGGAAGAAAGGAAGGAAACAGGAAATGTCAGCAGGCTGCGCCTTGGAGAAGGTGCTCAAGATTCCTGAGCTGGGAGAGGCAGGTTATACTGGGCCCAGGAAAGGAGCCTGCCTAGAGTGAGAATTGTGAAGCATCACTCGGTAAAGGGTGGCTGGATTTGCTGGGGACTGTACTTAAAATGGTTTTAGAAAGAGAAGCCTGGGAAGGGTGGATTGAAAGACTGTCTTGGGAAGAATTGCCAGGGCAGGGTGGAAGGCCTAAGGGGAATTCTACTTTGCCTGGACAGTTGGGAGTTTAGATGTGGCGAACCTTTTTATTATTATGGGAATATGAGAATTACACTTGTGCCAATAAACAAGCCCAGGCAGGGTGTAATAACATTAACAGATTTGTGAAATTCATGCTTGGAGATCCATGGAGCAACTGAAGCAGAGCTGTTACCCTGGTGGATAAGGGTGGGAGGGACTACAAGGGCTACCTCCGTGACACTTCTCAACAGAAGACGACACAGGCTATTTTCAAAGCAGAATGGAGGCTTTAGCAGCACATCTTTCATTAATTTTAATAGCAAATCTAAGGCATATTCTGTTGCATTGCATTGAAAAAAATCTCAGCTTACTACTTTTTTTAACTAAAAGTTTAGAATGTGCAGACCATGTGGAAAGCAATAAAAAGTGCAGGGTGATAGAAGTTACAAAGTTAAGTCCTGGCTTGGCCCTTTCTGCAACCACTTTGCACTGCTCTCTTGTGTCTTTTAAAAAGACTTTAAAAGCTAAACATTTTCTAGATAGGAGTCATTTAAGTGATTCAAGTTTTCCATGTTGACAACAACTTCCTCAAATACCTCCCCGTTCAAGTACAACCCCCCCACCCCACCCCACACTTCCTATGGGTTTACCAAACCCTTGATTGCAGAGTTGGTCTGTAGACATTACTCACCAGCCCAATGTAAACTTACTGATGCTAATTTTTAAAAAAAGGGAGGGGGAGGGATGGCTATCTTAACAAAAACATTGCATTGGGGAAAAGCTGAGGTTAAAAGTGTGTTTGAGTGGTGTCCACTTCACTTTCAACAAATGCTACATTTTTTTCCCCCAAACAACTCTTCTTATGACTCAAAAGAAAACACAACTGTAAATGATCTGGAAATGAACAATTAAGGAAGCCAACAGTCTTTCCTCACTCGCTATCCTCCCACCAGATTTACAGTGGCCACCCAAACTTACCTTTTGTTTAGGAATATCATTACCATTTGTGACATCACACTATAAACAAGGAGACTGCAAAAGCTTGGAATATATAAGGCTATATGAGGTACCCATATACTTTACATGTACACCTATACCAGTGAGCTTAAAAACCTGCAAAATAATAAAACATAATGAAGAGGTTTTTTATTTTTCTTGAGGTTTAAAACATTCTCTGATGTGTAAATTAATATATTGTTATCAAAAATATAACTTGGACCGAGTCTTACAGTCTTAAATTGAAGTCAGTAGGAAATTTGCCAGAATAAAGTTCTGCCTGAGTGCTGAGTACATGATCTGGTCCCTTCTTTAGTAGAAAGAACTCTATTTAAACAAAAATAGCCTCTGCTTGTTGGGTGGTCCATCTCTGTAGATCCTACCAATGACTTAGTCAATTGACCAAAAAATAACAGAACTGTGACCACAAAAGGCTGCTTAGCCCCTCTAAATCATCACGTATGTTTACGCAGAGTAACTGGGTGCCTGCCACTGATGCCAAAGGCACTCTAATGTTTATTTTCAGGTGGTACCCTGGATTCTTCCTGTAGTGGAGGGGTCTCCATGGCTTTTCTGAATTCAGTTGAGGGGAGAAGTCTCAATAAGTGTGAGATATTTGCCCCTGTGGTGCACTTACATCAGTAAAAGATCAGCCCCAGCAGCATGAGGTAACATTTTAGGAACAGAGACTTTCATTACAAAAATTAGTTTCAGTAATGAAGCCTAAAGAGACTGAGAGAGAAGGTCATTTTATTTATGTTAGACCATGACTTCTACTACTATTCCAATAGAACAGAACTAGCCAGTCAGGGGGCATGGTTTTGATCTGGTGTAAATCAAGAATAACTCCATGGAGTTAACTGGAATTAGACAGGTATAAAACCAGCATGACTGTAGAATCAGACCAAGGTCTCTATTCATATTCACACAGGGTGAGATTCTGATACTAATTCGCTATGAGTAGTATGAGTCCCAGTGATTTAGTGGGCTATTTGAGAAGTCAGGTACTAGTCAAAGTGAGTGGGCATCAAAATTTGATCCACTGAATACAGCACATTATACTAGTTCAGTATGACAGTACTGTATATCAGTAAGTATGAGCTATTCACTCTCACCCAGAAGCTAGGAAATTTCACTCTGGCCAGACCATTCTAACAAACTGTAATGTAGGACAGAGGCAGGGCAATCTCATTCATACCATACCTGAATATAGACGTTTGCCATATAGCCCTTTTTTTAATTGACCACACATAGTTACTGTAAAAAGAGTGAAGGCAGCCAAATGTTAAGAGCTTTGCTGGCATTATGTTTTCTCTAATTTTGTGATATTTTAACCTTTTCACTGCATAACCAGTTTCCTGCATGCAATTTTGATTGGACCCTTTTTTGAACCTCTCTCTCAAATGACAAAGCCCTAGATTTAGAAGCAGAAGGATCTTTTCCTGGAAGCCAACAAGCCTGTTAAGAACTGAAATGGTTCAAACATTTTTAAAGATATCAAGGGAAGAGAATACTCATGGATTAGTGGAAAATTACCTTAAACCAAGAGACTAGGTATTTAAAAACTAAACAAAAGAATCATCATTGGACTATCCTTACACTCTATTAACTGTCAGGATAATGAATAAACTGGGGCCAAACTCCCCTCTCTGTTACATGGATTGTAAATTTAGAGATACAAAGTGGGTAAGGTAATATCTTTTATTGGATCAACTCTGCTGGGGAAAGAGATAAGCTTTCAAGCTCCACAGAACTCTTTTTCAGGTTGAAGCTTGTCTCTGTCTCCATCAGAAGTTGGTCCAATAAAAAGATATTACCTCACTCACCTTGTGTCTCTCATATCCTGGCATCAACACTATAACTTGAGAGTAACTCTGGTGAAGTCAACAGTTACTCAGGATTTACACAGAGTTTGGCTCTCAGAGGAGAAATGAAAGAAGTCTATGGATTCATGAGTGGCATGATCCTGATTTGGTCTCAAAGCCTTTGGTCCAGTTCAGGGCACAAGAAATGAAAATGAACAAAGAGCTAAAGCCAGATAGGGCTGATGGCCAGATAGGGAGGAACAATCCATGTTGTATATGTGGTCAAACTGTGCCATTTAGACTTGGGCCTGTGATGGCTTGTCAGATATGCACTTCCCCAGCCGGAGCTTGGGGAGGGATTCTGCTTCACAAAGGTACAATCCTTCCATGAGATTCATGATGTGCTCAACAATCTTTAAAATGGTGCGACCTGCTTCCAGGGCTGGCTCCAGGCACCAGCGCAGCAAGCGTGTGCCTGGGGCAGCAAGCTGCAGGGGGGTGGCAGGCCACTAGCTGCGAGGGCGGCAGTCAGGCAGCATTTGGCGGTGTTTCAGCGGGAGGTTCCCCGGTCCCGTGGATTCGGCGGCAAGAATGCTGACAGCGTGGGACCGGCGGAGAGCCCGCAGGAATGCCGCCGAATTCATGGGACCGGCAACCTCCCGCAGAAATGCTGCCGACGGCTGCCTGACTGCCATGCTTGGGGTGGCACAAAACATAGAGCTGCCCCTGCCTGCTTCTCTCCAAATGCACCTGACTGAGGTTGAGGTCATGGCCTTCCTACCTCCCCATTCCCTTTTGGAGGTTGTGGCCCCCTGGTGCAGCAAGGAGGGAGCAGACCCTGTTCGCTCCTGAGTTCAGGGCCTGCTACTGCAGCAGGCCAGAGAGGCTCTCAGTCCTGTGTCACACAGTTGATGGATTTCCTACTTGCATTGTTTGAATTTCTTCACTTTGAGCACTGTTCTGCACACTCCTTACTAAGCAGATTCCCCTAGACTTCAATGGTCTAGTTTGTTTAAGAAATGCCCTTTATCATAATGAAACACCAGCTTCTGGAATTAACTACTCCAGGTGAGTGGAAACCCGGTGGCCCAATTTAACAGTGAGTTGATGGAGAAATACAGGTGAAATTTCCCCAAGAAGGCAGAATCTGGGCCAGGCCACTTAAGCTTGTGGATGAGGGTGTCATACTGGCTCCAAATAGACTGGCATGGATGAAGGTATTCCAGGAGGGGCCTTTGGATTCACACATGCAGATCCAGTAACCCAAAACACTTGCATGAGTGGCAGTGGCTAGTATAACAGATCATAGGATTGAATAATAGCTGTGGAGGGGCTGGACTGCAGTCACTCAGCCTCTCTGTCCAGGCCAGGGTGGTGATGTTACCATGGTGGGTGCCAGTTTGAGAATCTACAGTAGGTAGGTGTTTGTGTGAGTGAATTCCATCTCCCCACCCTTGCTACATTTCCCACAGAAAACCCATTTACACAGGATTCGTGAATTTCAGCTGTTATGCAGATGTAATCTGCTGGTCATTGTGCAGTGTCCCTCTCTCTTCCCAATCCCCAAACAAGGTGAATCTGCTATAGCATCTGGCTACAGAGTCCCATTTTTATTCTCAAGCTGCGGAGATTTATGCTTTCAGCTCTGAAGTGTCCCCAGACTAATCCCTGGTGTGTCAGCCAAGATGGCAGGCATCACACTAGTACTTCTGAACTGCCCCCGTCTTTTGAAATAAAGTTGCTTTCCAAGGAAATATCTTGACCAATAACATGAACTTGATGTACAAATCACACCCTGACACCCAGCAAGGCGAAGCAGAAAAGGTGATAGTTTGGCACACTAGGGGGTAGAAAGGGAACCTTTTTAACATATGGGCATCAATATACATTTGTAGATTAATATGGAAATATTCCTCTGAAAAATATACAGTATTCCAAAGTTGTCCTTTCCCCTTTAAGGTCAACAATGATTTAATTTCAAAAATCCACCCCCCCCCCCCCAAAATATAGGTGAGAGATATTCTTGAAAACATTATGAGGACACAATGTAAATAGGGCCAGATCCTCAACTGGCATTTATCTGCCTAGCTCCGTTGACTGCAATGGAGCTATGCCAAATTTATCCCCACTGAGGATCTGGCCCACAGTATATATTTAGAATGACATGACAGCTTGGGTCCTTTATGATGTTCATCTTCAGTCATTAGGATAACCCAGGTAACTATGAGGCTCTATCTTGCTCCTGAGACAAGTGTCTTAAAACACCGCTGTTGTCTTGTGTTTGTTCATTTCCTGCGTCTGTGCATGTTCATAGGAAGAGCTAGCTATATACTGTATCATGGACTTCAGTATGTTATGCAGTTGGTTTATACACATAGGGATGATGTATAAACCAGAGGGAACAGGGGATAGACTGGAGAATCGCACTGTCACCAGGAAAAGGCAGGTCTACGTGATTGGGGATTCCTTACTGAGAAGAATAGACAGGCCTGTAACCAGAGCTGATCCAGAGAACAGAAGGGTGTGCTGTCTACCAGGTGCTAAGATACGGGATGTGGACCTGAGGTTGAAGAGGATCCTAAAGGGAGCGGGAAAGAATCCATTGATCATCCTTCACGTAGAAACAAATGACACGGCTAGATTCTCACTGGAACGAATCAAGGGGGACTATGCCAGGCTGGGGAAGACGCTTAAGGAAATCGAGGCTCAGGTAATCTTCAGTGGGATTCTGCCTGTTCCTAGAGAAGGGCAACAAAGGTGTGACAGGATTATGATGATCAACAGATGGCTCAGGGATTGGTGCTACAAGGAGGGCTTTGGGATGTATGGCCACTGGGAGGCATTCATGGACAGAGGACTGTTCTCTCGGGATGGACTTCACCTGAGTAGGGAAGGAAATAGACTTCTAGGATGGAGGCTGGCACAACTGATCAAGAGAGCTTTAAACTAGGAATTTGGGGGAGACGGTTGGGAGATGTCCAGGTAATCTCCACGCTGGATTTTAACATTGAGAGGGAAGACAACCAAGTAAGAGAGGATATAGCCGGGGGTAGGAGAATGGACATAAGGAGGAAGGGCAGAGTGGATACTAGTCAAATAGGTCATACTGGCAGTACAATGTCACATTCCTTACCCAATTTGGTATGGAGTGAGGCCAAACAGCAAAAATTAAGATGTTTGTACACCAATGCGAGGAGCCTAGGTAACAAAATGGAGGAATTAGAGCTACTGGTCCAGGAAGTGAAACCAGATATCATAGGAATAACCGAAACATGGTGGAATAGTAGGCATGACTGGAGTACAGGTATTGAAGGGTATGTGCTGTTTAGGAAAGATAGAAATAAAGGTAAAGGTGGGGGAGTAGCACTGTTTATCAATGATGAGGTAGACTGTAAAGAAATAAAAAGTGATGGAATGGATAAGACAGAGTCTGTCTGGGCAAAAATCACACTGGGGAAGAAAACTACTAGAGCCTCCCCTGGGATAGTGCTTGGGGTGTGCTATACACCACCGGGATCTAATTTGGAGAGGGATAGAGACCTCTTTAATGTTTTTAAGGAACTAAATACTAATGGGAACTGTGTGATAATGGGAGACTTCAACTTCCCAGATATAGATTGGAGAACAAGCGCTAGTAATAATAATAGGGCTCAGATTTTCCTAGATGTGATAGCTGATGAATTCCTTCATCAGGTAATTGCTGAACCAACAAGGGGGGATGCCATTTTAGATTTGGTTTTGGTGAGTAGTGAGGACCTCATTGAAGAAATGGTTGTAGGGGACAACCTTGGCTCGAGTGATCATGAGCTAATTCAGTTCAAACTAAATGGAAGGATAAACAAAAATAAATCTGAGACTAGGGTTTTTGATTTCAAAAGGGCTAACTTTAATAAATTAAGGAAATTAGTTAGGGAAGTGGATTGGACTAAAGAATTTATGGACCTAAAGGCGGAGGAGGCCTGGGATTATTTCAAGTTAAAGTTGCAGAAGCTATCAGAAGCCTGTATCCCAAGAAAGGGGAAACAATTCATAGGCAGGGGTTTTAGACCAAGCTGGATGAGCAAGCATCTCAGAGAGCTGATTAAGAAAAAACAGAAAGCATACAAGGAGTGGAAGATGGGAGGGATCAGCAAAGAAACCTACCTTATTGAGGTCAGAGCATGTAGGGATAAAGTGAGACAGGCTAAAAGGCATGTAGAATTGGACCTTGCAAAGGGAATTAAAAGCAATAGTAAAAGGTTTTATAGCCATATAAATAGGAAGAAAAGAAAGAAGAAGTGGGACCGCTAAACACTGAGGATGGAGTGGAGGTTAAGGATAATCTAGGCATGGCTCAATATCTAAACAAATACTTTGCCTCAGTCTTTAATGAGGCTAATGAGGAGCTTAGGAATAGTGGCAGCATGACAAATGGGAATAAGAATGTGGGGGTAGATATTACCATATCCGAGGTAGAAGCCCAACTTGAACAGCTTAATGAGAGTAAATCAGGCAGCCCAGATAATCTTCATCCAAGAATATTAAAGGAACTGGCACATGAAATTGCAAGCCCATTAGCAAAAAATTTTAATGAATCTCTAAACTCAGGGGTTGTACCGTTTGACTGGAGAATAGCTAATATAGTTCCTATTTTTAAGAAAGGGAAAAAACGTGACCCGGGTAACTACAGGCCTGTTAGTTTGACATCTGTAGTATGCAAGGTCTTGGAAAAAATTGTGAAGGAGAAAGTAGTTAAGGACCTTGAGGTCAATGGCAATTGGGACAAATTACAACATGGTTTTACAAAAGGTAGATCGTGCCAAACCAACTTGATCTCCTTCTTTGAGAAAGTAACAGATTTTTTAGATAAAGGAAACGCAGTGGATCTAATCTACCTCAATTTCAGTAAGGCATTTGATACAGTACCACATGAGGAATTATCGGTTAAATTGGAAAAGATGGGGATCAATATGAAAATTGAGAGGTGGATAAGGAACTGGTTAAAGGGGAGACTACAGCGGGTCATACTGAAAGGTGAACTGTCAGGTTGGAGGGAGGTTACTAGTGGAGTTCCTCAAGGTTCAGTTTTGGGACCAATTTTATTTAATCTTTTTATTACTGACCTCGGCACCAAAAGTGGGAGTGTGCTAATAAAGTTTGCAGATGACACAAAGTTGGGAGGTATTGCCAATTCAGAAAAGGATCGGGATATCCTACAGGAAGATCTGGATGACCTTGTAAACTGGAGTAATAGTAATAGGATGAAATTTAATAGTGAGAAGTGTAAGGTTATGCATTTAGGGATTAATAACAAGAATTTTAGTTATAAGCTGGGGACGCATCAGTTGGAAGTAACGGAAGAGGAGAAGGACCTCGGAGTCCTGGTTGATCAGAGGATGACTATGAGTCGCCAATGTGATGTGGCCGTGAAAAAAGCTAATGCGGTCTTGGGATGCATTAGGCGAGGTATTTCTAGTAGAGATAAGGAGGTGTTAGTACCGTTATACAAGGCATCGGTAAGACCTCATTTGGAATACTGTGTGCAGTTCTGGTCTCCCATGTTTAAGAAGGATGAATTCAAACTGGAACAGGTACAAAGAAGGGCCACTAGGATGATCCGAGGAATGGAAAACCTGTCGTATGAAAGGAGACTCAAGGAGCTTGGTTTGTTTACCCTAACCAAAAGAAGGCTGAGGGGAGATATGATTGCTCTCTTTAAATATATCAGAGGGATAAATACCAGGGAGGGAGAGGAATTATTTCAGCTCAGTACCAATGTGGACACAAGAACAAATGGATATAAACTGGCCATCAGGAAGTTTAGACTTGAAATTAGACGAAGGTTTCTAACCATCAGAGGAGTAAAGTTCTGGAACAGCCTTCCAAGGGAAGCAGTGGGGGCAAAAGACCTAACTGGCTTCAAGATTAAGCTAGATACGTTTATGGAGGGGATGGTTTGATGGGATAACATGATCTTAGTGAAAGGTCAATTAATTGCCATCAGTGGTAAATAGGACCAATGGTCAATGATGGGATGTTAGAAGTTACTACAGTGAACTTTTTCCTGGGTGTCTCGCTGGTGAGTCTTGCCCACATGCTCAGGGTTCAGCTGATCGCCATATTTGGGGTCGGGAAGGAATTTTCCTCCAGGGTAGATTGGCAGAGGCCCTGGAGGTTTTTTGCCTTCCTCTGCAGCATGGGGCACGGGTCACTTACTGGAGGATTCTCTGCATCTTGAAGTCTTTAAACCATGATTTGAGGACTTCAATAGCTGAGACATAGGTGAGAGGATTATTCCAGGAGTGGGTGGGTGAGATTCTGTGGCCTGCGTTGTGCAGGAGGTCAGACTAGATGATCATAATGGTCCCTTCTGACCTTAAAGTCTATGAGTCTAACTAGCTGTGTAAACTCTTAGGTAAGACATTGCAGAACTCAAAATAGTCAACACTGAACACCACAAGTACAGCTGCAGTTTTAAATATTTTATATCCAATCAAGTTGTTTGAGTAGTAATGCATTTAAATGTTGTTATGGAATCCCCTCTAGACTTCTTAAAATGGTTACTCTGTTCTTGGTTTTGTTATTTATGAAATTCATATGGGATGACATTTTTAATAATAGAGCATTTGACTTACAGGGTAGCAGTTCCTGCAGTGTCTCAATATAATCTATAATTTTCTGACTTAAAACTTTCAGAGGGACACAAACACATTTTTATTAATGAACATATACAGCTGTTGTTGTTGCCATAATTGAAATGACCTTAAGTGAGAAGACCTGTGTAAGGTATTTAACATGTTTTAGGATGATTAGGTGAAGATGCAGTACAGAGGCAACTTTAGCTTCCTAAACAGGAGTACATGATGTCAAGATAAAATAATGTGAGAATATTTAATTTGAAATAAAGGCATTGGTATTCCAGAAGATTTGCAGCTTTTACCTGCCCAGCCCCACTCGAGGTTTGAGGTAGCACACGGTGCAAACTGAGGGGCCTGTATCAGTATGGCTACCCACTTGCTATGCTGAACAGCTTTGAATCTCTTTCAGTGAGTGCAGACTGTGTTGGCTTCTCCTACTGATTCAATGTGCAGGACCAGACCCTCAGCTGGTGCAAATCAGTGTAGATCTAATGACTTCAATTACAGGTTACAACAGCTGTGGATCTGACCTGTGGAATTTTGCACTCACTCAGACCTCCTGCTCCTCTTATTATGGAAAGATATAATTTGGATTTTAGGCTAGAGAAACATTCAAGATAGAGCATACAAATGATGGGACTGACTCTGCTCCTACTTACACTGGGGTAAATCTAGTTACATTAAGGTCAGTGGAGTTACTCCAGATTAATGTCAGGAAAAATGAGTCCAGAATCAGGCCCTGTGGTGCCTGAGTTACTTCAGATAAGAATTAGTTTTCTCTTTTGTTACGTTCGTGGGAGGCTGTGGGCCTACCCAGGGTGCTCTGCAAGAACGAGGCCCACACACTCTGAGTTATTGGCTTTATTGAAGGCAAAGTGACACATCCGCAACGGGGACTCCTGGCGTTGCTGTCACGGAGACGGGGAACCCAGCTCACCATAATCCAGGCCTGGTACGGAGTGCCAAAAACGGGGCAGACTCATACAGCTATATACAGACATCTCATACAGAAGCAAGCAGGGGCTGCCTCCTGGCTCAAGGCCATCCAAAGCAGGAGCTATGTTAATTAGCTCAAAACAGATTGCAGCTGGCCGGCCATGACCGACAGTGGCTGGCCACTAAAAGAATGTGAAAAAGCAAAAACCACCCTGACAGAGCATGAGAAAGCAAACACACCCTTACTATGCCATAACAATCTTCCATGGTACCCTACGTCTTTTCAAATTAATAGATAAGGAAAAATAAGCAATGTTTATTAGTAATGATTAGAAAGGGAAGACATTAGCTTTGATGTATTGTCTTAATATGGTAAATAGATCAGTACAAAATAGAATAAATACTTTTACCAACTGGCACACATTTTCTGTGTTACAATACAAACGGTGCTTAAATATTTCTTAAAAACTGTGCTTGGCTCTGGTGCTAACGGCCACACCAGACTGAATTCTCTAACTGCCCGCTCTTGCTTGGAAAGTTGTACTTCTGCTTTATCCCCAGTCCATGGAATGTGGGGATCATGAGAGGCCAGAGAACCTCATAATCAGGCAGGAAGCAGTGCTAGGGTGTACGACTGTCATAGGTAGCTGGTTGCAACACCACATGTTTAGCTTTTGTGGGGTCCTATGAAAAGTAAAAGCTGGCCCTTGTTAAATGGAATTAATTACCTGAGTTGGGGTTCACACCCCTATTCTTACAAACTATGCCATGGGATTTCTAGTTACTGAATGAGTTCAGAGTCATGACAAATAGAGGAGAACACCTGTGAAAGCACACCATCATTATTATTACAGTAGCATTGAGAAACCCCAACTGAAATTGGGCCCCCATTGGGCCCCAGAGTTTACAGTCCCAATAGACAAGACAAAGGTTAAGAGATGGAAAGAGAGTTGCCTAAGCTCACACAGCAAGTCAATGGTGAAGCCAGGAATAGAATCCAGATCTCCTGATTCCCAAACCTACCGACTCAACCACATTCCTTCTGAACCATCAACTTGGGGAACTGGTTTCACACCAGCTAAGGAGGAAGAGTGCCACCTTAACCACCATCACTTCCTGAAGCTCCTAGTGGTTCATTGCATTGCAACCTGGCACTTAGGTTTGTGCCAGGTCATACCACCATTCAATATGGGGACCATCTCAAATGCCCCTCCCTCAGATTAATTCACTCACTAGGCTGGAATGGCTCCTTTCTCCCTCTCAAGTATCTGTTATGGTCTGTAATGTGTGTTCTGTAGAGCCCCTAAATAGGTATTTAGATGTTGGAATGAAATGGATTGATATTTATGTGACCACCTAGTAGGTCAATAATTAGTGTTTTAAAAGTCCATTAATATGTACTTAGACAATAACAGTGTTTATGGTGCATCATGGTAAGTTTTATACATCTCTACTTAAAGAAATGTTTTCCTTAAAAAAAAAAAAATCTATAAAAACAAAGACAATATACAAGCAAACAAATGTATATTGTAAAATACAAACATATTGCTTGAGAGAGAGTTGCTCAAATGGAAAGTTAAAAGGACACTGGCCAGAAGCATTTTCCCCCCACAATGGTTTAAATCATTTTTTCCTCTTTGTTTTTAAGAACCCACTGGAAGATGTCAGTGAAATCTGTTTTCTTATCAAAATCTTTTTTCTTCCATCATGAACACACAGTGGTTTGCTATTGTAAGGTTGCTTATAAGTGCTACTCTGCTGACATTGATTTTTATTTTTTTTCTTAAGGAATAACACTACTGTATATTTGTTCTGGTGAAAATACAAATATAAAGAATTGTATGTTTTGCAAACATATTATAAAGAAACACAAACTTACTTCTACTAACTATGCCAATGACTCTTCCACTTTTGGCCAAATCCAGATCTCACATATGGCAACTTTACATTAGAGTAATTCCAGTAATTTCAATTCAAGCAAGGTCAAAATCCGTCCCTTCATCTGTATCTCATACTTTTCGGTCCAAATTCTGCTCTCTTATACTGAGGTAAATCCAAATGGAGTCACTCTGGAGTTACATTGTTGTTACTTAGAGCAGTGCTTAACTCTGTGTCTAGGTACTGTGTGTAGGCCATTGTCTGTGTGTAATCTTACAGTATGCTGCAAGGTGTGGGCTCAAAGGAATGTGTTTTATAGACAAGGTACCTTTGAATGCCCTTGTTTTTTGTCTGTTTCAGAGCCATTTACTTTAGTCCCTGTTGCAATAAAAGTTTAATCACAAAGGGGTATAGAATGCAGTTGGGTGAGTGCTTGCATGGCTTGTCTGTAATACAAGATAATTAAAAAAATTAAACATACACTCCAGAATAGTACAATAAGGCAGACAATTCTCCGTTGAATTCAGAAGAATCTGAGACAAAAATGATCATCCCAACATTCTCAGGGAATTACAAAATGAGTGTTCTGAACTTTATACAACAGCATAGACTAGTGGCAAGAGGAAAGATTGTAACAAGGAAGCTTTTATAACATATTGCATCTAGTTCTTGACCCATCTAGAACACACTTACCTGCAGCTGTGGAAACAGGTCCTTCAGGGAATTAGATAATGCTGGTTTAAATGATAACTATTTTAATTATCTTAATGCTTACTTACCATTGACTAGGTAAGCTGATAAAAAAAAAACCTCTTTTTGGCTACTGTAATAAATGTTTTACACATGCAAAAGGAAGCAAATAGAATGCTGCTTTATACTAAAGAGAAACCATGCATTTTAACCTGCAAAGTTTGATTATATGTGGTGTGGGGATACTGTGTATATTAGTAGTTTTTGCATTGTGTTTTTCTGCCCGGATAACTATATATGCCCTTCTGTGAGCCATATGTGAAAAGGAGGAGTACAATAAACATGATTTCTTTTACTTGTCCAAATTGATTTCAGCTTCACCAAGTATTTATTAGGCCCATTTCTGGGCTGGTTAACTATTTTTGTCAATTCCTCCAAACCCACAGGACTTAGCAGGTTGACCAGAAACAATGTTTATGTCTGATATATATTAGGTGGCCTGATTCTTCTCTCGCTTACAATGGTGGAAAGTGAGTGTAACTCCACCGACTTCAGTGGAGGTACGCCTGATTTACAGTTGTATAAGTGACAGGAGATTCTGTTCCTTTTAGGCTCTGTGGAACAAATTCTGCAGTCCTTAAACAAGCAAAACACCTGTTTACTTCACTAGGGTTTTTGCTCCATAAAAGATCACTAATTTTAGTAACACCACTCAATAGTCTTTAGCTATTGAAGAACTGATTGCTGGCTTTCCCCTAGAAACACCATGGTTTTAGACCACCTGAGGGGTAATAATGAGATTGACTTAGACATGATGGTCCTGATTTTCCATTACCTACACTTGTTCTTATTTAATTCCATATACACTGCTGTATATTCCATGCACCAGCCCCCACTTGCCATCATTTAAAGGATATATTCTCCAAATGGTGCTCAGGGGACTTACCTGGATAACTCCCTGAAAAACTCCCTGAAAGCTAATAGGAGTTATGTGCTTATGCATGAGTGTAATCTCCTTCGCTTGAAAAAGATTATATACATTTTGAAAAGGGAACGCAGGAAAGCATAGCATTTATTTTATCCCTAAGAGATAAAAAGAGTGAAGGAATTGGAGAATGAAAGAGACCTCAGAGTCCAACCTTTCTGGTTTGTCACTGCCAGGACTCATCTGTGACAGGTTTATGAGAGACACCCGAAGGAAAGACAAAGGGTTTTATTAGTCCATTTAAGGATTACATTAAAGTGCAATTTGTAGCAATGCATTTGATGAAATTAATGCTTAGTCTCTTAATGCTTTTGATGCCAAGAAATCAATATGTATGTGTAACAGGGTCAGACTCACCTGGCAGCGCCTCCTGCTGGTTTCTTCTGGGAATTAGCTTGCCCAGCCTCCAGAGCACCCTCTTCTGGCCAGTGATCCACCTGACTGCTCTCTG
Source organism: Macrochelys suwanniensis (assembly GCA_033296515.1). Lineage (NCBI taxonomy): Eukaryota > Metazoa > Chordata > Testudines > Chelydridae > Macrochelys > Macrochelys suwanniensis. The sequence goes on along the minus strand of CM065777.1, from coordinate 179,002,753 downwards.
GCCCCTGTGTCCCTCCCAGGACCCAGTGCCCCTTTCTCTGGGGTGCTGCCCCACTGGCAGTACCCCACAGCCTTAATCCTAGGGTCTCCCCCTCCCAGGGGAACCCCTTCACCCACTATCCCCACTTCACCTCAGTGCACAGCTACTGCCAGTCCCCATCTAGCCCCATGCACTGGGGCAGACTGCAGTATAAGCCACTTATCAGCAAAGGGGGTTTGAACCTGCTGCCTCTGCCTACCCATGGGCTGCCCCTGCAGCCTCAGTACCTGGTCTGGCCTTACCAGACCTGCAGCCTGGGGTTTTCCTAGGCCAGAGCTCCCCGGTTCCCTTAGCCTTTCCCCCAGCCCTACACCGCTTCAGGTCCCTGCTTAGCTCATAGCAGCCAGGCCCATCTCTCTGGAGCACCTGGCTGCCCTGGCCTTTATAAGGCCAGGCTTGTCTGTTTGGGGCGTGGCCGCCAGCTGAAGCTACTTCCCCACTCAGCCTAGCCTTCAGAGCTGCAGCCCTCCAGTCCTTCCCCCAGGGCTGACTCTGATCCTATCAGCGCTCACGCTGACCTTGTCAGGAGTGGAGCGGGTGGCCACCCCGCTACAGTATGGCAGCAGCATTCCTTTACTATACTATTGGCTGCCACAGTGGAAGAACTATATAACTACTAATATTTCTTTACATGTGATCCTCCTAATATTGAAGTCAATGGGAGAAATGCCCTAGGACACATGGGCAGGGCATTTACTTTGATATTTTGTGAGGAGAAAAGTTGGGTATCATTTCTAAAGAGACAAGGAAAAAAGAGAGGATGAGAAAATGGTGAAGAGAAGAGAACCGTAAGGAGTTCAAGGTTCATGAGATGCTTGTTTCTTCTCTGTGGCCCCCTATCCTACATTCCCTTATCACTCCCACCTCCTTAACTTCTCTACTTTGGCACATTCTTTTCTCTTGCTCCTTCTGTGTCCTTTTTCTCTTCACTTCCTCCCTCCCTCCCTAGCAGGATATGATGCCCTGCTGTTTACAATTCTGCCTCTCTTTGAGCTGCCAAGTTTAAAATTCTGATGGCTTTGTGAGGTAATCGGCGAAATATTTTGTGTTAGAGAGAGGACAAAGCAAGGTCACCACCCTCCCAAACAGTATTTGACGGGAAATTAAAAAAGCTCAAAATTTGACTATTTCTGAGATCATGGAGTACTGCAAACATGCAAGGGCAGCCTGTGCAGCAGGTCCTAATGGCAAAACTTAAGTGGTTTTAATGTAGCTGTTTGTGGCCCCCTGTTTGTAGGGGGCAGAGTCTCATACAAAATTTTACAAATCAGCAAAATCTTTGTGGTTGGGCATGACTTTTTTTTTGGTATTCTCTGGATATTGGCAAATGATCTTGCAGCCCTTTCCTGTAGTGTAATGTGTTTTGAGTTGAGAATGATTACATGGTGAAATTCAAATAGTTGAAGCCGCGTGGTATTTCTTCTAGTTCTCTGATTGGCTGAGCCTACCCCAATGTGCTCCGAAAGGGCAGAGGAAGTGTCTACTGTTCGTGGGTTCTTTCTTGAGCCACTCATAACAATACTAGTGTCTCTTATTTTTTCCCTGAGTTTCTCTAAAAATAACTCAGAAACGCTTATGGAGTGTATGTCCTCCATCACTTCCAGCAGCAGAAAGTAGTTCCATGCAGCTTCTTGCTACAGTGTGAAAGGATTTTCATCACTTTTGTGTACAGCTGTGCTCTGAGCCAGCTCTATATGAAGGAAGTATCTTTTGTTAGTGTAAGTGGTAGGATGAACTTTGCTACAGGGAATGTCAACATACTTGGAAGGCCTGTTTAGAAATTAGGGGCTAATACAAAGTAGGAACATAAGTGTGGCTTTTCATACTTCACATTTTGCATCTAGAATCTACATTGCAGTTCCTCCCTTTGTGCTGACTCAGACAAATCTGATAGGAAAGATATACTTTTATCTTTATGAAAATTCCCACTGAATTACTATCGTTTCCAGATTAGCCTAATAGTCCATACACATCAGCACTATTGGCTGTCCTTCATAAGTACACAGACTGAGATACAACTCACAAATTAGGTGCTTCAATTCAAAACGTATCCTTTATTTGCCAATGTCCCTCTATTTTTCTGAATATTATGTAAACAGACTGATTCTAACTACTGTATCTTTTCTTGCTTTTTAATAAATACTTTCCAGCTTCAGGCATGGTGCCTAAAGCAGATTTAACAAAGGGAATGATCCACAAACTTCTTTTACTAATGGATACATAAAACTGGGTATACGTTGGCTGGGAAAGGGTGTAGCTGTCACCCCCCTTTCAAAATTGTTTTGTATCAGTACATAGAGTCCCTAGGAAAAAAGATACAATATTCTGTGATGGCTGCTTCTAGGTCCACATGCCAAGTCTCCCCATCCTTTCACCCTCACCATGTGAATGTATTTCAGATTCCCACAACCTTGAACTCTTGGCAACATATTCCACATTTGTAGCAGAAGTTAATTTCACCTTATGTGAATTAACTTTACTTAAACTTTTCTTTTTCACCTCTGGGGCTATGTTATTTTGGCTACAGATTCTCTGCAAAGAGATGATGTTGGAGGATTCTGTGGATGCCTGTGATCAGTCCATGTCATAATTTTAAAACAATTCTATAAAGATGCCAACAGCGTACTATTTTCATATTAGAGCAGGTTTTCTCAGTTTTTCCTGATAGTTGTATTTAAGACGTGGTGAAACTCTACTTGGTATGCTATCCTCATGAAGTCCGTGTATATCTTTCTTAAGATATAGTCACCAGTACTCTAGGTAATGCTAACTTCTTTCTGTTTCTTTTGATTTGTAGAGTATCCCTCTAGCAATACATCTCAGAGTCCTGTTTGTTTCCTTCATTGAAACTATATGTTGGACAGAAGCCTTCAGTACCGAATCTCTTTCCTGGTTAGTATGCTGTATCATTTTTCCATTCTGTAGTCATTCCTTTGTTCTTCTAATATTTGTGAAATCACGCGTGTCTTAAGTGAATAAACTCTTAAATGGTCTCAATGTCCAAGTGTCAACCCATGGTTCACAACTCATATTTGATTGCAGAATATTTTGGTACAGGAAGAGAGGCACATTAAGGGAGTTGCTAGAAATGACAGAAAAGAACATATTTAAAAGTAAGGTTAATATTCTGGAAAGAGACAGACTGACAGCAATCAATAAAGCATAAGGAATTGCCCACACTGCCTAGCCACTGATGCTCAAACCTGTTCCAGAAGGACCATTTACAAGAGAAGATAATTCCATTTTTGTGCAGATTTAGGCCCTGATCCTGTGATCCAGGCAGGTGGACTGCTATGCAGATTGTTTGCTCTTCAGATGTAATCCCTGTGATTAAAGTAAATACTGAAGTGGCTATCTGATTCCATAGGTTCTCATTTCTGCTATGCTTCCCAATTTACCAAAATCTCAGAAATGTTCCTTTCTATGCAATCATCCAAGTCATTACTGTGAATAATTAGAAAGCTGGGCTGTACCCTACTGCTAACCTCTTTCAACCTTGAAATAATCCCATTTACTTCCACTGTTTGTTCCTTGCCTTTCAGCCAATTTTCAGTCTACGTAGTCAGCCAGTTTTCTTCCTTTAGTGTGACTCTAAGCCTTAGGCACTAGCCTTCCATATGGAAATGTTTTCAGAAAATAAGAACTTTACTGTATAACTGTTGTATCATTGCACCCTCATAATCTTGGTGTTATATCGTAGCATTCATACCTTCAAATGTCCTTTTTTCGTCATGAGGAATGAGGAAACATTTAGCCAACTATTTTGCTGGTGCTATTCTTTTACAGGAGTTTTGGATTGTCTTTCCATCCTTATTATGCCTTATTTCTCAACCATATCCCCAACCAGGGATTATACTTCCTTTCTACAATTATCCATCATCAGGAATCTATTTAAACACTTACCTCTTCGTAGCTCATGGACAGAAAATGGTTTGTCCACTCTCCATCTTTGCGTAAGTCTCTGAAGGGGCAATAGTGTTGCACTTCCCATGTTTGTGTGGAATAAAAGGGGAGGGGGGATTTTGACTGTACAGGAAATTTAATTAGATTTAAGGCTAATTAAATTCATTTTTCATATTAACATGTTCACAAATATTATTGCATCTCGTTAGATTTCATTCTTCTTTCCTTACTGAACAATATTCAGTAGTAGTTTCAGATTACAATAAGTTCATTATGAAGATAAGGTGGAATTAGTGTAGGAAGCTCAGCTGGTTGAAGGGGTCTGTGCTTTAATTACTGCAGAGGGTGTGCATATTAATTACAACACAAGTGATATTTACTGTACCTCAGGAACATATGACAGGGTAAAGATACTGACAGCACCAGCTAATAAACTCAGTATGATAATGAGGAGAAAAGACCATAAAAATAGAAGGAAATAAAATTATTCATAAAGTATATTGATCCCAAAGTAAAGACATTAAGCTCTGATGAAGGGCAACAAAAGGGAAGCTCCTCACTTTATCAAACAAATAACCAAAGTAGAGAAATGTTAGCAGAGAGACAGATTGTCATTATACAGGTCATGTGACTGTGGTCTAGCGAATACCCATGAGTAGTAAAATGTAAGATTTTTTAATAAATCAGCAGAAAGCCAAACTGTCACCTGCAAGAACTCAGGTCATAGGGGTTCCTGTACTAGGAAGCAGGGCATGCTGTGAGGTAAAGTGTGAAGAAGCATGACTGCAGCATATCACACTTAGGATGAGGAGTCACCTCCAGCAAACAGTGATCAATTGGATTGGTAGTAATTATTGCTATGGATTTTTTTCAAACTCTTGAGGATTTCAGAGTCACCCAGGAAGATAATTAAGCACATACCTAACTTTAAGCACATGAGGAGTCTCTTTGTGCCTTCTTCACCATTAAACCCAGTCCCCACCCCATGGGACTTTTACCATTGCTTAAAGGCACCTGTACAGAGATAACTAGTCTAGTTGGTCAGGATTTCTGCTCAAAGTGCAGAAAATTGCTGCTCAAAGTGGTCCAAATATAATAGAATACAGTGCAAGGGTGATAGAAGTGGATAAACAATAAACTTGAAAATATTGTAATGCCATTATATAAATCAATGGTACATCCTCACCTTGAAAATGGTATTCACTATGGTCACCTTATCTCAAAGTCATAACAGAAATAGAAATAGTTATGGCAAAGAAAATGAGTGAGACATCCGAAAAGCTTTCAAACAAGAATGCATTAAAAGGGACAACACTATTTAGATTAGAAAGGAGAAGAGCAAGATGAAACATGGCAAAGTCATATAAAATAATGAAAGGCATAGAGCAGGCCAATCTAGTGTTCCTCATTATACTTGTCTATAACAGAAAAACAAGAGGACACTCAGGGTGGAACAAACAACACATCAAAGAGTGATTCATTAGAGTGGGTGAAGTAGTGTTACACCATGTACATAGTTAACTCGTGGAACTCATAAAGATTAAAGTTTGAAACAGAGTCAGACTTTTAGTCAGAGAATTCTTGCTTCTATAATTACACTAACCAGGATTACAATGATAAGAGCTATCATCATCCCTCTCGCTGCAACACATAAACTGTTCACCAGCTGGGTGGAAGAATACATTTCTCCCCATGGTATTGTATTGGACAGTTAGGTACATTATGGGGTTGGAGCAGAGCTATGCCTTCCTTTGAAGCATTTTGCACTGCTTACTGTCAGAGACAAGACACTGTACTACACACATCATGCTATGTTGACCATTACTATGTTACTTGCCTACTGATAATTTATGATATCTATTAATGATCCTCTCTGCAAAGAGATTCTGCTCACATTTCTTTAGTGCCTGGGCTTAATTCAAAATTTGTGTCCTTTGTTTTTTTTTGTTTAGCACTGTGAAAGCTGGAAAGCTGTATTTCGTATACTCAAAATTACTTCTCCCTGCACTCCACTGCCTCAAGACTCATGGCTACTATAGAATCAGTATAGTATATTTCCCTTTAAAAGCCATTGTTGTTCAAAGTCATATACATATTAAACTTATAAAACTTCAGCAAAAATAGTACTTAATCATAATAATACAGTGCTATTTTAAGGCACAGTTGTGAATAGACTGAAAATCATCACTGGTCTCTTAGTCACAGCTACCAGTAGGCTTTGTAGTTAACACCTATTTAGATGTATGGGGAAGGGGAGAATATACCTCATTAAGGTCCTGATTCAGAAAAGCATTCCTCTTTAGGAAGAGTGCTTAAGCACACGTTTAACTTTAGGAATTTCTTTGCTTAATTTGAATTTAAATCAATGGGACTTAAGCACGTGCCAAGTGCTTTCCTCAATCTGGGCCTAACAGATCTGGGCTGAGCAAAGACTGAAAAAAATTCCCATGATATTTTTTCATATTCAAAATAAATTGCAGGTAAACCATGGTCGTGACCATGTCACGTTTGCTTTACGTGAACATTGGGCAACCAAGAGAGACTAGCAAAACTTCTTGCAAAGAGTGGATTTTATGTTCAAAGCCTGAATATATACAGTGAGTGAAATTCACAACTGCGCAGAGGCCAAGCACTATGAACCACTTATTACCCACACTAGGCCTACTTTGAAGACTTAAATGGGACTTAAGTGATATGCAGACCTCTTGCAGGCTCCCTGAATGCAAGGATGCATTTCACCCTATGTGAACTGCACAATCCACCCAAAACTGCAGTTTCTTCCATCAGTGAAACTTGTCTTCTGGCCTGCAGCTTTCAAAGGATGTTCCATTGTTTGGAATACTGGTGTTTGGCTCTTGTCTAGACCACTGTTAGCTCTTCACAATACCCCTATCAACATTATGCTACGTACATGTTAGCCATAGTATATTACTGTTGTCAAATGCCTATGCTGTCATGTAATGTTTAAATGTAAAAGATAGAGGTGACAATGTGAAGCTGCTGCGCTTGTGCTGAAAATCTGGATTTGCACAAGCTGAAAAGCAGAGACAATTTTACAATAATTGTAAACAGTTTAAGCAGGCTTGTAACTACCAAGATGTGGATGTACCTTTTCCTTCCAAAATGTACTGCCTTTCAAGAACACAAGTACTGCATTTAGGTGACACTATACAGCTCATACACATGCCCTTTAGGGGATATCCGGGTCTTTGTCTCTCTCTTTGTCTGTGTGCGCTCTGACTCCAAAGGATCCTGAGTGAACCTGCCACAGGCTACAATACTGATGAGCTAGGGAGGCATCTAAACTTTTTAGGGATGTTGGACGAAGTGACAATGGATAAATGCAATACTTTTGTGTTACTAATGCCAGCTTCACTTCAGGTTCTGGATTTATTCCTCTTTGACAGACTTCCCCATTATTCTATTTTTTATATTCTTCTTCCCTGGTTCACTCTCTCTCTCTCTCTCTCTCTCTCTCTTTCTATTTTGTGGGCCCATCCCCCTGGAGATGTCTATCTGTCTAGGCTTCCCCCAATTCTAACTCCATTAATTTGAGCTTCCCATCTTTTCTTTCCTGACCTTAGCTTTATTAAACAAATAAACAGATCATAGTAATGGGCTAAATTATGACCAATCCCTGTGCAGGGGAGAGTGGCAGAAACCTCCCTGCTTACCTCCCATTTTTCAGGACCACACACATTTGCTGTCCTTGCACTGTCCTGAGTGGGGGCAGGGAAGATGGGGGAGGAGGCAGGGCCAGAATCTCTCTCCCCTGTAACAAACAGAGAGTATAGCAGCAGGTAAGTTCCCCTGCATGCATGGGATACTGGCACAATGTCTGCCAGGACTCCCACTGGGGTGGCCATCCCAATAGTAGCAATGACTTGCACTTGGATTATCCCTCACAACTCTCCCATGACATCAGTAAAACCCATTTCACAGGTGGGGACCCTGGGCACACAAAGGTTTAATGACTTGCTCAAGGTCACAGAGCAAAACTGAGCAAGAGAAATAACCCGGAACACTCCTGACTCTCAGTCTGGGTGCTCATTGCAAATAATGTTAAGAAAGGGCTCTCTTTTCTCTCTCTTATCCACCCTGTTGAGGCAACCTAGAATGCACATATTATTGCCCCTCCCCAATCCATATGGAGGGAGCAGACATCAGAAGAAAGATCTTTGAGTCAGGGGAAAGCTTTGTGGTGCTGGGAGATGGCACTCTGTATTATTTTGCTCTGGGTGCCAAGGCTCCTGGGCTTCTCACTGGTCCTGCACACACAAGCCCCAATTCAGGAAAGCATCCCTACTGAAGACAACACTCATGCATGTGCCTGACTTTAAGCAATTTAAGCTAAAGACATTCCCTGTGTTTGGGAACCAGCCACTCTTGTCTGTTCACCCTGAAAATGTTGCATGGCCCAATGTGTTCAGGTTTTTTCTTCATTTTGCTTTTAGCATGTTTTATGGGAGGGCCATATAGTTATTAAGAACTTATTCAGCAAAGCACTTGAGCATGTGCTTAACTTTAAGCATCTGATTAGTGCCATTGATTTCAACCTGTGCAGGGATGGAGAGGAAATGTAATGGCTCTGTGGAACTTGCACGGCTACCTGTGATGCAGGTAGCTGGCATAAGGCACATGTTAGTCCCATGATTTGACCCTAAATCAGATTTGGGGTCAGGCCAAGCTAGCTGTGCACATAAAACAACAACATGGTGGCCTGTAGTTCTTAAAATATTAATTGGAAAACTATTTCCTATTAAAATATGGAAAATTGCTTGATGTACTGAATGGACTAGTTCCTCAGCAGATGTAAATCAGCAAGGCCTCATTTAAGTCAATGGAGCTATGTTGATTTACACCAGCTGAGGATCTGGCTGATACCATTTAAAGTTTCCTAAGTAGTCATATAAGGGGAAGGCATGAAATAGTAGAGCAGACATTCCACTAAGAATGGCAGAGTCCGTTAAGGTTGGATTGCAGTTTTCAAGAAATTTCACTGAAATAAGGAAACTGTTATTTATCAATTCTTAAAAGCAAAAGACATTTCTTTTTATTATTACTTTTTCCATTTTATCATAATTTTGATGTTCCTTGAGAAAAGAACTTGTTAATTACTCTGTTTTAAACCATAAACAACTCCCCAACACTTGCAATTAGTCACTACCTACTGTTACTTGCAATTTGTTGGCAGATCAAGCTACAATCTGTTGCACCGTGACAGACAAATTCCTGCAACCCACAAATTCATTCCAGAACTGAGAGGAAGAAACCCAAAAACCCATAAACCCCAAACCTTTTGCTGGTTAACTGCACTCATCCAGCTTTTAGGAAAAAATCTTCCTTCAATGTGCCCATGTAACTGTTAATCTGAATTATGCATGCACACTGAGGTGAGAGCAGGCCTCCTTAGCAAACACCTGTGCAGTCCCAATACAGTGTTTCAGCTGCCATATACTGTAATACAACAGATTTTGTATGAATCTGCCTCCACACTGTAACCTCTTATGCCCTGCCAAGTGCTATATATTTCCCTTGGTGGTGGTACTGGGGGTGAGTGGGTGGGCAGAACAACATGTATTATATTATATTATACTACTGTATGCTTCCCGAAGAACCTTTCTGAAAGCAGTTACTATTTGCTGTTGTGAGAGCTGCCCTTTATCTTTTTTTTTTTTTCCATGAGTGCACAGGGCTCTCTATGACTTGGCGGTTGTATTGAAATGTATTATATTTTAGAAATCATTGTATTGTCTTCATCAATACTTAATTAAAGTATTAATGTTTAGTAAGAGAAAGTAAGATAAAAGAACCATTTTTTTTCTATTAGCTTTTGTCACCTGACTTAGTAAGACCACCTTCAGTGGAAAAATAGCACAGTGACATTTTCAAAACATGCAGTCCCTTGAGCCTGGAACCTAACACAGACAAGAAAGCTCAGCTTGATTCCAACACTGCTTTGTGATGTGTGCTTCTCTTTTTTCAAGAACTGGGCTGAAACAGCTGCTAAATATAGAGAGGAATAAAAGGTTGCTATTGTACCGAATTTAGTTGTACAAAAAGCAGGTGCTTTATATGGATTTTATATACATGCAGTGTTGTTGCAGCCATGTTGGTCCCAGGATATTAAAGAGACAAGGTGGGTGAGGTAATATCTTTTATTGGAGCAACTTCTGTTGGTGAGAGAGACAAGCTTTCGAGCTTACAGAGAGCTCTTCTTCAGGCCTGGGAAATGTACTCAGGGAGGATTTGATATGTGAGCATGCTCAGTGTCCCAGCATTCCAAAGCATTCTTGCTTTGCAGTTGTGCACAGGCTGCTTCCTCAGTCTTCAGTAAATTTGGATGCTGATTGGCAGTTACCAAATTGTTTGATCTTCCTCCTATGCAACTCCAAAAAGGGCTTCATCCTATGTGGTGCTTAGAGCTATCAACTCCCGCAGAGGTCAGTGGGCTCTGATGCTGGACAGTGGTTTGCAGGAAGGTGTTGAAGCACTGGAATGGGTTACCTAGGGAGGTGGTGGAATCTTCTTCCTTAGAGGTTTTTGAGGCCCGGCTTGACAAAGTCCTGGCTGGGATGATTTAGTTGGGGTTGGTCCTGCTTTGAGCAGGGGGTTGGACTAGATGACCTCCTGAGGTCCCTTCCAACCCGAATCTTCTATGATTCTATGACGGGGAAAGAATCAAGGGACCTTAGGAAGTCATCTAGTCCAACCCCCTGCTCCCCAATTTTTGCCCCAGATTCCTAAGTGGCCCCATCAAGGATTGAACTCACAACCCTGGGTTTAGCAGGCCAATGCTCAAACCACTGAGCTATCCCTCCCCCCGAAGAAGACCCAGCTGAAATTGTTGTTGTTCTTCCTTTGGGAAAAGGCAAGTAAGGATGGCCAGGCCTTGTGTCTTTTCTGGCTGCTTAGAAAGCAGGAGGGGACAGTACCTCTGGGAAGAAGGGCTGGGCCCAGCTTAAGGCTGGGTGGAAGATTTTTTGTGTTAATAGAACAACAGACCCCCAAAAGGGCTGTGATTGGATGAGAAAACCTGTGTGGTGTTTAAGTAGGCCTGAAGAAGGGGTAAACAGAGGCAGGGCACTGCAGAAGCACCCCAGTGACGATGAGGTGCTCTGGAGGCAGCAGACCATGTTAGCAGAACATTGTCCTGCTTGTGGTCTATTGTACAAGTGCCAGAACAGTTCAGCCTTTCTTCTGAACTATTCAGGAAATTGAATTGTTGTCAAATAAATGTCTGTGCTGAGTAGTTTATAAAATGAGAGAGATATCGCTGGTTTAGGGTTGCTCTAGTGCATTCTCCCCCACTGAACATTTTTGGAAAATACCTGCCAAAAACAAATTCAAAATTTGCTTTTCCAAAGTATCCTTATGAGCCCAGAATAAAATGAATCATTGGCAGGGATGACGTACCAGGACGCAGACGGGAAAAGGAATGAACTTCATCAGGAGCTTAGAAATTCCCTGCATCCTGTACTGCTGTGAAAACCAACCTTCTCCGCCCCATTGTATGTGCTAATTTGCACTGTATATTTTGTGCCAAACTGCAAAATAATTGATTTTATTACCAATATTTTTGCAGCTCCTGCCTAGGAGCCTCCATCTGATGCTTGTTATAAATAGCGTTAAGATGCCGACTTTACCCCAAGCAAGGAAACTAAGAGAAGGGTGTCTGCTATTAAACAACTTCCAGCATTGCAGGGATGGGCTGGTTGTACAAATGACAGTACTGTTTTTACTCTTTAGGAAGGATGTAAAGTCAGTGACAGGAAATGTCACGTAGTGAACAGTTATTGGACCATATTTCAACATATTAACCTATTATCACCATTTAAAAATGCTATCCTGTTGATGAATGTTACCTGTGTATTTAAGAATCAAAGGAAAATACTGAAAGCTATAATATCCTCCATACAAAATTTTGTCTTAGATGTGTGCAGAAATTCACTGATTCACACTGGATTTGAGGTGTTATCAAATTATTCAGCTTTCATTAGTACTAAATAAATAGAAACATTCAGAACCTAATTCTATCAGATTTCTTTGTTCTGGTAAATTATTACCTATGCCTCTAGTTACTGTGTTTCTATAAAGGAGAGTGCTTTTTCCCCTCCTAGTGTTTTGTTTCAGCATTTCAAAAAACATTGTCATTTCACAAGGAGTGACGTAAGTACATTTGGATCAGCTATGAGTGCACCCCTATGGCTATTTTTTTGAAGTTATACAAGTTTCCTTTTTGACACTTGAGACTTTCAAATCCTTCCTGGGCTGAGGCAGGAAAAAGAAAGTGCTTTTCCAAAGGTATCTTTCTACTCAAACAGAACAATTATTGTACAATACATCCTGTTCACTCTAATTTCTACGAGTACCAGATCATAGTGTTTACACCTTCTCCATTACCTCATGCAAAATTTGAAAAGAGATTTGAACCGCCGGCCTGTGTGTCAGTCCTGAAGAGAACGGGCTCTCTGCCTTGGTATTATGGCACTACCTTTTAAAGAGGAGCTGTGGACACAGAAAAACAATTGCAGAAAATACCCCTAATGTTAAATACAGTATCAAGATTCTGTTTTTCCCCCTCTTATTATTCCGATTGTTTTATTTCCAGCCCTCTTGCTGGTGGCTGCCTTTGTGGCACTTCAGCTGTGATTAGATGGGCGGGCAAGCAGCTTCCTCTAGAGCTGAAGCCAGCTGGTTGAAAAGACTGGCAAGCCCTCAACTTTTCCTCTACCCACTACCTTAGAGAGTGAGTTTATTATCTCCATAGCTCTATGACATGCCCAGTCTGTGTGGGCCAAGGGTCTGAGAGCACAAGTCAGTACTCTACAGTCAGAGCTCCCTTATCACTGCTCTGTTGTTGTACTTATTATGATTTAGTTGTAACCTCAAAAACTGCCTTACAGCCAAAAAAAAAAAAAAAGAAAAGTCACCCAGTCCTAATGCTGGAAACCCTGTGATAATCTGTTCCATGCATTCAAATGAAAATATGACTTCTTGGCAGAGAATAGCATTATAATGTAAAATCCCATATGCTGTTATACAGTATGTTGCAATCTGTTTTACTGCTGCCTCTATTCTAACGAGTGAATACTGCCAATAAAGCAATTGAAGATAACACTAATTGCTTATTTCTGTGATCCATAATTTTTATGGCTGCCTTATAGCTCTTTAGTCAAATAGATGTTTTTTTGGCCTTTAAGATCTAGAACTCGTACTGTAGAGATTGAGGCTGGAAATCTGCAAGCTGGCCTGAGAGGTTATTCTAAGCTCATGAATAGCATGCAGAAGGACATAATTGAAAACTGTTAAAGAAAAAAGAAGTCTTAAATCAGTCATAACACTGGGTTTCATCAATATTTTTTTGCATAAACTTTGCTCTTTCTGTATCCTCTCGCTTCTCTGATGTCATCTTTGGGTACTGCATAGTAATCAGACACAGTGGCTTTTAAAAATAAAACTCCCTTCGGCTGGTGCTGCTTGCATAGGGTTCCAGAGATAGAAAATGTCCCATTCTGCTATGGATCCAGTCCTGATTCTTCAGATCAGCGCCTGGACAGCGCTTCCCGCAGTTCCCATTGGCTGGGAATGGCGAACTGCGGCCACTGGGAACTGCGGGCAGCTGTGCAAATGTAAACAAATGGTCTGGCAGCCCAGCAGCAGATTACCCTGACAGGCCGCATGCGGCCTGCGAGCCACAGGTTGCCCCCAATTCTCTAGAGACTAGGTCCTACCACATGCTATAGCTGCTGCATTCGCAGAGTGGTTCTGCTACCACTTCACAGCCTGGCGGAGGGGAAAGGATGTTTCCTCCCAATCTCCCTGGAGAATCCCCAACCAAGGTTTGGACCTAGAGCAGGGCACAAGATTTGGCCCTCAAGGTAGAATTCTGCAGGCCTTGCTGGAGCAAAACTCCTTTTGAAGACAATGGACCAGACTCTTAGCCCTGTTTACGCTCCTTTGTGCTGCTCTGATGGAGCAAAAAGGCTGGAAACTCTGCATAATCATCTATCTGGGAATCCTTCTGCTATGTATTGCTGGTGTAACTGGCATACGGGGATATGACAGGAGTATGGCTGGAAGAAAGGGGTTATCCGGGGCACTGCTGTACTCTAGTAATGCCCAGCTGGAATGGTCCCTTAAGGGATATTACCAGTCTGCACAAATCAGAGCTTCCTAGAGGCTGTACATTCAACTTTGTCGTCTTCCCTCCAGGTGCAGCGCTAAACAGATTTGGTCAGACCTGGGGATTGAGGCTAATCGTTTTGCTGGATCTAGGACTCACACAGGTTGGGAGGGACCAGATCTTCCCTGCAATGATCACTTTCATAGCTGTGCAATGTATTGCCCCCTTTATTCAAAACAGACACTGTGAGGAATTTCTTTGTATACTAAAGGAAAACGGATGAAAACAACCTATTGTATTCTATACCTGCAAGTGGGTTGTCGAACAGCACTACCTCTCAACTTGTCTGAAGCCCTGAATTTGGAGGGAATCACATTGCTGAGAACACCTAGGCTTGTGCTGAGCAGTTTAGTTGGGAAGTGAAGGTTTTAGTTAAGGTGGATGGTTTTTAGATGCGGTGGTGAGGGTATATCTACCTTTTATTCTTTATATTTATGAAATTGGTTAGTGCTTGTGTTTTCAGAGGTTGTGATTGTCCGTGTTCCTACTGGATTGGTAATATTCACATTGTACACATTGAAAGAAAAAAATATATGTGAGTGATATTTCAAAGGAGTGTAGAGGTGTAATGCATTCATCTAATGCATTACTAGTCGATGTCTAATTGGCAGCCGATATCAAGTGGAGTGCCATAGGGGTCAGTCCTGGGGCTGCTTTTGTTCAACATCTTCATTAATGATCTGGACAATGGGATAGATTGCACCCTCAGCAAGTTCGCAGATGACACTAAGCTGGGGGGAGAGGTTGATACGCTGGAGAGTAGGGGCAGGGTCCAGAGTGACCTAGACAAATTGGAGGACTGGGCCAAAAGAAATCTGATGAGGTTCAACAAGGACAAGTGCAGATTTCTGCACTTAGGACTGAAGAATTCCAAGCACCGCTACAGGCTGGGAACCGACTGGCTAAGCAGCAGTTCTGCAGAAAAGGACTGGGGGATTACAGTGGATGGGAAGCTGGATATGAATCAGCAATGTGCCCTTGTTGCCAAGAAGGCTAATGGCATATTGGGCTGCATTAGTAGGAGCATTGCCAGGAGATCAAGGGAAGTCATTATTATTTCCCTCTATTAGGCACTGGTGAGGCCACATCTGGTGTATTCCATCCAGTTTTGGGCCTCCCAGTACAGAAAGGATGTGGACAAATTGGAGAGAGTCCAGCGGAGGGCAACAAAAATGATCGGGGGCTGGGACACATGATTTATGAGGAGAGGCTGAGGGAACTGGGTTTATTTAATCTGCAGAAGAGAAGAGTGAGGGGGGATTTCATAGAAGCCTTCAACTACCTGAAGGGGGGTTCCAAAGAGGATAGAGCTCGTCTGCTCTCAGATGACAGAACAAGAAGCAATGGTTCAAGTTGCAGTGAGGGAAGTCTAGGTTGGATATTAGAAAACACTATGTCACTAGGAGGGTGGTGAAACGTTGGAATGGGTTACCTAGGGAGGTGGTGGTATCTCCTTCTTTAGAGGTTTGACAAAGCCTTGGCAGGGATGATTTAGCCTGTGTTGGTCCTGCTTTTAGCAGGGGGTTGGACTAGATGACCTCCTGAGGTCTCTTCCAACACTAATCTTCTATGATTCTATGTGATCATGTTTCTTCCTAGTGACCAGTCCCGATGAAGATTAGAACTTGCCATTTGCTTACAACAAAAGGGGTTACTTTAGCCCAAGTGAGAAGGGCTTGTACTTTTATGGTCTGATCCAACTCTCATGGACTGGAGTAGTGGTGCATCTCTCCCTCACCCCCACCCCTGAATGAAAATTGTTGGGGACAGCAATGACTGTCTGCACACACCTTCTGGTTGACTGGCTGGTTGTGAAGGGGAGGCAGCAAAGGGGGCAGTGAGGATAGTCTGAGGTGGTTGAGCAGCAGTTTAGCTGTTTCCCTCCCCCTGTCAGCTGTTTAGCTGATCAGCTGTACAGGAAGCTGTGGTTGGAGCTTTACACCCCTAGGGACCACTCTGACCCCTGCCAAGTAGTCAGTGGGCTGCAGCGCTACTTTCTTTGAGAGTAAGAGTCAGAAAAGCAACTTCTCTTTCCATTACCCACTTGGTGAGGAGTGTGATGAGGGCCAATCTCAGGCAGAGAAATCACCAGATCCATAGGGTGGGGGGCGGGAATGGGGGAACACCTATGCGGGATGGATATCTATGGGGACAGGAGGAAGCCAAAGTAATTGTTGGGACCTTTATTGTTTTGGTTCTAAGCAGGATCGGGGGTGGGGAAAGGAACTTATAGTGTTTGAATCTTATTGCAATTTCAGCTGGGAGGGAATGGTCCCATGGCACTACAGGTGAATGTCTTTATCTCCCCTTCCACTGCTCTCTGAGCAGAATTATCTCACTGGTACCTGTGCAGTTCAACCCACGGTCTAACCCTGAATATGTGGTCTTATGTTTCCCTCCAATGTCTGTGCCCCAGAAACCAATTTACTCACTACTGAAGGAATTACTCCCTTAGCTCAGATAGTGGGATCGTGTGATTTTTTTGGCACTGAAGAGCCTGAGTTTTATCCCTACTCATGACCATACTATTGGTATGTCTTGGGCTGATGTTGCATTACACAGGAGAGCTCTTTCTGAACTCTGCTATTTAATCTACAGGTCAGATGAAATTGGGATGTTATATTTCAGCTGCTTACAGTTCATGAGGCTCTCAAATTGTAGAGACCAGAGCCCCAAGCTAAATGAAAATTACTTCAATCAACTATAAAACAACTATGCACAGACAAGACAAATCATTGTGTGAGGTAATTTGCAGTTTGTTTGGGTAGGCCTATATTTAAAGCAAACAGTGAACACTAGTAAAGGAGTAAAATAATTGAAACAAAATAGGGAAAGATACTAAAATGGACTTAAAATGTGCATCAGCATTAATGTGATGCATCTGCTTTTAAATTCTGACTACTATGTGTGACTTCTCTAAAGCTGCACATTGCTGATTTATTTGTTCATTCAACAAACTTACTAGTGGCTAACATTCATTTATGCAGGACTCTCATAATGAAAGGAATGTGATTAGAACTACACAATATAGGTCCAGTCCTGAAGTCTTTACTCGGTCAAAATTCCTGTTGATTTCAATGGTTGATAAATTAATGTATAAGTATGCCTGTTCATAGAATCATAGAATCTCAGAGTTGGAAGGGACCTCAGGAGGTCATCTAGTCCAACCCCCTGCTCAAAGCAGGACCAACCCCAACTAAATCATCCCAGCCAGGGCTTTGTCAAGCCTGACCTTAAAACCTCTAAGGAAGGAGATTCCACCACTTCCCTAGGTAACCCATTCCAGTGCTTCACCGCCCTAGTAGTGAAAAAGTTTTTCCTAATATCCAACCTAAACCTCCCCCTCTGCAATTTGAAACCATTATTCCTTGTTCTGTCATCTTCTACCACTGAGAACAGTCTAGACCCATCCTCTTTGGAACCCCCTTTCAGGTAGTTGAAATCAGCTATCAAATCCCCCCTCATTCTTCTCTTCTGCAGGCTAAACAATCCCAGTTCCCTCAGCCTCTCCTCATAAGTCATGTGCTCCAGCCCCCTAATCATTTTTGTTGCCCTCCGCCGGACTCTTTCCAATTTATCCACATCCTTCTTGTAGTGTGGGGCCCAAAACTGGACACAGTACTCCAAATGAGGCCTCACCAGTGCCGAATAGAGGGGAATAATCACGTCCCTCGATCTGCTGGAAATGCCCCTACTTATACAACCCAAAATGCCTTCTTGGCAACAAGGGCACACTGTTGACTCATATTCAGCTTTTCGTCCACTGTAACCCCTAGCTCCTTTTCTGCAGAACTGCTGCCCAGCCATTCGGTCCCTAGTCTGTAGCGGTGCATGGGATTCTTCCGTCCTAAGTGCAGGACTCTGCACTTGTCCTTGTTGAACCTCATCATATTTCTTTTGGCCCAATCCTCTAATTTGTCTAGGTCCCTCTGTATCCTATCCCTATCCTCCAGCGTATCAACCACTCCTCCCAGTTTAGTGTCATCTGCAAACTTGCTGAGGGTGCAGTCCACACCATCCTCCAGATCGTTAATGAAGATATTGAACAAAACCGGCCCCAGCACCGACCCTTGGGGCACTCCACTTGATACCGGCTGCCAACTAGACATGGAGCCATTGATCACTACCCGTTGAGCCCGACCATCTAGTCAGTTTTCTATCCACCTTACCGTCCATTCATCCAGCCCATACTTCTTTAACTTGCTGGCAAGAACACTGTGGGAGACTGTATCAAAAGCTTTGCTAAAGTCAAGAAATAGCACATCCACTGCTTTCCCCTCATCCACAGAACCAGTTATCTCATCATAGAAGGCAATTAGGTTAGTCAGGCATGACTTGCCCTTGGTGAATCCATGCTGACCGTTCCTGATCACTTTCCTCTCCTTTAAGTGGTTCAGAATTGATTCCTTGAGGACCTGTTCCATGATTTTTCCAGGGACTGAGGTGAGACTGACTGGCCTGTAGTTCCCCGGATCTTCCTTCTTCCCTTTTTTAAAGATGGGCACTACATTAGCTTTTTTCCAGTCATCCGGGACCTCCCCCGATTGCCATGATTTTTCAGAGATAATGGCCAATGGCTCTGCAATCACATCGGCCAACTCCTTTAGCACCCTCGGATGCAGTGCGTCCGGCCCCATGGACTTGTGCTCGTCCAGCTTTTCTAAATAGTCCCAAACTACTTCTTTCTCCACAGAGGGCTGGTCACCTCCTCCCCATACCGCCAGCTTTCCTCGACTCCTTTCCCCCTCATGTTATTCTCCCAGGGGACCTTGCCCATCAGTTCCCTGAGGGAGTCAAAGTCTGCTTTTCTGAAGTCCAGGGTCTCTGTTCTACTGCTCTCCTTTCTTCCTTGTGTCAGGATCCTGAACTCAACCATCTCATGGTCACTGCCTCCCAGGTTCCCATCCACTATTGCTTCCTATACTATTTCTTCCCTGTTTGTGAGCAGCAGGTCAAGAACAGCTTTTCCCCTAATTGGTTCATCCAGCACTTGAACCAGGAAATTGTCCCCTGCACTTTCCAAAAACTTCCTGGATTGTCTGTGCACTGCTGTAGTGCTCTCCCAGCAGATATCGGGGTGATTAAAGTCACCCATGAGAACCAGGGCCTGTGATCTAGTAACTTCT